>OY728150.1:1205891135-1207141135 GCA_963277665.1 Viscum album | reverse complement strand
ATTCAGACTTTTGATTTTTCATTGTTCATTGTCAAGAGTTCTATCCAAATCTCCAAAAATTCTCCATAGTTTATCTCAATTTTCTACCAACGACCAACATCCGATTAACCCATTAAAAAGAGGGAAAATGTTTCAGAATTCTGTTATGCTGAGTCACTACCATTACACTATAACATTAATGAGTCAACATTTTTGTTTCAGAGTGATTATGTTGTGTCATTAATTATTGAAAAAACTGCCTCGTCATTGCGTTGCAGCAAACATTTACAAATAAAACAAAATAATCTTTTCAATTTATTTTATTTTACTTAAAACTTCCAAAAATTAACTTATTTCTCTCAACCCATTCCTATCGAGGTTAGGACCGTTCTCATGTAATTTTTTTTTGTTTCGAACGCAATAGTTCCCTTGGATTTTAAATTCGAGCATCCGTTTGGAAACTACTACAACTACGCAGACACACCAACTCACTTAACTTAAAAAAGTTCAAACCACCATTCCAGACTCACCAGGCCTCAGAATGATGTGTCATCTCCACGCTTGGTCTCATAATAATTATATATAATATTTAAAAATTATACATGGAAAATACAAGACATTAAATTCTCCCTACTATAAGGCTTTGCATCCCTGAAAAGAAAAAACAAGGGCTTCTAAAAAAGATATGGGTACTGGGAACGAATATAAGCCTCCCACTCCCATGTGCTCTTCTGAAGATTCCCGTGCTACCACCAGACAAGCACTAGGGAAATCGCTTGCCAAAAAAGGATCCTCTCCCATAAATCCTTGATCTCCACTGGATACTCTGTGAAGATCGCTCCATCCTCAATGTCCAGCTCACCCAGTCGATGACGTGCAATGGTTCATGCACGTACCTCCTCGGTTGTAACACATGGAAGACATCATGATACGGATGAAACTGCGGTGATAGAGTTAGGTAGTACATCACCTCGCCAACTCTATGCAGTATCTAGAAAGGATTGATGAACTTCAGAGACAATTTTCTGCCCCGACCAAATCTTCACAACCCTTGTTGAGGTGAGACCCTAAGGAAGACATGGTCTCCCTCCTCAAACTTCAGATGTGTCCGTCGTCTGTCAGCATAAGAATTATGCTAAATCTGTGTAGTCTTCATCTGATCCTGGATGATCTACACCTTCTCAGTGGTACCTTACACCAAATTTGGACCCATGAGTACTGACTCTATAGAGTCGGTCCAGCAGAGCGGTGGCTGGTAGGGTCACCCGTATAAGGCGTCGAATGACGCCATACCGATGGTGGAGTGATAACTGTTGTTGTACACGTACTCCACTAGTGTTAGGTGGTCCTCCCAACTGCGAAAAAATTCCAAGATACAAGCTCAGAACATATCCTCCATAACCTATATGGTTCTCTCTATCTAACCATCAGTCTAGGGATGGAACTCCATGGTCAAGCATATCTGGGTCCCAAAGGCCTCCTTTAAATCCTTCCACAACTGATATGTAAAGCACATGTGTCAATCTGAGACTATCGTCTAAGGGATTCCATGAAGCTGAACTATCTCCTACACATAGAGGCATCCCAAGCTCTCTACAGAAATCTTCTCCCTAATAGCTAAGAAGTGGGCTGACATGGTGAGTCGATCAATGATCACCGAGATGGAATCGTGCCCCTTGGATGTTTGTGTTAAGACCATCATAAAGTATATTGATATTTCATCCTAGTCCCCCTATTTCACTTCCAGGGGTGAGCTAACTCTGTTGGAACCTGGTGCTCAGCCTTCACCTACCGGCACATAAGGTATTGAGAAATGAACTCTGCAACTGCATTCTTCATACCTATCCACAAAAACTGACATCGGAGGTCCTAGTACATTTTCATCACTCAAGGATGTAACACCAAGGGGGATGTATGAAACTCCCTCAGGAACTCCTCCCACAACACCACTGGTACAATAGTGCATCCTCTGAAAAGAACAACGTGCTCCCCACCTTGAGAATATCCATCAGGAGCATGTCTTGTAGATAATAGAGCACGTAAACCCTCATAGTCGACATCCCCAATATGTACCTCCCTAACTCGTTATAAGAGTGGAAGGGTGACAACCATCCACCGGAGGTAAGATGCATCATCTCCATCCCCGAAGGACAACTGTAGAGAGGCCAAATTCTCTGATGCCTCATTCAATAGCTACAAACTCAATCACCAACTGAGAGAATCTTCCACAATGTTCCCATTCCCAGGAGTATAAACGATCTCAAAGTAACAATCTTGGAAGAACTCTAGACATCACCTCTACCTCAGATTTAGATCCTTCTATGGAAAGATGTAATTGAGGCTCATTTGGTCAGAGTAGATGATAAACTGTTTGACCATCAGGCAGTGTCGCCACATCTTTAATGCAAAGACTACTGCTTCCAACTCAATATCATGGGTCATGTAGTTCTTCTCATGTGGAATTAGCTAACACAAAACATAAGAAATCACCGCCTGTTTCTATATTAGGACACATCTTAGCCCCGTCCCTGATGTGTCACAAAAAACTACATACTTGACACCCTCTTCTAGAAATATCAAGATCAGTGCACTCACCAAACTCTACCTCAGCTGCTGGAAAGCCCGATGGAACTTCTCCGTCTATACAAAAGGATACACCTTATGGGTCAAGGCTATAATTTATGATGATACCTGGGAGAAGTCAGGGATAAATCTTTGGTAGTATCCGGCCAGCCTGAGGAAGCTCCGCACCTCTGTCACACTCTGAGGTGGATCCCATGCTAACATCGCCTCGACCTTGTCTAGGTCTACTTGTACTCCATATTCTAAGATAGCATGTCCTAGAAAGTGGACCCACAGTATCTAGAACTGGCACATTAAGAGCATCCCATAATGCTGGTGCTCTCGAAGTACGTCTAGAATCATCTACAGGTGTCTCACATGCTCTTCCTCTGATGCCGAGTACACAAGGATGTCTTCGATGAAGACCACTATGAATCGGCCTAAGTGCGACTTGAAGATCTAGTTCATAAGTCACATGAACACTGTGGGGGTGTTTGTCACACCAAAAGGCATCACCAAGTACTTATAGTGACCGTAGTGGCATATGAAAGTTGTATTCGGTATATCCTCGTCTCGTACTCATAACTGGTGGTAACACAATCGAAGATCAACCTTTGAGAACCAATGTGCATCTCTTATCTTACCAAAGAGGTCATCGATCCTAGTCAGTGGATACCTGTTCTTCACCGTCACCTGATTCAGGGACCGGTAATCCCCACACAACCTCAAACTCCCATATGCCTTCTTGGAAAACAAAACTGGGTCTGCCTAAGGTGAAACACTAGGTCTTAAGAAGCCCTTACCCTAAAAATTCTCCAACTGAACCCTCAGCTCTATGGGATCCATTCAATATGATGGTGAGGATATCGGTGCCTTCCCAGGGTGAATGTTGATACAGAATATGATATCTCGATGGGGAGGTATTCCTGGAACATCTTCGGTAAAGACGTCCTCATACTCCACCATAATTGTTGGGAACTCGAATCTCACAACATCTAATGCTTCGAGGGTAAGGATATCTAACTCATGAGTGATCAGATTCACCCTCCTATGCATGAGCCCATCCTGTGATGCCTTGGTCTCATTTTCACTGAAAAAGGAAAACCTCGTCCCATAATTGTGGACACACCACACTCTTCACATAAAGTATTAAATCTAGGAATGGAATGAAGATAGCCAATCCATATTGAGAATGAGTTCATAAGTCCTCGATGCTGCCACCAAGAGGTTCCAACCAAAACTCTCACCTCTAAGGGAAAGATCACACTTTCCTAAAAGATGCATGGCCATCAAATATCCTCTTGTAGGTGTCTCTAAGCGTAAGGGCCGAGTCAATGGATCTATCGGAATCTCAAGGTTTCATATAAGACATGCAGCAATGAAGGAATGACTAGAACCTGTGTTTATAAGTACATCAGCTAAGGTGGAAAAAGCATAGATTATACCTAAAATCATCCCTGGAGTCCCTAGGTTATATGCCTCGACTGCATGCAGCTATCCTTTCCCCTATCCCCTAGCTCCCTGAGCCTGGTACGAACATCCTGGGGGTGGCTATGGGAGTAGATAAAAGCATCTTCCACCACCTACAGTTCTCCCTGCTCCTCTGTCACGTCTGCCACCTGGTGGATCTGTCTGCTCCACTCTTTGACTCTGCCTCGGTGGTCCATCCATTGCTTCCCTGTTAACAACTCGATGGGTTAGAGAGTCTATAGCGAGATGTCCCTTACCTTTGCATGAGTAGAATCACCCTTCCTTAGGCTGATTGGATCCAACCTAAGATCCCTAGGATGTCGATCTCCTATCCTGGGTCCTTCTGTGATGTCTCCCAAATCACGAAACCTATGCCTGACTTCTGCTCCTTGAAACTGAGGTCTCCACACCTGTCTGCCTACTGTTGACTGCCATTGGATCTCTCTACTCCGCCAAGAAGCTCTCGATCACCAAGTCCTGCTCAAACACTCCGGCATAAGTCGAAATGCATAGAGGTATGAAACTAACTCAGATGTTCCATTATAGACCTCGCTCGAAGGTCTGATCTCTAAATTACTGATCCCTGACTATATCCATCAAGTACCTGGAGAGGTTAGTGAACCTCGATGAATTGTCAGCTACCATCAAACTTCCCTGAAAGAGCTGATGAAGCTCTTGGATATGCACAGATCTTAGTGTAACCGGGGAAAACTCCTACCTAAAGAGTCACTTGAACTCCATCCATGAAATATTATCCTCATCATGAGTATACGTGGTCAAACTCCACCATATTCCCATCGAAACTTGAAGAAGGATCACTACTAGGATCACCATCTGGTCTGCTGGTTTCCTCACTAGATGGAAAACTCTGGTCACCGCCTCATGCCAATCCTCAGCAGCCTGAGGGTTGGGCTCGCCTCGAAACCTGAGGGGTCTCTATCTCTGAAACTCATGGAGCATGCTCAGCCTACTCCCCTCATCTGTTGGTACTGAAGGCACCATGGGCTTCTCCGCTAGTGGTGGTATAGCAGGTGTACCACCTGGAGGTAATCCCTGGGGAACTGGTCCCTATATCGAAGACTCATCACTGAGGGGGTCATCCTCCTGATTAAACTGCTGAATCCTAGTGGGTATGCATCGAGGATGCATCCTGTAAGGAAACAAGATGTAAACTATGCTAGAATACAAGCCCACAAAAACAAGAATCTGCAAACTAAAAATTTCAATCTATAAGAACAAAGAGGTACTGGGACTGTTTCTCATAACCATAGGAACAACTCTACCTATAGGGAACTCAGAAAGCTTGTTCCAGTCTTGGTCCGCTCTGGACTCCATCAAAAGGCTGCTCTTCTGCACAAGACACGACACGTGCGGGCAAAGCCCGTACATGGGTGAGTACAAAAATACTCAGTAGAGGACCCCAATAAGTAAAAAAGAAATATAAAAGGTAAAAGTACAGTCATATCTACACAATATATGTCTACTAAACCTATAGAAATAGAAACACAATCCAGATATACTCAGAACCCGGACTCATAGTCTAGAGACAAGTCACATGACTGCATACTCGCGCTAGGTGTTCAGTTTGAAGATTACATGAAGCACTCGTCCAGGAGAACTCACTCGACATGTGAAATAGCCCTGATGACGTCCTTCTAAGAAGTAATGTTCATCGGGAAAATCCGTAAGAGATGGATACAATTATTATGGGAGAACACACTCCTTAGTGGGAAAAGATCATGATACACAAATGAAGATCACTTCCAGAGCCTTGGTGGATAACACAAATCATCCAGATTCACCTACTAAGTAGATGATCAGTGTCCTGTAGGATTATTCACATCGATGAATAACTATACATAGGGTCTATAATGGATATAGGATTTCACTCTGGGCCTCTCTAAGGGATACCCGACTCTGTCATGAAAAGTCCTGCTGAAGGGACCATACTCCTATGAATGGAAATGATACCCGACCTTTAGGGGAATGAGAAAAAAGGGGAACTAACCCAAATAAAACATATACAATGAATTGTGGAAAAGAGGATCAAGGAATTTTCTAGGATATACACGACATGTAGAAGGGTCACACACCATGTCTCCTGACTCAAGGTACCACCCGTGTAAAATGGCCCAAGTCAGAAGAACATGCTGTGTTAAGGGGGTAAGTACACGACATGTAAGACAGACCATATGCCATGTACGAGTAATCGGGGTCCACTCCGTGTACAATGGACATGTTCCCAGACATGGATTCAACCCGTGTGTGTCATCCTGTGTAATTGGTACACATTGTGACCCATTTAACTGGCATAGTCTAGCCGTGTGGTAGAGTACATGCCGTGTACTCCACCCCATGTTTGTGTATTGCCTGAGATACACGATGAGCTTCAAGGAAGGGACCACATGCCATGTGATGGGGGTCACATGCCGTGTGACACCTGTCTAACTCCCGAAATCAAAGCCTCCCCTCATCCAGTCCCGTACAACATGTTCTTCAAGATATATTCCATGTTCCTCGAAAATTTCTAGAATCATTTCCCTTCACCAGAATGCCTCTGGTGATGCTTCATTATTAAATATGGGCATCTGATCACCATGAAGCTCAAGGGTTTAGGTTACCTTGACAACAATAAGTCGATCCATCATATTATGGCCTCCGACCACCCTAGAAAACACGTTCCGATTCACTCACAAGAAGAACACTCAATGAATGAGAACTTCTGAACCATGTCAATTCGTCCGCCGCTATTTTCGTCGCACCTTCGCTGGGTCAACATGATGTCAGATATCTATTTTGGAATTTTTGATTCAAGAAACGGGTGTACGATGATTCCTTGTTTGTATCCCCATGAAGAATGTGAAGAATACGAAGAAGAGAGAAGAAGAAACAAGTCAAAAAAGGAGCAACAAACCTCTGCCATCATTCTTCACGGAATTAATCCACTCCCGTTATAATGTTTAAATAGGGAAAATTAATAACATAAAAACATGAAAAACAAATTCTCAGGAATGAACCTGATAAAGCCCTCCTGTAAGAACAATGATGCGCAGGTCAACCAGTGCATGGGTTGATCTGCGTTCATCATTAAATTCAAATAAAGTGAAAGAAAAAAACCTTAAAACACAACCCCTACCTCGAGATGTGATCGGTCGCTAACGAAGGATCACGCTGTCAATGTTGTCAAGATCCTTCAACTCTATTGGAATAACGATTCACACTTTTGATTCATAATCGTTTGTTTTTGAGAGTTATCTCTAAAGATTAATGAATTCTTAATAGTTTCTCTCAATTTTATGCCAACTACCAACGTTTGATTAACCCATTAGAAAAAGGGAATGCATTTCAGCATTCCATTATACTGAGTCGCTGCCGTTACTCTGTGGCATTAATTTTAGAGTGATTATGCGGTGTCATTAATTATTGAAACAACTACCCCGTTATTGCACTACAACGAACATTTCCAAATAAAACAAAATAAACTTTTCAATTTATTTTATTTTATTTTATTTTACTTAAAATGTCTGAAAATTAAATTTTTTCTCTCGACCCGCATCGGTTGAGGTCAGTCCATTCTCAGGTAAAGTAATTGTTCCACACACAATAGTGCCCTCAAATTTTTAATATGGTCATCCGTATGAAAACTACCACAGCTACGCAGACACGCCAACTCAATTAACTAAAAAAAGTTCAAACCACCATTCTGGGATCACGGGCCTCAGAATGACATGTCTTATTCATGCTTGGTCTCGTAATAATTCCATATAATATTTTAAAATAATACATAGAAAATCTAAGACTTTACACTCTTGTCGATGTCGAGGCCCACCTGGTGACGACCCTTCTCTCCTGGCATTGCAAGACGATGTGCCGCTGATCGTTGCGCCACGGAGAATGTGGAGAATATAAGGGGAGGAAAGGGGAAGGAGTCACACATAAGAACACCCAAAGAATGATCTGGTCTTTGTTCCTATAGACCTGAATACATTCTTGTTAGCAGGATCATGAAGAACCATAAAGGGTGTAATAATCATTTAAAATAGATATCCCCTTTTTTTTCTGCACCATTAACCACCCGGCATGAACGATCGATCTGCAGGTTAACTTGTTCGTGAGTTAACCCACATTCATCATTTAAAAGAGAGAATGGGGAAAATAAATTCACATAGAAAAGAATCAAACCCCTACCTGGGAAAAGATATTTCTTTAGGATGATCGTTTGTCATCATCCATTGATCTTCAGTTTCGAATCTGCTCTCTAAGGGTGTCATCGTCGTCGTTCAATTCGCTGGAGTTCATCATTGGAGAGGTTGTCCTTCATCATTCCTGATCGCCACCCACCAAAGCCTCAGAGAAATTCTAGGATTGTGCCAACCATCCTACATTGCTTGTTTGGATATTAATTTATGAAACACGAATCATTGTCTCTGTTATGCTGTGTTGTAGCGTCGTTACGTTGAATCATTAATGAGGTTCATTAATGAGATTCATTGTTGCCTCATCGCTGCCCCACAACGCTGATGTGACACTTCTCAATGATGAATAAAACAATTAAAACAACTTTTTAATTTATGTTTTTTCTTCAAAAAGGTTCAAAAAATTAACCTTTTCCCTCGACCCGTGATGGTAGAGGTTAAGTTTTACTTAAGGATAACATCTCATTATGAACTCAACCGTAGACTTGTATTTTTAATATGAGTTACCATTTGTGAGTTATGGGGATTCAAAAATAAAACAACTTTATTTAAATTATTTTATTTATGGTTATGTCTCAAAAAAAACTCTCACAACCAGCCCACACCAACAATTTTTAGGCTCCTCCTAAGGGAAGAATACCCTAAAAAACTCAACGATACTCTTAGATTTCCATTCCGAGTTACCATTTATGAGTTATAAGGATTTTAACATAAAATAAATTTATTGAATTATTTTATTTACAGCCAAAACTACTTTCCACTATTGACCTACGCCGACCAATTTTAGGCTCTTCCTAAGGAAATAATACCTTGAAGAGCTCAAGGTGGTATCGTATTTTTAATTTGAGTCACCGTTCGTGAGTTATAAGGATTCAAAAAATAAAATAATTTTATTTAATAATTTTATTTATTGTTAGGTCATTTTCATGTTTTTCACTAGTGGCCTGCAATGACTAAACATAAGTCATGCCTAGGGTGAACCCACCAGTCTGACTGCAATAGTTCCCTTAAAATTTTAATCTATGTACCCATTTAAATGTTATTCCACTTTTTTCAAGAAAAACCACTCACAAACGCTATTTAAAACATAAAATTTTTAACAGATCATTTTGGGAACTCCAGTCCTAGGAATCACACATCATCTTAGTTCATGGTCTCTAAATAATCCCATTTTATTTTCAAAAAAAATCATGGAATTCTGGGGGTATTACATCTTTATTAAAATCACTGTTCTGGGTGATAACAACTTCATTTTTCATTTATGTTTTAGTTTTGTAGTTGCATTACTTATAATTTGGTCACGATTATATTATCTTTATAATGTTAATCATGATATAAATAAAATATATATTAATTTATATTTATACATAAAATATAGAGATAAAAAAATTGATTACACCATTCATGGAGATGGTATGATGTATGTATGCATAAAGGCTATTTTCACTTTTCAATGGATAGAAAGAAATAAAGGAAAAAAATAATTCAACTTTATGGAATAACTATTATATCATATATATCATATAAATTCATTAAATCCATCCTCATTACCATCCATTTAAATAGAAAATGAAAAACTAATCACATCATTTCATGGATGTGGTAGTCCAAATGTACGCACGAACAATATTATCATTTTTCAAAAGATTGGAAGGTAAGAAGGTATATGTGATATTATAATTATAGAATCATAATAATTTCACAAATATCATGTATAATCATAAACCCATTATAATACACATCCATGAAATATGGTGATGAAAAATGAATTGTACATACGCATGAGCGATACTTTCACTTCCCATTTGATGGAAAAGAGGGTGGATAATGGTGGTTTCATGATCATAATAAAATTTTAGAATATTTTTGATACTAAAATTATTATTTTATGATTAATACCATATATTTTGTGGAGGTATAAACAAAAATAAATTTAAATAGGTCAGGTAATATGATCACCTCTCCTCAGAGAGACCTCTATTAGATTTTTTATTATGGAACCTAGAGTTGGTATTTTGGGAAGAATAGAACCTTGAGAACTTAGATAAGGATTTTTAGAATAGAAATGGTTCATGGTGGTTCAATATAAGTTTCTTAAAGTGGTTAAAAGAATAAATGTAATGTGTCTCCTTTTATAAGCGAGGAAAAGGGCATGCTTGGAATTACCAAAAGATTAAAATATAATTAATCCATTCTAAAAAAATGATTCAAAATGTCAATATATTGAAATTAAAAGAATATAAGTTCAAAATATATTCAGACAATAAAATTTAGAATGATTTTTGTGTCATTTTAAACCTTATCATTTGTTTTAACCCCTTGGTTAACTAATTTTAATCTTAATTATGGTAATGACTTTTTAATATTTAAGGGTTATAATTCTACTAATAAGGTAAAAATTGGATCTTAAATGGTAAAGGGAAGAAATTTTCGATCATATATCACCAAATTTTCCTCTTTTAATTTTTTTAATATTTTTTAATAATTTAATAAAATATTAACTTCATAAAATATCATTTTCTCAATTTTTGACGCTATTCATTTAATTTAACTTTCAAGACACCACGAAAAAGATGCAATTAAAATATAATCCCTTAAAAAATCCATAATATGATATATTCATCTATAAAATTTCTAGAACACAAAAACTCCTCCAAATTGTATTAATTTTAATATTTCTAAAATCATTTATTTTATTTTTCCATTAATTGAATAAAAATCATGTCATTTTTGTGAAAGAATTTAATGTAATTTTATAATCACTAAAAATTAGAAATAAGTTACCATAATAAAAATATTTTCATTATGTACAAAATAACCTCTATTATTCATTCAAAACTTATTTTTATCCCCATTTGATCATAAAATAGAAGTTTAATGGCAAGAGTGTGACATTTTATATTTTTCTTTACTTAAAATAATATAAAGGCCAATATCAAAGAACAACGGTACCAAGTGGCTATATATTCAATAATTAGATAAAAATTGAGGAAATAAGATCAATAAATAAGACAAAATAAATTTTTATATAAATTTTAAAGCCTTATCCCAAAATTTTAACCATTTCATACCTATTTTACCCTTACCTAGGAGCCAAAATTTATCATCATTACTATTAATAATGACCGAAAATAAAAGGGATTTATTTACCAAATTTCATCCTCTTAATTCCAAATATGGAATCCATTTTTCAAGAATCCATTTCTATAAGTTCTAGAAATTAATTTTAAAACACGTGTAAACATAATGAAATATGTTTTTTAGAAAAATACAATTTTGTAAGCATAAAACTGGATTTATTCATATCTCATGCATTGAAAAATATTATATAATTATTAAAACATTTTATTGAACATATAATATATAAAATTAATTAAAATCATTCGGTGATAGTGATTAATTTAATTTATTAATATAAAAACACATTATGCACCTAAAAATAGTTTTTCAGAAAAAAGAACTCTTTTTGCTTCAAATGATTTTTATATTCATTTATAATCAATCAATAAATATTGAGTTAATTTTATAAATGTATAAAACATAATTTTTTCATAATTTAGTCATTACTATTCATACTCACCAATTTTAATGTCTAGGTTATAATATTCACATTTAAAAAATATTATAATAGTAGATCACAATTCGTTTAAACTTGGAATTGCGTATAACACAAGCTATTGAAGAAATTAATTTTTTTTAAAAATAAATATATTATAAAATCTTGGGGTAATACATTAAACCCCCTTAAAAAATAAAATTTACCTTGAAATTACATCACACTAATACAAAAAATTGAATATACTTCTGCCTTATCACATCCTCAAGTTCCCACAAAGCTTCCTTAATTTTATGATTTCACCAAAAAAACATTTACTAGGTGAGTGGTCTTGTTTTGTAGCACTTTCTATGAACCAAAATCTACACTAGTTGTTACCCATAATATATATCTTACTCTAATGGTATAACTCTTGAGTTTAGCACATGTGAAGGATTAGGTATGTACTTCCTTAGGAGAGACACATGGAACACATTGTGAACTTGAAAGAGATTCAGTAGAAGCGCTAAGTAAGAATATAAAATCCTGATACGATCAATAATTTCAAATGTACCAATAAATAAAAGGCTTAACTTCCCCTTATTTACAAATTTCATAAACTTCTTCCAAGGATATATTCATAGGAATTCCTTGTTACTAACTTTGAATTCTAGTTTTTTCTGATGATTGTCAACATAACTTTTCTATCGATTTTGAGTTACCTCGATGTGACACTGAATAGATCTAACTTTATCTACTATTTCCTCATCTAAGCTTCGGTCATAACAGCTTTATTTATCCAAATTTATGTTACTATGTTGGATATCAACACTTCTTTCCATAAGAATCTTCATAAGGATCCATCAGAGTACTCGAGTGAAAGATATTGTTGTAAGAAAATTCCACCAAAGGAAGATGTTGATCCCAACTACCTTTTAAATAAATAGATTAATATCTCAAAATATCTTCTAGAGTTTTAATAATCCTCTTAGACTGAACATATTTTTGAGGATGATAAGTAGTGATGAAACACAACTATGTATCCAAAGATTACTGAATAATTTTCCAGAACTTTGAGGTGAAACTCAAATTCCAATCAGATATAATAGAATGTGGTACTCCATGAAACCTTCCAACTTTCTTAATGTATATTCACTGCTACAAAATAGGCCTTTAACAGTTCTAAAAATGGCCTTTATCAGTGCTATAGAAGTAATGACTATGTGAGCGAGATTAAAATCCCTAGTCTTTTATCAACATTTGAAAAAGCATAGATAAAGGACTCATTTATCAGTGCTTGTAGAAGTGCTGATAAAGGGGAATGTTGCAATGTGTTGTAATAACACACTACAACACCAATAAAGTGTACTGTAACAACACACCATAGCACCAAAAACACCAAAAAATCATAAAAATAAAGTGCCAATACATAATTTAAATGAAATAAATTTTAAAACAAAAATATAATAAACAACTATATTATAGACATTTAAAACATTAGTTTATACAATTACATAAGTAAAAATTGTTAAATACATTCAAAAACATCAATGTTCCTTTTTCTTTTCATCATAATACCTGATCAAGAAAAAAACACACCTATATAAGAAAAAAATTCTTATATTAGTAATAATACAAAGGAATAAATTAATAGAATGTGTTAATTTTAAACTAAACTTTGAGTCATACGAGGAACATTGTGTAACAAATTGAGTTGCGGTTAATTCTTGCACATCACACCATTTCATTTTTGTCTTAATTAATTATCTCTTTGAAAAGTAACTAAATAAGTATAAGATAAAAATGATAAGTAAATTAATTAAGTAATAGTAGATAAAATGATTAGAAAACAATCTAGGATCATTTTCTCAATTTTAGAAATGTGATGTGATTTCTAAACTAAAATGACACTCTGTAGGACCCCGGGACACCCTGAGAGGGGTGGGGTGAATCAGGGTGTCAACCTTTTCTTTTAAAGTGATGGATCTTATTCCCACGTTGGTAGGAACTTGTTACACCTGTATGATGGATATGAACAGAAAGAAAACATTCACATGTAGAGAGACGACACCACACTTTTTACTTGGTTCACCACTAAGGGCTACGTCCAAGGAGCATACGCCGACATGTTTTCGGTCGTACCAAATTCCACTAAACTTCACTAGTTGTAGATTACAAAGGTTCGGGCACAATCACTCTATTCCAGGCTCACTTCCTTTACAAAGATTTAGGGATAACTCACTGCTTCACTTGGGTCACTCCCGTTGACTCCCCCTGGCTCACTGCCCTTGGTGAAGTCACATTCAGTTTATAGACGTGAAGGTCTCTTCATCATCGCTAAATAATACATCCTCTATTGCGTGTAGATGCTCTGTTGAAGCCAAACTCTCACCTTTAGTCAACTCTCACTTCCCTTTAAGGGTACCGGGTAATCTCCCAACTTTCACATAGCTCAAAAACACTAGCACGCTTCTTTATTGCCTGGCGCGTAGGTCTCCTGCGTGGCACAAATTCGGCGGGCAAGTTCAAACTGGAACGCAGGTATCGACCAACCACCTACGTGACACCGTCTAATTCAACTTCAAACCTGCGCGACTCAATTCTGTTCTCACCCAAACTTCCTTGGGCACGCAGCCAACAACAGGCGCGCAACCTCTACCTACGTGGCCCATCTACCACTTGCACGACTCAACTACTTGTGCGACGGGAGCTCGAAAAATCTCTAAGTCTTGAACTTCGTTACAAATGAGGAGGGGTGGTCCTCTATTTATAGGCAAACTGGACCCCCTTCATGGTGGCGCGCAATTATCCTCATGGCACGTAGGTCTCGGCGGGTAACTCCAACCGCCCTAGCCTCTGTTGCGTAACTCACTTGTGCGACCAAAACAATACTTGCGCGACACTCTTTCCTTTTCCATATTTTGAAGTTCTCATCATGAAGAAAAATAGACACGCAAGTTTCCAAACATCCTAGGCACCGACGTGCAAGTCTATTCTTGACACGTATGTCACTTGCGCGACCCAACCAATACTTGTACGACCCTTATCCCTTTTCCAATTTCCATGTTCTAATCCTAAAAAACACTAGGCGTGCAAGTTCTCTCTCCTTCAAGTACACGGTGTGCAAGTCTCTTTTCCAAAATCACTTTTCTCCATTTATCGATTTTCAGGCCCAAAAATTTGGCAAACACTGGAAAATGGTGTCACCTTCACTACTATAATCTGCTTGACCTGTATGAGCACTTTGCTGGCACACATTATGAACTTCCTCTGAGGATTGACAACAAACACAAACCATACTCCAATTCATGCATAGATGAACATGGTTCCAAAAATCCCCTCCTTTGGGTTTGTTGGCAATCAAAAAATAAATTCTATAGATCCCCATCCATATGAAAACCAAAAAAAAAACAAAATAATCA
Organism: Viscum album; assembly: GCA_963277665.1. Lineage (NCBI taxonomy): Eukaryota > Viridiplantae > Streptophyta > Magnoliopsida > Santalales > Viscaceae > Viscum > Viscum album. Next base: position 1,207,125,971 of record OY728150.1, on the reverse strand, counting down.
ACTCATCCAACACTCTAAGTCTACGTGAGCAATGCTCGGTGTAGAAAAGAAGAGAGGAATATTGAATTGGGTTCCTGTGTTTTGGAATTCTCAATGACGCCCAAGAAGCATTACATGACTGATGTATTCCTTCTCATCCTTATCCTATCACTGACACTGAATTCACATCGTGTCACAGGAGCATTACATGCCTGAACATTCCTAAATTTATTCCTTTCTCCCCCATTGACAATAAACCCAATGACCAGTAATTTGTTCAATGTTCAGCTCAAACTATACTCCCCCTGGATAGTATCTCCCCCACAAACCTACATCACATCCATAAACAGATAAAAACAGTTATCATAATCGGGGAGATGGGAATTGTGAATCCTCCTTATGCACTAGGAGGTGACTGAACACTGAGGTTCAACCGATGCTTCTCAAATACATCCACTGAAAATGGCTTGGTTTGGATATCAGCCACTTGCTCATTAGTTCCCACATGATTCATTCTAATCACCCCTTGCTCAACTTTTTCTTTGATAAAGTGATACCTGATTTCAATATGCTTTGTATGAGAATGCTGAACAAGATTCTTCGTGAGATCAATTGCGCTCTTATTATCACAGTAAATTACCATTGGTTGATTCACCCCATCACCAATATCTGTTAGTTGTTGCTTCATCCATAGTAGTTGAGTGCATTAATTTGTGGAGGATATATAATCAGCTTCAGTAGCACTAAGAGAAGTACTTTCTTGTTTCTTTATCAACCAGCCAAAACATTTTTGCCCAATATAGAAGGCTCCACCACTGGCGGACTTTCTGTCTACTACATCAACAACCCAGTCCGCATCAGAAAACACTGATAATTTACTGTTCCCGCCTACAGAAAAATATAACCCAAAGTTATGTGTACCTTGAATGTACCTCATGATTATTTTTACTGCCTCCATATGATCCTCCTTTGGATGACTCTGAAAGAAGGCCACAAGACATGTGGAAAAGACAATATCTGGTTGTGTCACTGTTAGGTACAGTAGGCTCCCAATGATCCTTTTATACATGGTGGGATCAACAGAGGCCCCATCCTCATGCTTTCCAAGTTTAGTTCCAACTGAAATTGGAGTTGACATTGGTTTGGAGTCTTGCATATTAAACTTCTTCAACAGCTCTCTTGCCTACTTTTCCTGAGAAATGAAAGTGTAATCCTTATTTTGAATCACCTATATCCCCAAGAAATATGTGAGCTCCCCAATAATAGACATTTCAAATTATGATTTCATATGATTGGAAAATTCATCCACTAATTTCTTCCTGCTGCCACCAAATATGATATCATCAACGTAGACTAGAACCATGAATTGATCTTTTGGAGAATTCTTCACATATAGATTGTGATCCACTCCTCCTCTTTTGAACTCCAGCTTCTTGAGATACGAGTCCAGGCAGGAATACCATGCTCATGGTGCCTGCTTCAAACAATATAGGGCTTTCTTCAGTTTGTAGACCTTTGTCTCATCAGTACCAAGAACAAAACCCACTGGTTGTTCAATATAGACTTCTTCTTCGAGAACACCATTCCAAAATTCTATCTTGACATCTATTTGATATACTTTATATCTTCTTTGAAGTTCCATGGCAAGGAAAAGTCTGATTGACTCCAGTCTAGCCACTGGAGGAAAGGTTTCTTCAACATCAACACCTTCAATCTAGGAATACCCCTTACATACCAGTCAATCCTTGTTTCTGATAACACTTCTATGCTCATCAAACTTGTTCTTGAAGATCCATTTTGTACCAATCACATTGTGACCTTAGGGTCTCTAGACAAGATCCCATGTCTGATTCTTGTTAATCTGATCTAGCTCTTCATTCATGGCCTTCACCCAAAATTCATCCTTTACAGCTTCTTCGAATGAGGATGGCTCCACAACTAATAGAAATACAGATTTCATGTTATTCCTCATCCTCCTTGTTTGTGTGGGTGCACTCCTGTACCTAATTATGTTATATGGATCAATATCAGCTCTACGATTTCTCCTGTGCGATTCAGTTGCATTCTCTCCAGCCACAGTTTCTTCTTCATATTCTTCTTCTGAGTCAACATCATGATGTGACTGCTGAGTGTTTTGAACAACTTCCTATATTTATGTATTTGTATTTTATCCATGTTCACATTCTTCCTCACTTTCGATCACATCAGCATATGATGTCCTTGAAGCATTTGTGGTTTTCTATTTAATTATCTTAACATCACGACTTACTACAATCCTTCATAATCGCTTGTTGAAACACTTGTAGGCTTTTCTGTTCATTGGATACCCAAGAGAAATTCCTTCATCAACATTTTCACCAAACTTCCCTTGATTTCCTTCTTTATTCCAAATGAAACATTTACTTCTAAAAACACAAAAGTATTTCAATGAAGGCTTCCTTCCACGCCACAATTAATATGGTGTCTTCGTTTCTCTCATATAAAGCCCTGTTCGATTTTGAATGTGCACTACAACTTCAAAAGCTTCCTTACAGTATTGGTGGGAGATACCACTCTCAATCAGCATAGTCCTGGCCATGTTGTTGACCTATCGATTCTGGCGCTCAATAACTCCATTTTGCTATGGAGTTCTCACAGCAGCTACCTCATGTTGTATTCCATGTTTTTCTAGGTAATTCTCAAACTCAATGGACGTGTATTCACCTCCATTATCAGATCAAAAAACTTTGATTTTTCATCTAGTATCATTCTCAGCGATTCGATGATATGTTTTCATGTAGTCAATCACTTTTCATTTCCTGTGAATGACCATAAAACATTCCATTATACTGTAATCATCAATGAAAAGAATAAAGTAACTTTCTCTATGAGTTCTGACAAAATTTATTAGCCCGCATACATCTGTATGAATTAGATCAAGATGATGAGATGCCCTTTTCTTCTTTATTCAATATGAACTGTAGACTAGCTTTCCACGAATGCAATCATCACAAGATTTTTCATGCTCACGCTTCAGGTTTGGAATGTCCATGAAAATCCTCAATTTTGATATTTTCTCCATGTCTTGTTGATTGATGTGACCCAGTCTCCTGTGCCACAATTTTTTTTCTTCTTAAACAGTCATGTAGCAAACATTTTCTTTACTATCAACCTGATATAGGTTGACTTCTGTTCTGCGTCCATTCATAAGTGAATTTTCTGTCTTTCCCTTGATAGTGCAGCCTTTCTGATTAAAAGTAACAATAAATCCCGAGTCACAGATTTGACTCACCCTGAGTAGATTATGATGTAGGCCATCTACGTAACAGACTTCAGTCTTCTTTAGCTCTCCATTAGCTAATTCAGTACTTCCACTGCCTTTGATTTTCAGAGCTCCATCATTACCAAATCGAACCATTCCATCAACCTTCCTTTTGATATATGTTAATAGGCCAACATTAACTGTCATATGGGATGAACAACCGCTAAGTAATGTTGCTTTTTGTAGCTTTTAGGGCCACCTCTACAAGGTTGTATTTCTCAATTTTCTTCCTTTCTTTCCATGAGATATTGGAATGAGTATAGAGAACTGATGGCCTTTCAATTATCTCATCTGTGTACATTGGTTCTTCATAGTTGAAGTATTCTTCAAGAGGAGAAAAACTGTTTGAAAGAGAAACACTATCTTGTTGACGATATTTGACTTGTCTTGAATTTTGGTATGAGGTGTCCATGTCCCTTATCTGCCTGTAATTAACAGCCTTATGACCAAAGTTAGAGAAATGAAAACAGTATCCATAGAAACTATTTCTTCTATAAGATGGAGGATATAAAGTCAGTATCCTTTGTTGATGTACCAGATCTTCCCCATTCAGATAGCTCATCGACTCTTTGCAATATGACATGGTATGGCCTAGATAGACACAGAACTGACACTTCATGAGAGGAAATGTCTTCTCACTTGAGTTTCTCCTCATACTTTCTTACTTGGGAGAATAGTTGGACTGCTTTCCATTTTTGAATGCTTGAGAATAATTTTCATTTCTCCTTTTAGTTTGGATTGAGGGTTTCTTTTTTAGCACTTTAGGAAACTTTTTAACATGTCCAAATTTCATCTTGTCTTTATTTTGGCTCTCTTTACTTCCACCAGTTGATGTCTCATCTTCATAGCCAATTCCACTCTTTCCCATGAAAGCGGGTCTTTGATCACTCAAGATTTTTCCTACCCCTTCTGAACCACTCTTGGATCTTTCCAATAATTTTTCATCTGAGAATCTTCCAAACTGTATTTTCTTTCTTGATTATTTTGAAATTGATTCATTTTCAAGTTTACTCATAAGAGTAACAACTTTCTCCTCAAGACCCTCAATAGTCTTGGATTTTTCTTCAAGTCTAGAGGTGAGTTCATTGATGAAATTTTCCTGATCTTCAATTCTTAGCTTCCGATCCACTACATCATCATTGCTTTTAAGAATTTTAGACTGTACTTTCAAAAATTCTTCCATTCATTCAATTTCAGCTTCAAGTTGATCAACATATTCAGTTGATTCTTCTACCATTGATTTCAACTTATTGAAACTCTTACATTTAATCTTAAGCATGCTAAAAACATCCTTAAGTTGCAACTCGTGATTAGCACTAGTTTTTAACTAATTTTATCCACCAGTATCTTCTAATTTTTCAACAGTGGCCATCATGGAAGCATGTTTCCCAATTTTAAATTCTGGTTCTTCTTCATCACAAAATTCATTATCACCTTCTTCCTCTTCACAGAAAAAACTCTTCTTTAGAACATTCTTTTTAGATTTGAATTATCCTTTCTTGAAAAACCTTTTCTGAGGCATCTCAAAGTTTTCAACATCACTATCATCATCATTGATCTTTCTTAAGCACTGAGAAGCAATGTGCCTGACTTTTCTACAATGAAAACAAGCTAGAGGTAACTTCCCTTTGAATTTCCCTTTTCCATTCTAGAACTTCTTGGCAATGAGAGAGAGAATTTATTTTTCCTCATTGTCTTCACCACTACTATCTTTTGAAATTTATAGTTTCTCTATGGATTTGAATGCAATTTCCTTACTTACTCGTGTAGTACCATCTTCTGGTTTGACTCCCATTTCTTATGCCACCAAACTGCTCAACAGATCATCCAAAGAAAGTTTGGAAAGATCTCTTTACTCAAGGGATGACACCTTTGCATTGTACTGGGGTGGTAGTCTTCTTAGTATTTTATTCACAATGTCAATGTCTCTGATTTCTTCTCCTAGACCCCGAATTGCTCCAACCACTTCAGTAATTTGATTGAAGGAGTCCGTATTCTCATCAGGATACATCTTCAGATCATTGAAACTATTGTGTAGCACTTGAAGTTTCACCTCCTTCACTTTTCTATCTCCTTCATAAATATTTTCAATTTTATCCCACATGGACTTTGCTGAGGTGAAACTCATCACTTTTAGATAAATCTGATAAAAAACTGCTGCAGTGAGAGCATTCTATGCTTTAGCATCTACATAAAGGATTTTTATATTTGTATCAGTCATAGCCAGCCCTGTTGGATCAAAAAAATTAATACATTGCACAGTAGAAAATAGAACTTAAATTCCAAGGGATCTTAGATGAGATATCATTCTATTCTTATAGATCTGGAAATTAATTCCATCGAAGAGAGGGAATCCCCTGACATTGACCACATTCTCCATGATGATAAAGGACAAATTCAACACCATCAACCATTACGCTCTGATACCACTTGTAGGACCCCGGGACACCCTGAGAGAGAAGGAGTGAATCAGGGTGTCAAATTTTTCTTTTAAAGTGATAGATCTTGTTCCCATGTCGGTAGGAAATTGCTAAACCTGTATGATGGATATGAACAGAAAGCAAACATTCACATGCAGAGAGACGACACAACACGTTTTACTTGGTTCACCACTAAGGGCTACATCCAAGGAGCATACGCCGACAGGTTGTCGGTCGTACCAAATTCCACTAAAATTTACTAGCTGTGGATTACAAAGGTTCGAGCACAGTCACTCTGTCCCAAGATCACTGCCTTTACAAAGATTCAGGGATAACTCACTGCTTCCCTCAGGTCACTCCCATTGACTCCCCCTGGCTCACTGCCCTTGGTGAAGTCACACTTAGTTTATAGACGTGAAAGTTTCTTCATCATCACTAAATAATACATACTCTGTTGCATGTAGATGCTCTCTTGAAGTCCAACTCTCACCTGTAGTCAACTCTCACTTCCCTTCATGGGTACCGGGCAATCTCTCAACTTTGACACAGCTCAAAAACACTGGCACCCTTCTTTATTTCCTGGCTCGTAGGTCTCTTGTACAGCAAAAATTCAGCACGCAAGTTCAAACTGGTGTGCATGTATCAACCAACCACCTGCGTGACACCGCCTACATCAACTTCAAACCTGAGCGACTCAATTCCGTTCTCACCCAAACCGCCTTGGGCGCGCAGCCAACAACCGGCGCGCAACCTCTACCTGTGCAACCCAACTACCACTTGCGCGACTCAACTACTTGCATGACGGGACCTAGAAAAATCTCTAAGTCTTGAACTTAGTTACAAATGATGAGGGGTGGTCTTCTATTTATAGGCAAACTGGACCCCCTGCGTGGTGGCACACAAGTATCCTCACGGCGCGCAGGTCTCAGTGCGCAGCTCCAACCTCCCTAGCCTATGTCGCGTAACTCATTTGCGTTACCAAACCAATAATTTCAAGACCCTATTTCCTTTGCCATATTTTTAATTTATGATCATAAAGAACAATAAGCGCACAAGTTTCCAAACATCCTAGGCACCGGCGCGCAAGTCCTTTCTCGGCGCCCAGGTCACTTGCGCGACCCAACCAATACTTGCGCGAACCTTATCCCTTTTTAATTTTTCTATGTTCTAATCTTGAAAAAAACTAGGTGCACAAGTTCTCTCTCCTTCAAGTACACGACACACAGGTCTGTTTTCCAAAATCACTTTTCTGCATTTTTCGATTTTTCAGGCCCAAAAATTTGGCAAACACTGGAAAATGGTGCCACCTTTAATACTGTAATCTTCTTGACCTATATGATCACTTTGCTGGCACACATTCTGAACTTCCTATGAGGATTGACAACAAGCACAAACCATACTCTAATTCAAGCATAGATGACCATGGTTTGAACACACTCATATATTGAGAAGACACATATAGAGTCATACCTTTCACAATTTCATCTGATTGAGGTGGGGGCGATTAATACAAATCTCAAATGAATTATGGATCATTTTCTTAAAGTATCAAAAGAATCTAAATGTATTTTCTCAGTTTTGAGTACGTTGCTTTTCTTTTTTTACTAAAATGTCATTTTAAACTAAAAACACACACATTGAATCATATCTGTCACATCATGTGTTGGTTTTACATGGAAATGATTTATAAACATTAAAAATGACTTATGATAATTTTCCTAGATTATCAAGACAATCCAATCATGTTTTCTAGGTTTTCAATGAGTGACACTTTTTGAACTAAAATGTTGATTTTAAACTAATAACTAACATACTGGGTCATAATAGGAAAATCGTGTATCATATTGTGGTGTGTTGATTCCTACACATCAAAAATTATTTATGGATCATTTTACTAAAGTATAAAAATAATCTGAATTTGTGTGCTTAGTTTTGAGTAGGTCAGTTTTCCTTTTTACTAAAATTGAGGTAAATTTTAAATAAAAATTCAAAATTGGAGTCATACCGGTCACATCATGCATCAGATTGATGTTAAGCTGATTCCTACACATAAAAAATGACTTATGGATCATTTTCTAAAAGTATCAAAACAATATGAATGCATTTGTTCAGTTTTGAGTAGGTCAGTCGTCCTTTTAACTAAAATTGATGTCAATTTTAAATAAAAAGACAAATTTGGAGTCATACCAGTCACAAGGTGCATCAAATTGATGTGTATATGATTATTAAACATCCCAAATTACTTATGTATAATTTTAATAAAGTATAAAAACAATCCTAATGTGTTTAATAAGTTTTGAGTATTTACCCTTTCCTTTTTACTACAATGTCATTTTAAACTAGAAACATGTACTTTGACTCATATAGATCACATCGTGTACCAATTTGACATGAAAACTATTCCAAAAGGTCAAAAAATTACTTATAAATTTATTTAATAAATTATCAAGAAAAATTTATCTCACTTTCTTGGTTTTCGGTGGGGGAAACTTTTTGAACCGAATTGTCAATTTTAAACTAATAAAGGACACATTGAGTCATACCGAGCACATCGTGTATCCGATTGAGGTGTGTATGATTCCTATACATAAATAATTAATTATTAATCATTTTAATAAATTATCAAAACAATCCAAATTTTTTTCTTGGTTTAGAGTAGGTCAGTTGTCCTTTTTACTAAAATTGATGTCAATTTTAAATAAAAAGCCACAATTGGAGTCATACCAGTCACACCATGAATCTTATTGAGGTGTTAATGATTCATACACATCTAAAATGAATTATGAATTGTTTTAATAAAATATAAAAATAATTAAAATGTGTCTACTCAGTATTGAGTATGTCGCTTTTTTACTAAAATGTCATTTTAAACAAGAAACACACACTTTGAATCATACCAATCACATCATATATTGATTTTATATGATACAAATTCATATATGTCACAAATAAATTATTAATAAATTTCATAAGTTATAAATAACATATGATCATGTTTTTTTTAGGTTTTCAGTGGGTGACATTCTTTGAACTAAATTGTTGATTTTAAATTAATAAAAAACACATTGAGTCATATCAGACAAATTATGTATCATATTTAAGTACATATGATTCATACTCATAAAAATGAATCATTTATCTTTTTTATAAATTATTAAAACAATCTGAATGTGTTTTCTCAGTTTTGAGTAGGCCAGTTGTCTTTTTAAATAAAATTGATGTCAATTTTAAATAAAAAGATTCACTTGGAGTCATACTGGTCACACCATACATATAATTGAGGTGAATATGATTTATAAACATCTAAAATTACATATAGATTGTTTTAATAATGTATCAAAACAATTATAATGTTTTAAATTGGTTTTTATTATGTCACTTTTTTTTATTAAAATGCCATTTTAAACAGGAAACACACACTTTGACTCATACTGATCACATCGTGAATCATTTGGATGTGAGACCAATTCCTAAATGTCAAAAATGACTTATGAATTTATTTCTTAAATTATCAAGAAAATACAATAACATTTTCTCATTTTTTGAGTGACATTTTTTGAACTAGACTATAAATTTTAAACTCATAACAGACACATTGGGTCATACTGGGAACATCATGTATCAGATTGAGGTGTGGCTGATTTTTATATGTCAAAAATGAATTATGGATTGTTTAAATAATGTATAAAAATAATACAAATGTGTTTTCTTTATTTTTAGTTGTAAAATTTTCGTTTTTACTAAAATTGATGTCAATTTTAAATAAAAAGATGGACTTTGAGTCATATCAGTCGCACCGTGATTCAGATTGAGTTTTTTTATTCCTACATGACCCAAATGACTTATGGATAATTTTAATAAATTATAAAAACAATAATAATGTGTTTTCCAAGATTTGAGTATGTTATTTTTCCTTTTTACTAAAATTAATGTCAATTTTAAAAAAAATAAGCACTTGGAGTCATACTAGTTACATTGTGTGTCAAATTGAGGTGCAGATGATTCCTACATGTCTCAAATGACTGATGTATTATTTTCATAATGTATCAAAACAATACAAATTCATTTTCTTAGTTTTCACTACGTCACTTGTTTTATTTACTAAAATGTAATTTAAAACTAGAAACACACACTTTGACTCATACAGATCAAATCGTGTATCATTTTGATGTGAGACAAATTCCTACACATAAAAAATTATTTATAAATCAATTTTCTAAATTATCAATAAAATATAAGTGAATTTGTTTGATTTTCAATGAGTTAAACTTTTTGAAAATGTCAATTTTTAACTGATAACATACACTTTGAGTCATACCAGGCACATTGTTTATCAGATTGAGGTGCATTTGATTCCTACACATAAAAAATTACTTATGGATCATTGTATTAAATTAGAAAAAAATATGAATATTTTTTACCAGTATTGAGTATGTCAATTGTCCAATTTACTAAAATAATGTCAATTTTAAATAAAAATAATCACTTGGAGTCATACCAGTCACACCGTGTGTCATATTGAGGTGCCGTTGATTCATACACATCCCAAAATCTCAAAAAATAATAATTTCCAATGTTACTATGACTTACATTGTCTTTATTTGTCTCATTTCCAACACTTTATATTGACTCGATGTTATTAGTTAAAAAAAACTTTCTTGTTGTTGAAGTACAAAAGTGTAGAGGAAGGTCACAAACCCATTATATCATGAGAAATCACCACAATGGGCACATGATATTTCTATACTCTTTTGGATTTCAACAATGAAAAAGGTTTTTATCTAAGAAAATCAATTCAATATGCAATGTTGGCAGTTCGATAAAGAAAGGAAATGGAAATGGAAATCTTGGTAACATTGGCATAAACATTTAACTCTTTTATGTCTTGTTGTAGATAGTTGAATGAAAAATATTACTTCCCAAAATATCTATGAAAAAAACTAAATAAGTATTAGATAAAAATGACTAGTAAACTAACTTACAAATACTAGATAAAGTGATGACAAAAGTAATTAAATAAGTAGTAGGAATTAACCTTTTCATGATAGTCATATTAATTCTTGACGCATTTCCTTATTTCCACTATATCATTCGTTGGATCTAAGTATAATCTCTCGTGAGCATGATCATCTTCGAAAAAACCACCCCAAATAGAATAAAATAATGCTCTGGTATAATAAAATAATTCTTATGTGAGTAATACTAAAAAGAAATAAATTAAACAAAAAAAATAAATGAATATATTGATTCTATGGACAATGATTTTATTATAAAAAAATCAAGATTACCTCTATGATTTATAAGTGGAGGGAAATTGAAGGAAAGTTATAAATTCCAAAACTCTAGGTGTGAAAAGGTTTTGAGGGAGAAGAATTTTGTGGATGTTTTGGTGTATAAAGGCATCAAAGATAGAAAAATCACCCCAACTCAAACAAAAAAATCCACTTGTATAAGAAAATAATTCTTATGTGAGTAATACTAAAAATAAATAAATTAAACTTAAATATGAAAAAATACATTAATTCTATGGACAATGATTTTTATGTTCAAACATCAAGATTTCACTTTTGATTAAGTAGAGGCAGCGTCGTTTCTCCTCCTACAAAGGAAGTAGAGAGAACTTGAAGTAAAGTGATAAATGACAAAACTATAGGGGTGAAAAGGTTTTGAGGGAGAAGAATTATATGGAAGTTTTGGTGCATAAAGGCATGAAAGATGGACAAACCACCCCAAATCAAACAAAAGAATCCACCTATATAAGAAGAAATTCTTATATAAGTAATACCAAAAATAAATAAATAAAACATAAATATGAAAAAATAAATTAATTCCATGGGAAATGATTTTACTATGAAAACATCAAGATTACCTTGGATATTGAGTAGAGGAAGCTTAATTTCTCCTCCTACAAAGGTAGTGGAGGTAAAATTAAGGAAAGTGATAAATGCAACATTGTAGGGGTGGAAGGTTTTGAGGGAGAAGAATTATATAGAAGTTTTGGTGTAGAAAGGCATGAAATATGGATAGAAATATTATAAAATAAACAAACTCTGTAGGTAATAATTAAAATTAAATAAATGTTTCATTATATAAATTTCAGTAAAATAGAGAAAGTATATCTTAACATTAAATTTACATCTTCCCAAAGGGTTTCCTTCGTTATAGTTTGTTCTTCGGAGGGAATGGTAATATCATCATGTGTAGAAAAATTGTCTTCATGAGTAGTAAAACATTTAATTTTGATTATATTAATATATTAGATAACATATCATATTATGATGAATAACATAGTATATTAAAAAAATACTTTACCGTCTCATTGAACTCTATTTTTTAAAGGTTTTAGGGATTTGTTTCCTCTATCAAGAATCCAAATCCCCTATTTGTGGTCCCCTATAAAGTATAAGAAATTTTCTATATTGGGACTGAAATGAACTTATTGTGATATCTCAGTGAAAGAGTCATCTTATAATGACCCAATCTTTTTGAGTAGTATATTAACTTACTCTTAATGATTTAATAAGATGTTAATGGTTAATGCAGAAAGAGGAGTCTATGGATTCATCCAGTAGACTCGAACCTTATAAAGCCCACTTATCAGAGATTGGGAAGGAGGTGGCATCTTTGGGCTTCTCTTTGGACCAATCCCAAGCCGAACTCTAGCGTGTCAAGCTTGAACGGAAACGCCTGCGGGAGAAGTTCAAGTTAGTAGAGATTACTACTAGGGAAATGTTATCTGAGCCTCCCTTGGATTCTCTCACCATAGCACACCTTACACTTAGGTCATATGCCAGTGTTATAAGGGGCTATGTGACGAGACCCTAGATTCTTTGTGTAATCCTTCGAGATGAATGAATTGAGATTTCTTCCTTTAGTGATGTTTGTGAAATTTAAAATGTCCGGATAATTTTAGGATGTATTTTATTGATGAATTTTGAAAAAAGGATATTTTAAAATATTTATGTAAACCATAAATAATTAATGATGTGTAATGATTTTCAAAAAATGGTCTTCTACAAAAGTGTTCAGTAAGGAATTTGGAGTCTAATAAGATCAACTTAATTTTTGATGAATAGTAAATTATGAATAGTGATTTTACGCTTACGATTAGTAATGTGACCAAATGGATTAATAATTTCACTCAAAGAAATTTTTAATATAATTTAGACACCTAGATTAAGTAATGTGATTCGATAAAATGGGTAAATAACGGTTTCATAAATTATTAGCCAAGTATTAGTTTTTTCGGGTGAATAGTGTTTTTTAATTAAAAATTTAATTAAAAATAATTAGAAAATTATTTTTATAAAAATGACTTTATTTTTGAACTCAGAGCATCGATATTATGTTATGGTAATTTTTAGGGATTTTTCTGAAAAAAATGAATTCTCGATGAATAGTGATTTTATTTAAAAATTAAATTAAAATTATTTAGAAAATTATTTTTATAAAATGGAGTTCATAAATGTAATTAGAGCATCGATATTTGGTTAAGGTGAAATTTTGGGATTTTTCTGAGAAAGATGAATTTTTCAGTGAATAGTAAAAATGCAGTTTTAGGGTTTCGGTATGTTTAATGACATCATAACTGTGTCATGATGATTTCATGAGATATTTTAAGGGTTGGCTGGCCAAGAGTGATGAATTATTGTTTTGGGGGCCCCATGTGGCCTAACTCCATGGTAAATTCCAAGGGAGAGCACATGGTTTTGAGAAAAGAACTTGTGAGGTGTCCCTTGACCATTAATGCCTTGTCCCCTCACTTTCCCTATAAATACCCACCCTTTACTCCTTTATTTTTCACCCCCAACTCTACCCCAACGATGTTCTTGTCTCCTTACCTTCCAAGGAGTCCTCCCATGGTGCCACCAATCCCTCAAGGTCCAATCCTTTGAGTTTTAAGAGTTACGTTTTAAGGTAAGGGATCCGGCCTCTCTCTTTCTTTTCACGTAATCTCTTTTATGTCATTCCTTTTTATGATCCATGTTCTTATGTGAGAGGATATTATTTTATATTCCTCTTACTTCCCTTTTCATGTTTATATGATGAGAGATCCCCTCTTACTCTCATCATTTCGTTTTATGAAAGTTTAAGTGACGCCGTTAGGCTGCCGAAATTTTAAGGGGATTCTTTCACCCTTCTCATTCTTTTCAAAGTTCTACTTCCATGTCAAGTATTTCAAGTTACTTTTTAATTATGTTGGGGTATGATCTCTATATCTATCATACTGAACTCTTATGTTCATATTATTAGGTACCCTATTTGAAATTTTCAATTCATTTTTGTTGAAGTTTAAGTGACGCCGTTAGGCTGCCGAATTTTCATAAGAGAAATCTAATTTTTGTCTTCCTTCCATGTTTTTCATTTAAAATGGTATGTCCTTCAAATTTAATTACCATGTTCATATATCCTTATTATTCTGTCCATCTAATGTTTTATGGGTCATTTATGAATGTTTTACCCATGTCCCCTCTCTTTTCAATGTTTTCTAAAACCCCGAAACATAGCCGTTATGCTGCAGAATTTTCGTCTCAAAATGCCTCTCTCTTTTATCAAAATTATTTTTTGTTATAAAGTGAATACTCAAAGATCTTATTTCTAAAGGGGTATTCAAATATATATCAAAATGTTCTATTTTAAATTCTGGGATTTACATACATGAAACCCGCTTTCCCTTTCCGTGGGTTTAAAGTGGCATAAAGATCATGTCTTTAAAGCAGTTTTTAAAACATTATGATTACGAAATGAAACCCATTTCTTTTATGCTATATGGGTTGTTTATGAAATGATTTATGATGATATATGTGGATCACATGATAATAAAGACATGTCAAGGGTGCGCCCAGATAACGCTCCAATGCATTGGGTAAAGACTTAATCTCTAGAGATGACCATTTTTAACGACGCCTTGGTGAATAACCTTGGTAATTTTTAACGACACCTTAGGGATGAACCTTGGTGAAATGAAACGATTGTCAATATTAAATGTTGTAGCCACGTCATCAAGTTATGAAAAATTTTATTTTTATTATGATGTATCTCATGATTTCTTTCTCATGCCTTAATGTTCTTTTCATGTCCTTATTGAAGTATCTCAAGTTCACATGAAAAATGTTTCTCTTGTTTCCCTTACCGGGTCTTCTGCTCACCCTTTCTTTTGATGTATGTCCCCAGGTTATGAGATGTAGTAATGAACCTAGGATGAACTTAAGGAGAAGCCTTTCAAGTGTTTAAGAAGAGTGTTTTTTGTTCTTTTCATGTATTATGTTCCTTGTTTCCATGACACTAAACCTTAAAGATTCTCAGTTCCGTGTAATGGAATGAAAGTTATGTTATAAAAAGACGGGATGCTATACATCCTCTATTTAATTTTCATATGACCCAATATTTATTTTAGTCTCTAGGAGGAAAATCAAAAAATTCTTGTTTGCTGGATCTGAGACATAAAATAATTGTACTTCTTGGGATTCCATTATGAATAGATCTTCCTTTCCCCTTCCACCCTAAAATTCCCCTTCATGAAGACCATTATGAACAGATCATATTTTATCCTATGAATTAATTCAATGGTGATTTTTGTAGACAACTATAATCCTCATCAGCTCATATACCAATCATTTATCATTTCATTTTGTTGTTTGACACACATCCTCCATCTCTTTTGGACATCTATGTATGTTGTTTGAAATACTCTAAAAATTAGTCATCCATGGTATGAATAATTTTCATAGTATTAAAAGAAACATAAAAGAGATAAGGTATGAGTCTAAAGGAAACTAAATACAATAATAACTATTCAAAAGATGAAGCTGATGAGGATAAAAATCATATAACATTATGTTCTATAAAAGAAGAATGCACCCCATTTGTGATAATTACACCATTAGCACTAGTTATTAACTCGTGGCCTATTGAAGGTGAGATTTAGGGGGCATAACAACTCTTGTATGTGATTCCAGGGGTCTCAGTGGAAAAAATTTATGATATATGAATCTTTAGGGCCTCTATAAATCCAATATTTATAGTAGAAATATCAGTTTTAATAGTTTCAATCCTCTAACTAAGACTAGGCCTACCTCTATTTAAATGATTCATAAAGTCTTTCTTAAATCCCCTAAACAAATGAAAGTAAAATATATGCAATTAAAGAGTAATAAGAAACCCAAACATGATAAAAATAATAATAAACTATCATTCGATTAACTAGAATATATAAAAATGTATTGATAAAACATTTTAATAAATAGAGTTATTTTCTATAGACCTAAAATGATGAATACCTAAAAATAATTTCTAATAATTATTCCAACACATATATAATTTTATAACCTCTATTATATTTTTTGGAACAAGTGATGTAACAACCTAAGGAATTATTTCATTTAATATTAATGGTATATCAAATATTTGAAAACATCTCTATTTTATAATTTAAATTAAAAATTGATTAGGAATGGAAAAAATAATTTTAGGAAAAGAATATACCTAATAATGATAAATGTTTGATACATCTCAAAATTCTTAGTTGATAAATTGATTCAATAATTATGTCTAGATAGGTTTAAAACAAGAATTATTTTCAAGAAGATGAAGAGTGGGATTTATAATAAAAGTTCATTTTTCAGAGCCATTATGGGTTCTATGGTGATTTTGGAAACATGGTATAAAATTTTAGTCATAATGAAATAAATAATAGTTAATGTGGAAGATAGAGAGGTTTTATGTTAAATGGGAGATGAACCACTCTTATAAAAATAGTTTCGAAGTGAGACAAATACTCATAAGTAAAATTGGACGATGAATTTCAACCATTGAATGAGCTCTATTGAAATATATTTTTATAATATACTTGTGTAATATATATTTTTATAATATATATTTTTTCATTGTATAATATATATATATATATATGTATTTTTATTTGTGTAATATATATCTTTATTTGTATAATATATATTTTTATTTTATATATTTTTGTAATATAATATACATTTGTGTTTGTATAATACATATCTATAATAAATAAATATATATATATATATAAATATATATATATATTTAACATATACATGTGTGTGTGTCTATATATAAAAAATCCTATGTTTTACACCTTCATCCAAAACCATGGAATCCTGAGTAATTTTCTACTTTTCATTCATGAACCATGAGCTAAATCCTACTTCATCCAGATGACCAATATAAATTATGTTCATCCATAAACTTGGTATCTATCTAAATATTTCTAATTTTAAGTAAAATTTATATGAAATATCATCTTTAACAATACCCTTCCCCATAATATGAAGATCTTTATCATCGACTAAATGAAGATTACTGAAAAAATGAGATACATAATAATCCATGCATCCCTTATTGGTTATAGAGTGTAATTAAGTCTCATAATTAATGATTCATGATTCTAATTGAATTTTTAGACTTAATAATAAATAGTTATTTCCTTTAGTGGCATTGGGGTGGGCGGTTTGCACAGAATCAAAAAGGGGTGAGGGTGGGGGGGGGGGTGAAAGGAATGGTAGCCCTATCTCCTTTTAACCAAACATCCCCAATACAAATTATTGACCATAGGTATATTCTGATGGAAACGAATGAATGATGATAAAAAACACAAATAGATCTCACCAAAAAATCAATCAATGAGTAAAGAGGATGATGGGAAAATAAGATACCTTGGATTGAAGCTTGGAATTTTCTGAGTGAAAGTAGAGATATCAAAAACATAGAAAACATTCAAATCTTTGATTCATTCTACCCTTGAATCATTCAAGCCTTGGATTTGATCCTTGAAATTTTTCGAGACTTGATTTGCGCCTTGATTCGAGCTTCGATTCACTAAGGAGGAGCACCAACAGATGGTGGATTTTGGGGAAAGCTTCAGATATCATGGAGAGTTCATGACAGGTTAAGGTTAATTTAAATAGATCAGGACACTTTTATTAGTACTTCCAAAAAAGCAATGATAAAGAACCCTTTTATTAGTGCTAAAAAAGCAGTGATAAAGATGCCCTTTATCAATGCTAATTAATCTAGCACTGATAAAGGTTTTATCATTATAATTATAAATAATTTTTTTTGTAAATATATTAATATAATTATATATATATTTAATATATATATATATATAAATATAGTAAATATATTCTTTGTTTATAATTTTATAATTCCTTATATATATAAATATTTATTTGTAATTATATAAATAATTTAAAAAAATAATATTTATATCATTATATATATTTATATAATTATATATATATATACATAATATATAAATATAAATATGAATATATTAAATATATTCCTTATTTAAATAAATTTATTATAAATTTATAATTATTTACATATATATAATTATTAACCTATAATTATATAAATTCTTTTTTAGAAAATAATATTTATTTATTTATAATTATAAACATATAAATATATAAAAATAGTAAATATTCATTTATAAATATTTTTATTTATAAATATTTTTTACAAATATATTTTTAACATTATTAATGAATATTTAATATTAAGTGCTTGCATGTTAAAAATGAGTGAAATTGAATAATTAAGAATGAGTACACTTTAACAATATTGAAAAATTGAATATGTTTGATTAATTAAACATAAATTATTAAAAAAATGGATATATAATGAAATAAAGATGAAAAAATATTGAAAATATTAAAAATAGTAAATAAATATATTTAGAATAAATAATAAAAATTGATTAAATTCCCCAAAAACTATTTGTGTGTGTGAATTTTATATAAAAATTTATTAATTACATATATGTGAAATGAATATAACATACGTTTGATCTATGTTAATTGTAAAAATCAAACGATATTCAATTATATCCATTACTCGATGCAATTATTCAGTATTTTTAATTTATATTAATTTTTAGTTCTAAACCATTATTCACTAAACATGTTACTTTTGAATGTAAATAATAAATATTTTGTATTAAATAAATAAAATTTATAGAAATTAATATATATCTATATATTTAATATATAATATTTATTAACATTATCAATAATTATTTAATTAATAAAATGTTTAATATTTTTCTCAATTTACTTAGTTTTGAGTTTTATTTGTTTAGTTTTAATTTTACATATATATATATATATATTTATTTAATATATACTATTTATTAGTATTTATAATTTATAAATAGTTTAATCAATTTATTCATTTCTTTCAATAATTATTTAATTAATAATTTTTTAATATTTTTTAATAAACCCATTTTATTTATTATTTATTTAATTATTCCATTTTATTCAGACTCTTATCAATGCAAAAAACCACTAATAAATGATCCTTATTTGGGTGCTAAAAATAAAGCACTGATAAAGGCCACCCTTTATCAGCGCTAAAAAATGCCCCGATAAAGGTTGCCTTTTAATAGCGGTAAAAAAGCACAGATAAAAGGTACCCTTTATTAGTGCTTGTTTTAGCGCTAATAAAGGGAACCTTTATCAGTACTTTTTTCTAGTGGTGATAAAGGTCATAACTGTTAAAGACTTGTTTTGTAGTAGTGATTCTGGAAATCTGATCAAGAGAAAAATCTTATCTAATATTAATAAAGTGCGCTGACTTCCTAAGGTGATCAACTACAACCCGAATAACATTATAGACTTTTGATGTTTTGGGGAGTCTGACGACAAAATCCATGGTCATGTTTTCCCATTTATATTCTGGTATGGGTAATGGTTATAATACCCCCTTATACTTTTGTATCACATACTTAACTTTTTGACATACTAAGCATTGAGATATATACTCTGCAATATATATTTTCATGTAATCCCATCAGAAATACTCTTTCAGATCTATATATATCATTGTACTTCTAGGATGAATAGATAATGATGGACTGTGAGCTTAATCCAACAAATCCTTCTTCAAGTTTTGTATTAATGGGACACATACTCAGTTCTCAAACCTTATTATTCTATAATGATCATGGTTAAATTTAGGAACATTCCATGCATTCTTATATAATTTCGCATATTTCTTATATGCCTTTTTAATCCTCTTGTGGATGTATAGTTGAACATTCATCTGAGAAAGATAATATCTTTTACCTTTCCTCAAGATTTTAAAATCCATTTCTTTTAAAATCCAGAAATATTGGTTCTTTTGTGATCCTCATCATTGATAATATAGCACAATCTTTTCATCCCATAGTAATAACTACCATGTTCACTTTCTGAAGTCAATAATTTATTGATCAATCATAATCTTTGATCAACTCAAACCATCTTCTCTAGAACCTACTCAACTCTTTCTATGTAAATATATACTTCAATGTTTTATGATTAATATATATATCACACCTTTAACCATATTAATAATACCTCTATAATTTCAATTAAAAAATTACTACTGATAACTCCAAATCATGAGTTGGATAATCTTTCTCATTTATTTTTAATTAAGGATAGGAATATGTTATCACCATGTCATTTTTCATGGGGACACATCCCAATCCCTTATTTTTTGCATCACTATATATAAAAAGACCTTCTCCACTATAGGGTAGTATAATCACATGTGGGCTTACTAACTATCTATTTATTTATTTGAAATTCTCATCATATTCATCTATCTATAAGAAATTAACACCCTTACGATTTTACTTGGTGAGTAGATTAGAAAGTCATGATATATCTATCAAAAAGCATCAGTATTATCTAGAAACCCAAGGAAACTATATATATTGGTTACCAAAATTGATCTATGTCATTTTTCAATAACTTTTGTCTTTGAAGGCTCCACTGATATACCCTCAATAGAGATTATATGACCCAAGAATAAACCTTTCTAAATAAAAAATTCACACATGGTAAATTTAGCATACAAATTTTTCTTCCTTAGGGTCCTCATCATAATAATAAAATTTTCTTCATTCTCTTCCTTATTCTTTGAATATATAATTATTGTCAAATACTACCACAAACTAATCAAGGTAATCTCTAATGACTCTATTTATTAAATATATGAAGATATCAGGGGCATTGGTAAGTCCAAATGGAATTACTATAAATTCATAATGACTACACCTCATACAGAAGGTTGTCTTGGGTATATACTCCTTCTTGATGCTTAGTTGATGATATCAATATTGAATATCATTCTTGAAAAAATATACATCATCTTGTAATTGATCAAACAGATCATCAACATGGGATATGGGATACTCATTCTTAATAGCGATCTTGTTAAGTTCCCGATAATCAATACAAATTCACATTGAGCCATATCTCTTATTAAAAAAAATAGGTGCACCAAATGGAGTAGCACTAGGCTGAATTAATTCCTTATATATATTCTCTTAGAATTGGTTATTATATTTCTCTAACTCAATCAATTCCATTCTATATAGAGTTTTTGAAATAGATGTAGCACCAAGTATGAGTTCTATTGAAAACTCAACTTTATAATTCAGGGGAGGACTAGGAAAGTATCTAGGAAATACATCAACATATTCTTAAACAATATTCAAATTTTCAATTTTTAGTTTCTACCCAACCATTTGAGATAAATATACCTCATGAATAGATATTAAAACCCATATAATGGAAGTAATTTCCATTGGGTGTTTAGGTTCATCCATATACTGATAGACAATTTAAGGTTGACTTATAATATCAAATATAAAATCAATTTCTTGATAATTGATATGGAATCTATGATAATAGAACCAATTCATACCCAAAATTACATCAAATTCAACTAGAGGAAGAATAACAGTATTCACAGGAATAATAATCCCAAAAACTTATATAAGAGAGGAGCAATAAACTTTAGATAATTCCATCCAATCATTATAAGTATTCACCACTAAATAATCATATAATATTTGAGGTGGTGATATGATACCATTATAAAATTATTCAGATATTAAAAAGTGGGCATAACTAGAATAAAATAAAATATTTTCAATCTTAAAGTGGATGATAAGTGTACCTTTCACCACATTTCTAGTAAATTCCACTTCAGCTATAGTAATTTCATGAGCATAGCCTTATACCCTAGGATTAATTTATGGAATGTTCCATTTATGTTTAGGGAATTATTTGGAATAATGACCGATGTCCTTACATTTAAAACACCATACTATGATGGTGTCTCCTTTACCCTTGTATTCATGAGAATGATGGTATTTTTCTCCACACCTAAAGAAAAATAAATTTCATTTTAAGCATATACTGTGTTTTTTCTTCCAAAAGTATCTTATATAGGAAAATTCCTCTTTATATTATTCCCCTTATCCATTTTTACTCTATCATCCTCTTATTCTCTTATTTTCCTACAAATCCACAATAAATAGAGAATTATTACTTTTTATTGATAACACATAATACTATGTCCTCATATGATTAGAATGTTAAGGAGACTAGTTCCCTTACAAGGATTAGATTAATCCCATTAAATAATTTTTCAATCTTACTCTGGATTTTTATCATAGTCCAAAACATGCTTGCTAACATTTTAAAATTATCTTTATACTTAGAATTATTTTTCTCTTCCTTTTTTCTTAGACTCAATAACTGTCTCTCTATATCCACTCATTTTTCACAGGGAAAATATTTTTTCGATAAAAGTTTCTTAAAATACTTTCATTCAATTTTCACTATTTCATCCCCATCCTTAGAGTTTTAAATAAATGACTACGATTTATCAATATCCCCTGAGAGATGATAAACTTCCATAAAAACCATTAACCTTTCATTAATTCTAAAAGTGATAAATATTTTCTCTAGGGAACTTATCCATTTATCTATTACAAATGAATTTTTAGACCCATTGAATAATGAAGTTTGTTGATGCATAAAGCAATATATCATTGTCACACCTCATTATGAAACAAAAATATTTTCAATACATGCAATGTTATTGGTCATAACCTATGTCATCTACCTCAATATAGTTATAATTTTTTCATCTTCAACTAAAAATCTAACCCCATCTTAATCATCTTTCCTAGGAGTGAAATCCTTACATGGATTGTGTACATTGATACAATTTACATTACTTACACTAGACACAATTTTTAAATAATTTAATATACTAGATTATATCACAACATTATGAAAAATAACGTATAATTTTGAAACTAGTGAAACACTTAACATAAATTGTAAATTTAAGAATAACTAATATTAGAATCATAAAATTTGTTTGTTTGGTAATATTTTGAAATTATAAAAATATAATCAATAATTTAATAATGGTTTATAAAGAAAATTTTAATTAACCCAACCATATCCCATGGGAGTATCAAACCCAGTGTGTAGTAAGAGAACACTCACCATGAACTAGAATGACGACCAAGATATACTTGACCAACTCCTTTTGAGGTTATTACCACTAGATGGATATGTTCCAAAACCATGTTCACTTATAGTATCAAAAAGAGATTTATTTTTAGGAAAAACACATAATATATACCTTACCCATATATTATAATGTTATCATATACTTAAACATATCCTTAAAGTTATTCATAGGGTTATATTCCATAATCCATGTTT
Source organism: Viscum album (assembly GCA_963277665.1). Lineage (NCBI taxonomy): Eukaryota > Viridiplantae > Streptophyta > Magnoliopsida > Santalales > Viscaceae > Viscum > Viscum album. Next base: position 1,207,102,713 of record OY728150.1, on the reverse strand, counting down.
TCCTAAATCTAGTTCCCAAGGTTTATAATAAACTTACTCTAATATCAACCATAAAGACCCTGACCCTAGAATATCATAGGAAATGGTTAATTTATTAAATTGGTACTGAATACAAGTGATCACATCCCAAAAGACTAAATAGTTTATTATTCTTGGAAAACTAGATACATACTTGAATCTGACATTACATTTGAAAATAAAATGTACAACATAGTATTTTCTTTGAGAACATCATTATTCTCTCTAGAATATCCTTGATTTTAAATAATATACACTTAATGGAATCCTAGGGAAAGGAAACATAAGAAAGTGGTTTGCTCATATGCTCAATAAGGGAATATATACAAAATATATAAATAAGACATAAATAATATAGTAGGAATAACTGATGATAAAATAACGCAATGTAAATAATTACTTGGGCATGAAACTTATCCATGGATATCAAATATATTAAAATAATATCATCAATAACTGATTTTATAATGATGGAATGCATAATACCATACATCTAAAATTTGCCATCGAGACCTTGGGTCAAGACATTTAAAAATATTGTTAAGGCCTCGTGCTAAGACATATATATAAATGGGTAAGGCCTTGACCAAGTACCCAATATGTTTTGTCTCATAACACCTACTGATGAATCAAGGGGATATGTAATTCTAGTTCCCACCCCACCACTTAATAAGTCCAATTCATTCATTAATTGAGTAAATAATACAACTTAAACAACATGCCTTTAAAATCAATAACTATTCATATTAGAAGAACTAACATACATAATGTAAAATAATTTCCCCATAAAATATGATAATAGACCATCCAAAAAAATATACCGGATGGTTTCTATGGATTATATAATTAGTAAATCATATAACATTCAAAAGATTATTTTTACATCGATGAAATTACTTTAAAAATAGCATGGAAAATTTTCTTGAGGAAAATACTCTTTACTTTGAAATTACTTATTTAAAATCTAAAAATTTCCCAAATGTTAATGAAAAAAATATATTTGAAAACAAACTTGTAAAATTATAATACAATATTCAAATAATTGGCATTTAGAATGTCATAGAATTCCATTCATACTGTCTAACTTAAAAAAACATTCTTTTCACACTTTTTCTTAAAAATTCAAAAAGTATGTTGTTCAGAAAATGAGAAACAATATTACTTTTAAAACATTTAAAAAAATATATAACATGGGTAAAAATTTATTTAATAAATCATTATATAATAGTAAAAATATTTTTAATAAAATTTAAGGTAAATATAGGTATAAAATAAAAATATTCCTGACCGAGTTAAAAAACAATGTCTGTTTTCCTTAAAAGTATTTATTCAAAATATTGAGTACATAAAGAGAGGAAAATGAAATTAAAACATATAATTTATAAAAATAACTAAAGTATAAGTAAATATATTTGGTTTAATATAGAAAATTAAAATAATTACCCTAGTGAAAACATAAACATAAACAATCCTAAATAATGATAATAATGTGAAATAAATCCTCATATCAAGTCTGAATTCCTTTGTACGTGTTTGAAAATCTTATATAATAAGTATAGATTTATTATAAATATATTCCATGAACAAAATAATATATTTTATACAATATATTATTTACTTATATCCTTTTATCACCTGTTTATTATCAATTATTTATTAAAACTGCTATTCTTGGAGATAACTGCTTCATTTTTCTTGTAACTTTTGGTTCGATAGTTGCGTTCCATATAATTTGATCATGGTTACATCATATCTATAATTTTAATAATTATATAAGTTTCATAAATATACATTATTTATTTCTTTATAGTCATCCATAAAATATATAGATAAAAAATAAATTACACCATTCACAGAGATGGTATATTGTACGTATGCATGAACGATGTTTTCAATTTTTGAATGATAGAATGAAAGAAATATAAATAATAATTCACCTTTATATAATAATTTTTATATAATATATATCATGCATATTTACTAAATCAATCCTTATTACCATCCATGTAAAGCGTAAATGAAAAAAGAATCACGTCACTTTGTAGATTTTGTAGTCCACATATACGGATGAGCTACATTATCATTTTCCAATAGATTAGAAGGTAAGAAGGTATATATGATATTATAATTATATAATAATAATAATTTTGTTAATATCACATGTAAACATTAAACCTAACAACATACCCATCCATGAAATATGCTGATGAAAAATGAATTGTATTGATGTGTGGATGTGGTAGTCCATATACATGTACAAGTGATTCTTTTATTTCACATTTGATATAAAAGAGGGTGGAAAATGATGGTTTTATGATAAAAATAAAATTTTAGTATATTTATGACACTAAATTTATTATTATATTTTGAATACCATATATTTATCAGAGGTAAAAGAAGAAATAAATTGAAAGAGGTTGAGTAAGATGATTACCTCTTCTTCAGAATACCTCCTTTAGATTATTTATTATGGAACCTAGGGTTGGTGTTTTGGTAATACCATAACCTCTATAACTTGTGTAAGGATTTTTATAAAAGAAATGGGTAGGTCTTGGTTGATCTATGTTTCTCAAATCAGTGTAAAGAAGAAAGGGAAGGAGTGTCCTTTTATAAGTGATGGAAATGACACCATTGAAATTACTAAAAAGACTTAAATATAATTAAGTCATTATCAGTAAAAACGCTTCCAATTATCTATTTAATTGAATAAAAAGAGGATAATGTCTAAATATAATTATCCAAATAAATTTAGATAGGTTTTTATGTCATTTTAAACCTTATCTCTTGTTTTAACCCCTTGTTTTTTTAATCTTTACAGTGGAAATGATTTTTTAATATTAAAGGGTTATAATTTTACTTATAAAATAAAAATTGGATTATAAATGAACAAGGTATTAAATTTTAATTCATATCTTACCCCTTGTCTATTTTCAATATTTTTATGATTTTTAAGTAATTTAATAAAATTTTGTTTTCATAAAATATCATTGTTATCATTTCTCACACTATTCGTTTAATTGATTTTGAAGTCATCAATACAGAGAAAGAATTAAAATATAATAATTTAAAAAATAATTAATATTATATATTCATATATGATTTTTTACACAATAATTCTTCCAAATTTTATTACTTTTAATATTTTTAAAAACAATTATTTTATTTTTTTTCCATTAATTGAATAAATATTGTGTCGTCATTGTGTAATCATTTAAGGTAATTAAATAATCCCTAAAAATTATAAATAAATTACCATCATAAAAATAATTTCATTATTTATTAAATAAACTTTAATATTAATAACTTATTTTTATCCCTATATGAACATAAAATATATGTTTAAAGTCAAGAGAGTGATATTTTTTATTTTTCTTTACTTAAAATAATATAAAGGTGAATGTTAAATAAAAATAAAAAATTGGCCATATTTTCATGACTTTGATGTCAATTTCTAAACTCCACTCATCCAATATGATAAATTAAAGTTACTTAGTGAAATTTTAAAGCCTTATTCCAAATCTTTAACCCTATTTCACCTATTTTACCCTTACCGAGGTGATAAGAAATCATCAAGGTTAATATTCAAAATGTGAAAAGATAAAAGAGAATTATTTTAAAAAATTAATCCTCTTAATTCAAAATATTTAATCCATTTTTAAAGATTCAATTTCAATAGTGGTAGAAATTAATTTTAAAATAAGTTCACAAAACACGATAAAAGCTATTTTTTAGAAAAATACAGCTTTTAATAATAAATCAGGATTTATTCTCATCCCATGCTTATAAAAAATATTAGATGAATTTTAAAACATTTTATTTAATATATAATATCTACATTTTATTAAAATCATTCAACAATAGTGATAAATTTAATTTATTAAGAGAAAAACATATTGTGCACATAATAACGTTTTTCAGAAAACACATATTTTTTCTTTCAAATGTTTTTTAATTGATTTTTTTATCAATTGATAAATAATTAATTCATTTTATAAATTTATAAAAAATAAATTTTCCATTTTTTATCTAGTGTTATTCATAGCCGCCAATTTTAGAATCTTATTTATAAGGTCATGTTTAAATAATATTTTAACAAGAGGTCACAGTTCATTTATACTCGGTGTTGGAGTAATATAGATTATCAAAGAAATTAAATTTATTTAAAAAATAATATATTATAAAATATCAAGGTTTTATAAGTATTATTCACGGCTTGATGGTCGGTGATAAATGACTCAAATTTCAGATGAGAGATATGTGATAAATGAACTCATGACGTGAATGAATTGTTCATGATGTGAATAAAATCAAGCTTGAGGTTCCATGAAAATCAGAGGATGTTCATCAGTTTTGTAGTTTTAGGGATTCAAAATATGAATCTATTTCTTGGTTTTAATTATAGGTCCTCATGAAAAATCATGACATGAATTTGGATTTCACACCATGAACATGTTGAGTTCTAACATGTTTATAAATATCATATCCCACCTAATTTATTTTATTCCTATTAGTTTTGGGAAAAACTATGTGATTTAGGGGGGGTCTTATAGCCCCTTTCCTTGTGATTTGATCCTTGGCTTCTTGAGGTTGGTATTTTTAAATCCTAAGTAGATTATCATCTTTATCCCATTGTTTCCTTTTATTCTACCTTCAGGGATCTGTAACAGTGATGATGTTTAGAATTAGGGTGAGTTTGAGTTGTGATTTTGATGATCCCTTAGTATGGTTTAGGTTTATTTGAATTTTACTTTGTGTTTGTATTCTTTTGGTTGTTTTTAGTCATCCTTATTGTGCGAAGTGACTCAAAAATATTCTTTAAGGTAGGGGATCTCATTTTATCCCTTTTTACATGAATGTGTGGGGTTTTCATTATTTTGTCCTCTATTGGGTGTATAGTGAGGGCCATCTTAATAAAAATAATATTTGGATTAATTTGAAATTGATGGTAATGTGGATAAATTTCATGTTTTACTACTTTGATGTTATTTATGATGAAATTGTTTATGCATGTAGCCATTACTAAAAATCATGGTTTTTGGGAGCGTTTCTTTCACTGTAGTTGGTATGATTGTGTGACCTTTGTTGTGTTAATTTCTTGATCATACCCTGAATAAAAGGATAATAATGTATTATGGATAATAATTTGGATTCCCATGGAAAATATATAATTTCTATTATAACATCCATGCTAAGTAATGAAGTAAAAAAATCCATTTTTGAATCTAAAATTTAGAATGTTATGGAATCTAGGATGTGTTTTCATGTATTGACTTTATTACTATAAATATAAGGTGGTTATGTGAGCCCTATTATGGTTTTTGTGGTGATGGTGGTGACCAATTTTGGGGTAGTATGTGTGGTTTTTGTAGTGTTATGGTTGTATGGAACATGAAATGTTATGGGATGTTGTGTAGTGGTTTAGATGTGTAGTGGTTTTGATGTATGAAGGTGGATATGTTCAGTAGTTTTGATGTGCGGTGGTTGTGATGTGCGGTGGTTGTGACATGTAGTTGTTGTTTCAAGGTGTATTGGAGTATTTATTGTTATGGAGATGGTTTATATGAGGTTGGTGATTTATTTTATGGTGTGGTTGTGTTTAGTTTCTTGGTTATCCTTAGAATAAATTGTAATGTTATAAATAAAATGATATATGTTGGTAAATGAATAATAATGGGTTGGAATTGATGTGTGGAAATTTGTTTAAATGAATTTAATGATTAATAAATGGTCTGTGTAAATGTGAATGTAATGTATTAGTGAATGAGAGTTGGTGGAAACTTATTAAAATATAGAAAATGGTGGAACCTAAAATTGAAAGTGGAATTGTGTGGCTAAGTGTGGTGGTTGTGTTCTGTTATGAATTTAGTGGTGGTAGCGGTTGTGATAGATATCATGAGATGCATAATTGGTGGCTGTGTTCTATTATCCATAGGTTGGGTATTGTGTACCATTTACTTATCATGTATTTTATGTTATTTATATATTTACCAAACCCAAGTTGGATAACCTTTATAACACCCAAATGTTTTGGGTTTTGGGTGTTTTCCCCAACATATAGGTTGGTGGTGATACAGATGGATGGGTACCTCCCCTCTTACTTCACCAGTGATGATACGACTTGGTTTTATAGATTACCTAGTGATGATATGGTTTTGTTTTGGAGATTCCCCAATAGTGACAAGGATTCGATATGTGGTGGGGATCATGCATGGTGGGAGGAGGGAATGAGGCAATGTACTTCACATTCATGATACCATACTACATGAGATATGTGATAAGGTTGTGATGCAATGATGATTGATTCTAGCACTAGATGATAGACCATATAGAAGATTGGGATTACTAGGGATGCGTCCTGAACCACATCAAAGATGACTGGTTATGTGATGAGATATGTATGGAAGAGATGAGAGCACAAGATGTTTGATGTTGGGGCATAAGAGTAGAAAATAAGTGGGGAATCAACCATAGGGAACCTTTTCTTTGTGTTCTTCTAATACTATGTTACTATATTAGTTGTGTGATTTGGTGATCATTCCATGGTGAGGCTGGGATTGATTAGTTGGTCTATTTAGGTTCTTATTGGTTCTATTGTTTTCTTATTATCACATTAACATCCTATTTTCACATGTTTACTAGATACCTTTTGTATGATCCTATAAAGTATATATGTTATTATAACCCCCATGTATATATAAACTATTTTTTAGGTTTTACAGAGGAATTTGGGGATTGATCTGGACATTAATAGCTTTATTTTTAGATCTTTTTCCAAGTTTCTGCCATAATATTGGTCTTTTGGTATTGACTTGGAGACTTTTATTTGTATTGTTCAACATTATTCATACTTTTTTGGATGGTTTGGTTTAATTTTATGTTATGTGATAGAGTTTATTTGTGGTTTATTTATCCTATCTTATGATCCTATATTATTATAGAGGGTAATTACTTCTATTTGTGATATTTTTATACCTCTAGTGCTTGTTTCCAACTCAAGGCATACTATAGGTGGGACTCAGGGGTCATTATCTATTTTAATTAATTTTCATTCTAAGAGGGGTGCCTTTAGAGGTAAAGGGATGTTACCAAGTGGTATCATAGGTTTTGGTTGAGAGAAGGATGGAGATTGAATTTTGGAACTATGATAATTGCATGGGTTAGTAGGTAAATGATGATAGTTTATCTTGGTGCATGACAAAGTCCTTGGAGACCGGACATGACATTGAATTTTATGGCCCCCATGATCTGATGCAAGGGCTCTTAGCTTGTTCAATGACCCAGTGAGGTTGACCTATTTGTGGGGTAGAGAACCAAGGTAGGTATATTCATCATTATTGATGTCATTCCAGTACGAATTGGGTGATCTTGGGAAATTAAAATGAACCAATTAAATAAAACTTGATAAAATTACATGCTATTGGGATTTGGGTTTCTACTAGATTTTTAGGAATGGATTATGGTCATAATCTATCAAAAACTTAAGTAGTATAATTTAAATAGGATTATATAGTTAATCATAAAATTATAGATCTTATATAGGAGGATGAGTCATGACAAAGTTCCTTTCATACCTTTCAGTGGTATAGCTTGGGGAAGTATGAGGGGATATCCTAGATCAGAAGATAGAGAACTGGTTGGAGGATATTGAGATATCCTTCAGTTTGATTCAATCTTAGGTTTATTTTTTTGTGTCATTGGTTGTTATTTAGATGTGGGGAGTTGTGCATTATTGGTGGAAATTGTTCTTGGTAACCAAAATGAGGTAGATGTGTTGTGGTCAGACTTTCAGAACGAGTTCCATTTGGAATTTCTATCCATGATGATGATGTAGGAAAAGAGAAAGGATCTATTATCCCTTTAGTAGGGGAGCCTGTATGTATAGGATATTGGGATCAGATTCAAGGAACTACTATAATTTTCTCCTAATATTTTTCTAGATGAGGAGTCCAAAGAAATGTGTCTAGAGGAGGACTACACCTAGATATTAGGTATGTGGTCACCCTATTTATTATTTCTATGTATATGGAGGTGAATAAGAAGTTTGAGGTTACTGAGTAGAATCTTTCTCTGGGTGGTGAACTTATAGATTATGTCCATTATGTAATATCTAGGATTATTTCTTCAAGAAATGAATCACAGGAGTTTAGGTAGTCGATGTTTCAACTAGTGGGGAATTGAATGCAATGGATCCGTTCATGTACTTATGGGATTGGAGATTTTTGAGCACCTAATTGCAGATTATTATTTTCATGATATGTTTACAGGGTAAATTTCTACATCCATGCTTAATTTCTGATAGCTCAGGTAAGCTAGTTTTAGATGGATGTTTAGGCCCCTTTCTGGAAGGAGCAACAGTTGCCTCTAAGGCAGTTTTAATAGAAGAGACAACCAATTCATATTCAACAGTTGAGGGTAGATGAAGTTCACAGAGGGAAGCCTCATGATAGTCCTCATAGTCAGGGACCTAGTCTAGAACATGGTGATGGATGATACCATTATAGAGGTATAGGATCTAGGTTTGTTCATATGCATGCGATGGAGGATGTAGTGCCAGCAAGGATAGAGGTTCTCTGAGCTATGATCAGTTTATCATCTACTATTTATTGTACCTTGTTATATTCTAGAGCCTTGAAATCCTTTTTATACCATTTTATTCCATTATTTGGGACTTTATGTGGAGATAAATCCCATTCCTTTTGTGTTTTCCATGATAGTAGGAGGTCATATTGGTTTATTTGAAGTGTACTAGGGATGTAGACTGGTGATGGGGAAACACATATTATTGGGGGATTTTTTTCTACAAATACAGTCATATGAAGTTATTATTTTCATTTATTGGATGTATTCTATGTATATATTCATTTATTATTTGCATAGGAGAGTTTTATTTTCTAATATGGAGGGCCAGTAAGTGACGTTAATTGGTGAGAAGAGTTATCAAATGAGTGGTGGGAAAGTGAAGCCTCTTTTGTCTTAGTTTGAAAATATGTTAGTGGAATATATATCATGGGATGTTCCCATATTTTTGGACCAATTTATGGATGTGTTTCCATATGAGGTTATGAAACTACCCCTCTATGTGATTTTATGTTTGGGATATATTTTCAACTGAATGTGTCTTTAATTTTTATGGATCCTTATCGAACAAAGTCGATAGAGTTTCATGAGTTGAGGATGTAGGTTGATGATATGATGTAGATGAGTTTTATCCAACCCATTATTTCTCCTTGGGGTGATCCAATGTTGTTCTAAAATATGGAGGATGGTATTTTGAGATTGTGGATAGACTACTAGAGTTTGAATCAAGTGACGATCAAGAACAGTTACCCTCTTACAAGGGTTGACGATCTATTCAACTAGATGAAGGGATACAGTTGGTTCTAGAAGATCTAATTGTATTCTAAATATAACTAGATGATGGTGAAATATGAGGATATACCGAAGAACACCTTCATGTGAAGGTATGGTAAATTCAAGTTCATGTTCATGTCATTTGGTATCACATACACACCAACTATGTTCATGGGGATAATGAACCCTGTATTCTATGAGTTCTTGGACCAGTTCATCATTATGTTTATTGATGATATCTTGATCTACTTGAATTCATAGGAGGATCATGTCAACCATAATAGAGTTATCTCATAGGTCTTTCGACGCCACCAGCTCAATGGGAAGTTGTCCAAGTGAAAGTTCTGGATGTGAGAGGTACACTTCCATAGACATGTGGGGTCTCAACATGGTGTGGTCATGGACCCATCAAATATTGAGGTAGTTTTTCCTTAGGAAACACCCAAGGATGTGGCATAGGTTTATAGTTTCCTTAGTCTTTTAGGATTTTATCAAAGGTTTCCCCTAATTTATCTTATATTGTGGACCTAATAATAGTGTTAACTAGGAAGGACCAGGATTTCTTATGGACTGATTGGTGTTAGGAAAACTTAAATTATTTCACGAAAAATATGATCAGTGCTTCAATGATTTGGTTTCTTGATGAGGGTGTACTGTTTGAGGTCTTCTATGACACTTCTCATTTGGCCTTGTGATGAGTCTTGATTTTGTAGACAACAGTGATATATTATGGGTCTAGGTAGTTACACCTCCATGAGCATAACTACACTGCCCATGATCTGAATTTGGTAACAACTGTGTTTTCACTAAAGTTTTAGAGACATTAAATCACCGATGAGTTCATTATGGTTTTCATAGATTACAAGAGGTACAAATATATCTTCTCTCAGCAAGATTTGAATCTATTATAGCAGTGGTGGATGGATTTATCTTGGATTATTATTTTGATATCTCTTACACCCCAAAAAATAAGAATGGTTTTTTCTAATGTAATGATTCATAAGTACCGAGGATATGTGGTTTGGGGGTTTGTAGATGTTTGGTAAGGGTTAAAGGATCTTGTAATGATTCATCTTGACATGGGGAAAATAAATGTTTGAGGTTATCTTTATCATATGACTATAAATTTATACTTGATGTAGCAAGAGAAGGATTCATAGTGGGGAGGGGGGGGGCTCAAAGTTAGAGGTAATTCATGAACGTGTTGGATATAGTGATTCTCCAAATGGATAGTCAAAACTGGGTATTGTTTTAGGGAATAATATTTGTCTCATTGGTGATGCGTTATGGAGTTCTCCATGATCTTCACAACTCACCATTAATGGTTCATTAAAGTATGACTAATATTTATCATGGATTTTGGTGACAAAATTGGTGGTCGTGGATGGAACAGTTGATGGTAAAGTATGTAGATAAGTGTCTGGTTTTTTATCAGTTGAAATCCAAAAAACATGTTCTTGAAGTTTTTTTGCAACCCTTGGATATTATCGAGTGGAAATGGGAGGACATATAAATGGATTTCATCAATGGGTTAACTTAAGATTAGAGAGTACGTGATATAGTTTGGGTGATCATGAACCGAATGCAAATTTTAAATCAATTTTTTTGAAATCCATGAATCACGTGTCATGGATGTTTTGGAAATGCAGTATATTGATTATCTGGTTAGGTTTCACAGGGTACTGATGACCATCATCTCTAATCAAGATCCTCATTTTACCTCATAGGTCTGGAAGGTATTACAACATTTATTTATCCCCTAGTTTAACCTTATTACTACTCTCCAACATCATACATATGGGAATCAAGAGCATACCATCCAGGAATTGGAGGATATATTGCATGCTTACGTCTTGGATTTTGGTAGATCCTAGAAAAAACACTTGCCTTCGGTTGAGTTCACCTATAAAAATATCTACCACTTATTAATTAGAATGAATATTATTGGATTATTCTAAAAAATACTTATTTTAGTTATCCTAATAACACTTATTATATTTCTAATTAATTTTATGTTTTATGATATACAACTATTTTTCTAAAAAAAATACTAAAAAATGGATAAGTCTTGAAGTTATATTGAATGATAAGTGACTATGTGGAAGTAATCACACATTGAACACCAAGTGACCATGAATAATTATGTATAACTCATGAAATAATTGTGTGTTGAATTTCAAGTTACCCCATGTTTACTGAACCTACCACACATTGAATATCAAGTGACATTATGAAGCATTCAACCTACCGCATGAACAAATATGTTACTATGTGTCAGGTGAGTAAATTTTTCCTGATTATTGAACCTACCATGTTTGTATTTTAGTGATTATAAGAAGAATTATAATGATTGAAGTAATAGATGAAGTGTCCACAATTAGAATTCCAGTGACCGTAAGAACAAACGAAGTGAATGCAAAAAAGAAAAAAAGAAAGTGACTACATAAAGAAAGAAAGTGATCGTATAAAGAAGAAAAAGTGAATGCAATACGAATTGGAGTGTTCATGTGTAGTAAAGAGGCTACTGCCAGAAGAAAATAAGTGACTACATGAGAAAGTCAAGTTATTATGCCAAGTGATTGTTCCAAGTGACCATGAAAAGTTATCATGGTATGTAACAATGGTAAGTGACCATTCCAACTAACCATGCCTAGTAACCATGAGAAAAAGTAACCATTCCTAATTTAAGACCAAGTGAATTTGTATAAATTAAGCATTAAGACATTTTTAAATATCTAATGAATATATTTTGGAGAATTAATTACAGATCTAGTGAATTTAAGAATCCAATTAGTATGAAGATGATATTATAAATATCTTCCAATTTATAATTAAATTTTTTTATCTCTTTAAGAAGTAGATCCACTCATGGATGAAATAGGTGGAATATAAATTATCCCTAAGAGAAGAATTGATTGATTACTATGCTTCCATGACACTCTATTTTATAGATCTCTCAGTGCTACCTCAATTAAATATTTTCTAGGAAAAATTTAAAGAAAATTGATCAACCAAATCCAATCAGATAAAAATTCTTCAAACATTCACTTTTCTCATATTTTTTCCTCTTTTTTATCTCACATTTCGAGCTATATTTTTTATACATTGATTATTATTTAACATAGAATCATGTATAGTATTGATGAGTTATACACACTATTTATTTCATTATTTTACATATTTTATCTCATGTAGAACTATGGAAGAGGCTGTGTATAGCCTGGACATCCTGTGTGAATTTGACTTATATAAAACCTAATCCAAGTTGTGGATTAGTTTATTCTTTAATAAAATTATCGAAAATGGGTGATTTTCAATGGGAGATGAATATGTCTCTACTTAATAATGGTCCTCTTATTTTATCCCACCATGAGTTTTCTTATTTTTATTTCTCTATTTAAAAAAACAGTATTAGTTTTAAAAACTACATAAAAAAACAAGAATTCGATTGTTTTCTTTAATAATTATTTTATATACAGTGTTTGATACAAGTAAATTTGTTTAAAATTTTAAAATAGTTTTAAAACATATTTTTACTGAGTTTTGATCAAAATTTTGAGAATATTTTTGAAATATCAAATTATATATTTTGTCTTTTTTAGTTAACTGTATGATTTTTATACATTGAGGGATTTTGTTGTAAATCCTTTTCAACATAAATTTTAATTGGAAAATCAATTCACCCCCTCTCAAGTTGTCTACTCTGACCAATATTTGATATTAGAGGATATTTTTTTTCTATCTTACTGTGATCTAGTTTTACCCAAAAGATCAAAATATATATTATTTAAAAGTTTATATATTTATGGATAAAATCAGTCTTGAGGTCACTTCTACTAAAATTAATTATTATTTTAATGTCACCAATTATTCTTAGTGGAAGATTAAAATGAAAATACATATAGAGAGAATACGATTTGATATTTAGATAGTAATTGAGGATAAATAAAAAGATTCTAGAGTTTATTGGAGTGATGGAAATAAGGTCACTTATGACTATAACAACAAAATTATGAATGTGATATATTTATCATTAAGATAAGATGATTTTAATATAATTTTACATATTTTGATACATATAAAATTTTGGATGCACTTGTTTCTTCTCATGAAGGAACATCAAATGTTAAATAGATGAAAATAAATGCCTATACTATTAAATATGATAATTTTAATATAAATCCTGATGAATCCATTTATACTCTGTATCATAGGTTCAATGAAAATTTTAATATGATTTATTCACTTGGGAATAAAACTAAAGATAAGGATTAAGTGATGGGACTCCCATGACGCTCACAATATTGATGGAGATGATTCTCTATTTCTATTATAGAATCATTCAATATATATACAATGACAGTAAATGAGTTTATTTGAAAACAAATGGTTTATAAGGAATAACTAAAAGTGAAAAAAATATGATAAACCAAAGATAAAACCAATTGCTTTCAAGACTTCTGAGTCAAAGATGAAGGATAAAATCAAAGAAGATAGTTTAAGTGAGGATAAATTACCTTTGGATAGTGATTAATATATGGCTCACCAGGATAGAATATTTAAGAAGTTATATAGGAAGAAGAAACTCTTTAAGAAATCAAATTTTTTAGGAAAGTATGATAGAAGAGGAAATTGGAAAAAGGAAAATCAAATAGGTGAAGTGACCTTTTATGAATGAAAGAGAAAAGGTAATATCAGAGATGAATGTCCAAAGTTTAAATATAAGAAAAGTTATGAAGAAAAAGTAAAAATACCTAAAAAAGGTATGAAACATACCTAGAGAAACTACAATGAAATTTCCATTGAATCTGACTCAAGAAAAGAAAAAAGTACTGACATAGAAAACATGTGTTTTATGGAAAACACATTTGAGGTACAAAATACAATTTCTAAATATCCTGATCATATTTCTATTCTATCTAGAAATGAAAATAATGAGAGTGTGACCAGTGAAGATTTATTAAAATACTATAATATTCTAGAATAAACATTTAATGAACTTAAAGATAAGTATAAAAATTTAAAGAAACATCATAATTTATTTATTCATATTAAATACAGTCTTGATATAGAAAAAGATAAGAATGATGACTTATTAAAAGAAAAAATGAACTTAAAATTCAAAATTAAAAACATAAAAAGGATATTAAAAGGTATATAATTGTTATAGAATCCTTGACAAAGATTCTTGGTAAACAGATGACACCCAAGTATACAATTGGGATTGGTTACCATCCTAGATAGATGAGAATTTATAAGAATAAATTTATTCTTTTATCAATATATTATAATCATGTAAATATTTCATATTCTTATTGACACAATAAAGTTTTTATTTCTAAAATTAATAATACTTTTTTGTGGTAAAACTATTAAACAACTTTGGATTATAAATTCTTTAATTACCAATATTCCTGGAGCCAAGAAAGTGTGGGTACCAAAATAATTTCTTGTCTAAATTTTATATAGAAAAATTTATTGAAGTGTTCCAGTAAAAACATATGGTATTTGTAAATTGGATTTTATAAAAATTTTATTGTATAATACCCAAAATTAAAGAGCCTTGTAAAGGTGGATGTAGGACATGTCACTTTTAGTGACAACACTAAAGAAAAAATAATAGGACTTGGTCAAATCAAAAAATTTAACTATATTTTAATTTATAAAGTTTATTTTTTGATGCTTTAAATTATAATATTATAATAATCTCACAATTATGTTATGATGGTTACAATGTAAAATTAAAAAATAATTTTTTCAAAATTTAGGATTCAAAACATACTGTAGTATTTCTTGCTTTACTTAATGATAATGTTTATGCCGTTGAATTAGATTCTTTATTTTCTCAAAATATTTCTTGCTTTAGTTCCTTTCATAAGTAATATTAGATATGGAATAGGATACTAAGGCACTAAAACCTTAAATATCTTAGAAATATAACTAGGAAAGGTTTAGTTAAGGGTCTTTATAAACTAGAATTCCAAAAAGAAAAAGTTTGAAACCCTTTTAAAAAAATAAAGACAACATAAAATCTCTTTTAAACCAAAGAAATAAGTTTTAAATTATCAACCCCTAGAGTTGGTTCACATGGAATTATTTGGACCTTATATAGTTTATATTTCACATGTTAATAATTATTCCTATTTTCTTATAGATCACTATTCTAGATACACTTGTGTATTCTTTATATATCTGAAAAGTAAATCTTGTTCCTATTTTTCAAAAGATGAAAAATTTGTAGAAAATATTAGTGGAAATACTATTAATACCTTAAGGAGTGATCATGAAAATGAGTTTTCAAACCAAGACTTTGAATATTTATTCTCACAACATGTCTACAATCAAAAAAAAATCTCTTAGGACTCCTCAATATAATGGTGTTGTAGAATGATGGAATAAGACTCTTCAAGAGATTTCCAAGACTATGCTCAATGAGTATGACCTACCTTTTTATTTTTTAGAAGAAGCTATTAATATATATTTATATATTATTAATAGGTTTCTTATCAGAAATTTTTTAAAGAAGACTCCATATGAGTTTTAAAATAGAATAAAACTAATGGTTAATTAATTTAGAATTATTAGTTGTAAGGTATTTATACTCAATATAAAGAGTAATTTAGATAAGTTTTCATCCAAAAGTGATGAAGGATTTTTTATTGGTTATTCAACCACTAGTAAATCATATAGGGTGTTAAATAAAATAACCAAACATGTAAAAGAATCTATACATGTAAAATTTTATTAAATAGATCAACATGAACATAAAAATACTTATTAGAAACTTAAGGATGTTATTTATAATTTTAATATCAATACCACAACCAAGCCAAGTGATAGTCCTATAAAACCTACTATAGAAAATTTATCCTGCTTAGAGTAAGTGTTTGAACTAGAAAATGAAGATGAAAATGAAGCACCAAGTACTCCTATTCTTAGATCCATTAAAAATAATAGAGACTATACTTTAGATGTTGTAGTTAGAGATCTAGATTGAGGTAATCAAACAAGATATTCTCAAAGAAACCAGGTTGAATATCAAGATTTATTATCATGAATTGAACCTAAAAACATCACTAAAGCTATAGATGATGAATTATAGGTAATGGATTTGTAATAAGAGTTTAATTAGTTTGAAGGAAACAAATTTTGGAAAATATTAGAAAGACCTAAATACTTCTTGAACATTAGACCTAAATGGGTGTTTAGGAACAATGATGATGATTCTAGCACTATAATTTGAATAAATATAAAATGGTTGTTCAAGTCTATAGTTATGAATAAGTTATTGAATATGAATAAACCTTTGCACCAATATCAAGACTCAAATCCATTAGAAAATATATTTCTTATATAACAAATTTGAATTTCAAAATATATCAAATGGATATCAAGAGTTATTTTATTAATGGTTATATTTTTGAGAATTTTTTTGAACAAACCTTTAAATTTAAAAACCCTCATTTTAAAAATCATGTTCTTATATTATCAAAATCTTTGTATGGATTAAAACAAGTTCTAAGAGCTTGGTATGACAAGCTTAACATATTTTTTATTTATAATGGGTTTTCAAAAGTTATAGCTGATCCAAACTTATTTATAAAAATGATTTCCCAAGATGTTAAGGTAGTTTAGACCTATGTTAATGATATTATTTTTGGATCATCCAAAGAATCCAAATGTACTGAATTTTCTAAATTGATGCGAAATTAATTTGAAATGAGTTTAATGGGAGTGTTAAAATTTTTCATTGGTTTTCAAAATTTTAAAAATAAGGAAGGAATTATTTTAAAACAAATAAAGTACACTAAGAATATTATAAAAAGATTTGATATGGATGGAACCAAAGGTATTTAAACTCCCACTAATATAAGATATAAGTTGGATATTGATGAAACCAAGAAACTAATTGATCAAACCATCTACAGAGGAATGATTTAACGTTTTCTATACGTAACTACTATATGACCGAATATTATGTTTAGTGTGTGCATATGTGCGTGTTTTCAATAAAATCCAAAGGAATTGTATTTGAATTATATCAAAATAATTTGTTAAGTACCTATAAAGTATAACTAAATTAATATCATTCCATTCTAGAGTAAATTATTTCAATTATTTAGTTATTAAGATGTTTATTTTGGTGATTGAAAGTTATAAAAAAAATAACCTCTGGAACATGTCACTTTTTGGAAAAGTCTACAATTTCATTGTTTATTAGGAAACATAAATTTGGTTTATTATCCACTACTAAAGATGAGTATATAGTTATAGGCAATTATTGTGCATAAATTATGTGGGTGAAATTCCCATTATTGGATTATGGATATCAGTTATAACATATCCCTATAAACTGTGATAATACAAGTATAGTAAATATTTTTAATAATCCTATATCTCATTCAATGGAACAACATATTGATATGAGACATCACTTTTTAAGAGATCATTTTCAAAAGGGTGATATAATTCTTGAATTCATTAGTACTGAACATTAGCTTCCTAATATTTTTATAAATCCATTGAATATTGAGATAATTAATTATATCATACATGAGTTATGAATAATTTTCTATTACTAAATATTTTAATTATATTTTAAATTTTGTGTTTATCTGAATCCTTATTATAAGTGTTTTACTTTTTTGTATCAAATATTTTTTATGTAACACTGAATTATTGTTTATATAGTTAGTTAAGTTATCATGATCTGTTGGTCATACATTCACTATAATTATCTCAAGCTTTTACTCATACGGTCAATATACCTATCGTGAGTTTATAGTCAGTATACCAATCATGCCTTTGTTTCCAAGAATACATGATCAGTATACCTACTGTGACTGTTAGTGTTTGATTTTTTTTAAGTTTTTTTGGTAGTATTATCTTATAGTTTATTACTATTATATTCCCAAAATTATTGAATTAAAATTTAAATTAGAATATGAAGAGATTAATGTCTCAATACTATAAGACCTTTCTTCCTTTCAAAGCCTTACCTGCTCTCTCAAAACAGTCTTTCTAAAACCTCTCTCAAACTCAAAACTGAAACTTATAAAAAATAAAATCATAGTGTGAGAATGTTAATGATAAAATGAGTTCACAATTCTGTACCTCCTATTGAATAACCTCTTGTAAAGAAATTGAATAAGAATAAAGGTATCTTGAGTGATATAGTTAATCCATCAAACCCTCATCTAGTTGATTGACCATTATATTTTGAAAAGGAAGTAGATGATTTTGGATCAAATATCTAGTGTGTAAATTGATTCAGTTAAAAACCAATAGTGAATGGTTCAAGGAAAATGGTAATTAATTATACCTGAGGATGATTAAATAATTTTATGGATATTTAGAATCTATCCCTTGAGATAAAAGAGACACCATTTGTAAAATGGTAAATGGATATGTTTTTTAGTTTTATTTAAAAATTTAGGATAAGAGATTGAGTGCGCATCGTAAAGGTGAACATAAATATTATCAAAGATTGTATATGACAAATCATACACATTTCAAATTTCAAAATGACCTAGAGGAATCAACTGGGAATCAAACCCCTATAAAACCAACTACAATGGAGTTTATTTTTGATTCAAGTTGTTGGTTAGGATAATAAAACACCGTATTAGTCCTAGGAAAGGGGATTTAGTGTCCTAAGGAACAAGGATTTGTTCCTTTTTTTATTGATAAATAATGAGATCTAGATTAGTTTTTTAGGTATGTTTCGATACATATGTTAGAGCTGTGTAACCCTTCTTCTAGATTTAATTCCCTTCCATAACCAAAGTTTACACCAAACTTGTTGGATTATAAGGGATTGGTTTCTATGGGGGAGGAAAAGGTGACTCCCTGGGATAGTTTATGCCTAAATCAGAATATTTGTAGACACATGAGAGTAAATTGTAACCCATAGAGAAATGATTGGGTAGAATAGTATGAGAAGATATATAAAATTTTTGATCCTATGTGGGTTATTTTCTTAATGAACTCACAAAGTGAAGGAATTTTTTATGATTTGAATAAATTCAAGATTTAGGTTCCATGAAATTTTTTAAATTTTCATTGGGTTTAGAGTTTAATAGATTCACAGTTTGAATCTATTTCATGGTTTGAACTGGAGGGCCTCATGAAAACTCATAATGTGAATCTATATTTCACACCATGAATGTAATGATGTCAAGAATATTAATAAATATTTGATCTCACATGATTTATTTTATTCCTCTTGGTTTTTGAAAAAAAAACTAGGTAATTTTGGAGGGTCTTACATACTCTTTCCTCTTTCTTTGATAATTGGATTCTGGTGGTTGATATTTGGAAATATAAGGTGGGATCCTCTATTTATCCCCTTGTTTTATTCATTATTCTTTTAGGGATCCACAAAAATGATTATTTTTTTATTAAGGTGTGTTTGGGAAGTGGTTTTGATGATCCCTGGGTGTGGTTTAGGTTGATTTAGGGTTTCCTTGTGTGGTTTTGGTCTTCTAGTTATTTCTCTTTCACCCTATTGTGTGCAACAACTTGGAAAACTTATTTGAGTTAGGGTATCCTTTTTCTCTCCCTATTTATGTTCATGTGTGGGTATTTCATGATTTTTCATTCCATTTTATAGATAATAATTGTTATCTTAATAAAAATAATAGTTGGATTAACCTAAAATTTATGGAAATTTGGAGAAATTTCATGTTTTACCACTTTGATGTTATTGCCGATGAGATTGTTCTTGCTTATTTCCAATGATAAAAGTCATGATTATTGGGATACTTTATTTCACTATAGTTGGTATGATTGTGAGACTATTTTTGTGTTAATTACTTGATCTCACCCTGGATAAAAGGTTAAGAATGAATATATAGCTAATGAATTGGCTTCCCATAAAAAATTTGGAATTTGTTTGAGAATACCCATGCTAAGAAATAAAGTGAAATAATTAATCTCTTATTAAATCTAAATTGTGAAAATTTGTGGAAGATGGTATGTGTTAACATGTGTTAATGTGATTTCTATGAATTTGTAGTGGTTATGTGAGCCCAAATGGGGTTTTTATGGTGATGGTGGTGACCGATTTGGAGGTAGGATATGTGGTTATAGAGGTGTGATTTTTAATGGCATAATATGTGTTGTGGTATTTTCTATTGTGGTTGGGATTCACAGTGGTTGTGATGTATGAAGGTGGTGATGTGCGATGTTTGTAAAGGTGTAGTGGTTTTGATGTATGGTTGTGTTAATTTTCATGATTATTCATGGAATAAATTATAATACTATAAAAAATAACATGGGTCTGTAAATATATAAGAACAATATAGAAATAATGTGTCGAAATTGGATTAAATTAATTGAATGATTAATTAATGGTATGTATAAATGTGAATGAAATGGATTAGTGAAGGAAATGGATTAGTGAATGATTATTAATGGAAACCCATTAAAATATTGAAAATGGTTGAACCTGTAATTGAAACCGTAATAGTGTGTTTATGTGTGGTGTTTGCGTATTGAGATTCATTTAGTGGTGGGAGTGGTTTGGATAAATGTCATATTATATAGGGGTGGTGATGTAATTTATAGTAGTGCAGTTGATATAGACCCATAGGTTTCTAATTGTGTGCTATCTATCTATCATGTATTTTATATTATTTTTATACATGCCCCACCTTAGTTGGATAAACATACCAACACCCAAGTGTTTAGGGTTCTGATTGTTGTCTCCAACATCTAGGTTGGTGGTGATATAGATGGATAGATACCCCATATTCCCCACTCTTCCTTCACTAGTGATGATATGAGTTTTCTTGGGAGATTACCCAGTGATGATACAGGTTATTGGTAGAGATTACCCAATGGTGATGAGGAAGTAATATGTGGTGGGGGCTGTGCATGGTTGAAGGAGGGAACAAGGTTTATTTCATGCATGTTCATGATATCCTACTTCTTGTATATGTGATGAGGTTATGATGTGATGATGACTGATGATACCACCATATTCTAGGCCCTGTGGGAGGTTGGGATAGGTAGGGATACATCTCTAACCACATCATAAATGGATGGTTATGTGATGAGATATGTATGTAAGGGGTGGGAACGCATAAATCTTGAATTTGGGTTGTGATAAAGGAATATGAGTGTGGAATTGGATATGGGGAACCTTTTCTTTGAATTATTTGGATACTATGTTACTATATTGGAAGAATTATTTGGTGAGAATGTAATGGTGTGTCTAGGATTGGTTAGTTGACTTATTTAGGTTATTATTGGTTCTAGTGTTTGTTCACTGGTGCATTAACGTGGTATTTTCACAAGTGAACTACACATATTGGGTATTATCCAACTGAGTATGAATGTTATGATCAGTCCACATATATATAAACTATTTTTTAGGTATCTCGAGGAATTTGGGGACCGATATGAACCTTACTATCTTGGTTTTTAGAGCCTCTATTGAGTTTTTACCATATGAATTATCTTTTGGTATTGACTTGGATACATTTATTTGTATTTGTTGAAATTGTTCATGATTTTTTGGATAGTTTTGGTTTACTTTTTTTGTAATTAGATGGAGTTAATTTGTGGTTTATTTATCCTATCTTATACTCCTATATTATTATAGTGGGTAGTACCTTCCATATGTGATATTTTTATAACCTCAGTTTTTTTTTCACCAACCTAGGGCTTACAGGAGGTAGGACTCAGATGTCATTATCTCTCTTCTTTCATTGTCATCCTAGAATGGGTGCCTTTTGGGGGAGGGGGTCATGACATTTATGGTTCTTCACTATCTATAGGTAGAAAATAGTATACACCAAACCCAAACCTCTACAATGGTCTTAAAAATATTATAGATCACATCATTACCTAAAGTTCATCTCCTTTTATAACCTATATTTCTAGAAATATACCCTAAGCATCCATATTCTATGATCATTTCAGTACATTGAACCATAATACTTATATAACTTAATAAGCATCCTATATTTCAGAAAGTCCTCATACCTACCAAACTTTTCTGCTCCCTGAATAATTTAGAACCACTAGTCTCATGTTTAGATCAACCTCATCATGAATCAATTATTTACTCCCAAATGTATATTTATCCCAATTCAATCCTTCCATATGATCTTATTTTTGAATATGACATTTCATCTTCTGATAACGTTTCACTGTTTGTTATCCCATAATTGGAATCCAATGTTTTCATCACCTTACTTGATAAAGAAACATGTTTGGGAATTAGCTTAAAACTTATCCATTTCCCATACATCGACGTGGACATACATGATAATTCAAAAAACATTCATGTACAAAAAGTTGATGAACCTTCTAGTCTATATTTCCTTCAAAAGTTGTTTCCCCAATAGTTTATAAGGACTCTAATTCACAATATAAGACATATATTGCACAACCTCTGCTCAAAACTCCTTTGGGGAAATGGAATGAAACCTCATGATCCTAGATCTCTTATTAAAAGTTTGATTCATTTATTCCACTACACCATTATGTTCTAGTGTCTTGGGAAAATATTATTTATTCAAATGTCATTAATCTAGTAGAACTTATGAAACTACTTAATTTTGTACTCACCTTTTTTGTCTAACCTCAAACTCTAAATATTTAAATTGATCAAATTATTCACTATGTATATTCATATATAAAGGTTGAAAAATCCTTGAGATTCTTTTTTAGGGAAAACAACCACACATTTTGTGTGGAATCATAGATGAAGGTAACATAGTACAATAACATGACATCCTAAATTCAAGGTACATTATGTTTTTGAATTAGCATATCTTGGTTTTTTCCATTTTGTGTTTAAGCTTTTGTCAAGACATATATGAGGACTTAGAAGTCAAGAATCGAAAGTGATGAATATGGGTAATCAACCAGCAGATTTGGAACTACTAGTGTGCCACTGGCTAGATGGTATCGATGCACTATCTACCCGATGGTAGTGGAAAATACCTATATTTTTGGAGGTCCCACCAACCAGCAGATGGTCGTGGAAAAGGAGATACACCTCTTCCAGGAACGTTGGATAGATGGTGGTTCCCAAATGAATTGGTAATTAAGGGAGACCCTATCTTTTAAAAAATAAACCCCATTTTATATCTCTCTTATATGTATTAACCCTCATTTGACCAGGATGACTATAGGGGATCCCTTTTGGTGAATTTTGTTCTCTCTTTATGTTCTATTTAGTGCTCAAAGTCTAGATCGATCTGTCAGCTTCCACATAGCCCATATATTCTTATTCTTATGGAATTAGCCACATATTTAAACTATGTTAGATATATCTATAGATTCTAACATAATATAACAAAAGATTATTGGTAAATTGATAGATTGAAATCAAATATAAAGAGTTGGTGACCTTTTTCTTGGACTATATCTATATCTATCATTGATAATTTTTCTATAGATTCTATGATTATGTATCCATATCCTTCTTAGATCTTATTCCAAAATCCCTTTTTGAAAAATTTGAATTGATTCCAGGGATCTTTGAAATATGGGTTTAACTAATTGGTGTGTGGTAATGACTTGTTCATTGACACTTGAAAATATTTGTGATTCACATCAATTAACTTGAGGTAGGTGGTTCTTTACCATGTAGATACCATTTATAAAGTTTTTTTATTAATGAAGATTGAATGTGTGTATCCTTGAGACCTATGTTTGATATTGATTTCATGTATGTGCATGTGTATCCTATGATACCCATACTTGATAATGACTAAATGTGTGTGTGTGTGTGTGTCATTTGAAACTCGTGATTGATATTCTATGTTTATGATTATTTGTTCCAAGACCTTTTGTGTTCAAATGTATAATATGTTGAGGTTTTGATTTCAGTAGCAAGTGATGGGTATACCATCAAGGATTGTTTATCAGTTAAATGGGAAGCATATGAAGTATGTGATGATGATTATTATGATGATGGAACTAGACATATAGAAAGAGTATTATGGTCTTAAGGCTTGATTCAAGGATCCCTACCTAAGTTAGAGTTGAGTTATAATGACTTTGTGTCCTGACTCATGATAGAGATGGGGCACGATGACCATGTGGATCAACCCAAGGATTGTTGTCCATGTGAATTCTTAGAAATACATGGCGGCCTTGTGACTGCACCATGATAATGAATCCTGTTATAAAATTCCTTTTAGTATGGAGTCGAGGTAGGTATGATTAGGGTTAATGTAGGATTTTTAGCATATGATCACTAAAAAATGATTGATTGTTTATTTCACATTTATTTATTTTAATTGAATAAACCCCTTATGAATGTGAACATATTTTAAAGATTCATTAGTGGTGTCTTACTAGGTTTATTCTCACACCATTTATGGGAATCTCAACATGTGTGTAAACTTTATGATCATGGATATAGGGAGGGGAAAAGGGGCCCATGATAGGTAGCTAAGGAGAAGAAGTGTGGTGATTGAGATGATGTCAGGATAGACTCATGAAAATTTCTAAAACTTTTATTTTTTTTCTTATCATATTACATTGGTTTGACCTACCACATTGGGGGCCTTTGGTTTATTATGTTATATGACTCCTTGATACCTAACAAGTCATATGATATTGAATTTGTTATTATTTTGTTTCATTGTGCCTTTTAGGGTTTATTATTATTTTATTATTATTATTCCAGTGTATGGCTATTAATGATGAAAGTATAGTCTCTCCACTGTGTTATTCAAACCATCACTGCTTTTTAGAATCCTCTTGCATATGGGGAGGCAAGCATGAGGTCATGTAGCTCACCGACCTCGATAGGGTGATTTGAGTCAGGGCATTACAAAATGGTATTAAAGGTGTTTTTCCAATTTAATTTTCTTTTGTAATATGTTTAGGGTAAGTTAAAAATGAGTTAGGTTAAATGGAACTCATATAGGAGAGTTTCATGTTCACCTTTCTAACTCATGTGTAACGGACCACCAATTTATCGATAATGAGACTACTGTTACAATTGTTGCATTATAGTTTCATGTTGATCCTGACTATATTGTGTTGTTATAGTTTATGGGTTTTGGGAACATTCATATATCATGTCTAGGAACATAGGATCACATGTTATATATATGCGTGTTTTTTCTATTCATAGTACTTTATTTAATTAAATTTCTTGATCTGTGATTTGTTCTTCAGTGATATATCATATTGACTTTTGAATTATTTAGACCAGAGTATTCATGTTTTTATATATATAAACATGGCAGTGTCTAATTTGTAGGTATGGAAGATGAGTTATAGGCCTTGGGCTGTACTAGGAGGGTTAATCCTTGTCTTTATGGGAAAAATTATAGGATAGGTTTTTCTATATAAATCCCTTATTTGTGTGTATAAACCACTTGAGTTGATATATTAAGTATGATACTATATTTTTTCTAAGAATTCATATGAAATTATGCATAATGTCAGATGGAAGATGTATGAGGGGTCACTAATAGAAGCAGGTCATAATGCTCCCACAAGGAAGTATGTTCTTATACCTAATCTAGTGGTTTAGGTTGGTAGAACCACTATAGTCTGGAGGCTTCCTCGTACTCTCTATTCAAGGTGGACGAGTTTCTAAGACAATGGTTGATTATGATCAGAACTTCTAGCTTCAATATACCACAACTTTATAGGGAATTGAAGTTCATGACCCCTACCTCTAAAGGTATCCCTCCTGGTCCAATAATGAAGGAAGAGAGATAATGACCCCTTGAGTCCTGCTTCCAGTAGGACCCTAGTTGGTTTCAAACACCAAGGGTATACAAATCTCACATATGGAAGGAATTACCCTCTATAATAATATAGGACCAAGAGATATAAAAAAATCCTCAAATCAACACCAAAACATAATATAAAATTAAACAAAAAACATCCCACAATGCAAGAAACATGTCAACAAATAAAAATAAAAGTCTCCAAGTCAATAAAAAAAGACAAGTCCAATGATAGAGACTCAACATCATCTCTAAAACCCAATATATTAATATCCTTATCATTCCTCATAATCCTCTAGGAAATATAAAAATAGTTTATGTATATGTAGGGTGAGAATAACATGTATACAAAGTAGGATCATATGCAATGTCTCAAGTGCACATGTGAAATGAGAAAACTAATACCCCAGTGAACAAAAAAAAGAACCAAAATGCACATAAATAGGTCAACTAACCAATCCTAGCTTCACTAAGTAACACTCAATTAATCATGTATCCAATATAGTAACATAGAATCAAAATAATACAAAGAAAAGGTGCCCTACAACCACTTACCCACTATTTTTTCACTCTCACACCCCAACGTCAAACGTATTGTGCTCTAATATCTTCCATACATTACACATCACATATCCATCCTTCTCTGATGTAGTTTTATATACATACCTACCCATCCCAAATTCTAACAGGTTCAATCGTCTATTCTACAATCATTCATCATCTCACTACAACCCCATCACATATCTAAGAAAGTAGGGTATCATGAACATGAAAGACATTAACCTCATTCCATACTCCCACCACACAGGAACCTCACAACATATCAAATAATCATCACCTCTATGTAATATTCAATACCAAATTGTATTATCACAAGGTAATCTCCAACACCAACCCATATCATCACTACTGCCGAAGGAAGAACGGGGAAGAGGTTGTATCTAACCATCATGTTAACCCAATTAGGTTAAATACCCTGGGGGGCATGAATTAGTGTATGAAAAATTAAAAATCCCACCCCTTAGGATATTTTTTCTTCACTAAACAAAAAACTATTCTCTCTCTTTCCCTTAACAATGTATATAGAGAATTGGAATCATGTGCGAGACACTTCAATTTTACTAGGTTCAACCTCACTAGGCTACATCCAAGGAGCATACAATGATGATGTTTTGATGTAAAAAACCCACTAAGTATCACTTACAAATTACAAGTTTTGAGCTAGATCACTTTTATGTCAAGGATCACTACCTTTATAATTTTTAGTTTCATCTCACTACTTTCCCAAGGGTCACTCCCTAAGTCTCTTTCTTTGGATCACTACCAGTGGAAAGGTTCAACTTCTTACTATTAAATTTTTCACTACCCTGTAAGATATCCATATAGAGTTTATGGACTTGTAAGTCCCTTCATTTTCATGAATTAACACATACTCAAGTGTAGGTAGATGATCTGTTGAAGTTTCTCTTTTCTGCGTACTATTAGTTTGCAAGAAATTGTTTTTGTGAACTGTTTTAGTCCCTTTGAGAACTACCCTAAATCTTTCATGAACTATGCTTCACCACATGGAATAAGTGCTTCATGGACCACCTCTTCCTCCATGGACCATCCCTACTTAAAGGAAAAACTCTTCTTCCATAGACTAATATTGCTTCATGGACGCACTCTTCTTCTGCGTACTACCTATCCTTCTATGACATGCCTCTACTTCACAAACCATTTTCCTTTGTGGGATACAGACACCCAAAAACCCTTTTGTACACTCTACCCATGAATTTCCTCCTTCTTGGAAATGATCTCTCATGAACTACTTCACCCTTCACAAATTTCTCTCTCATGAACCACTTCACTTCTGGGAATCCTCCCTTGAGAACCACTTCAGACTTTGTCGAATTTTTTCCTGAAGTGATGATATTCTCTAATGAAATTATATCTTTATAATGATCTGATTGGGGGTAATTATATAGAAAAATAGATCCTCAAAACATTTTAATATGAATTACCCAAAACATCGATGTGGTATATACTTTACTGTAAAATATGATATGTGGTTCATATAGCACCATTATCCATTGCGATGAACATTGTATTCCATGATAAAAACCCATTGCAGTTCCAACAATCACCAACTCCATTACTCAAACGAAAATCCTCCTGATAACTTCAATCCTCCCACAAATTGATTTCCCTATGAATTCCTCATAGTGAACTTTGTGTTTCACATAACGCTACTGTGAAAAAATAATTCCTTTTATAATTTTAATTTATTGTTATACATACATCCTTTTGCGGTCTGTGATATGTTCTTTGCGGTCCGCAAATTGTGAAACCCTTGCCAAAAACCTTCATTTTCCAAAAAAACTCCCAATTTTGTGGCCCAAAAAATTGGAAAACATTAAGAAACTGTGACACCTTAAATATATTCTTTGGAAACACCAACAATACTAATTTTTACTCATCTAGATTTGTCAACAAACACAATCACACCCAAAAATAGTGAGATGACACTTTGAGGGATTTTTCCCAAGAATCCCCCCTTTGGTTTTGTTGACAACTCTTCACAATTTGATACATCATTAAGGATTATTCCATCTTCTTCCAAGATTTAATTCTTACGATTTAGATAGCGATCAAATATTTTCTCAACACACACTCTAATCCTATATGAGCCATGCTTGGAATGTGAAACAAAATTATAATGCAAATTTCATCAATGAATCACTTCATTCCAAAACCTCTCAAATACTTTCATCACAAACTCCATATGTCCTGATATAAATCCTTTAATCAATATCCATTAGTATCATCAAATTCAATACTCCCCCTACTTCACTGCTCCCCATATCATATTCTCACCTTATCTTGATTAATAAATTTTCTACCATTTTATAGCAACAAGTTTCCCCCTTTATCAATGAAATTGAAGGTCACTTCATTGTAGTCAGCAATAGGGTAAAGAGCATAGATTATCTCATTTGGAAAAAACACACCATGCCTCGGGGAGAGGGGGTCCCACATCCACACCTTTTCAAGTGAGGGGAGTTGAATAAACTCATAGAGCCAGTCAATTCCTTTCAAATAATTCTTTTGTTAATTCCTTTGTAGGAATGTATGCATCCTATAGTTATGTAGTCACATACTCTAACTTCAAAAGACCTTTATCCACTTTCTCCTTGATAAAATGACACCTGATTTCAATGTTATTTGTCCTTGGGTGATGTACTGGATTTTTTTTGAGATTTATAGAACTTGAATTATCTTATTGGATTTTGACCAGATACTTCACTTCAACTCCCATATCATCATGATTTTTCTTTATCTACAATAATTATGTGCACGCTTAAGTTATGAAAATATACTCATATTTTACGGTGCTCAATGAAATGAAATATTGTTTCTTTATTATCCAAGAAATACACAATCCACTAATATATAATGCACTACCTGACATTGATTTTCTACCATCAATTGATCTAGCCCAATCTGTATCTATATATCCCAATAACCCTTTCTCAGATTTTTCATTCGATAATAAAGCAAAATCCATCGTGCCATTTATATACTGAAGTATTATTTTTATTGAAATTAAGCTGGTTTCCTTTGGATTACTTTGATACCATGATGCTTGACATGTGGAACAATATTTAGACGTGTCATTGTTATGTACAATAGGCTTCCAATGATCTGCCTATATTCTATGATATTAACCACTTTCCCTTCATCATCCCATGAAATATTCATCCAGGTATCCATTGGAGTTGTAATCTCCTTAGAATTATCCATTCCAAATATTCTAAAAACTTTATTGGAATATTTAGATTGTGAAATGAATGTTCCATTATTTCATTGTTCCAATATAGTGGCATCACATAGTTTTATTTTGTGAGGATTATTATTTATGGATGAATAATTTGGGTTCAGAAATGATGGATTTATAATGATGATCCATTTTTGTGGAAGATGAAAATTTATTTTTTATTGTTGGATTTGTTATCTTTGTGAAGGATTGAAAATTTTTACAGGGGAACATGATTTTTTTAATTTATTTGGTTGCGAGTCCATTGAGATTGAACACTATCCACTTGATAAAATTCTTGAATAAAGCCCCATCAAACATCTAAGACAATGTCCTGGGTTTTGAAAGTTTGCACTAATTTAACAAGACAATGATTTTTTTGGAGGATTGTTCTTTTGTCACACATGTAGGATACAATTTGAGTGAAGGATACCAAATGGATGTATTTTTTTACTGTAATTTTGTATTTTATTTCTTATTTTAATTTTTTGAAATAGGTAGTCAAGTCTTGAGTGGAAGAGATCATTATTTTGTAATATCATTTTCTCTCTCTTTTGTCTCTCTATCTTTCTTCTTCTATCTCTTCTGTAATTTTCTCAAGTTAAAAAAAATAAAAATTGGTAGTTATGTTCTTTTTCTTTGTCTGTGAAATCTTACCTACAAACATGGATGACTAACTCATGGACCTATTTCTAGGAGGTGACACTCATCACTTCTTAGAAATCAAATATTCATTTCATTTATTGACTTATTATATAAAATTAGTAGATTACAATCGTGAATTAAGGTGATGAGACAACAAACTTTTTCACAGGTATAGTTTAATGCTCTCAACTTATTTTTTTCCCACTTATTATATTGTCTAATAAAATTATTTTTTTAGGAAATTTTGTGTGATTTGTCAACCTAGACACAATCAATTTTTTCTTGGGAAGAGATCCTTTGAGAATTTGATTTGAACTAGAAAATATTTTCATGGTTAGGAGAGTGCTCATGTGAGAGAGGCAATATTTTATGTGTTTATTATTTTTTTCAAATAGTGAGAGGTGCATGTATTAAGATATTGATCATGCTCTACATCTATTTGATAATTAATTATTTAATATTTTTAGATCAATGATAGGTAGTAGAGTGATTTGACATAGGGTTGGTTTTTTTCTGATAACTTTCCTTCTTCTCATTAATTTTATTTATTTATTCCTTATTTATAATGTTTTTATTCTCTCTTTCACTTCATAAAAGTTGTTTCATGTTTTATTTTACTAATTGAAATAAAAAAATACAAAAAATATTTTGGAAGAATAGTTGAGATAGACACACTCCCTCCTTGAAACTGAACCTTGGGTTAGAAACTATGTTATATATAGGTAAATATAAATGTATTCATGATAGTTCATATGATAGGATATAAAAAATTTGCTCCATTTGTAGGGAGGAAAGCTTGTTTAAGTGATTCTTCATTTTATTTTTCAAACCATCAAAGAAAAAATAAATTTTTAAAAAATGAATCCTACTCTACAATTAGAAGACTTTATAATATTTATATCTTATAAGTTATGGAACAATATCAAATTTTAAGTGGTCAATATTTTCTTGAACATATTGAAGATTATGATGAGTTTAGGTGACCTTCTGTTGAAGCATTATACAAATAACTTAAATAATTATAAAACATTTTCCATGAGTACTATCCAAAATAGGTTCACCAAGAAGAAAAAATTCTACTTTCAGTTGATGAGGAGATTGAGGAGTTTAAAGAATAGATGAAGAATCAATATCCTCATGTTTAAGATTGATTTATAATCTAGAAAGATATGATAGATTGTAAAATTATAGATGTTGGACAAGTTTTCAAGAAGTATTCATTTTCTGATTTTCATTGTCATGATTTTTATTGCACTGATATATTTGCTAATTTTTTCTATTTTAGAATAGGACAAAACAATAATAGAAATAATATCCTATTCCATGGATAATGAAAAAAATGTGGTGTTTTATTTTCAAGAGAGGATGGAGGAGGTTTACAACCTCACTCCTGGCCCAGAACAACTTCCCGAAGCACTTTTTCACCAAATTGAAGAACAAGCTACTAAAATTCAGGGTGTTGGAAATTTTATGGATGAAGATGAGTTTTTTGTTATTTTCAATTATTTTGAGCCAAATTTTTATTATGATCCTCTCCATGTAGTGTAACACCCCAGGTAAATAAAGAATATGACATTGCATATTTATCCATATTTGTGAATAAAATATTTAAATGACTTTAAAGGGGACTCTATGCTCGATGGCGTACCCAACACGCAACAACGAGTTTCTTGGGAATCTTACGTTGCACTCTAATAATAAAATAATATTATTTTAAATGGTAGTTAACATGTAGCCGTTGTAATGGCGGGAATGGATATAAATAACTAAAATATGATTATATATGTTTTTAAATGTTTTTACATTTATACAATAAAAGATAAAGGCTTAAAATACGGAAAGAATTCAATTTTAGGCGTATATGCCCTAGTTTTCACTAAAGGGTCACTTATCACCTTTTGATGGAGAACCGTCATTAAATATAGTTTTGTTCACTCTTAAACATTCTTTTGGACCAAATAAAACTCTTATTAAGAATCGGGACATCAAAATTTACTTTGTGTAAATTTTTGGTATCTTTCTGATAAAGTTCATTTTTTTAATGAATAGTGTAAAATGTTGTATTTTAATTCAAAACCACTTTTTAATCTAATTTATTTATATGATTAGATTATATTTTGAATTGGTTTTAAAGTGAAATTAGAAAATATTTTTACCATTAAATCCAATAGTGGTCGTTGGAATCAATTTCACTTTGAAATCAGACTTAAACTAGTGTCAATCTTTTGATACTTATTGTTTCATAAAAACACGCTATTTGTCATGACAGCGGGAATTAATTATTAAATTAATTAATGTGACTTATATGTTTTGAATTTTTTAAAACGGACTTCATTTTTGAATTCAGAATATCAAATATAGATTAGGGTGAATTTTTGGGATTTTTCTGAAAAACTTCAATTTTTGATGAATAGTGAAACCACTAAGTGGTACTTATAAAAACTGATTTTCCGTTTAAATGAAAATTTTCCATCATTGTGTTTTTGATTTTAAAAAATCCAACATACATGGTTGTCATTAAGAAGTAAAATGTGGTTCAATGAGATTAAAATAATTTTTTGGTGAATAGTAACTTATTAAGTTTTTAATCGCGATTAGTGGTAATTAGTATAGTTTAAGGTAAAAATAATGCTTTAATAAAATGAGATGAGCTTGAAACATGTCTTACCATCATTGGTTGTATCATGGCAGACCAAGAAAAGCCATGGGTCAACTTGGGGACCCCATGGATCCACTTTGGTTGGGAAATGACATAAATAACATTTTATTTAATGTAAAAGTAAAATTGACACAAACATGATATGTTTTACTAAAACAATTTTTAAGTGGGGTTATACAAGTCATATTTTTGATTATAAATATTAATTGGAAAGATAAAAATATTTCCTACATCATAGTATTTTTTTTATAATTTTTAGACATTAAATAAATTAATTTATTTATGACATAATAATGATGCAGCGATGACATCATTATTTGACGATTTAAATAAAATGGAAGGATAATGTAAAATCTATGAACTACACATGTCGAAAACTTATAGGATGAGTGGATTTCTAAGCCTTATCACCTTATCCACGAATTATATCAATGTGGGACCTTTTGAAACCGAAACACATTTTCAAATAAAGTAATATTTCTTTACTTTCCAAAAGTGCCCCTCCTCTCCTCTTATAAAAGGCCCCCACCTCTACCTCATTTCACACACCCCTCAAGCCTTTGGCTCGGCCAAACCCTGCCCATTTACTCTCTCCACATCCCTCTCCTCATCCTAGAGGTTTCCCTTTGGGAAGAATCCTTTCAAAGGAAGCCTTTAGGCTCAAATCAAAAGGAGTTACACTTTTAAAGGTAATTCATTCTCTCATGTTCATTTGTTTTATTTTGCTTCTCCAACCCCATAAACTCTTTTTATTTAATTCTTTTGTAACAACACCAGTATCTTCAATATACTAGGATGTTTTTATAAGTTTTATTCGAGCTACACTCTCAAACAACTACATCAAATGGTTAAATAACATACGGTTTCCGTGGATGGTGAAATTCTGCCTCCCGAAACGATGATTGTTCAATACTCATTTAACACCTTCAAAGGTGGCCATTATGATGTCACTATTTTTATATATGATATATAATATGTTTATGTTTTAATTATGATTCTGTATTTTTCATTTGTGTCTCACCTTTATGGCTTCCATTATGGGTATACGCGATATCTTCATTTTAGGAAGTGCGGACTACCGCCCCCTCAAAGTGATGTGATTCGTTAATATCATATGTGGGACGCATAAAGGATGGAACTATGATATTATATATGATATTATACTGGAATTATAATATACCTTTATATCATTATTATTCCATTATATAAAATACAAAATAGAAATGAAAGTAGCGTTCATGCGTACGTACAGCTTACCGTCTCCATGAACGGTGCATTTCATTTCTTACCTCTAAATGATTATGTAACGTTATAAATTAATGAATTTACTGGATATATATTAAATATATGATATCTACATCATGAATACAATTCTGTATATAATAAACATTTGGCCACACGAACAACATGTAATTGTAAGAAGTCCACTTTCGACTTAGGAACCAAACATCGGAAAAAAAAATATTATTAATTTAAATGATTGCATAATGTTTATGACATGGTAATAAGTGATATAGAAGGAATAATGAACTTGAAAAATGTTCTTAAGGAAGTATAAATTAACTCAAGTTTATTATTCAGGAGATTAAAGAACGATCGAGTCAAGTCGGACCCGAGGTAAGGGATCCTACAACTCTCTTTCTTTTTAAGCACACTCTTTTATGTCATTTATTTTAAGCTCATCTTTCTTATGATTGGGATGTTCTTTTATATTAAATTTACTGTAATTTTTATTTTCATGTGATTATAGACCCTATTCTCTCCCATCAATCCATTTTGGAAGTTTTGAGTGGCGCCGTTAGGCTGCCGAACTTTCGTAAGAGATCTAACCTCTCTCTTTCTTTTTAAGTACTCTCCTTTATGTCACTTCTTTTAAACTCCTCCTTGAAATGTTGGGGGATTTTCTTTTATATTCCACTTGCTGTAAATTATATTGTAATATGATGGAATACTCTATTTGATCTCATCAATCCATATTCGGAAGTTTTATGTGGCGCCGTTAGGATGCCGAGTTTTCGTAAGGGATTTTTCATCTCACATTTATTCCCATGAGATTTATGCTACATTTGCCACAATTTATTTGAGTGGTGTATGTACTGCCATTATTCTACACTTTGTGTAATATACTTTCCTTTATGAGTATTTACATCAATGATTTATTGTCCTTCTTTCATGGGGTGTATGTTTTGAAAGATACCCAAGTCGGTAAGGGAACCTTTCACCCTCCTCTTCTTAAAAGACTTCTTTGTTGGGTCTTTTAATTTACATATTTTTATGTGGGGATATGTTCTCATAAATCCTTATTGATGTAAATTTTATGTCCAAGTGATGAGATACACTTTTTATCTCTCATCAACTCATTTTGATGTGATGCCGTTAGGCTGTCAAGGGAACTTTTTAACCCAATTTTGATTTCTTTGGGTTCAACTTGTAGTCATTGAATATGTCATCCATTGAATATGTGTGAATGACCTTTTATTGTTTTACACTTAATATCCACTTATATTGGGTATATATATATTTTTCACACATATTTTTGAGATTTATTTGTCCTTAATTTAAGGATACCTTCTTTATAAGGGATTTCATCACATTTGACATTTCTATTGAGGGTTCATTGTTGTTATGCACCGATTCACTCTTATATGGTGTATATACTGTCCTTTGGAGTATTATATCATGAATCCTTTTATTCTCATGATATTATAAAGTTCTGACTAAATTTTATTCCTAGATTATTGTATTCAAGTGTCTCTAATTTTGGTAAAACCCCTTTAACCAAAATATCGTTTTAAATGTTTTAATTATTTGTTCTTATTAATATCCATGTTTTAAAAATGGTTTTAAGGATTTATTTATATGGATATTAATGGTTTAAAATGTTAAAAGCTTCAAGGTGGTATGGGACTTCGTCTCAATCTCCTTTCATTGAGGCATATTTTATTTTATACACAACTTTCTTTTATACGGTGTATAAACCCCTTTGACTTTTACGTTTATTCAAAAGGAATATTTTTTATACGAAGCGTTTACTAAATGAAAAAAGGGAATGTTTTTGTCGTACGTATGCGGCGACAACGACTTCTACGCCGTCGTAACCGTTATTTGAGTTTCGGCTTCCTCTACAAGCCATACTTTCTTTTTTTAAAAGAAAAATAAATACCATGTTTTACTTTGGTATTGAAAATGGTTTTCATAATGTTTTTATTATATCAATGTGTTGTATTGATATCTCGTGATTGAAATGTGGAAATGTTATGTTTCCTTTCTGCATGTTTTATGTGATATGATTATGTTATGGTTCTTTGGCATTATTATGAAGACAGGTGGTTCCGTGATAAACTAAGGGCGGGTGAGCCCGTTATAGCTCTCCAATGCATTGGGTAACGCGAAGGAGTGAAACGTTAAGGTTTCTCCAAAGAGATTTAGGGAATATACTGTGATGGGTATTCCAAACGTAACCAAGAGGGTTACTCCCCACATAAGAATGTTATTAATGCCTCAAGTTACCTTTATGTCTTATGATTTCTATGATTTATTCATGATTTGATATGCCTATGTTTTATGGGTAAAGTATGATTTCATTCTTATGTATACATGTTCTCATGTTTCCTTTCCATATCTATATATCCCTTACTGAGCTTTTTATGCTCATCCCAAGTTTTTGAAATGTTTTTCACAGGTCAAGGGAAGGGTACATGATGTGATGATAGTGTCAAGGATGTGTCAAGAAAGAATCCATGTTTTATTTTAAATATGTTTCCGTTGATGGGAAGAATGAATACTGTCTTTTATGTAACCACTTTGTTTAAATGTGGAATGTAATGCAAGTTTCATGATCTAATTCTCTAAAACTCTAAAGCTGAAAAGATCCTCAATGTGTAATCTTCTAATAACTCAAGATTAAGTAAGGTTTAAGGCTGGGGCCTTATAGTTGGTATCAAAGGCCGGTTTAGATAACTTTAGAGGTTAGGGTATTCTTTAAGCATATTGACATTACCATAATGGTTAGGATTTCAGAAAGAGTCTTAGTTTTAGATAAAGTTAATGAGTAAGTATATCTTATTGTCTATCTTACTCATTAGTACATGATGGTTTTGTTGATATACTCACACTGACCTTTTTGGTTTTAGTAAATGGCTGGATCTAGCAGGCACCAAAGTGACAATGGGTTTGAAGGAAACTGTGGTGGTTCTCTGATTAAGACACTGGATGAGATGGGGGATTCAATGAGGAATCTCATAGTTGTTCTAAACCAACTATCAAGGAGTCATGATCAATCACTTAAACCTTGGTGAGTTCTCTAATGGATCATGTACGGGATGGCCAACTCGATGTGGAAATTCAGGTAATAATTATTAAGGTAACCATTAGGGTTTATATGATCCTTACTTTTGAGGTAATTATGGGTTATTATATGATATGATAGAAAATGAAGGGCATGAGATAAAATTGAGGTTAAAATATGTTATGATTTTTCTTGAAGATTTTATCTCATTTTGGGGAATGTTTTAAGGATTATATTGTTTTGGAAAAAGGACAACACGTAGACCGTGTGACTAGCCGTCGCGTCGGACAAAGCTGCGGGAATCGAACCCACAACCAAAGTGCGACTGGTATTTATCACCTACCACTGGAATACGTGAAGTCCCTGGTTAGTTTGACTGATTCTCTCTAGTTATATGATTTTATGAATTAAGAGTAAGTTGATTTTGGGTTATTTATGAAAATGATTAACCTATCTTGGAGGATATGTGATTAGGTTAATTACTTTTCAATACGAGACTTTAGGGGCAACTGATGTTGTTTGGAGATAAATGTTACGATTTAACTTGGAAGACTATGTGACTAAATCCTTCAAATATTTGGGTTTCAATCTTATATTGGTTTACTTTGAAGAATTTTATGGGCAAATTGTTTATCGTATGGTCCTCGTTGAACTTTGGGTTTTGTTGGACAAATTTTGGAGATTAAGCATAGATTTTCTTTTTAAAGGGTTATCCTTTTCTGGATTATCTGACCTTGTAATAACCTTTTTGGTTTTGGTTTTGGTTAAAGCCTAAAGACATGGGAAGTATATAGTTATCTTTTATGGATTTGGTGATTCTCTAGAAGTTGATTATAGTACTCTTAATTTGAACAAGTCTTCCTAAATACTCGCCTTTTGGAGAAAATATGAGTTTGTGTAAGGAATCTAATAAAAGTTGGGAGTCAACATGATAAGTGATTATGTTTCCTTATGAATAAATTCCTCAATAAAAAGTAACTTAAAACAAAAATGTTGTCTATTAACTTTTCCTACTGGGGAATCGAATACTGTTTAACCCATCACAAGTTTGTGATTTTCTCATGGTTAACTTTCTCCTAAACATATTTTCTATCACTCTCCATCAGAACATGACCCTTTGTTTTTCCTCCATGTCCATATTTTCATACTTGGAATCCTAGTATGGGTTAACTCGGGTGACCTTTGTACTTATCTTTCTTTATTTTAAAGTGTTTGTTTTACCGACTTTTGTTCCGATGTGGGACTTTCAAGGATGTTTCCAAGCGCAATTTTAAAATTGCGAGGACGCAATTCCCAAAAGGGGGGAAGGATGTAACACACCAGGTAAATAAAGAATATGACATTTCATATTTATCTATATTTGTGAATAAAATATTTAAATGACTTTAAAGGGGACGCTATGCTCGATGGCGTACCCAACACGCAACAACGAGTTTCTTGGGAATCTTACGTTGCACTCTAATAATAAAATAATATTATTTTAAATGGTAGTTAACATGTAGCCGTTGTAATGGCGGGAATGGATATAAATAACTAAAATATGATTATATATGTTTTTAAATGTTTTTACATTTATACAATAAAAGATAAAGGCTTAAAATACGGAAAGAATTCAATTTTAGGCGTATATGCCCTAGTTTTCACTAAAGGTTCACTTATCACCTTTTGATGGAGAACCGTCATTAAATATAGTATTGTTCACTCTTAAACATTCTTTTGGACCAAATAAAACTCTTATTAAGAATCGGGACATCAAAATTTACTTTGTGTAAATTTTTGGTATCTTTCCGATAAAGTTCATTTTTTTTAATGAATAGTGTAAAATGTTGTATTTTAATTCAAAACCACTTTTTAATCTAATTTATTTATATGATTAGATTATATTTTGAATTGGTTTTAAAGTGAAATTAGAAAATATTTTTACCATTAAATCCAATAGTGGTCGTTGGAATCAATTTCACTTTGAAATCAGACTTAAACTAGTGTCAATCTTTTGATACTTATTGTTTCATAAAAACACACTATTTGTCATGACAGCGGGAATTAATTATTAAATTAATTAATGTGACTTATATGTTTTGAATTTTGTAAAACGGACTTCATTTTTGAATTCAGAATATCAAATATAGCTTAGGGTGAATTTTTGGGATTTTTCTGAAAAACTTCAATTTTTGATGAATAGTTAAACCACTAAGTGGTACTTATAAAAACTGATTTTCCGTTTAAATGAAATTTTGCCATCATTGTGTTTTTGATTTTAAAAAATCCAACATACATGGTTGTCATTAAGAAGTAAAATGTGGTTCAATGAGATTAAAATAATTTTTTGGTGAATAGTAACTTATTAAGTTTTTAATCGCGATTAGTGGTAATTAGTGTAGTTTAAGGTAAAAATAATGCTTTAATAAAATGAGATGAGCTTGAAACATGTCTTACCCTCATTGGTTGTATCATGGCAGACCAAGACAATCCATGGGTCAACTTGGGGACCCCATGGATCCACTTTGGTTGGGAAATGACATAAATAACATTTTATTTAATGTAAAAGTAAAATTGACACAAACATGATATGTTTTACTAAAACAATTTTTAAGTGGGGTTATACAAGTCATATTTTTGATTATAAATATTAATTGTAAAGATAAAAAGATTTCCTACATCATAGTAGTTTTTTTATAATTTTTAGACATTAAATAAATTAATTTATTTATGACATAATAATGATGCAGTGATGACATCATTATTTGACGATTTAAATAAAATGGAAGGATAATGTAAAATCTATGAACTACACATGTCTAAAACTTATAGGATGAGTGGATTTCGAAGCCTTATCACCTTATCCACAAATTATATCAATGTGGGACCTTTTGAAACCGAAACACATTTTCAAATAAAGTAATATTTCTTTACTTTCCAAAAGTGCCCCTCCTCTCCTCTTATAAAAGGCCCCCACCTCTACCTCATTTCACACACCCCTCAAGCCTTTTGCTCGGCCAAAACCTGCCCATTTACTCTCTCCACATCCCTCTCCTCATCGTAGAGGATTACCTTTGGGAAGAATCCTTTCAAAGGAAGCCTTTAGGCTCAAATCAAAAGGAGTTACACTTTTAAAGGTAATTCATTCTCTCATGTTCATTTGTTTTATTTTGCTTCTCCAACCCCATAAACTCTTTTTATTTAATTCTTTTGTAACAACAACAGTATCTTCAATATACTAGGATGTTGTTATAAGTTTTATTCGAGCTACACTCTCACACAACTACATCAAATGGTTAAAGAACATACGGTTTCCGTGGATGGTGAAATTCTGCCTCCCGAAACGATGATTATTCAATACTCATTTAACACCTTCAAAGGTGGCCATTATGATGTCACTATTTTTATATATGATATATAATATGTTTTTGTTTTACTTATGATTCTGTATTTTTCATTTGTGTCTCACCTTTATGGCTTCCATTATGGGTATACGCGATATCTTCATTTTAGGAAGTGCGGACTACCGCCCCCTCAAAGTGATGTGATTCGTTAATATCATATGTGGGACGCATAAAGTATGGAACTATGATATTATATATGATATTATACTGGAATTATAATATACCTTTATATCATTATTATTCCATTATATAAAATACAAAATAGAAATGAAAGTAGCGTTCATGCGTACGTACGGCTTACCGTCTCCATGAACGGTGCATTTCATTTCTTACCTCTAAATGATTATGTAATGTTATAAATTAATGAATGTACTGGATATATATGAAATATATGATATCTACATCATGAATACAATTCTGGATATAATAAACATTTGGCCACACGAACAACATGTAATTGTAAGAAGTCCACTTTCGACTTAGGAACCAAACATCGGCAAAAAAAATATTATTAACTTAAATGATTACATAATGTTTATGACATGGTAATAAGTGATATAAAAGGAATAATTAACTTTAAAAATGTTCTTAAGGAAGTATAAATTAACTCAAGTTTATTATTCAGGAGATTAAAGAACGATCGAGTCAAGTCGGACCCGAGGTAAGGGATCCTACAACTCTCTTTCTTTTTAAGCACACTCTTTTATGTCATTTATTTTAAGCTCATATTTCTTATGATTGGGATGTTATTTTATATTAAATTTACTGTAATTTTTATGTTCATGTGATGAGAGACCCTATTCTCTCCCATCAATCCATTTTGGATGTTTTGAGTGGCGCCGTTAGGCTGCCGAACTTTCGTAAGAGATCTAACCTCTCTCTTTATTTTTAAGTACTCTCCTTTATGTCACTTCTTTTAAACTCATCCTTGCAATGTTGGGGGATTTTATTTTATATTCCAATTTCTGTAAATTCTATTGTAATATTATGGGATACTCTATTTGATCTCATAAATCCATATTCGGAAGTTTTATGTGGCGCCGTTAGGATGCCGAGTTTTCGTAAGGGATTTTTCATCTCACATTTATTCCCATGAGATTTATGCTACATTTGCCACAATTTCTTTGAGTGGTGTATGTACTGCCATTATTCTATACTTTGTGTAATATACTTTCCTTTATGAGTATTTATATCAATGATTTATTTTCCTTCTTTCATGGGGTGTATGTTTTGAAAGATACCCAAGTCGGTAAGGGAACCTTTCACCCTCCTCTTCTTAAAAGACTTCTTTGTTGGGTCTTTTAATTTACATATTTTTATGTGGGGATATGTTCTCATATATCCTTATTGATGTAAATTTTATGTCCAAGTGATGAGATACACTTTTTATCTCTCATCAACTCATTTTGATGTGATGCCGTTAGGCTGTCAAGGGAACTTTTTAACCCAATTTTGATTTCTTTGGGTTCAACTTGTAGTCATTGAATATGTCATCCATTGAATATGTGTGAATGACCTTTTATTGTTTTACACTTAATATCCACTTATATTGGGTATATATATATTTGTCACACATATTTTTGAGATTTATTTGTCCTTAATTTAAGGATACCTTCTTTATAAGGGATTTCATTACATTTGACATTTCTATTGAGGGTTCATTGTTGTTATGCACCGATTCACTCTTATATGGTGTATATACTGTCCTTTGGAGTATTATATCATGAATCCTTTTATTCTCATGATATTATAAAGTTATGACTAAATGTTATTCCTCGATTATTGTATTCAAGTGTCTCTAATTTTGGTAAAACCCCTTTAACCAAAATATCGTTTTAAATGTTTTAATTATTTTTTCTTATTAATATCCATGTTTTAAAAATGGTTTTAAGGATTTATTTATATGGATATTAATGGTTTAAAATGTTAAAAGCTTCAAGGTGGTATGGGACTTCGTCTCAATATCCTTTCATTGAGGCATATTTTATTTTATACACAACTTTCTTTTATACGGTGTATAAACCCCTTTGACTTTTACGTTTATTCAAAAGGAATATTTTTTATACGAAGCGTTTACTAAACGACAAAAGGGAATGTTTTTGTCGTACATATGCGGCGACAACGACTTCTCTGCCGTCGTAACCGTTATTTGAGTTTCGTCTTCCTCTACAAGCCATACCTTCTTTTTTCAAAAGAAAAATAAATACCATGTTTTACTTTGGTATTGAAAATGGTTTTCATAATGTTTTTATTATATCAATGTGTTGTATTGATATCTCGTGATTGAAATGTGGAAATGTTATGTTTCCTTTATGCATGTTTTATGTGATATGATTATGTTATGGTTCTTGGGCATTGTTATGAAGACGGGTGGTTCCGTGATAAACTAAGGGCGGGTGAGCCGTTATAGCTCTCCAATGCATTGGGTAACGCGAAGGAGTGAAACGTTAAGGTTTCTCCGAAGAGATTTAGGGAATATACTGTGATGGGTATTCCAAACGTAACCAAGAGGGTTACTCCCCACATAAGAATGTTATGAATGCCTCAAGTTACCTTTATGTCTTATGATTTCTATGATTTATTCATGATTTGATATGCCTATGTTTTATGGGTAAAG
Organism: Viscum album; assembly: GCA_963277665.1. NCBI lineage: Eukaryota > Viridiplantae > Streptophyta > Magnoliopsida > Santalales > Viscaceae > Viscum > Viscum album. Next base: position 1,207,059,244 of record OY728150.1, on the reverse strand, counting down.
TATGATTTCATTCTTATGTATACATGTACTCATGTTTCCTTTCCATATCTATATATCCCTTACTGAGCTTTTTATGCTCATCCCAAGTTTTTGAAATGTTTTTCACAGGTCAAGGGAAGGGTACATGATGTGATGATAGTGTCAAGGATGTGTCAAGAAAGAATCCATGTTTTATTTTAAATATGTTTCCATTGATGGGAAGAATGAATACTGTCTTTTATGTAACCACTTTGTTTAAATGTGGAATGTAATGCAAGTTTCATGATCTAATTCTCTAAAACTCTAAACCTGAAAAGATCCTCAATTTGTAATCTTGTAATAACTCAAGATTAAGTAAGGTTTAAGGCTGGGGCCTTATAGTTGGTATCAAAGGCCGGTTTAGATAACTTTAGAGGTTAGGGTATTCTTTAAGCATAAGTGACATTACCATAATGGTTAGGATTTCAGAAAGAGTGTTAGTTTTAGATAAATTTAATGAGTAAGTATATATTATTGTCTATCTTACTCATCAGTACATGAGGGTTTTGTTGATATACTCACACTGACCTTTTTGGTTTTAGTAAATGGCTGGATCTAGCAGGCACCAAAGTGACAATGGGTTTGAAGGAAACTGTGGTGGTTCTCTGATTAAGACACTGGATGAGATGGGGGATTCAATGAGGAATCTCATAGTTGTTCTAAACCAACTATCAAGGAGTCATGATCAATCACTTCAACCTTGGTGAGTTCTCTAATGGATCATGTACGGGATGGCCAACTCGATGTGGAAATTCAGGTAATAATTATTAAGGTAACCATTAGGGTTTATATGATCCTTACTTTTGAGGTAATTATGGGTTATTATATGATATGATGGAAAATGAAGGGCATGAGATAAACCTGAGGTTAAAATATGTTATGATTATTCTTAAAGATTTTATCTCATTTTGGGGAATGTTTTAAGGATTATATAGTTTTGGAAAAAGGACAACACGTAGACCGTGTGACTACCCGTCGCGTCGGACAAAGCTGCGGGAATCGAACCCACAACCAAAGTGCGACTGGTATTTATCGCCTACCGCTGGACTACGTGAAGTCCCTGGTTAGTTTGACTGATTCTTTCTAGTTATATGATTTTATGAATTAAGAGTAAGTTGATTTTGGGTTATTTATGAAAATGATTAACCTATCTTGGAGGATATGTGATTAGGTTAATTACTTTTCAATACGAGACTTTAGGGGCAACTGATGTTGTTTGGAGATAAATGTTACGATTTAACTTGGAAGACTATGTGACTAAATCCTTCAAATATTTGGGTTTCAATCTTATATTGGTTTACTTTGAAGAATTTTATGGACAAATTGTTTATCGGATGGTCCTCGTTGAACTTTGGGTTTTGTTGGACAAATTTTGGAGATTAAGCATAGATTTTCTTTTTAAAGGGTTATCCTTTTCTGGATTATCTGACCTTGTACTAACCTTTTTGGTTTTGGTTTTGGTTAAAGCCTAAAGACATGGGAAGTATATAGTTATCTTTTGTGGATTAGGTGATTCTCTAGAAGTTGATTATAGTACTCTTAATTTGAACAAGTCTTCCTAAATACTCGCCTTTTGGAGAAAATATGAGTTTGTGTAAGGAATCTAATAAAAGTTGAGAGTCAACATGATAAGTGATTATGTTTCCTTATGAATAAATTCCTCAATAAAAAGTAACTTAAAACAAAAATGTTGTCTATTAACTTTTCCTACTGGGGAATCGAATACCGTTTAACCCATCACAAGTTTGTGATTTTCTCATGGTTAACTTTCTCCTAAACATGTTTTCTATCACTCTCCATCAGAACATGACCCTTTGTTTTTCCTCCATGTCCATATTTTCATACTTGGAATCCTAGTATGGGTTAACTCGGGTGACCTTTGTACTTATCTTTCTTTATTTTAAAGTGTTTGTTTTACCGACTTTTGTTCCGATGTGGGACTTTCAAGGATGTTTCCAAGCGCAATTTTAAAATTGCGAGGACGCAATTCCCAAAAGGGGGGAAGGATGTAACACACCTGGTAAATAAAGAATATGAAATTTCATATTTATCCATATTTGTGAATAAAATATTTAAATGACTTTAAAGGGGACGCTATGCTCGATGGCGTACCCAACACGCAACAACGAGTTTCTTGGGAATCTTACGTTGCACTCTAATAATAAAATAATATTATTTTAAATGGTAGTTAACATGTAGCCGTTGTAATGGCGGGAATGGATATAAATAACTAAAATATGATTATATATGTTTTTAAATGTTTTTACATTTATACAATAAAAGATAAAGGCTTAAAATACGGAAAGAATTCAATTTTAGGCGTATATGCCCTAGTTTTCACTAAAGGTTCACTTATCACCTTTTGATGGAGAACCGTCATTAAATATAGTTTTGTTCACTCTTAAACATTCTTTTGGACCAAATAAAACTCTTATTAAGAATCGGGACATCAAAATTTACTTTGTGTAAATTTTTGGTATCTTTCCGATAAAGTTCATTTTTTTAATGAATAGTGTAAAATGTTGTATTTTAATTCAAAACCACTTTTTAATCTAATTTATTTATATGATTAGATTATATTTTGAATTGGTTTTAAAGTGAAATTAGAAAATATTTTTACCATTAAATCCAATAGTGGTCGTTGGAATCAATTTCACTTTGAAATCAGACTTAAACTAGTGTCAATCTTTTGATACTTATTGTTTCATAAAAACACGCTATTTGTCATGACAGCGGGAATTAATTATTAAATTAATTAATGTGACTTATATGTTTTGAATTTTGTAAAACGGACTTCATTTTTTAATTCAGAATATCAAATATAGCTTAGGGTGAATTTTTGGGATTTTTCTGAAAAACTTCAATTTTAGATGAATAGTGAAACCACTAAGTGGTACTTATAAAAACTGATTTTCCGTTTAAATAAAATTTTTCCATCATTGTGTTTTTGATTTTAAAAAATCCAACATACATGGTTGTCATTAAGAAGTAAAATGTGGTTCAATGAGATTAAAATAATTTTTTGGTGAATAGTAACTTATTAAGTTTTTAATCGCGATTAGTGGTAATTAGTGTAGTTTAAGGTAAAAATAATGCTTTAATAAAATGAGATGAGCTTGACACATGTCTTACCCTCATTGTTTGTATCATGGCAGACCAAGACAAGCCATGGGTCAACTTGGGGACCCCATGGATCCACTTTGGTTGGGAAATGACATAAATAACATTTTATTTAATGTAAAAGTAAAATTGACACAAACATGATATGTTTTACTAAAACAATTTTTAAGTGGGGTTATACAAGTCATATTTTTGATTATAAATATTTATTGGAAAGCTAAAACGATTTCCTACATCATAGTATTTTTTTTATAATTTTTAGACATTAAATAAATTAATTTATTTATGACATAATAATGATGCAGCGATGACATCATTATTTGACGATTTAAATAAAATGGAAGGATAATGTAAAATCTATGAACTACACATGTCCAAAACTTATTGGATGAGTGGATTTAGAAGCCTTATCACCTTATACACGAATTATATCAATGTGGGACCTTTTGAAACCGAAACACATTTTCAAATAAAGTAATATTTCTTTACTTTCCAAAAGTGCCCCTCCTCTCCTCTTATAAAAGGCCCCCACCTCTACCTCATTTCACACACCCCTCAAGCCTTTGGCTCGGCCAAACCCTGCCCATTTACTCTCTCCACATCCCTATCCTCATCCTAGAGGATTCCCTTTGGGAAGAATCCATTCAAAGGAAGCCTTTAGGCTCAAATCAAAAGGAGTTACACTTTTAAAGGTAATTCATTCTCTCATGTTCATTTGTTTTATTTTGCTTCTCCAACCCCCTAAACTCTTTTTATTTACTTCTTTTGTAACAACACCAGTATCTTCAATATACTAGGATGTTTTTATAAGTTTTATTCGAGCTACACTCTCACACAACTACATCAAATGGTTAAAGAACATACGGTTTCCGTGGATGGTGAAATTCTGCCTCCCGAAACGATGATTGTTCAATACTCATTTAACACCTTCAAAGGTGGCCATTATGATGTCACTATTTTTATATATGATATATAATATGTTTATTTTTTACTTATGCTTCTGTATTTTTCATTTGTGTCTCACCTTTATGGATTCCATTATGGGTATACGCGATATCTTCATTTTAGGAAGTGCGGACTACCGCCCCCTCAAAGTGATGTGATTCGTTAATACCATATGTGGGACGTATAAAGGATGGAACTATGATATTATATATGATATTATACTGGAATTATAATATACCTTTATATCATTATTATTCCATTATATAAAATATAAAATAGAAATGAAAGTAGCGTTCATGCGTACGTACGGCTTACCGTCTCCATGAACGGTGCATTTCATTTCTTACCTCTAAATGATTATGTAACGTTATAAATTAATGAATGTACTGGATATATATGAAATATATGATATCTACATCATGAATACAATTATGGATATAATAAACATTTGGCCACACGAACAACATGTAATTGTAAGAAGTCCACTTTCGACTTAGGAACCAAACATCGGCAAAAACAATATTATTAACTTAAATGATTACATAATGTTTATGACATGGTAATAAGTGATATAAAAGGAATAATGAACCTGAAAAATGTTCTTAAGGAAGTATAAATTAACTCAAGTTTATTATTCAGGAGATTAAAGAACGATCGAGTCAAGTCGGACCCGAGGTAAGGGATCCTACAACTCTCTTTCTTTTTAAGAACACTCTTTTATGTCATTTATTTTAAGCTCATCTTTCTTATGATTGGGATGTTCTTTTATATTAAATTTACTGTAATTTTTATGTTCATGTGATGAGAGACCCTATTCTCTCCCATCAATCCATTTTGGAAGTTTTGAGTGGCGCCGTTATGCTGCCGAACTTTCGTAAGAGATCTAACCTCTCTCTTTCTTTTTAAGTACTCTCCTTTATGTCACTTCTTTTAAACTCCTCCTTGCAATGTTGGGGGATTTTCTTTTATATTCCAATTGCAGTAAATTCTATTGTAATATGATGGGATACTCTATTTGATCTCATCAATCCATATTCGGAAGTTTTATGTGGCGCCGTTAGGATGCCGAGTTTTCGTAAGGGATTTTTCATCTCACATTTATTCCCATGAGATTTATGCTACATTTGCCACAATTTCTTTGAGTGGTGTATGTACTGCCATTATTCTACACTTTGTGTAATATACTTTATTTTATGAGTATTTACATCAATGATTTATTGTCCTTCTTTCATGGGGTGTATGTTTTGAAAGATACCCAAGTCGGTAAGGGAACCTTTCACCCTCCTCTTCTTAAAAGACTTCTTTGTTGGGTCTTTTAATTTACATACTTTTATGTGGGGATATGTTCTCATATATCCTTATTGATTTAAATTTTATGTCCAAGTGATGAGATACACTTTTTATCTCTCATCAACTCATTTTGATGTGATGCCGTTAGGCTGTCAAGGGAACTTTTTAACCCAATTTTGATTTCTTTGGGTTCAACTTGTAGTCATTGAATATGTCATCCATTGAATATGTGTGAATGACCTTTTATTGTTTTACACTTAATATCCACTTATATTGGGTATATATATATTTGTCACACATATTTTTGAGATTTATTTGTCCTTAATTTAAGGATACCTTCTTTATAAGGGATTTCATCACATTTGACATTTCTATTGAGGGTTCATTGTTGTTATGCACCGATTCACTCTTATATGGTGTATATACTATCCTTTGGAGTATTATATCATGAATCCTTTTATTCTCATGATATTATAAAGTTCTGACTAAATGTTATTCCTCGATTATTGTATTCAAGTGTCTCTAATTTTGGTAAAACCCCTTTAACCAAAATATCGTTTTAAATGTTTTAATTATTTGTTCTTATTAATATCAATGTTTTAAAAATGGTTTTAAGGATTTATTTATATGGATATTAATGGTTTAAAATGTTAAAAGCTTCAAGGTGGTATGGGACTTTGTCTCAATCTCCTTTCATTGAGGCATATTTTATTTTATACACAACTTTCTTTTATACGGTGTATAAACCCCTTTGACTTTTACGTTTATTCAAAAGGAATATTTTTTATACGAAGCGTTTACTAAACGACAAAAGGGAATGTTTTTGTCGTACGTATGCGGAGACAACGACTTCTCCGCTGTCGTAACCGTTATTTGAGTTTCGACTTCCTCTACAAGCCATACCTTCTTTTTTTAAAAGAAAAATAAATACCATGTTTTACTTTGGTATTGAAAATGGTTTTCATAATGTTTTTATTATATCAATGTGTTGTATTGATATCTCGTGATTGAAATGTGGAAATGTTATGTTTCCTTTATGCATGTTTTATGTGATATGATTATGTTATGGTTCTTGGGCATTATTATGAAGACGGGTGGTTCCGTGATAAACTAAGGGCGGGTGAGCCATTATAGCTCTCCAATGCATTGGGTAACGCGAAGGAGTGAAACGTTAAGGTTTCTCCGAAGAGATTTAGGGAATATACTGTGATGGGTATTCCAAACGTAACCAAGAGGGTTACTCCCCACGTAATAATGTTATGAATGCCTCAAGTTACCTTTATGTCTTATGATTTCTATGATTTATTCATGATTTGATATGCCTATGTTTTATGGGTAAAGTATGATTTCATTCTTATGTATACATGTACTCATGTTTCCTTTCCATATCTATATATCCCTTACTGAGCTTTTTATGCTCATCCCAAGTTTTTGAAATGTTTTTCACAGGTCAAGGGAAGGGTACATGATGTGATGATAGTGTCAAGGATGTGTCAAGAAAGAATCCATGTTTTATTTTAAATATGTTTCCGTTGATGGGAAGAATGAATACTGTCTTTTATGCAACCACTTTGTTTAAATGTGGAATGTAATTCAAGTTTCATGATTTAATTCTCTAAAACTCTAAACCTGAAAAGATCCTCAATGTGTAATCTTGTAATAACTCAAGATTAAGTAAGGTTTAAGGCTGGGGCCTTATAGTTGGTATCAAAGGCCGGTTTAGATAACTTTAGAGGTTAGGGTATTCTTTAAGCATAAGTGACATTACCATAATGGTTAGGATTTCAGAAAGATTCTTAGTTTTAGATAAATTTAATGAGTAAGTATATATTATTGTCTATCTTACTCATTAGTACATGATGGTTTTGTTGATATACTCACACTGACCTTTTTGGTTTTAGTAAATGGCTGGATCTAGCAGGCACCAAAGTGACAATGGGTTTGAAGGAAACTGTGGTGGTTCTCTGATTAAGACACTGGATGAGATGGGGGATTTAATGAGGAATCTCATAGTTTTTCTAAACCAACTATCAAGTAGTCATGATCAATCACTTCAACCTTGGTGAGTTCTCTAATGGATCATGTACGGGATGGCCAACTCGATGTGGAAATTCAGGTAATAATTATTAAGGTAACCATTAGGGTTTATATGATCCTTACTTTTGAGGTAATTATGGGTTATTATATGATATGATGGAAAATGAAGGGCATGAGATAAACTTGAGGTTAAAATATGTTATGATTATTCTTGAAGATTTTATCTCATTTTGGGGAATGTTTTAAGGATTATATAGTTTTGGAAAAAGGACAACACGTAGACCGTGTGACTACCCGTCGCGTCGGACAAAGCTGCGGGAATCGAACCCACAACCAAAGTGCGACTGGTATTTATCGCCTACCACTGGACTACGTGAAGTCCCTGGTTAGTTTGACTGATTCTTTCTAGTTATATGATTTTATGAATTAAGAGTAAGTTGATTTTGGGTTATTTATGAAAATGATTAACCTATCTTGGAGGATATGTGATTAGGTTAATTACTTTTCAATACGAGACTTTAGGGGCAACTGATGTTGTTTGGAGATAAATGTTACGATTTAACTTGGAATACTATGTGACTAAATCCTTAAAATATTTGGGTTTCAATCTTATATTGGTTTACTTTGAAGAATTTTATGGACAAATTGTTTATCGGATGGTCCTCGTTGAACTTTGGGTTTTGTTGGACAAATTTTGGAGATTAAGCATAGATTTTCTTTTTAAAGGGTTATCCTTTTCTGGATTATCTGACCTTGTACTAACCTTTTTGGTTTTGGTTTTGGTTAAAGCCTAAAGACATGGGAAGTATATAGTTATCTTTTGTGGATTAGGTGATTCTCTAGAAGTTGATTATAATACTCTTAATTTGAACAAGTCTTCCTAAATACTCGCCTTTTGGAGAAAATATGAGTTTGTGTAAGGAATCTAATAAAAGTTGAGAGTCAACATGATAAGTGATTATGTTTCCTTATGAATAAATTCCTCAATAAAAAGTAACTTAAAACAAAAATGTTGTCTATTAACTTTTCCTACTGGGGAATCGAATACCGTTTAACCCATCACAAGTTTGTGATTTTCTCATGGTTAACTTTCTCCTAAACATGTTTTCTATCACTCTCCATCAGAACATGACCCTTTGTTTTTCCTCCATGTCCATATTTTCATACTTGGAATCCTAGTATGGGTTAACTCGGGTGACCTTTGTACTTATCTTTCTTTATTTTAAAGTGCTTGTTTTACCGACTTTTGTTCTGCTATGGGACTTTCAAGGATGTTTCCAAGCGCAATTTTAAAATTCCGAGGACGCAATTCCCAAAAGGGGGGAAGGATGTAACACACCAGGTAAATAAAGAATATGACATTTCATATTTATCCATATTTGTGAATAAAATATTTAAATGACTTTAAAGGGGACACTATGCTCGATGGCGTACCCAACACGCAACAACGAGTTTCTTGTGAATCTTACGTTGCACTCTAATAATAAAATAATATTATTTTAAATGGTAGTTAACATGTAGCCGTTGTAATGGCGGGAATGGATATAAATAACTAAAATATGATTATATATGCTTTTAAATGTTTTTAAATTTATACAATAAAAGATAAAGGCTTAAAATACGGAAAGAATTCAATTTTAGGCGTATATGCCCTAGTTTTCACTAAAGGTTCACTTATCACCTTTTGATGGAGAACCGTCATTAAATATAGTTTTGTTCACTCTTAAACATTCTTTTGGACCAAATAAAACTCTTATTAAGAATCGGGACATCAAAATTTACTTTGTGTAAATTTTTGGTATCTTTCCGATAAAGTTCATTTTTTTAATGAATAGTGTAAAATGTTGTATTTTAATTCAAAACCACTTTTTAATCTAATTTATTTATATGATTAGATTATATTTTGAATTGGTTTTAAAGTGAAATTAGAAAATATTTTTACCATTAAATCCAATAGTGGTCGTTGGAATCAATTTCACTTTGAAATCAGACTTAAACTAGTGTCAATCTTTTGATACTTATTGTTTCATAAAAACACGCTATTTGTCATGACAGCGGGAATTAATTATTAAATTAATTAATGTGACTTATATGTTTTGAATTTTGTAAAACCGACTTCATTTTTGAATTCAGAATATCAAATATAGCTTAGGGTGAATTTTTGGGATTTTTCTGAAAAACTTCAATTTTTGATGAATAGTGAAACCACTAAGTGGTACTTATAAAAACTGATTTTCCGTTTAAATGAAATTTTGCCATCATTGTGTTTTTGATTTTAAAAAATCCAACATACATGGTTGTCATTAAGAAGTAAAATGTGGTTCAATGAGATTAAAATAATTTTTTGGTGAATAGTAACTTATTAAGTTTTTAATCGCGATTAGTGGTAATTAGTGTAGTTTAAGGTAAAAATAATGCTTTAATAAAATGAGATGAGCTTGACACATGTCTTACCCTAATTGGTTGTATCATGGCCGACCAAGAAAAGCCATGGGTCAACTTGGGGACCCCATGGATCCACTTTGGTTGGGAAATGACATAAATAACATTTTATTTAATGTAAAAGTAAAATTGACACAAACATGATATGTTTTACTAAAACAATTTTTAAGTGGGGTTATACAAGTCATATTTTTGATTATAAATATTAATTGGAAAGATAAAAAGATTTCCTACATCATAGTATTTGTTTTATAATTTTTAGACATTAAATAAATTAATTTATTTATGACATAATAATGATGCAGCGATGACATCATTATTTGACGATTTAAATAAAATGGAAAGATAATGTAAAATATATGAACTACACATGTCCAAAACTTATTGGATGAGTGGATTTCGAATCCTTATCACCTTATCCACGAATTATATCAATTTGGGACCTTTTGAAACCGAAACACATTTTCAAATAAAGTAATATTTCTTTACTTTCCAAAAGTGCCCCTCCTCTCCTCTTATAAAAGGCCCCCACCTCTACCTCATTTCACACACCCCTCAAGCCTTTGGATCGGCCAAAACCTGCCCATTTACTCTCTACACATCCCTCTCCTCATCCTAGAGGATTCACTTTGGGCAGAATCCTTTCAAAGGAAGCCTTTAGGCTCAAATCAAAAGGAGTTACACTTTTAAAGGTAATTCATTCTCTCATGTTCATTTGTTTTATTTTGCTTCTCCAACCCCCTAAACTCTTTTTATTTACTTCTTTTGTAACAAAACCAGTATCTTCAATATACTAGGATGTTTTTATAAGTTTTATTCGAGCTACACTCTCACACAACTACATCAAATGGTTAAAGAACATACGGTTTCCGTGGATGGTGAAATTCTGCCTCCCGAAACGATGATTGTTCAATACTCATTTAACACCTTCAAAGGTGGCCATTATGATGTCACTATTTTTATATATGATATATAATATGTTTATGTTTTACTTATGCTTCTGTATTTTTCATTTGTGTCTCACCTTTATGGCTTCCATTATGGGTATACACGATATCTTCATTTTAGGAAGTGCGGACTACCGCCCCCTCAAAGTGATGTGATTCATTAATACCATACATGGGACGTATAAAGGATGGAACTATGATATTATATATGATATTATACTGGAATTATAATATACCTTTATATCATTATTATTCCATTATATAAAATACAAAATAGAAATGAAAGTAGCGTTCATGCGTACGTACGGCTTACCGTCTCCATGAACGGTGCATTTCATTTCTTACCTCTAAATGATTATGTAATGTTATAAATTAATGAATGTACTGGATATATATGAAATATATGATATCTACATCATGAATACAATTCTGGATATAATAAACATTTGGCCACACGAACAACATGTAATTGTAAGAAGTCCACTTTCGACTTAGGAACCAAACATCGGCAAAAAAAATATTATTAACTTAAATGATTACATAATGTTTATGACATGGTAATAAGTGATATAAAAGGAATAATGAACTTGAAAAATGTTCTTAAGGAAGTATAAATTAACTCAAGTTTATTATTCAGGAGATTAAAGAACGATCGAGTCAAGTCGGACCCGAGGTAAGGGATCCTACAACTCTCTTTCTTTTTAAGCACACTCTTTTATGTAATTTATTTTAAGCTCATCTTTCTTATGATTGGGATGTTATTTTATATTAAATTTTATGTTCATGTGATGAGAGACCCTATTCTCTCCCATCAATCCATTTTGGAAGTTTTGAGTGGCGCCGTTAGGCTGCCGAACTTTCGTAAGATATCTAACCTCTCTCTTTCTTTTTAAGTACTCTCCTTTATGTCACTTATTTTAATCTCTTCGTTGCAATGTTGGGGGATTTTATTTTATATTCCACTTGCTGTAAATTCTATTGTAATATGATGGGATACTATATTTTATCTCATCAATCCATATTCGTAAGTTTTATGTGGCGCCGTTAGGATGCCGAGTTTTCGTAAGGGATTTTTCATCTCACATTTATTCCCATGAGATTTATGCTACATTTGCCACAATTTCTTTGAGTGGTGTATGTACTTCCATTATTCTACACTTTGTGTAATATACTTTCCTTTATGAGTATTTACATCAATGATTTATTTTCCTTCTTTCATGGGGTGTATGTTTTGAAAGATACCCAAGTCGGCAAGGGAACCTTTCACCCTCCTCTTCTTAAAAGACTTCTTTGTTGGGTATTTTAATTTACATATTTTTATGTGGGGATATGTTCTCATATATCCTTATTGATGTAAATTTTATGTCCAAGTGATGAGATACACTTTTTATCTCTCATCAACTCATTTTGATGTGATGCCGTTAGGCTGTCAAGGGAACTTTTTAACCCAATATTGATTTCTTTTGGTTCAACTTGTAGTCATTGAATATGTCATCCATTGAATATGTGTGAATGACCTTTTATTGTTTTACACTTAATATCCACTTATATTGGGTATATATATATTTTTCACACATATTTTTGAGATTTATTTGTCCTTAATTTAAGGATACCTTCTTTATAAGGGATTTCATCACATTTGACATTTCTATTGAGGGTTCATTGTTGTTATGCACCGATTCCCTCTTATATGGTGTATATACTGTCCTTTGGAGTATTATATCATGAATCCTTTTATTCTCATGATATTATAAAGTTCTGACTAAATGTTATTCCTCGATTATTGTATTCAAGTGTCTTTAATTTTGGTAAAACCCCTTTAACCAAAATATCCTTTTAAATGTTTTAATTATTTGTTCTTATTAATATCCATGTTTTAAAAATGGTTTTAAGGATTTATTTATATGGATATTAATGGTTTAAAATGTTAAAAGCTTCAAGGTGGTATGAGACTTCGTCTCAATCTCCTTTCATTGAGGCATATTTTATTTTATACACAACTTTCTTTTATACGGTGTATAAACCCCTTTGACTTTTACGTTTATTCAAAAGGAATATTTTTTATACGAAGCGTTTACTAAACGACAAAAGGGAATGTTTTTGTCTTATGTATGTGGCGACAACGACTTCTCCGCCGTCGTAACCGTTATTTGAGTTTCGGCTTCCTCTACAAGCCATACCTTCTTTTTTTAAAAGAAAAATAAATAACATGTTTTACTTTGGTATTGAAAATGGTTTTCATAATGTTTTTATTATATCAATGTGTTGTATTGATATCTCGTGATTGAAATGTGGAAATGTTATGTTTCCTTTATGCATGTTTTATGTGATATGATTATGTTATGGTTCTTGAGCATTATTATGAAGACGGGTGGTTCCGTGATAAACTAAGGGCAGGTGAGCCGTTATAGCTCTCCAATGCATTGGGTAACGCGAAGGAGTGAAACGTTAAGGTTTCTCTGAAGAGATTTAGGGAATATACTGTGATGGGTATTCCAAACGTAACCAAGAGGGTTACTCCCCACGCAAGAATGTTATGAATGCCTCAAGTTACCTTTATGTCTTATGATTTCTATGATTTATTCATGATTTGATATGCCTATGTTTTATGGGTAAAGTATGATTTCATTCTTATGTATACATGTACTCATGTTTCCTTTCCATATCTATATATCCCTTACTGATCTTTTTATGCTCATCCCAAGTTTTTGAAATGTTTTTCACAGGTCAAGGGAAGGGTACATGATGTGATGATAGTGTCAAGGATGTGTCAAGAAAGAATCCATGTTTTATTTTAAATATGTTTCCGTTGATGGGAAGAATGAATACTGTCTTTTATGTAACCACTTTGTTTAAATGTGGAATGTAATGCAAGTTTCATGATCTAATTCTCTAAAACTCTAAACATGAAAAGATCCTCAATGTGTAATCTTGTAATAACTCAAGATTAAGTAAGGTTTAAGGCTGGGGCCTTATATGTAGAGAATAAAAATTCAGATCATATTTGTGATTTCCTAGCAGGTTAAGATGAATTTGAACCTTCACCACTTGAGGAATTTCTAAAGCTCCCAGAACTCCCTGAAAATATGAACTTAGGGTCTATTAAAGATTATTTTTTTAGGAAAAAACTTTTGTGAATGAACTTGAAGTTGAATTGATCTATCCAACTGTTTTTTATTATTTTTCCTATAATTTTGAATTAATCAATTAAATTTAGAAATGAGTAAAGCTGATTTAAATATTAAGGTTGATTTTAATTGTCTGTTTGAGGTTGAGGTTCCTTAATTTATACTCTCACCTTCCTTTTGCATCAATAATTAAATCCTATCAAAATAGGTGGTGGTTTCATTCATTTACATTGAAAATAGGGTTTCAATTAAGAATATTTTATTGTTGTCTTAGAGAAATAGTGTGTGAGGAAACACAATGGGAAGAAAAATATGTGGTGCTTCTTAACAAAAAGCCACACCCCCATCCGATTGGGGATGAAATAATTTTTTTTCTAGCTATGGAAATTCTAAATACAATACCTATTAGGGGGTTAAATCCAATATTATCGTGTTACTATGTTTTTAGTTTTAGTTTTGTTTTTTACTTTCTTTAATAAATGTTTGGTGTTTTAATTTTATAAGAAAATAAAATGAAAATACTATGCATGGGGAGAAAATATGTAATAGGTATCATCATTCCCATAATGAAATACTCATGAGCTAGAAATCTTCATACTAGGGTGGCTTACTCAAGTTTGAAAATGGGAGGGGTGTCATTCTGAACTTCAAGTTTTAATGCTTTGAAAAGGGGAGTACAAATTCAAATTCTACATGTTTATTATTCAATTTTCCATGATAAATAAAAATATACTACATTTTGTTAGTGGTGTATTTAATAATTGAAACCTTTTTACTTAAGAGATTTTTCTTGATGAAATTATTTTTTTATTCTGGTTCCTGATACATTTTTTACTAAATATGTGTGCTGAAACTTTTGTGTGCATGCCTATTTTAACACTTTGATGAAAATAATTATTTAACATTAAATTTTAGTATTCATCTACTTTGAAAACCATGAATTTTTTCTGAATTTGTTAATAAATTAACTAGTGGGTAAATTTTGTACATGTGATGCTTGTTTGTTTTGTGAAAAAATGAATTTTGACTCTATTTTTTACCCTTTTGCATGTCTTTGTACTATTGAATTAAAAAAATTTAGGAACCAAAATGTATCTTTTTTCATCTAACTTTGAATAAAACATTAAGGATAATTTTTAGATTTAAGTGTGGGGGGAGGGTCGTATTAATAATCTAAACTATGTTTTAATGCGAATCCCATCAGAATCCCTTTAATTTTTTTTTTCCAAAATATAATGTTTCTCAAGATTTTATTTTCATTTTCAGTGGGTTAAGATTTTTCATTAGTTTTAGGATTGTGATTCCACTTTGAGATGGTTAGATTTTATTATTGAATATATTTAATTGAGTACATCATTTTTATTTCCCTTCTAATTTTTTTTCGATAAAATTTTGGGGGAATGTTTTATAACTTTATATTGGTTTTAAACTTTTTGGTCGGAATTAAACTCATATGATATGCATCTAATTGGTCTATTAAGTTAAAATAATAATCCGGATTGAGAAATAAATTCTTCATTATTTCATACCTTAATTATTTAAACTACTAGATGGGTTATTTATATTTTTTGTAATTATTACACTTTCCCATCCAATAAGAGTGCCTATTTATTATTTATTCTTATTATGTGTATTGGATCACCTAGAGTTAAATAGAATTTTGGATTTCCTATTGGATGAAAATTGATTTTTTTTAATTATTTTCAAAATTTTCATTTTCAATCACCGAATACACTAAATTTAGTAATTTGAGGTGGTTTAAGAAATCGTTGCTAAAAAAATTGTCAAAATATAGCGGTGGTTTTTTAAAAACCACTGCTAAAAATTTTTTTACGTGCGAAAATTTATCCCCCCTCCTCCCTGAGCCCAACACCCCCACCCCCTCTTCCCCCAACCCCATTGAACCCCTTTACATCAACCCTGAACATGTCTATCCCCTCACCGCTAGCCCCTGGCCATGTCGAACCCTATCCCATCACCACCGGACCCCAACTCCATCGAACCCCATCGAACCCTAGCCCCTCACTGCTATCCCTTCACCCCATTGAACCCCAGACCCTCTCCACCAGCCCCTAATCTTGTAAAACCCCCCAATACCATCAAACACCTTCTCCCCTTACCGTCGACCCCCTTATCCATCCCCATCATCCATCTTCACACCCTACTCCACTGAACTGTCACTATGGCCGCTCCCTGAGCCCAAGCCCAAGCAGCTGAATCCTCTCTAAGCCTGAGCCTGAGCCATTGGCCCCTCTCTCCCTAGTTTAAGGTAATTTAAATTTTTATTATATATATATATATATATTTATATAATGTTTGGGTTTGAGCATGGGTCAGTTCTAGATATCGGAACCTTGGATTCATGTACATGTGATGACATAAATAATAGGATGGGATTCTTATAATGAGTTAAGAATTCCCTAGTTGGATGCATGCATTTCTTGTTTGTGTTTGAAAATGTGGAATCAATATTCCAAGTTTATGAAATGGATAAATTATTTTTGATGTTTATATTTAATTGAAATATATTATTATGTTGTTTTGGATTTTCTCAGGATCCTTTTATTTATATTTTGAACTATGAGATAAGCTTCTCCATTTCTAGTGGAAAGTGTGGTAATATTTTGGTTGAATTTACTACTACATATGATTACTAACACAATATATATTAACATTGGTACATATTCAAATATTGTTTTCCATGATATTGGAAAGAGGAATATTTTTTATTTCTTTATTGTTTCTCTTAATGTAGTTGTATGACATTAGAGCCTTGGATTTGGTCATGTCCATACAGTCTGGAGCGGTTCCAATTTGTTTTATTGAGTCATGATTTATTATGGTGTCTCATTTTAAAGTTTCATATTTTATTAACAATCAGATATTTCTGGACATTTTTCTTAATTTTTCATTATATTCTTTATATTCCATGGAATAAATAGTTTGGGTTTAGTGTTTTATTATTTACTTAATAGGTTGTGTTTGTTTTAAGGGAAAATCATCCCCCAATGATTTAGTGAGCCATTGTAATTTTTCGATTACCATTGGTTTCTTGTTTCTCTATATTAGAAATATAGATGTTAAATTAGTAGGCAAGGGTTTTAATTACATATCCAAATGCTGGACTAAAGATTAAAATAGATTTGGGTCACTTAACTCAATTGTTTACCCTTATTATGAAAGAGATGAAGTATCAAACACCTTTTCATTGAATAAATAGTAAAATCCATCAAATAAATCAAATGTTATTTCATCTTTAGATGATTGGATAGAATATTTATGTTTTTCCCAATTTTTTTTGATCAAATTTTCAGATCTTTATTTGTTTCCCACATGAAAAATTTAATATATCAAAAAACTTTATTCACATGGATTATACTCATTAGAATGTGATAATGTAAAAAATTGAGTTCTCTTATTATGGGTATATGATGAAATCAAAAATATTAAAGTGTAAAATGTTTTAACCAGACTCCATTATTATAATACCTTCATGTACATTTAAGATTGAATTTTATATTTCTAGGAAAGGCTTATCCAAGATGATAGGTGACTAAGCATATGTCATATCCTCCTCTATGATTAATAAAAAATCAATAGGGAAGATCAAATTATTCACTCCAAATAAAAAATCTTCAAATACTCTCGCTTGGAATGTAGTGGAATTTTTAGGTAATTTTAAAACCACTCTAGTTGGTTAAGATGTACCATTTGTAAATATGGAAAAATATAATGCACCATACTTTAATATAATCTCTTAGATCATCACTAGCAATGCTAGTGAATAATTATGTGACACCCCTCTAGTTAGATATGTGTTAGAACTCTAAATACACTTCTATGGTGATAGAGAAATACTAGGTTCACCTAAAATTAGTGAGCCTAGGGTGTTTCTCCCATGATGCCTATTTTAAATTAATGAATTTATGTTTTTTCTTTTGCTTCTATTTAAAATAATAATATCCCCGATTGATTTCCTTTTTTTTTTACTTTGAATTTTTAGGTACTTATATGATTATTCTCATAACTACTTGGGTTGAGATTTTTTTTACTTTCATTTATCTCTTTTAATACTTATTAATACTTATGTGTTTTAATTTTTTTTAACAAAGTTTATAAAAATTGTGATATGGATAAAAGTTGGATCACATTACTGAGTAACACACCTCAGTATGCTAAGGGTTTGGAGGATTTTTTTATATTTTTCAATTTCCAATTGATCTATTGATAGGAGAATAAGATTTCCATGTCCTAAATGTAAATTTAGAATATGTTTGAAGATAAATGAAGTCTATGAACACTTGACATTGAAGCAATTCGCTGCTCAATATTTGTGTTAGATTTGGCATGGAGAATCAAACATTACAGAAAAATTGAGCACTGATGTCAATCAACATAATGAGATCCCAACTTGGTAGACAATAGATAATGAAATGAAAAACCTTATCAATGATGCATTTGACATTTACACACACCAAAATCAACATAAAAACATATTAGAACACCCCGTTGAGGGTCCAATAAATAACAACTTGACAAGTGATGTTTTTGAGACTATAGGAAAACCAGATCAATATTTTAACATTTCATTAGATCCTTCTATCTATTATATGGAGAATAATGTATGATAAAACTAAACTAATAAGACAAATGAATTTCATGATTTAATTGACGATGGAAATCAAGAGTTATATAGTTGATGTTTGAAATATTCAAAACATTATTTTCTACTAAAGTTCTACCGCATCATATGCGTATGTGGAATTAAAAATAAGGCAGTGTCCATGATATTAGATTTTTTGTGTGATTCATTTCATAAAGAAAATATTCGTAAATATTTTTATGATATCAAAAAGTCGTTAACAATATTGGTCTAAATTATACAAAAATACATGCATGTTCTAATGATTGTATGATTTATTGAAGAGAGGATTAAAATAGACTAGATTTCAGAAAATGTTCTTCATCTAGATAGAATCCAATGGGTGATGTTTGATTTCTAAATCAACGTACTACTATGAAGAATAAGTTAAGGAACACACCTGTAACAGTTTTGAATTACTTTCCTTTAAAGCCTTGATTGAAAAGATTATTCATGTCACTGAAAACCACTGAACACATTAAGTGGAATTCTATAGATAATAATAATGATGGGTTAATGCAATATCTTATAGATTCACAATTATGGAATATATTTGATTCATTACTTCTATATTTTTCATATGATCCTAGGAATTTTCGATTGGGATTAGTTGACGATGAATTCAACCCATTTGGGACTTTGATCACCCATTATAGCATTTGGACAAATGTTTTGATCCCTTAAAATATGCCTCCATGGATGTGTATGGAAAAAATGTATTTTAACATTTTGATGATTATTCTTGGGGAAAACATTCCTATAAATGATTTTGATGCATACTTTCATCCATTAATTGAATAATTATAGGAGTTATAGAGCAACCGTGTTGAGACATATAATGCATATTCTAGAATAATGTTAAAAATGAAATATGCTCTAATGTGGAATATTAGTGACTTCCCTAGGCTTGGGAATCTAGATGGTTGGAACACTTAAAAAAGTTTGTATTTTCATATTTGTAACTTTTATTTTGAGCCCGAATGACTACCTCACAGTAGAAAATAGTGCTTCTTGTTTCATCGAAGATTTCTTAATGCATCTCATAGATTTCGGTTGAACAAGTCAGAATTTAATGGTTCTATTGATCATAGACCACCACCAATATTGTTAACATGTTCTGAAATATTGGAACAACTTGGAAATGTTGAAACAAAATTTGGGAAGGCACATAATTTTAATGATAGTGGAAAATGAGTTCTAAGTTCATCATCATGTGAAATCAAAACTCAACAATGGAAGAAAAAAATATTCTTTAAACTTTTGTGTTGGGAATTTAATTTGTTGCAGCATAATCTTGATGTGATGCATATTTAGAAGAATGTTTATAACAATTTGATCTTAGTATTTATTAATGATCAATGAAAATTAAAGGATCATCTTAATTCTTGGAAATACACTCAAGCAATGAACATCAATCTTGATCTCTAGAAAGATGAGAATGGAAAGTATAATCTGAAAATTTTGGAAATGAAAAATAGGGATAAAGATACATTACATTGAATTTTAAAACATGTTAAGGTATCTTATGGGTATTTATGTATCATATTAAGATGTGTTGACTTAAAGCATCGTATGTTACAGGGATTGAAATTTCATGATTCACATATTTTGTTACAATAATTACTACCATTAGCATTGCGTATATTATTACCTGAAAAGGTTAATATAGTTGTACTCTAAATTTTCAAGTTCTTCAAAAAACAATATGAAAAAACCATACAACCATTTGATATTGAAAACCATTAGGAGAGAGTTTTATTGAAACTTTGTGCAATAGAGATGATCTTTCCTCCATCGTTTTTACTGTCATGATGCATTTAACTATGTATTTGTTTGAGGAAGATAAATTAGGAGGCCCTGTACATTCTCGAAATATGTATACAATTGAGATATACTTTATTTATATTTTTTTCATTTAAATAATCAATTATTTTCATTTAATTAAATACAAAATTATGTTTTTATTTTATTTTATTTCATAGATATCTTGAGCATTTGAAATCATTCATGAAAAAAATCTCAACCAGAAGGCTCTATTTCTGAAGGTTATTTGGTAGAGGAGTGTATTACCTTTTGTTCTATATACTTGGATGATATTTAGATAAGATTCAATCGAGTTGTAGTGTTGATGACACATCAGATCAATCTCAACTACATGGGAAATCAAAAATCTTTCATGCTATTGGCCGATTGGTTGGGTGGAGGTCAAATGTTACACAGAAAGAAATGGAATTATTTCAAGAGAATAGATATGTGTTTCTGAATAGTGAAATTATAGATCCATTTATTGAAGAGTTGAGGATACAAACAAAGATACGAATGAGAGGTCGAACAAGAAATGAGAAAGATATAACAAAATCTATTAATAAAGGGCTTGTAGAATGGTTTGCATGATATGTAAGTTTATATATATTAAAATAAATACATATATTAGGTTTACACATATATTTTGAAAATTTAATAATGTATATTAGTTTTTGTAGATCATGAATTCTGATACTCGAGTTGAGTTGTTAGAATATTTGATGTTTCTTGCTCAAGGTCCTCTAAAATTGGCTATAAATTTCAACGCATACAATGTGAATGGATTTAAAATTCATACAATAGATCAGGAAGAGGGTTTAAAAAAATAGAATAGAGGTATATTTATGTTTTTCTAAGTGGGATACTGTGGAAAGTTTACTGATATTATCAAACTAAATGATAAATATAATTTTTTAGTTGTTATATTCAAATGAAATTGGTTCAATATTATCAAGGTTGTTAAAATAGATTCCTTAAAATTCACTTATGTGAACTTATCTTGCATGATGGATGTTGGTGACCATGAATTACATGATCCATATATATTATCATTATAATATAAAATGGTATCATATGTGGAAGATGTCGTGGATGAAGGGTGAAGTGTAGTTTCTCACATGAAATAAAGAGACTTGTATGACATGGGTTATGAAGTGGAAGATTTGACCTTTGACATTGAATCCCATCAAAAACAAGAAGTGAACTTATTTTTCCATCATGATATTTAAAATATTATTCTTTAAAGGGTTTATGAAGTAGAAGATGTAATGATAGATCAAGAAAATGACATGATTTAAGGAAAAAATGAATGTATGTGTAGTCATCCATTAATTTATCAACCACTTATGTAATTTGTGCAGTCATTCATTATCATAGTTTTGTATATTTTTTTTTTCAGTACCATGAATCTGTTATCATTTCTATTTTTTTTTCTGCATGAATTGTTTGAAATATATGTTCTAAAGTTAATTTTATTTGATTAAATGATAGGAATTCTAAGGAGGAAGCATTATACAGATTCCATTCGAATCTCAGTCGATGTTCCCTCGACCATACCAATAGATGATGATCTATCTATCTCCTTCCCTACAGCATCTGAGACACCATCCAATTTTCCCCATACACCATCTCTCACACCCTCCATCAGTGTCCCATCAATATCTCAACTAATACCTCCCCATTCCGCAGCCTTAGTAGTGAGGGAACAAGTCTCCATTATTTTTTCTTCATAGGGATATTGGAGGGTGACTGTTATAGGTAAAAATTCTATTATGAATAAAGTTATTTCACTTTTTTATACTACTAAATATTTTTTTCATAAAATATGGAAACAACGATACCATGATGAAAAATATGAAAAATTTCATATTCCTAGAATCTGAACAAACTAAATATAATTGTCCTATTTGACTACTATGGGGTCCCTACAGATGATGCTATGAGATTATTTGGCCATATTCTAGTCTAGTTGGCGGAAAATTTGGTTACCCATCTGATTACGTATTATGATTGGAGGAATATTCCTTCATCTTGAAAAAAATGATGTTTTTGATTCACAGATAAAGATAATTTTAATAAATTATGGTGTAATTATCATTATGGTATGAAATTATAATATTTTCAAAATGAATCTTTTTTTATAGATGTTTTCCCAATTTCTTATTGCTGATCTTATAGAAAGAAAGTGAAAATTAATTTTTTTGGAAAGAAATGAAAATATTTTAAATAAATATTATGTAACGAATTTAATGATACTTTATTAAGCACCCAAGAACTTTTTGATAAGGTACCAAATAGGGTACCTAGAGAGCAATGGTAAGTTTTTATTGATAGAAATCCTGATGAGAAGCACATGGTATTTAAAAATATATTATTATATTAATATCATTTTACATTTATACATGCATATGAAACAGAGATTAAATTTCACACATTACTATTAAATGAAATTTTACTTATTATAGGATGTTTTAATGAAGAATGCATCAAGTCAGGCTAAGAAAATAATCCCTCACACTGCAGGGTCAAAGAGTTTTCCTATAAGTCGATCGACTCTAGTAATCTTTTAAATAGTTTAAATATTTATAATACAATATTATATTTTCCATAAATTAAAATATTCATTTATCATTTTTTAATGTAGTCATAGAATTCAGGGCACTAAGCCTCCCGAACAGAATTGTGTTTGGATGTTAATAAAAATTCTGACGAGTGTTTTGTTAATGAGCCTGCCAAAGAATTTAGGGTATGAATTCATTTTTCATTATAATAACTTATTATTAGTTGTCACTATGTTAATATATATTACATCAAATATGATTGATATATGATTTATAGGTAAAAATTAAAGAACTATGGGATGATAATCCCACATATTCCTACTTAGTATCCTAGGATGATCCAGTTGGTAATGTTTTTGGGAAGGTTCATCCTAGTTGAGTATGTGGGAAGGGTTTGGGAAAATTACCATATGAGGTCTTTGGATAGACATTAGGGATTTCAATTACATATACCCATAATTTTAGTCACTACCTACCTAGATATGCTCAGAGAGAGTTTTTTATATGAAATGTACAATTCAGGAACCGGGGGATCAGATATCCACTTTGCAGAAAGTGTTGGTTGATTTATATTAGAAGATGACCAGATTTTTCCCTGGTGATATTGCATCGATGACTGGTGGTGAGTAGGTATATCACACAAATCCAAAATAATTTAATTCATAAACATTTATTGTTTTTAAGTTTAAATATAATTATACAAAAATTGTTTAATTTTCAATATAATTGTCTTATAGGTGTCGGTAGTAGGAAGTGGATATAAAGATGGAGAGGGTGATGCGAAGAGTTCATCATTGGGTAGTGATTAGTGGTCTTTTTCATTTCTTGGAATAATATAGAAAGAGAGGGTTTGTTCATGTATCAATTTTTTCATAGGATATTCACATGACATTTTTATGATTTCACATGTTTGAAGAGACTAAAACCATTTGTGGTTCGTGTAAATTAATATACTTGGTTATATATGATTACTTTCTATTATTCATGTTTCAAGGTACTGTGTAGATGAATATGGTCTAAGAAAACAATAGATAAATATATAGTATTTTTTGAGCCTTTTAAACTCAGAATAAGTTCTCTTTAGCACTATAGGTAATTATAATTGGCGATCTATGTGATTGGATTCATGACATATTTATTATTTCATTCATGTGATTTTGTGTTCTTATGATAGGCGATACACCTAGTCTGTGTATTTTTTTCAGGGTAGTTTTGGGGCTACATAATATGTAGCTTGTTTTTTTGTAAATCAACATATAGCAGTGGTTTAAACCACCACTAAATATGGCATATTTTTTTACAGGTGGTTTAAACCACTATTATATGATGATATTTTTTTGTCTTTAGTAGTTAATACCACCATGAAATATAAAAGACTATTATTTTAGAGGTGGTTTTATTTGTTTTAGCAGTGGATTTTATGTAAAAAAAATCTTTAGAATTTAGCAGCGGTTAAAATCGCTGCTAAATCCTAGCCATTTTTTGCTAGAAAACTGCTGCTAAATACACTTTATATAAAACTTATTAGAAACAACTGCTAAATAGAAGGAACTGCCACATATTGGATACTGATACCAAATTTAGCGGCAGTTTTCTAAAACCATCACAGAACCATTTGGCGGTGATTTAAACTGCCTCTACTCAGTAATTTTCTTGTAGTGACTTTTGTAAAACATGAAGTCATTTTTGCACTGATTTTTTTTTATTTTAAGGGAAAATTACTTTTTTTATCTTGTGAGAGTCTATGGAGGAATATTTATTTTAAAACTAATTATTTATAGCATTCAAGTTTATCACTTTTGAGATTTTGTTTTCTCCACTAAAATTTATTAAGAAATTTCATGAGGATAATCAGTGTTTAAGTGTGGGGGAATTTGATGTGCCTATTATTTCATACATTTTTCAACATCAATTTTGTTATCTTTTATGTATATTTAATGCTAAAATAGGGTTTTAAGTGTTTACTTTTAGTTTCATGATCTATTTTTTTCTAATTAGTGAATTAATGATTATTGTGTTAATTTTTTTAATTTAGTTTGTCAATATTTTTTGTTTTTTGTTCATAGTTTTTATTTATTTATTTATAAATCAAAATATATATTTTAAGTTTCACAATTTAATATATTATGATTAATTAATTTTATTATTTATATTAAATATTTTAGTAAACAATTAAATTATTAATGATATTTTAATTTAATTTCCCATCAGTTATTTTTTTACATTGTAAATATTTACTTGTTTTAATTTATTTAATTTTTATCTTATAATTTATTTGTTTCTTTTAATTTATTTTTCTATTTTATTTTCATTTGCAGTACATGGTATTAATCCAGCACATTTCCAAAATATTTTAAGGGAAATATCTTATAATTCTATGTATGATAAAATGATCCCATGTAAAAAGATATTTATCTATTCATGAAATATAATATCATCCCAAAAGATAATTTGAGATATCAATCAAGTAAGATAAAATTATGTTGGTTGTGTAACATAAATCTGGTTGGATTGGAATAATTTCAAGTAAGAAAAAATTGTGTAGGTTATGTGAAGTTGATTTAATACTGATTAAAACCATAAAATTATTTGAAACTAGAAATGTAAGACCGACCGTAGAAGAAACACATAGTTGATTAAGTAATCATTGAATTTTCATATGAAAATTAAGATGGAAGATAGAAATACAAAAAAAAACAAGAAGTAGAGAAAGAACAAAATGTATATCCCAAAAACACATAATCCTTTCATTAACATTTCCAAGTATTTATAGTGTAAAAAGAATACAAAAAATTTGAATATGAAAATATGGGCACAATAAGGGGTTTATTGGGAATAAGAGTTACCATGATTATGAAATTCACATTTAATATTTTATAACACTCCCCCTTGAATGTCATAATTTCATGGAGTCTTATATAATCTTCACTTAAAAAAACTCTTTGGAAAAAATTAGTGAATCCAAAGTAATTGACTTCCTTGCAATCATACCTTATTAAAAACCTTACCAGGAAAACCCAGTGGGAAAAAACTAATAAAGGGAAAAAGAGTGTAGCATTCCCAACTCCCCCGATTATATCATTTAGTTTTGTCTTCAGAATATTAATTAATATTATTATTTAATTATGTATTCAAGACATGGGAGCAAGACCAAAGGTAATAATGAATGGTCTTATTGAAAAATATAACTCATGGGGAAGGCTAACAATTTCCATTAATTATAGATATCCATAATAATTTATAACATTCCCTTAGATATCTTTTATGATGAATTATTGAATAATTAAACACCTCATCAAGGAAAAACCCTTTAGGGGAAAACCCATTGATTAGGGGAAAAGAGTAAAATAACATCAAGTCCCTAGAGTGTTTCCACATTAAGAAATTTTTCAAGAAAACCCAATGGAAAAAACATGAATAAGGGAAAAAAGTATAATAGTCATATCTCCCACTCATAATGATCATTACTACATCTTTTAACTCATAGAATGTCCATGATCAATTCATAAACAATACATTCAGTTTTTAAATTTGTAATAATAATAATTTATACCCTTTAGATTTCAATGAATAGTGAATAACATCAACATGAATCATAATACTATTTATTATTATTTGAAGGTACATATTCACATGTACATACATATCATTTAGGGATAAAAAATGCACATTTTTATTTAATTCTTCTGTGACAAGTATGTTATTAATCAACCCCTCATGTATGAAATATATCACTATTAGAAGCAATAAATTTAATGAATAAGGGTAAAATCATTCCAAAATTTAATATTACATCTTTAGGATGATTAATTCAAAATACAACGATATTCCATGTGGGTCATTGATTTCAGAAATATCTTCAAGTGTTTAGATTTATTTTGAAAAATATTAATAATATGATGAATATAATGATTCATACAAACCATGAGATAATAAATTAAATTTATATTCTTCTATAACTTAACATGGATACATGAAATACATCTTATTCATTTCACCCCATAATTTATAATATTGGGTAAAACTTTCATAATTTTGAATATTCTTTAGGCATTTTAGACCCTTCTGGGATTCATATAAATATCCAAATATACAAGGAATAATATTTCTTATAGTAATATCATTGATATTCAATAGTCTTTTTAGTTTGGATAATCAATTGAAAACATTATATTTTGAATTTATCATAAGTTCATTTAATAATTTGGCTAATTATTGTGATGTAAAAATCTATCAAAATCCATTATCATCATTGAGTTTTAAAAGTATCTAAATAAAATTATCATCAACAACATTTGATTGAGATCTCATAATTTTTCTTGTTTTATTTTCTCTTCAGGGAAAATAACTAAATGGATATAATGTTGTTGATATATTCATTTTCCCCATCAAGAGAAAATATATTTATTGCTTACTACTCATGATGAAAAATGATTTTATATAATTTTTTCAACCACACTTCAGGTGTGTATAATCAAACTATTGATTTCCAACACTTTACATTCATGTAAGTGTTGTGAACATCTGTTAAATGGTTCTACAGTACCATATAGTATATGATAATCAATATTTATTTTAATCAACATGCATAACTTTCAATGTAGACCAACTAGAAAAAAATAACATGTGATCATTCAGTGGATATATCTTTCATATAGTATTTAAATGGATCACATGGTAGGTGGGAATGCCCATATATATATGAGAAATTTATTTCCAAAATAGCTGCTAATGATATAAATAATTTACCTCAAAAATGGGTACCTTAGAGTAAATTATTATAAAGGGAGGAATTCATAATAATTTAATGAGAATTAATTTATTGATAATATAGTATACATGCATCCATTAAGTAAATTCATCATTCTCCCCCTGATGGATGTGTACTATGTTATCAATAAATTGATGCTCATGTATACTTAAATCAATATCTTTCATTATAATTGATCTTTGATTACATTAATCATCATGTCATATATTTAAATTTCTAGGGTTAATAAACTTATAGTTTATCATTTTTGATTCTATTATAAAAACTAAATTCTTATAATCAATTTTTATGAGTGTTTGTTACATACTAAGGAACCTCTTTTATCTAATGTCTCCATATGATATTCAGTTTCAAGAATACCATTCATATATCTTATCGAGACTTCAGATATAATAAAGCATTAAGAATTTTTAATACCAAATAGGAATATTTGTTCCCTTTTGGAGCAGTTAATTAATTATATATTGGTAAATGTACTTACACATGCATATACTAACTCATATATGAGTTCTTTTAAATAATTTAATAATAATAATATTTATAAATAATTTCCTTTAATATCAATGCATATAATATCTCCAGGATCATTCACTATGAAAACTTATATTTGTCATTATAATTTTCACTTATAGTGGTTCATGAATTCATAATATAATCAAAACAGGTTAGGACCATAACCAAGCAGATTATTGTATATTTTAGAACATCTGGCCCAAATATTTTGGCACTTCTAGACCAAATATTATTTTATAATACATATACTTGGGATAAGATCCCCCACGTATTCTAAAGTTGGTGAATGTGGAAGCGAGAACCAATGTGGAATAATATTCAAGATTTATAACAAACACCTCATCACTATCCAAAATTAAAATTCACTGAACAAAAATATTCAATTTACCAGATAAAGTGGAAACCATTTGTTCAAATTTCATTAACTCTCAAATATTTATGATAGCAAAAACATATCAATTTTTTCATGAATAATTTCTTTCTCTTTAAGAAATGAGATAGAATAATTAAAACTACATTCACATTAGGGAATGAATTCATTCATCATATTTCATGATCCATGAATGATAATTTATTATTTATGAATAAAAATCATCTTTCATAAAATGTAATTTTTTTGATTATGATGATCATTTTTTAACCACTTCAGGTGAAAAATAATTTTCATAATATATATTGGATTATCAAAATTATGTAATTCAATCATTTTATTTATGAACTATATAAACAATAAAATCCTCTTTAAGGATACATGAATTACATGAAATGATATTGATAATCCATAAGAACATGATAAATAATAACATTTACTCTTAATTTTGTTGTTCCATGAACAATAATTGAATGATGAAGATACCCTTTAATATAATGTCAAATGAAACTATTCTAATATCACCATTTAAGGTGGAATTATTTTATAAATATTAATAAAATTTATTGTGCTCTGTAATATTTACTATCATCAAACCACTTCTTGTGGTTATATTATTATTATTTGTTATAAAAAATACATCATAACGATCATTTTCAAAACAACATATTCACTTCAAACTTGATCTAAAATAAAATCATATATATTTCCATTCACATTAGGGAATTAAATAAATAATTTTCAATATATATTCTCATTCACTATAGGGAATGGAATCAAATTATTTATTTGAGTTTTATAGTGTCTTCAAGACAATAATATGAATATCCAGTTCTTATATTTCATCAATTTCATCCACTTAGGGAGATGGAAATATGTAAAATATATTTATGCTTGTTCTTTATAAACAGTTAATATCTCTCAGATATTTTATAATAAATTAAATTAAATAGAAAATAAATAAAACAATATGGTATTTATAAAAAATATTCAAAGTAAATATAATCTTCGTCATGAAACTTTATACAACATAATCAAACTTGACACCTTCAAAGTGAACAAGGAATATGAGATATACAATTTCATGGTTCATGGCATGATCAATGATCTTCGGCTCAATGTATGATAGGTATGCGATGTTATTCACTGGTTATAAAAACTTGACTCAATATATGACAGGTACGTGATGTTCATCATTCAACCAGACCACTACTGGTGGTGTCATTTTTTTTCATTTGATGAATGATGTTTGTATCGAAATTCACCACATCCATTATTAATCAAACACATTCTATTTAGGGAATAAAGTGAAAATTTTAATTCTTGAGTCATTACATCTCTTCAGGAGCTCATTATTTTTCCATCAATAAAACATTAAAAAAATCATATATTATTTTCATATTTATCTAGAGGGAAAAAATAAATGTGAAAATATCTTACATATATAATAAGGATCACATTTTTATGTATCACTTTGAATAAGTGGAGTCAATACATAAGTGAAATATCTTTTCAATAGAATAATTTTTATAAAAACAGGTGACATATCTTTTTTTTATGAGTGATTTATTTGACGTTGATGATAGGGATGACACCAGTGTCATGATGATGATGCACAATTCAAAGAAGATGATCGTGATGATAACGTGTTGTGAAATTGATTGAACACTGATTGAAACCACAAATAATTTCAAAACAAAAAATGTAAGACTAATCTTAGATGAAGCACATCATTGATGAAGAAATAATTTAATTTGTATATGATAGTGACAATGAAAAATATAAATACAAATATAAAATAAATACAAGAATTAAGGAAAGAACACAATGTATAGCCTGAAAACCCATCATCATTTCATTAACATTTCCATGTATTATAGTGTATAAAAAATACCAAAAGTTGGAATATGAGAATATGGGAACATTAGGGGGTTTATTGGGAATGGGAGTTATCAAAATCATGACATTCAAATTTAATATTTCATAACATAGATAATTATCCTATGAAAAACCAACTTGAGGCCCCACTTTTTCTTACTAATAAATCCACCATGGCTATGGGTTTAGTCATCTGGGTTGAAGATTATATTGAATTCAAGATTCCTATTGGATACAGAAAACCCTCCATTGAATCCATCTAAGTTGGTTCAAGTCTTTGTTGCACATCAAAAAATGATGATTTAAGGAAGATGGATCGAATATTGGTTTCTGATGAAAAGGGATATCGATTGAAGATCCACCCAAGATGAATTTTTGGTAATCCATGAATTGAACCACATATGATGGTTTTGATACTGAGGTCACTATCTAATTATACTGAAGTATTGTCTGGATGTTGATATGAGTTTATTGTTGTTGATTTTTCTAGGTCATTGAACCAGATTTTTGAATCTGGGAGTTATGATATCCTCATTACGCTTCTTGAGTTCAAACCGATCCTTGATCGAGTGTTTAAAATAATGATGATCTTGAACATTCTAAATTAAATAATCAAAGAGGTTTATGGTCATGCGGATTCCAATATCTATGGCTGATTTGGTTTTATGATATTTGAGGTTGGTTCTGATATTGTTTCCAAATCATTTACCCGTCACCAATTTACTCGACTGAAGCACCGATGGTTAAAGATGGTTGTGCTTGTACCACGACGTCTCCCAAGATTGATTTTATGAGTATTATTGTTTAAAGGTTAAGAATTCATGTTTGATGATGAATGGTCTATTATGATGATCTATTTTTAGGGAATATGAGAATTTATTTTTTACTACTAGATTTTCTATCTTTATGTAGGATTGAAAACGATGGTAGGAGACCATGATTTTTCTTATTTTTTGGCTCTGAGTCCATTGAGAGTGCACACTAGATAATTGAATACAGATCCATCAAATATTTAAGATGATGCTATAGGTTTTGATAGTTTGTAGTCATTTATTGACAATGATTTTTTATGGAGGAGTTTTGTTTTTTTCACTTATAAAGGATACAATTTGAGTGAAGCTTGTAACATGGAACTATTTTGTTGTACTATAATTTTATATTTTATTTATTTTATTTTTAAATAGGTCTTCATGTCTAGAGTGGAAAACCCCATCATTATTCAATTTCATTTTCTATCTCTTATTTATCTCTTTCTTTCTTATCTCTCTTCTATAATTTTTTCCAGTTAAAAAAATAAAAATTATTAGTGACATTCTATTTTTTCAGGCATAAAATCTTAACTCTGTACTTGGAGGACTAAATCACATACCTAGTTCTAGGAGGCAACTCTCATCACTTCTTAGAGATCAAATTCCCATTTCACATGTCGAATTCTTATACCTACTTAGAAGATTGATATCATAAATTGAGGTGATGCGAGAAAACACTTTCTCATAGGGATGGTTTGATACTCTCAAATTATTATTTATTTTTCATCTTATTCTCTTTTATATTCAAATGAGTTTTTTCATGAGAGGTTGTGTGTTTTTCTGACCTTGCAACAATAAATTTTTTCATGGGAATAAATCTTGTGAAGATTTTATTTGACTTAGACAATATTTTAACAATTAGGAGAGTGATCATGTGAGAGAGGTGATCTTGTATGTGTTTGTTTATTTTTTATAAGAGTGAGAGGTGCATGTATCGAGAGATCAAGCATGCACTGCATGTGTTTGAGCGTTGACAATTTAATCATTTTAGATCAATGATTGACAGTAGAGTGATTCTACTTGGATTGGTTTGTTCTTCCTAAATTTCATTCTTCTCAATCATTTTATTTCAATTTTCCTTATTTATACAATTTTTATTTCCTCTTATACTTCGTCAAAGGTGTTTTATGTTTTCTTTAACTACTTTAAATAGAAAAAAATGAAAAAATATTTTAGAAGAATCATTAAGATACACACACTACCCCTTAAGTCCGACCCTTGGGTTAGCCACTATTCTATATCTATGGAAATATAAATCTATTATTGATTGTTAATATGATAAGATATCAGTCCTACATTTCCTCCATCTACTCATGGAATACCTAGATCTGGTCCTTTTTGATCTGTGCCACATCCATACTAAGAACCACCGGTTCCACAAGCTCCATCCAACATAATAGAGAATGATAAAACTGCTTGTACAACACTTTAAATAGATCCATACTAATGGAAGAGTGATAAATATTTTTCTAGGAAAACTCAACCAAAGGAAATTTCTTTATCCAGGATCTAATAAAATCCAAGATGAAATTTCTCAATAGATCCAAAACATCTGGATGGTCCATTCCACCTACCCATTTATCTGAGGGTGAAAAGTAGTGTTAAGGTGCAACTGGGAGCCAAAGGCATGTTGTAGACCCAAATATACCCATGTGGTAAAACGAATATCCTGATCAGAGATGATTTTACTTGTTACCCCATGAATCCTAACCACATCATCCATATAATTCCTTTTTATGTCATCCATGACCCTCGATTCAAGGATCTCTAGAAAAGAATCCAAATATTTTAGCAGGTCCATAATCACCCAAACAACATCACATCATTCTAGATCATGGGGTAATCCAGTGAATAAATCAATCAAGATATACCATTTCTATATGGGAACATTCAAGGGAAAAAACAAACCTATAGGAAAATGGTGTTCCTCTTTCACCTTCGGATAGACCAGACACTTCACCCAAAATCTGCCACCTACCATTTCATCCCCATCCAATAAAATTATCCTCATAAGAAACAATACATCTTGGTAAATTTGGGATATATCACTAATGGTGATATGTGAAACTCATAGATAACTCCCTGGTGCATATCCAATGAACTAAACAACTACTCCTATAAAAAATCTGGTTTTACCATCATCTAACCATCCATCTGAACCATCACCATGTCGAACACAGTCACACATCACCTATGCCTCTGAGTCTCCCTATAAGGACCCGACCCCAGTTACCTAGAGCCGGTGCCTTATTGGTTACATTGGAATACAACAAGGAATAAGCATCCCAAAGTACTGAGTAGTTTAGTATTATTGGAAATAAGACAAATACATAAGTTCATCATTACAAATTTAAATGAAAAACAATATAGAAACTAAATAGAAAAATTCCATAAATCCTAGGTTATTTCAGCATGTCATTCATAATAGAATTATTCTTTCCCTATGGAAATGAAACATAATAAAGGGGTGATCTCATATGATCAGTAAGGGTAAGCAATATAGTGGAAGAGAACATAAACATTAGACATGGTGAATAA
This sequence comes from Viscum album, assembly GCA_963277665.1. Classification (NCBI taxonomy): domain Eukaryota; kingdom Viridiplantae; phylum Streptophyta; class Magnoliopsida; order Santalales; family Viscaceae; genus Viscum; species Viscum album. The sequence goes on along the minus strand of OY728150.1, from coordinate 1,207,025,432 downwards.
TTGAAAACACATGCCTTTAGAAATAAACTTGAACATAATATGGTAGAAATATGAGTTGAGTAAATATTTCCATAACATAACATAATCATGAGTATTATACTAGTCGAATAACCACCTGAACCATCAGTAGTACATTCATAATGAGGCAATTCATAATGCGGGACAACATATCTATACCGTCAAGGCCTCGTTCCAAGACCATAAATAATCGTTTTGTCAAGCCCTTGTGCAAACACCGTATTTTGTCTCATGAGACCTACCGATGAACTGAGGGGTGAAAGTGGGCCCCAACCGAAACTTACTATGTCCAATTCATTCCTCATATGAATGTGGATAAACATAAACAATATACACATTAAAATATTAAATGTAAATAGATTTCCCCAAACATTAAGGCAAAACACTAGCCATTCGAAGTGAACTGATGAATGGTTTAAATATAACACATCAATTGACAGAATAATCATAAACCATTAAATTGAAAATGTTAGATGATAATATGGTATACTAATCCCAATAATACATAATAATCAACAAGTGTGTTGAAATATAGGAATATAGTCTTATAAAATCTTCGAGTAATTCTTGAGATAAATACTCTTTTACTTTGAAAAGAAGTGTTCTTTTGGAAAAATATTTGTATAAAACAAGAAGTTAAGTAAGATATTATTTTCATAAAAAAATGAGTGATTTTATATATGTAATGGTTTCCAAAAATATATTAGATATTTCCCTTGAAAATAGGTAAGAAATTTTGATATTCCCTTGAATCGGGCTTGTATTTTGGAAACAATTTGAAAGATCCTTTTAAAGAATGTAATTAACCATAAAATAAAGAAGGATTATGGTTTGTGTACATATATAGAACACTAAAAAGGAATTTATGATGAGTATATAATAATACATAATAATTACATTGATGTAATTTATATAAAGAAAATAACCCCAATGGAAATGGATGTTCGGGTGAAAAAACCCTTATCTTAAATCTGAATGTGTTCCCCTATTGAACTTAAGGTCCTGGAATATGAAATTATAAATATCAATAACTTATTTCAAAACCTAATAGACATGTATTTATTTAATCATAATTCTGTTGAGTTCATTTATTTTATTATTTATAAGTTATTATATTGAATTCCATCATTCCGGAGTGTTTGTTTTCTTGATTTTCATAATCGGTTCACTTGTTTTTAAGTAATGAAGTTTATGTGGAATAGTTTTAAATCTCCAGAATTGAAGTTACATATTATTTTTGAACATCAAAAATTTTTAATGGTCATTTACATCATTTTGTTACATGGAATGAGTATGGATCATTAGATGAAAACCCCTTCGATTATTTGGCGGTATTTGGATTATTATGAACTAGTTTTGTCATATAATATAATAATATGTACATATACTGGTTCCTGAATATTAATTAAGTTATGATACATGTATTATAGATTGGTTTATCCATTTAAATGGTTTCATGACCAGTAATTAAGTATAAATTGAAGAACAAAACTTCATCGTCCACGAAGGTTATAAATTGGAACCTCATGGACGTTGATTTCATTTATAAAAATAAAAGGAAGGGAGTAAGAATATTGATGATGGTTATTACATTCACAAGATATTATTACAGTATATAGATGATACTGGAGTTTATAATGGTCATTTGGATAGATTATGTGAGGAGAGAAAAAGAAAAGTGATGATCTTGAAAATAATAGAAAATGTGAGAGATCCCTTATGAAAATTCGGCAGCTTAACAGTGTCGCTTAATATTTCATAAAATGAAATTATGAGAGAAAAAGGGTACCTAATCATATTGAAATTAAAATTATAGTAAGAAGAATACATAAAATCAAACCCCAACATATTATAATGGAAATTCAAAGCGATAACATAAAATAAGTGCGACTAAAAGAGGAGGGTGAAGGATTCTCTTACCTTGTAGAGTAACTCCAAGAACATGAAGGTTGGGACCTTGAAGGATTAAGGAAACCTTGGGAGGAATCTTAGAGAGGTAAAACCATTATATCATTGAGGATGAGATATTTGAAATGAAATAAAACTAAAGGATGAGTGAGTATTTATAGAAGAAGAGAGGGTTTTTTTTAATAATTTCAAAGGGACACCTCATTAGTGGTTTTTGCCAAACCATGGGATTTCCCATGGTATTTGAGCATGGTTTTATCCACTTTGGACACCTAATGTCATATTTTACTGTAAAAAAGTCGACCATCCTTTTATTTTAATTATTTTATCATTATGATGTCATTAAACTACTAAAAACTCAAAACTGTATTTTTTACTATTCACGCAAAATTCAAGTATTTTAGAAAAATCCCAAAACTTTACCCCTACCATTTTTTGATGTGTAGAATTGAAAAATGAAATACATTTTTCAAAAATAATTTTCTAAATATTATTAATTTAATTTTTAAATAAAATCATAGTTAATTCTAAAAATAACAATTTTAAGGTATAATTAGTTTTATATCACATTGAAAAATCAATTAAGATCTCATTATCTTATTATCTTAGGAAAATAAAATAATATCATCATTTACTATTAATAAGGGTCATATTACTTTTTATATCACAATTCATAAGTGTATGTTACTATTCACCAAAAATCAGGTTTGTTCTAACAGACTCCAAATGAATTACTGGTCACAACTCCAGATGACTATTATTTGAAATTCCAAACATAGTAGAGGCAAAGTTCTGTTTAATAGATAGATTATAAAATTCATTCAATATTTATTTTCAAAATATTGGGGTGTTACATTTTCCCCTCCTTATAAAAATTTCATGCTCAAAATTTCATTTTATAATCTAGGCCAAAAAAGGTGGGGGTACTTTTCCTTCATTGATTCCTCCAATTCCCATGTTGCCTCTTCATACTTATGGTTTCTCCATAGTACCTTGACCAGATGAGTAGTCTTGTTGCATAGAACTTTGTCTCTATGATCCAAGATTCTCACTGGCTACTCCTCATAGGAAATATTATCCTCCAACTATACCACCTCGGAAGAGAGTACATGTGAAGGGTCTGGTATGTACTTCTTTAAGAGGGATACATGAAAGACATCATGTAATTTCAACATGGTAGGTGGAAGTGCTAGTCGATAGGCCACAAATCCAACTTGATCAAGGATCTCAAAGGGGCCGATATACCTGGGACTTTGCTTTCCTTTCTTCCCAAACCTCATGACCTTATTCCATGGATATATGTGTAGAAATACCAGGTCTCCAACTTTGAATTCAAGGTCTCTTCGATGGTTATCCGCATAGCTCTTCTGTTGACTTTGTTCTGCCTTGATATACTGCTGAATGGTTTTCACCTTCTTCGCCATTTCTTCAACCAATTAAGGTCCTAGCAGCTTTTTCTCACCATCTTCATCCCAACACACTAGTGTTCTACACCTTTTCCCATAAAGTGCTTCATATGGTGCCATTCAGATGCTCTATTGGAAACTGTTGTTGCATGAGAATTCAACCAGTGGAAGATGTTGCATGTCCCATCCTCCTTTGAATTCCATATAATATGCTCTCAACATGTCTTTTAGTTCCTGAATAGTTCGCTTAGATTGGCCCTCAGTTTGAGGATGATAGGCCGTATTGAAGTTCAGTTCAGTGCTTAGTGCATGTTGGAGAGATTTCCAAAACATTGAGGTGAATTTAGGGTCACAGTCAGATACAAAAGATAGTGGTATTCTTTGAAGCCTTCCCACTTCTTTGATGTAAATCCGTGAAAGTTGATCCAATGATAAGTCCTCTCAAATCACAATAAAGTGAGTTGTCTTTGTAAGACGATCCACAATGACCCATATAACATTGTTTCCTTTAAATTTCCTTGGAAGTCCAGTGACAATGTCCATGGTAATGTTCTCCCACTTCCATGTTGGTATGGGTAGTGGTTGTATCATCCCCTTAGACTTTTTCCTCTCAGCCTTCACTTATTGACATTCTAGGCACATTGATGTATATTCAGCAATCTCCCTTTTCATATTGTCCCTCCAAAATTTTTCTCAGAGATCTCGATACATTTTTGTTCTACCAAGGTGTATAGAGAAATTAGAGCTATGTGAATCATCCAATAGTTCTCTATTTAGCTTAGGAATAGAAATAACACAAATCCTATTCTCGAATTTCAAAATTCCACCTTCATATGTGAAGTCAGTCAACTCCCCATCATTTATAGCTTTAATTTTCTTTTGAGACTCCTCATCATCAGCCTGAGAACTTTTTACCCACTTCAGTAAAGAAGGTTGGGCAACCATTTGAAAAAGTAGCGATGTGTTACCTTCCTTGATAATTCCCATATCTATCTTTACTAGATCCTTGAAAAAAGGATCCATTTAAACTCTCATCTTATTCAGAAGTCCATGATCCTTTCTGCTCAAAGCATCTGCAACCTTATTTGCCTTCCCCGGGTGGTAGTGTATTGTGAAATAATAGTATTCGAGCAGCCCAATCCATCTCATTTATCTCATGTTGAGTTCTTTCTATGAGAATATATATTTCAAACTCTTATGATCTGTATATATCTCACATTTTCACCATAAAGGTAGTGTATCCAAATACTTAGAGCAAATATTACCACTGCTAACTCAAGATCATGGTTTGAATAGTTTGGTTCATGAATTTTTAACTATATAGATGCATAGTAAATCACTAAATCATTATTCATATGGACACAAACAAGTCCTTTATTTGATGAAACACTATAGATAACAAACCCATCATTACCCGATGGTAGTATTAGGATCATAGCGTTCACTCACCTCCTCTTCAATTCTTCAAAACATTCTTCACATTCCTTTGTCCATACAAACTTAACCCTTTTTCGTGTGAGTTTGGTCATTGGGTTGGCTAAATGAGTGAAGTTCTGAAAGAAATGCCGATAATAACCTACTAAACCAATAAAAACTACGTACCTCAGTTAGGTTTGTTTGCATAGGCCATTCTTGCACAACCTTTGTCTTCACAAGATCTACAGATATTCCATCCTTAAAGACAATGTGGCCCAAAAAGGCAACTGATTGGAGCCAAAAATCACACTTGCTAAACTTCCCATATAATTTATTTCTTCTAAGAGTCTTTAGAATAGTGCGCAAGTTATTTTCATGTTCTTCATAGGTTTTAGAGTACACCAAGATATCATCAATAAAAACCACCACAATGTCATCAAGATATTCCTTGAAAACTCTATTCGTCAAATCCATGAAAACATATGGTGCATTAGTTAGTCCAAAAGGCATTACTGTAAACTCAAAATGCCCGTACCTAGTTCAGAATGTTGTTTTTGGAATGTCTTATTTCCTCACAAGTAACTGATGATATCCATATCAAAGATCAATATTCGAAAAATATAGGGCTCCATGATGTTGATTGAATAAATCATGAATTCGTGGAAGAGGATATTTATTCTTTATTGTAACAATATTGATTTCCCTGTAATCAATGCACAACATCATAGACTAATATTTCTTCTTAACAAAAATGAACATGGGCTCCCCATGGAGAAATTCTAGGTCGAATAAATCCTTTGTCACTCAATTCCTTTAGTTGTTTATTTAGCTCCACTAACTCCACAGTGGCCATTCTATAAGGGTTCTTTGATATGGGCCTTGAACCAGAAATTAAATCAATGGAAAACTCAATTTACTGCTCTAGAGGATGTCTAGGTAAATCCTATGGAAAGACATAAATATATTTTTGCACAACAGGTACATATTCTATTTGAACATTCTTTTCTTCACCCATAGTTATTTCATTCTCTTCTTCCCTGATAATTGAATTTAGTAGAGCTATTGGGGGTGGATCTAGATGAGAATCACATGGTGAGGTTTCTACTCTAAAAATAAAGAATTCTACACCATTTTTTAAAATTGTAACTTCCTTCTTCTTGCAGTAGATCTTTGCATCATAATTTTATAGCCAATCCATACCGAGAATTATATCATAATCAACCATTGGCATGATGAAAAGTTTAGCAACTAAAGCACATTTATGTGTCACGAGGGGGACTAATCGACACGCCTTTGTTGCAATGATACATACACTAGGAGTTTTGAATTATAACTCCTTTATTAAATCAAATTGGACATATCTAATTTTCTTGGAAAATTGGGAAGATATAAATGAATGTGATGATCCAGAATCAAAAAAAGTATTGGGTAAGTTGGATGAAACAATCAATGTACCTGCCACCACTTCATTAGGAACTTCAACCTCCATAGTTGTAACCGCAAAAGCCTAGCCTTGCTCTCTTGGCCTTCTTTGGGAAACATTTCCCTGACTCTTAGTACATTCATGTGCATAATGTCCCATATCCCTGCAATTTTAGCATAGAACATTGGTAGATTTTTTGATCCCCTTAAAATCCTGAGATAGGTGGCCATTTTATCCGCACTTGTAACAAACTCCCATTCCCTTCAGGCAAGTGTCAGGGTGTTTCTTCCCACAATTACTGCATGATGGAAATTCAACTCTTCCCTTCTTCCCCATTTCCTTATTTCCTTTCCCAGAGTTTTCAGATGCCCTCTTCTTTTCTTACTTTCCTTTAAAGTCATAAGACTTAGAGAATTCATTTTCTATCTTGATAGCACTTGAGACTATATCTTCATATGATTCAAATATTTAGGAGAGAAGAGCCCTTCATAGGAATGGTTTTAAACCATCAAATAATCGATCAATTTTTCTCCTTGGATTATGTTTGTATTCTGCAGCATGCCTTTACAGCCTTGTAATGTTGTCTTCATACTTGGCAACATTTTCATCCTCCTTCTTCCTCAGATTCAAGAATTTCCTCTCCATATCTGCTCGCTGTTCATGAGGGAAATATTTTTCTAAGTATATTTCCATAAAATCCCTCCATTATATCTCTTCTATTTTTTCCTCCTCATTTTTTTGGACTAAAGACCACCACTGATCTGCATCACCCGTTAGATGATAAACTTCCATGACAACCTTCTCTCTTTCATTACATCCCAAAGTGAGAAATATCTTATCAAGGGATTATATCCACTACTCTACTACAAATGGATTTGTAGTCCCATTGAATGATGGAGGTTGTTGTCACATAAAGAGATCTAACATAGCTTATATACATGGTGGATCTGGATGATCCATATGAGTAAGGTTATTATTCATAACCTGAGTAAGTTTTCCTAGTATAGTTATGATTTTCTCAGCACCAGAGCCAACATCATTATCTTGCATCGGAGGGAAATCCCTACAGGGGACATGTGCGTTTGTGCAGTTTCCATTCCTCCCACTTGGCACCATTTATAAATAATGGCATACAATAGATTAATGCATGAATCATAATTTATAATCTCAATGTAGAAAAATACTAAGAATAAATTGAAATTATACGCACAAAAAATCTCTTAATCATAAACACGATATCTTTGAGGAAAAATTTACATTTAAATCCTTCAAAATGGCATGTAAAGAAAACGTGAATTATCCTAAGCATATCTCCTGGGAGTGTCATAACCAAGAGTGCAGCAAGGCCCGTTGTCGTATACCAGGATACTCCGGCCGAGTCAAGCCCGGAACTCCTTGTCAGAGCTTTCACTCCTAGGTATATCTATGCCAGAGCCACCTCTACCTGCTCATATCCATACATGGATGTATTGCTTGAATGATCCACATAATCTATTCCTTACCAAAATAACAGGAAGTTCTTGTATGTTTATCCTCAAAGACTCACTTAGGTATTCTTCCCTAATCTACGTTTCCACGTTTTCTACTAAACTTCCTTTGATACCAACTGTAAGGACCCGACCCCGGTTACCTGGAGCTGATGACTTATTGGTTACATTGTCATACAACAATGAATAAGCATCCTAAAGGACTGAGTGGTTTAGTATTATTGGAAACAAGAAACATACATAAGTTCATCATTGCAACTTGAAATGAAAAACAACATAGAAACTCCTTAGAAAACTTCCATAAGTACTAGGTTATTTCAGAATTTCATTCATAATAGAATTATTCTTTCCATGTGGAAATGAAACATAATAAAGGGGTGAGCTCAAATTCTCAGTAAGGGTAAGAAATATAGTGGAAGATAACATAAAAATTAGACATGGCGAATAATTGAAAACACATGCCTTTAGAAATAAACTTGAACATAATATGGTAGAAATATGAGTTGAGTAAATCTTGCCATAACATAACATAATCATGGATATTCTACTAGTCAAATAACCATATGAACCATCAATAATAAATTCATAATGAGGGAATTCATAATGCGGGACAACATATCTATACCGTCAAGGCCTTGTGCCAAGACCATACATAATCATTTTGTTAAGGCCTTGTGCCAAGACCATAGTTTGTCTCATGAGACCTACCAATGCACCGAGGAGCTATAGCAGGCCCCAATCGACACATACTATTTCCAATTCATTACTCATATTAATGGGGATAAACATAAACAACAAACACATTAATATATTAAATGTAAATATCTTTCCTCGAACATTAAGGAAAAACACTAACCATTCGAAGTAAACTGATGAATGGTTTAAAGATAACACATAAATTTCCAAAATAATAATTAAACCATTAAATTGAATATGGTAGATGATAATATTGTATACTAATCCCAATAATACATAAGAATCAACATGTTTGTTGAAATAGAGGAAGATACTCTTATAAAATCTTCGAGTAATTCTTGAAATAAATACTCCTTTACTTTGAAAAGAAGAGTTCTTTTGGAAAAATATTTGTATAAAACCAGAAGTGAAGTAAGATATTATTTTCATAAAAAAATGAGTGATTTTATAGATATAATGGTTTCCAAAAACATATTAGATATTTCCAATTAAAATAGGTAAGAAATTGATATATTCCCTTAAATCGGGCTTATATTTTGGAAACAATTTGAAAGATAATTTTAAAGAATGTAACTAACCATAAAATAAAGAAGGATTATGGTTTGTGTACATATATAGAACACTCACAAAGAACTTATGATGAGTATATAATAATACATAATAATTACATTGATGTAATTTAGACAATGAAAATAACCCGAATGGAAATGGAAGTTCGGGTGAAAAAACCCTTACCTTAAATCTGAATGTGTTCCCTTATTGAACTTAAGGTCTTGGAATATGAAATTATACATATCAATAACTTATTTCAGAACCTAATAGGCATGTATTTAGTTTATCATAATTTTTTTTAGTTCATTTATGTTATTATTTATAAGTTATTATATTGAATTCTGTCATTCCAGAGTGTTTGTTTTCTTGATTTTCATAATCGGTTCACTTGTTTTTAAGTAATGAAGTTAATGTGGAATGGTTTTAAATCTCCAGAATTAAAGTTACATATTATTTATGAGCATCCAGAATTGTTAATTGTCATTTAAATCATTTTTTTATATGGAATTAGGATGAATCATTAGATGACAACCACATCGATTATTTAGCATTATTTGGATTATTATGATCTAGTTTTGTCATATGATATAATAATATGTACATATACTGGTTCCGGAATATTAATTAGGTTATGATACATGTATTATAGTCTGTTTCATCAATTTAAATGGTTTCATGACCAGTAATGAATAAGAAATTGAATAACAAAACTTCTTCGTCCACAAAGGTTATAAATTGGAACCTCATGCACGTTGATTTCATTTATACAAATAAAAGGAAGGGAGTAAGAATATTGATGATGGTTATTCCATTAACATGATATTATTCCAGTATATAGATGATAATGGAGTTTATAATGGTCATTTTTATAGAGGATGTGAGGAGAGAAAAAAAAGAGATGATCTTGAAAATAAGAGAAAATGTGAGAGATCCCTTATGAAAATTCGACAGCCTAACAACATCGCTTAATATTTCATAAAATGAAATGATGAGAGAAAAAGGGTACCTAATAATATTGAAATTAAAAGGACAGTAAAAACAATACATAAAATTAGACCCCGACATATTAGAATGGAAATTCAAAGAGATAACATAAAATAAGTGTTGACTAAAAGAGGAGGGTGAAGGATTCCCTTACCTTGTAGAGTAACTCATAGAACTTGAAGGTTGGGACTTTGAGGGATTAAGAAAACCTTGGGAGGACTCTTATAGAGGAAAAACCACTAGAGATTCAAGGATTATGGATTTGGAATGAAAGAAAATGAATGGATGAATGAGTATTTATAGAAAAAGAGAGGGAGTTTTTTTAATAATTTCGAAGGGACACCTTATTAGTGGTTTTTTCCAAACCATGGGCCTTCCCATGGTATTTTCCCATGGTTTTAGCAACTTGGGACACCTCATGTCATATGTTACTCTACCAAATTTAACCAGACTTTTATTTTATTTATTATGTCATTATGATGTCATTAAACTACTGAAAACTCAAAACCGTATTTTTTACTATTCACAAAAATTCAAGTATTTTAGAAAAATCCCAAAAATTCACCCCTACCATTTTTTGATGTGTAGAATTGAAAAATGAAATCCATTTTTCAAAAATAATTTCCTAAGTATTATTAATTTATTTTTTAATTAAAATCATAGTTAATTTGAAAAATAACAATTTTAAGGTATAATTAGTTTTATATCACATTGAAAAATCAATCAAGATCTCATTATCTTATTATCATAAGAAAATAAAATAAAATAATTATTTACTATTAATAATGGTCATATTACTTTTCATATCACTATTCATAAGGGTATGTTACTATTCACCAAAAATCAGGTTTGTTCTAACAAACTCCAAATGACTTACTGGTCACAACTGTAGATGGCCGTTATTTGAAATTCCAAACACAATAGAGGAAAGGTTGTGTTTAATAGATAGATTATAAAATTAATTCAATATTTATTTTCAAAATCTTGGGGTGTTACACTCCCCATTGAGAATACCTAACCTACTACATCTAGCACTACGGGAAAAATGGGTATTTGCGACGGGGATAAATCCCGTCGCAAATAGCCCTGTTAGAAACTTATTTGCGACGGGATAGCTTTCCCCGTCGCAAAAGGACTGGCGCGCTTTGCACGCCAAATCGCGGGAAAGTTATTTGCGACGGGCGGTTACTGCCCGTCGCAAATAACCGGCGGCGGTAAAATATATTTGCGACTGGGATATACCCCCCGTCGCAAAAGGACTTGCGCGAGTTATTGGCGACGGGCGGTAACCGCCCGTCGCAAATAACCGGCGGCGGTAAAAGATATTTGCGACGGGAATATACCACCTGTCGCAAATAGTATGTTAGCAGGTTGTTATTTGCGACGGGTCCTGTCGCAAATAACTATTTACCCGTTGACCGTAATAAATGCGGGCTAAGGTATTTGCGACGGGTACCGTCGCAAATAATACTATTTGCGACGGGATACCCGTCGCAAATACACCCGTCGCAAATAATCTAACCTATAAATACCCCCATCCGTTTTTTTCATCAATTCTCAAACTCCATCTTCTAGTTCTCTCAAAACTCTATTTTTAGAGTTCAACATTTCTTAAGTTTCATTTTTTTCCGGAGTTGATATTGAAGTTTTCAACAACGATCAGAGATCAACCTCAGATCCATTTTAAAGGTATTTATGTTCATTTTAATTTAATATTTATTTTAAATTTTTTATTAGTTTCAATTATTCTTAATTAGTTTTAATTTAATTATGTTTAGATTGTTTTGTTACTTAATAAATTTAAATTATTAGTATTCATTGTTCATAGTTAATGGTAATTAGGAATAATTAGTAATAATTACCAATAATTAGTAATAATTAGTAATAATTACTAATAATTAGTAATAATTACCAATAATTACCAATAATTAGTAATAATTTTCAATAATTTCCAATAATTAGTAATAATTAGTAATAATTACTAATAATTAGCAATAATTCGTAATAATTAGTAATAATTATCAATATTTAGTATTAAATAGTAATAATGAGTAATAAGTACCAATAATTAGTAATAATAACAAATAATTAGCAATAATTAGTAATAATTACCAATAATTAGCAATAATTATTAATAATTACCAATAATTAGTAATAATTACAAATAATTACTAATAATTAGTAATAATTACCAATAATTATCCATAATTAGTAATAATTACCAATAATTATCCATAATTTGTAATATTTACCAATAATTATCCATAATTAGTAATAATTACCAATAATTACCAATAATTAGTAATAATGAGTAATAATTAACAATAATTAGGAATAATTACCAATAATTAGCAATAATTACAAATAATTACCAATAATTAGTAATAATTACAAATAATTACCAATGATTAGTAATAATTACAAATAATTGCCAATAATTAGTAATAATTACCAATAATTATCCATAATTAGTAATAATAACCAATAATTACCAATAATTACCACTAATTACCAATAATTAATAATAATAAGTAATAATTAGTAATAATTACCAATAATTAGTAATAATTACCAATAATTAGTAATAATTACCAATAATTAGTAATAATTACCAATAATTAGTAATAATTACCAATAATTAGTAATAATTACCAATAATTAGTAACAATTACCAATAATTAGTAATAATTAGTAATAATTAGGAATAATTAGTAATAATTAGGAATAATTAGTAATAATTAGTAATAATTAGTAATAATTAGTAATAATTAGTAATAATTAGGAATAATTAGTAATAATTAGGAATAATTAGTAATAATTAGTAATAATTAGTAATAATTAGTAATAAATAGTAATAATTAGTAATAATTAGTAATAATTAGTAATAATTAGTAATAATTAGTAATAATTATCAATAATTAGTAATAATTCAAAATAATTAGTCATAATTACCAATAATTAGTAATAATTATCAATAATTACAAATAATTAGTAATAATTACCAATAATTACCAATAATTACCAATAATTAGTAATAATTACCAATAATTAGTAATAATTACCAATAATTAGTAATAGTTACCAATAATTAGTTATAATTACCAATAATTAGTTATAATTACCAATAATTAGTTATAATTACCAATAATTAGTTATAATTACCAATAATTAGTTATAATTACCAATAATTAGTTATAATTACCAATAATTACCAATAATTACCAATAATTACCAATAATTACCAATAATTAGTTATAATTACCAATAATTACCAATAATTACCAATAATTACCAATAATTACCAATAATTACCAATAATTACCAATAATTACCAATAATCACCAATAATTACCAATATTTACCAATAATTACCAATAATTACCAATAATTACCAATAATTACCAATAATTACCAATATTTACCAATAATTACCAATAATTACCAATAATTACCAATAATTACCAATAATTACCAATAATTACCAATAATTACCAATCATTACCAATATTTACCAATCATTAGAAATATTTACCAATAATTACCAATATTTACCAATAATTACCAATAATTACCAATAATTACCAATAATTACCAATAATTACCAATAATTACCATTAATTACCAATAATTACCAATAATTATCAATAATTACCAATAATTACGAATAATTACCAATAATTACCAATAATTACCAATAATTACCAATAATTACCAATAATTACCAATAATTACCAATAATTACCAATAATTAGTAATAATTACCAATAATTAGTAATAATTACCAATAATTACCAATAATTACCAATAATTAGTAATAATTACCAATAATTACCAATATAATTTTTTTTCATAAATATTAATTATATAATAATAACATTATTACATTATTAGTATATTTTATTATTAATATTAAAATAATATAATTTTCTATATTATATATAATTCTCTTTTCATTTGTGTGTTTTCTGTCTCCACGTGTAATATTTGTATTCTTTTTCAAAATTATCAACCTACTCAGCAATGGAGAGGTGAAAGTGATTGGAAATATTACATGTGGAGACAGAATGTTAAACACACAGATGAAAGGAGAATTGTATATAATATAGAAAATTATATTTTATTTTAATATTAATAATAAAATATACTAATAATGTAATAATGTTATTATTATATAATTAATATTTATGAAAAAAATTATATTAGTATTATTAAAATAATAAAAAATCAATATAATATTAAAATTATCAATATTTGTAACATGTTTTGCTTTATTCTCAACATATTCAATCTTTGCTTGAGTGTTTTTTCTAAAAAATTATTCAAAACCAGTAATGATTTTTTATTTTATAGAAAAATATGGAACACCGAGGTCGTCAACAGTCATTATTAGATGACCGCATATGGATAAATCAACATAGAAATTCAAACGGTTCTGGTTTAAATTCAGTATATATAGAGGGTGTGGAGACATTTTTATTATTTGTGGCATCCAATCCAGAATTTGTTTCAGAAGGCAAAATAAAATGCCCTTGTAGAAAATGTGCATTGAGAACGTTTGACACGTTTGAAAAAGTGGGGGGACATCTCTTGCGTTTTGGTTTTCAACCAGATTATGTTTTTTGGTATCAACATGGTGAATGTAGTTCCAGAGTAGGTGATACCAACTTGATTCCGGATCCATCCCACTTTCAAGATTTAGTACATGATGTTGCAGGTTCATCTGTTCAACATACAGAAACTCCGACTGATATAGATTCAAATCCTGAGTTGGCACCGTCTGAATTTTATGAGTTATTGAGGTCTACTGAGGATGCATTATATCCTGGCTGTAAGATGACCAAATTAGAAGCAGTTGCAAAATTTATGGCTATCAAATAAGATAACGGAATGTCAAACACCAGTTTTGAACAGATATTTTCTTTGCTTAAAACACTGTTACCCAAAGGAAATGTTTTTCCTGTAAATTACTATGAGAGTAAGAGGATGGTTCGAAATTTGGGACTTACTTTTCAGAAGATTCATGCATGTTCAAATGACTGCATTTTATATTTTGGGGAAAATAAGTCGTTGGATAGTTGTCCCACATGTGGGCAACTGAGATATAAAGAAGGAAAACATGGGAAGTCTGGTTTGATTCCTGTAAAACAGTTGAGATATTTTCCTCTTACATCCAGACTTCAACGTTTATTCATGTCTAAGAATATAGCGACAATGATGTCATGGCATAAAGCGAATATTTCAACCAATAAAAGTTTGAATCATCCAGCCGATGGTGATTCATGGAAAATTTTTGATAGAGTGCATCCATCCTTTGCTTTAGAAGCTAGAAATGTTCGACTGGGCCTTTCCACTGATGGTTTCTGTCCGTTCGGATCTTATGGTAGTCAATATTCATGTTGGCCTGTTTTTTTAACTCCGTACAATTTACCTCCATGGATGTTGATGAAGGATCCATATATCTTTTTGACTTTACTAATTCCAGGACATCCAAAGAAAAATATTGATGTTTATTTGAAACCATTGATTGATGAATTAAGTTTATTGTGGAGTACTGGTGTCAGTACATATGATGTTGCTACGAAACAAAATTTCATACTGAGAGCAGCATTGATGTGGACAATTAGTGACTTCCCGGATTATGGGATGTTATTTGGATGAAGTACACATGGTCAGAAATCATTTCCTTACTGTATGGGAGAGAACAAAGCATTTATGCTCATTCATGGAGAGAAACCTTGTTATTTTGACTGTCATCGCAGATTTCTACCAGCTGATCATACTTTTCGCAGAAACAGATCTCATTTCAGAAAAGGAACAATTGAAAGAGATGGACCTCCAAAAATGCTATCAGGTTCGGAGTTAAAATCAGTTGTATTTTCATTACCTCCCATCACTTTTTGACCCACAATAAACCAATAGAAAATTTCTGGTTTTGGGAAATAACACAACTGGATTAAATGTAGCATATTTTGGGATTTTCCATATTGGTTTGATTTGTTGGTCCACCACATGTTGGATGTCATGCATATTGAGAAGAACTGTTTTGATAATTTGTTTCATACAGTTTTGGATACGCTAGGAAAGAGAAAAGACAATGTAAATGCACGTTTAGATCTTGCCCAAATTTGCAGGCGTCCAGAACGGGAACTGTTTGAGAATGTCAGAACAGAAAGGTTACTGAAACCAAAAGTAGCTTATACACTGTCTAAAGAAAAACGTTTATTATTTTTTCAGTGGATTGCAGATTTGAGACTTCCAGATGGTTGTGCTTCCAATTTGGGTAGATGTGTAAAGAATGGTCATATTACTGGATTAAAAAGTCATGATTGTCATGTTATAATGGAAAAACTTATACCCATTAGATTAAGAGGTCTGTTGAATTCCGTGATTTGGGATTCCATAACAGACATGTCTCATTTTTTTCGGGAAATTTGTGCGGCTACAGCAGATTATGATGCTCTATGCAAACTTGAAGAAGATGTTGTTGTAATTATATGTAAACTGGAAAAAATATTTCCGCCGTCTTTCTTCGACTCAATGGAACATTTGATGTTACATTTTCCATATGGAACCAAATGTGGAGGTCCAGTACAGTTTTGATGGATGTACCCATTTGAAAGATGCATGCAAAAATTGAAAAGAAAAGTACATAACAAAGCATCTGTTGAAGGATCTATTACAGAAGCTTATTTCCAAGAGGAAATATCATTTTTTTGCTCCCATTATTTTGAATCTGAGTATCCTTCAAAACACAACCGAATGGGACAGAACGAGAGAAATATTGATGAAATCGACAATCAATTATCTGTTTTCAACGAGCCAGAGCTTGGTTTTGGTAGAGTTTATGAACGCTGGCTTTCAGATGATGAACATCACAGAGCTCATACGTATGTTCTGCTCAACTGTGAAGAGATGAAATCAGTTGTACTGTAAGTTTTTATATCACTTATTCTATCATTTATGTTACAGTAAATAACTTTGTTTTTATAGGTTGTATGATAATCATATCAAGAAACAAATTCCACAAATTACAGCAGCTGCTCTCGAAGAACACCGACAGAAAAATTTCTCTCAGTGGTTTCAAAAACTGGTAACATAATTTCTTTATCTTTTAAAAACTCATTCAATGTACAGTTTACTATATTGATAATTATTTCACAAATTTTCAGGTGTCTCGACATGATGATAAAATTGACAAACGACTATGTATATTGAGTAACCCACCTTCCAAACTTGTTAAAAATTATAATGCATATGTGGTGAATGGATTTCGATTTCACACACATGCATATGGGGAATCAAAAAAAAAACAATGAACAGTGGAGTTAGCTTGAAAGGATCTCATCATCGAGAAAATGAAGTTGACTTTTATGGAATACTTGATGAAATCATTGAACTCTGTTATCTTGGACAACATTACATAACCATGTTCAAATGTCGGTGGTTGGATACAGAGAGAGGCATGCGTGTTCATCTGACTCATGGAATCATCGATATTAAATGTAAAAGTGTTCTCGCAGTAAATGAACCATTCTTATTGGCTCAACAGGCACATCAAGTTTATTACGCAAAGCACTGTGCTACATCAAGAGAGTTGACTGATTGGTGGAGTATAATAAAAATCAAAATTCGAGACAATCAGTTTAGTCAAAGTGAATGTGCTTTCACTGATGTGCAAAGAATTGAAGTTTTTCAAGAGAGTACTCAAAATCAATCTTTTTTACAAAGAGACATGAGTATTGATGACGACACCCCACATTTAAGAGTCAGTGATGACGATGATGTTAATGATGTCACATATGAATTTGAAATGGTAAGAGATGAAGCAACTGGAACTCGAATGGATATCGATGATGTTGAGGAGGAATATGAAGATGGCATTGACATATATGAAGATGATGATGAAGATGAACACTGATAGAATTTCATGGTAGTTATATACAATCATAACTAATATATATGTGTATATAATATTAATTATCAATTATTTGCTAACAACATTAAAATTTTCTGTTTTAGATGGACGACAACACATTTCGTGAGTTGGCGGATGCTGACCTGACTTTCGATGCGGATGAGTTGCTGGCAGATGACCCTCAGCCTGCAGGCGCTCCAGGGAGTACGCGGAGGGGGCACGGTCTTGCACGATTGATGATTCCTGACCCCGTCCCCGAGCGACGTCCACGTCTTGGGTTTGATCCACGCACACGGAGGTGTAATAACCTGTGTGATAACCTGTGGATTTGACTAAGATTTCATTAATCTATTCACATAATAAATGTTTATTATTTTTACAGTTTTCCACATATAGCAGTCGGACAGGGCAGCGCTATTTTGTGAAACTATTTCTCTTAGCCTTGGACCACATGGGAGCAGATTCCCATTGATGTGCAGCAGGCTATGTTTGGCCATTGGTTGGTACGTACGTAAATAAATAATTTTTATTTTGAAAATTATTTCATTTCTAACTTGATATTTTGATTTATTTGTAGGGTTTATGGTGTCCGATTGAGGATACCATGCGTGACGCTATCCACGAGGCATGGGAGGTGGCCATGCATGATCGCTTTCATCGGTTTTTGCACAATTTAAGAAAAGCTGCCACGAAGAAAGCATGAGTGTCAGTTTTTGATGAGTCATGTAGAGTACACCGACCAGAGTACATTTCATCCCATGTATAGGATGGATTATGTGCGCACTGGTTGAGTGATGCCTTTCAGAGGAGATCGTCAGTGGGGAGGAAGAATCGGGGGAGACAGGAGGTGACTCATTGAGCTGGGAGTCATACTTTCAGTACTCATAGAAAACATATAGTACATACATTATTTATAAATATTTTATATAACTATAAATATTAACAGTTTATTTTTTATTCTTATAGGCTGTCGAGCACCCCGATATTATGGAGTACGACGTATATCGGAGGATGTATAGTGATCCTGCTACTGGGGAGCTCAGAGGTGATCGTCAATGTCACATCATGGTCAGTATTATTTGTTTTCAAGTTAAAAAATTAACTGCATATAATATATTCACAATTTTAATTTTAAATTGAAACTACAGGAGTCATATGAGGCCGCAGCGTCACAGACCCGGCCTGAGAGTCAGGACGAGTCATCAGATCAGACCACTGGCCGTCAGTTTGATGAGGCGACATGGATGCAGGCCACCCAGTATGCCTTCGAGAAGGGCCAGGTAGTTGGTATCAGCTCTCAACTGACTCCCGGAGATTATTATGGCAGTGCTGCGATGTCAGCGTTCATCTCGAGAGGAGCTCGTGCATCTTCTTCTGCTACACAGTATGAGGATCAGTTGCGATCTCAGACTGCATTGATAGAGATTCTCCGACAGGAGCAGGAGCAGATGCGTCAGCAGCAGCAGCAGCATGAGGAGGAGTGTCGACGCCAGCAGCAGCTGTACGAGGAGCAAATGAGTCGGTGGCAGCAGCAACATCAGGAGTAGATGGAGTACATGCGCCGACTCACTCATGCTTTAGGGATTGAGTTTCCTCCACCAGCATCTGCAGACCCCCCTCCCCCTCCCCCCCTCCTTCAGATTAGAGTTTTTTTTTATGTTATAAAATTTGTTAAATCGAAATATGAATTTTTTTTCTATTCGTAGTTTCTGTCTCATTATAAAATATTAATAATATTATATTTTGAAATAACAATATTAATATGAATAATAATATTATTTATATTTTATAATATTAAATTATATATATATATTAAAATTTTATAATATTAAAATTTAGTTATATTTTTTTGTAATATTAGAATTATTTTAATATTTGAATGTAAAATAATTCTATTATTTTTATATTAATTAAAATAACTTATTAATATTTTTTTATTTATAATTATAATTCTAATATTATTATATTAATTAAAATCATTTATTAATAATCTATTATTTTTTATTTTTGAATTATAATTCTATTATTATTATATTAATTAAAATAATTAATTAATATTTTTTTATTTTTGAATTATATTTGGATTATTATTATATTAATTAAAATAATTTATTAATATATTTTTTTATTTTTTTTAGTATTTGCGATGGGATACTATGCCCGTTGCAAATAGTATTATTATAATATTGATTAAAATAATTTATTAATATTTTTTATTTTTTTTAAAAAAACTAATTGCGACGGGCCCATCGCAATTAGTAGTTGCGACGGGCCCGTCGTAATTAGTAGTTGCGACGGGCCCATCGCAATTAGTTTTTTAAAAGTTTTCACAAATATACGGACTAATATTTGCGACGGGAAGAATCTCCGTCACAAATAATACCTTTAGCGACGGGCCCGTCGCAAATAATTATTGTTGCAACGCTGTTTTCCGCGACGGGCTATTAGTGACGGGATCCCGATGCAAATAACCCGTCGCAAATGCCATTATTTCTAGTAGTTTAGGAATACACCAAGATCATCTAATAAAGAAAAAATCGGCCACTAATTTTCCCCATGTCAAGATACACCACTACAAGATCCTATATTCTTTTCAAAACATCTACAGACTCTTCAACCACATATCTTTTGGACTTCTAACATAGTGCATTGAAAAAAAACATTCCTCTATCCTAGGGTGTATGAGATATCAAATTTGTAATCCTAGAGAAACTCCGTCCATATCCACTGGTGTAGATTCAAATACCACTAAGAGAAGAAATATTTCAGGCTCTTGGGGTCTGTGAAAACCAAAAAGTATCCACTAATGAGGTAATGCTACCATAACTTCTACACAAACACAACTACCACAAAATATAGATCATGGGTGATATAGTTTCCCCCATGGGGTCCCAAATGCATAAAACTATAAGAGATCACCACTCTCTATTGCATCAAGATGCACCTTACACCCAACTGAGGAATGTTACAAAAACATTTAAGCATCACACCCTCCTCAGGAAACCAAAACACTAAAAAACTGATTAAATTATCCTTTAGGTAACCAAACACTACTTAAAACTGATCCATCAATACAAAATCTCAGTCCTTTCTAATCAATTATATTAGTAGTTTGAGAGAATTTAAAAACAAACCTATGATAATAACATGAAATACCAAGGAAACTATAAACCTCTACCGCGTTCTTGGGTTCTTTCGAAGAAACAATTATCTCTATTTTTATGGGCCTATGAAAACACCCTATTAATACACCACATGTATAAATAAATGGACCTCTCACATCCAAAAATTTCTCTTTCACATATTCCCATAGATTTGGTGGTGTCAATGGGCCTATAAGACAACTCTGAGATGTTCAACATTCTTCTCCTATAACTTCAAGTAGATCAAGATATCATTAATGAACATGATGATTAAATAGTCCAAGAACTCACAAAATATCAATTTCATGATCCCCATGGATATATATAGAACATTCATGACACCAAATGACATGACTAAGAACTCAAAGTTCCCATATATACACCCGAAGGTAGTTATAAAAATATCCTAACATTTTAACCTCATCTTGTGATATCCAGAACATAATTTGATCTTTGAAATCAAACTGGATCCCTTTATCTAGTCATAAAGATCATTAATCCTCATAAGAGGGTAACAATTCTTGGATGCCACTTGATTTAACCTCCGACGGTCTACGCACAACCTCAAACTACACCCTCCTTCTTGGTGAATAGTAACAGAGCACCCTCAGGAGACACACTGGGTTAGATGAATCACCTATACATCAAATCTTGAACTTATAGTCTCAAATCATGAAAATAAATAAGCACCATTTTATAAGGATCCATCAAAATAAGAGATGCTCTAGGTTGAAACTCATTCCCAAAATCAACGTCACATCAAGGGGTAAGTGGCATAACCTAATCTGATAAAATATCTAGGAAATCCTCCAAAAAATTAGAAATATCCTCTTTATAATCTTTTAATAAAATATTTACCAACTATGAAAAAAGATGATCCACATTCCTAAAACCCATCTGGTAACCCCGCTCACTAACAAATGCCACTAACTGGACATCCACATCCAAAAATAAAAATCTCCTATAGAAACAATTGATGAATTATTAAATGTAATACAACCAATTCATGTAAATGATGACATCATATGGTTTTATTTATAGTAAAAGTAAATCCCCCACATACCGGTGCTTCCCCATCACCATTCTACATCCTGAACACACCTCAAAAAAAGTATTTTGAACTCTAACTAGTGTAGATAAAACCAGGGTACTAGAAGTCTCTCCATGTATAGTCCCAAAACATAGACCATAATAGTAGAAAAAAGTAGTGAAATGATCATGAATAAAAAAAGGAACATACAAGGTTATATGATAAACTAATCATGACTTAGACAACCTATGTACCTACAGTTGCCGCCGCCTCCATCGCATGCATCTTCCCACACTGAGATCCCCTAACTCATCGCTGTCAGCATCCATGATTGTGATCCAGACTAGGTACCTGTGTAAGTGGATCATTACGAGGAAGCACTATAATAGATCTATATTCCATTATATACTAAACAAGAACCAACGATCCCTTCTACTAAAATTTCCTCAAAGGCAACTATTGTTGTTGCCGATAAGGGGCCATACCTCCCATTTGAAACTGGCATCCCTAAGTAGTCAGATGTTGATCCCAATGGTATACATGTACCATTGAGACATAGAAATAAAATAGGAATCCATTTTAAGGTGATCAATATCCACCTTATCAAAAGAGATGTGAAGGGATATTCTGCAATTGGTTCCCCATTGGTCAGAACCCTAATTTCCTAAACATCCATGACCCACTGCCTGAAGTTCTACTCCCTAAGATTCCCTACTAGCCACTCTATTGATTCTCACCACCCAGATAAAGAATCCACTAAATAAACACTACCTTATTCTATACCTCCATGTACAAATAAAGAATAAATTTGGTGACTTCATACCTAATCGTTGGATACAATACCTCATCCAGATGCTATGCTCTAGAATCCTCATCTAGAAATACATTAGGGTCAATGTGCAAGTGGTCCTTGAAATTGATCCTGAGTTCCCAAACACTCAGTCTCTTCTACTAAAAGGAAAAAAACTCAATCATATTTGTTACCTTCATTATTGACGATAAGAATTCTAATCTGAACTCATTTTGAAAGTCTAGAAACAACACACCTTCCTCCTAGTCACCAAGATATGATGCCCACCACTGATGCATAACTCCTCAAATATGAAAAAATTACAACATGACCCACAAATATTCATGAGATTGAAAAATATTGAAATAAATATCAAACTCCTCCAACCATCACTCTATCTCTAGATCAGAGATTCTCCCCTTATAAATCCACATGTTCTTCCCCTGAAAGGAACACTAGGCTCTCTTCTATGCCTCATCCTCCTCTATCAATTCAATCCTCAGATGATAAAACAAATCATATTTCTAAACCTCTACCAAATGAATTAATAATGGATGATGACCATGAACCATTTATAAAAAGGAATGAGAATCCTTATGATTGGTATCATGATATTTTCATCAAGGATTAATTAATAAATTCATTTTAATTTCCCGAAATCACCCAACTCAGACATGAATACAATAAATCATGATGCACGTACCACTAATTGGTATCTACCATGAAATAGGTTCACCTAACTTGGCCATTAAATAAGTTCAAAGTCCTTGCATCAGATCATAGGGGACATTAAGATCCTGTGTCCTTTCCAGTCTCATTGGCCTATGTCACGAACCTTGATCAAATGAATTTTTTTCCCTACCAACCCATATAATCCTCATAGTGCCTACTCTAAACTCTATATTATATCTCAAATTGGATTTGATACTACTATTTAAAAACCCCCTTCATCCAAAGGTACCCCTTCTAGGATGACAATGAAGTAAGAGATATAATGACCCTTGAGTCTCGCCTCTAATAGGCCTCAGGTTAGCGACATGCACTGAGGTTATAAATTGTCACATATGGAAGACATTACCTTATATAATAATATAGGATTGGTAAATAGAATAAATATACACCATGAAAATCCAACATATACAATAAAATTAAACCTAAATCGTCCCAAAATTCATGAAAAATGTTAGAAAATAAAAATAAAAACCTCAGAGTCAATTCCAAAAGACAAGTTCTGCAGTAAAAACTCAACAACAGCTCCAAAACCCAATATAGAGTTGTCCAAATTAGTCCCCATAATCCTCCTAGAAACCTGAAAAACTATTTATATATATTTAGGGTGAGTATAACATGTATAATCAGTATGATCATACCCAAGGTCTTAA
The DNA here is from genome assembly GCA_963277665.1 of Viscum album. NCBI lineage: Eukaryota > Viridiplantae > Streptophyta > Magnoliopsida > Santalales > Viscaceae > Viscum > Viscum album. The sequence goes on along the minus strand of OY728150.1, from coordinate 1,207,001,282 downwards.
GTAAACATGTGAAAAGAGCATACTAGTGTACCAGTGAAAAAAAATGTAACAAACATGCACCTAAATTGGCCAACTAACCAATCCTAGCCTCACCATGGAATGTACACCAAATCACACATTCAATATAGTAACTTAGTATCAAAATAAATAAAAATAGTTTTATTATAGTCACTTCCCCACTGATTTTCTATACTCACATCTGAACATCAAACATCTTGTGCTCCCATCCCTTCCATACATAACAAATCACATATCCAGTAATCTATGATGTGGGTAAGGATACATGACTACCTATCCCAACCCACCAATGGGTTTAATATCTGATTCTAACATTAGTAATCATCTCATCACAACCTTATCACATATCTAGGGTTGTTAGGTATCATGAATGTGAAGGACATCAACCTCATTCTCTACTCCCACCATGCATGACCCCCACTATATATCATATCCTCACCACCTTTGGGTAATATCAACACCAACCCATATCATCACTATTTATGAAGGAAGAGCGGGGAAGAGAGGTTATCCAGCTATCTGTATCACCACTATCCTAGATGTTAGGGAAACCACCAAGAACCCAAAACATTTGTTCATTGGTAAGGTTATCTAAATCGGGTGGGGCATGAATAGAAATAATGTAAAATACATGATATATAAATAACACATAATACTTAGCCTATGGGTTAACAGTAACTACACTATAATACTCTACATAATCACCACTGCACCACACAACATCTATCACAACTTCTTCCACAACTAAATGAATCACATCACACCACCACCACACAATTCCAAATTCATTTGTAGGTTCCACAATTCTAAAGATTTAATGGGTTCCCACTAACTTCCATTACTAATCCATTTTATTTATCATTAACACAAACCATTGATTTATTGTTTAATTCATTTAATCTATTTACCATATATCAATTCCAGGCCATTATTATTCATTTACTAACCCATGTTGTTTCATTTTATTAAAATTTATTTCATGGTTAACTGGGAAATTAACACCACTACACCACATAAAATCTCACCCATATCACATAAACCATTGAAACAACACTGCATCTACCAATATATCTCACCAGAAAAGGCATACATGAAAACCACCACACATCACCACCATCATGTAACTATACACATGCATATAGGACAACCAAGAATCACATCACTTTCCCACACATTCAACACCCAATACAGTTACTACTATCACCACATATAAGACCACATCACATAAGCAAACACAGTAAGAAATACAAAAATAGAAACACCCCATATTCCAAAATTTACTATAATTTGGGTTCAAGGTATTACATTAATTTACTTTATTATTTATTATATGTATTCTCACACAAATTCAATATTTCCCTAGGAAACTAATTCATTATCCATATATACATTTTTAACCTATTATTTAGGGTGATATTAAACAAGAGTCTCATAATTATAACAAAAAAAAAGAAAGGCTCAAAATAGCCATGATTTTTAGAAATGGAAACAAGCATGCATAATCTCATCAGTAATAAAAAAGAAGTGAAACATGCAATTTCTACCAATTCCCATCAATTTCAAAATAAGAAAATTCATTATCTTCATTAAGACAACCCTAAGTATCCACACAATTGAAGTAAAAATCATCAAATCCCCAAAAACATGCATAAATAGAGGATATTACCTGCATGAAAGAAGTTTCATATGATTGAATATCGTAAAGTAGGGGCTATGCACATAGGATAGAATCACTATATGGAGAAATTTAACTAATGACAGCAGGGTTCTATGACTCCAAGGGAAAGGCACTAGAACCTCCCATCTCAAGAGAAATCAAGTAGGAAATAATGAAGGAAATGTTTTCATTTTATAATCAAATATATGAAACCATCAGGATTTCAGATTATAGGTTAGACGTTGATTAACCATTAATGTGAATCTCATTAAATTACACATGGAAGGATGCATTAATATCCCTAGTCATCAAATAAATTTAAGGATAGAATTATCCTTATTGAAACAAACTTTAAACACTCTTAATTAAATCTTTGAAACCACATTATCATTAAAATTTAATATTCGCAACTTTAGATGTATTCTAGGGAAAATGTTAAATTTCATAAATTTGGATAAGTCCTAAACTAACCACACCAACCAACATACAATATGAACAAATAAATGACCACATGAAGGAAACAAGTGACCTTTCAAACTGACTGCTTGACCAACCAACCAACCATGTAAACAAAAAATTGACCACACAAAAGAAAAATGTAACTATGAAACTGACCACACAAACAACCAACCTACCACATGAACAAAAAAGTGATTGCACTAAGGGAACAAGTGACTGTGACAACCAACTACACAAATAAATAAGAGACCACATGAAGTGAAATAATGTCTCATGTTTAATAAATTTACCATTGAGGATAAAAATTGAAAAAAAAGAGGGAAAATAATCCAAGCACCCTCTTGACTCTACTAGGCCTTATAAAACACAAAGGAAGGGGTTTTAGAAATTCATGAACTTACACCAGAGGACCTTAGGATGTTAAGGATTAAATTGATTTCATCAAGGGGATATTTGATATAATGGATATCCCAAGGGATTGTTGGGTAAGGATGGATACTTTTATACTTAAAGGGCCCTCTGGGAGGTGGTGGGGTGTTATGAACCAGATAAGAATACATGAGGGTATTACATGGGAGACCTTCAAGGACATATTCTTCGATGAGTTATTATTGGATATGTTGAATTTGGAACATGATTAGAAGTTTATGGAGCTTCAATAGGGACTAACTGGTGATATATTAATAGTATATGAGAATACTACCAGGGGTGAATTATATCTTATAAAAATCCCAACATACAAATTTTCCAACACTTTTTTTAAAATAAATTCTGTTGGTAAACAAGAGGTCCTGATATACTTTATAACATCATAGTAAGAAATTAGTTTATATTACACAATATAAACTTCATATAAAACTACATAGAGAAAATAAAAAACTTGTACAAACAAGAATAACAAATAATAATAAACTTTTATAAAGAGTGTAACAATAACATATATAACCTTTCCTATGAAAGTTATTCACTTTGACCAAAAGTTATAAGGAATTTTTTAAACCCAAATTAAGGTACCCTGATATAAACCTATTTTAAGGTCTATATTCTAAGTATTGGAAGCCCTTGTTCCAATAGATTAGAAAAATCAATATCTCTCTATCCTTGTGATCCCTCAATAAAACTGATCTTATTTTTTTCTCTATCCCTAATACCCATCAATCACATGATAAAAAAAACTATTATAGTTCAAAAAACTTAAAGTATTTACAATGAACTCCTCACAAATAATTCTTTAATGATACTCTATAAAGCATAAAATTGAAGTGCAGTTAGGCAACAAGACATTATAAAACTTTAATAATAACTTTATATTATTGATTTTCAATACATTATTATTATCCTCAAGGTTGAATTATTATTTATTAACATTATTTAAATGGTCATTTCTCACACATATCAAGATTAGTTGTTATGAAATAAGAAAAATATCTCCTTCTCTCAATGAGTTCAACATTACACCACTCTATCTGATGATCATTAGATATAACAACATTAAAATTTTATAGAACATTCCATATGGTATAAATAGTAAGTCATCATATGATAATATATATATATATATTAATCTTGTAGGCTTAGTAAAACTCCATCTAATAGTCTTTGTAAGTCTCTATTTGATAGACTTCATACAATTTTTTGATGGATTTCATAAAAATAATTCTGATGTAATTCACACAGCTCTATTCGATGGAATTTATACAAATATTTTTGATATAGTTTATAATCCTCCATCTGATAGACTTCATTTATTTCCATCCAATGTACATTATACACATTTTTCTGATTTACTTTGTACACATCTATCCTATATACATAGTATATGTCAATCTAATGGAATTGGATTTCTCTACCTGATAAAATAGATTACCTTCCTATAAAAACATTATAAATTTGGAAAAGATAAATATTATAAATATGTACATATTTTAAGAGTTAATATTGATTTTTAATAGTAAAGTTATAAAGAGGTATTTTGAATCTACATGATGTTAGTGCTTTCTAATCGACTCATTTCATGGAGTTTTTTCTCTTCGATCATCTCTTGGATAAGAATGAGGTGCAGAAGGAACATAAATTAAAGATCAACATTCAACTAGAGTTGATACATCAGGTTAGTGGTTTTTTACTAATGATATATATAGAGGTGTTTTTCAAGTACTTGATTATCGGGAAAGGTTTATATGAGGAAAGAGTTGTAGTTCTTCTTCTGGATCTTAGTGGATCAATTCAAATACTTCCTAATATTGTAGTGGGTTCTTCTTATTATAAAGAGAAAAAGATGGTCAAGATGTTACAACTGGGTGGTGGTAGGAAATTAGATAAAAACACAGCTTCTTCAACTCCCTCTATAAGAGGTGGAGGTCCCCGATGTTTCAACTGTGGATTGAGTGAGCACTATCACAATTTTTTCCCAGCACCTCAAAACAAGTTTCATCTGTGTTAAAGAATAAGGAATATTCAGTAGTTCTATTCAAGGGAGTCATAGAATTGATCTTATAGGGGTATGGGACTGACAAATACTATGAAAGAGGGATCTAGCTAGGGTCCTCAGTAGTAGATTCATAACCTAGAGACTTCAACAACCTAAACTACTCATGCACTTCAAGGTCAGGGCTCTAGAGTCGAGGAAGACATAGTTTATGTAGTAAACCACGTCCCATCTAATGGTGTAGATGTAACATCAACTATTAAAGGTGAAATATTTATCACATATATGATACATTATACCTTGTTTTATATAATATATTCTCATTTTTTTATTTCTACTCAAGTTGTTATTGGGAATGACTTTCCGTTCAAGTTATCTTATGATTTTTTATCTATTGACACACCCTTGAGGATGAAGGTGGATCATTTATAGATATTTTTATAATGTTTCATAGATGTTTCATGGTTATAGGAATCCATGGTATTTCATGATTCTTGATATGACTAGTTTCGATGTGATTTTTGGCATGTATTTCTTGACTAGTTACCAGGTGCACATCTACTATTATATGAGATGAGTATCCTTTACTATGTCTAAGAGATAGAAGTTTGTTTTAGATAGAAAATGGAATATTAGATAAGGTATAATGAGTCTAAAATAAATTTAGTTTAGGGCTATTATAGTGTAGGAATTAGGCATGATTCTTGCGGCAGATTGAGAAGTAGCTTCCTCCTCTTTCCCTCTAGAGGTCCGTTATCTGGATGTTTTTTGCAAATGATTTCTCAGAACTCCATCCTAAAATATATATTGAATTTCAGATCAAAATAATTATAAGATAAAAAAATATATTGATTCCTTTATATCATATGACATTTTTTTAGTTGAAGGAACAAAATTAGAGCTTAATTATTTTTAGGTGAAGGTTTTTATTAGAACGAGAATATATCCTTGGGGAAATATGGTATTGTTCATGAATAAAGAATAAAATATTCTTCAGTTATGTACACACTATATGAATTTAAATTGGGTGAATGTAAAAAATATATGCTCATTTTTTAAGATCGATGGATTTTTTGATCAGTTATGGGGAGCCTAGTGTTTCTCCAAGATTGCACTATAATCCGACTACCACCTTCTTTAGGACAGAGAGGAAGATATTCCTAGGAATTTTTTTTGGAGTAGATACAAACTACATGACTATATTTTCATGATTTTTATGTTAAAAAATGAACCTAAAATGCTCATGGATATCGTGAACTAGATCTTCTATCCATATCTTGACTCCTTTGTTTTAGTGTTCATTGATGATATCTTCATATACTCATGAACCTTAGAGATGCATGATAGACACTTAGAGATTGTGTTTACTACACATATAGCACATTGGATCTATTCCAGGATTTCAAAGTGTCACTTATGGATTTAATAGGTATGTTTTATTGGGAATGAAATCTCTAAAGTAGAAATTTATGTGAACCTAGATAAGGTTGAGACTATGAAGTCTTGGAAACATCCTAAAAATGTGCTCGAGATTAGGAGATTATTTGGGTTTGAAGGAAACTACTAATAGTTCATCTAAGTCTTATTTTTCCTAGAAGAACTTATGACTAATCTTACCAAGAAGGGGATAAATTCTGAGTAGATAGATCAGTGTGAAGATGCCCTCTTGGAGATAAGGATAATATTGATGATATCTTCTGTCCTGATATTTCTAGAACCTAGAATTAAATATGTAGTTTACTATGATTATTTAAGAGTTAGTTTAGGATATGTGTTGATGCATAGGGAATAAAGAGTATTTTATGGGTTTCTATAGTTATGACCCCATGAGCCGATATACACTACACATGAATTGGATTTGGAAGTTATGGTCAATTAGCTGAAGTTTTGGCACCATTATCACTTTAGTGAGGGATTTTCCATATACATGGACCATAAGATCTTATGTTATATATTCTTTCAGTGATACTATAATCTTAAACAAGGTTTTTGGGAGGATTATTTATGTAAATTTTTTTGATATGGCCTATCAACTAAGAACAATTAATTTTGTTGCAGATTATCTTAATAGGAAAGCACAAGAGTTTGGAGAGAGACATTTAGAGGAAGAATGGTGTTTGATGATATTGTTGACTGACTATTTGGTGAATTCATTTGAGGAACAAGGTTTAATGACTTATTCTTCTTTGGTTTTCATGTCTGCATTGGTGTAATGGGTAAAGGTCAACAAGGATTTGGATCCCAAATGAAAAGTGATATGGGAATGGTTAGTGGGAAGTGACTTAGTTCTAGGATGGTCAATAGATAGTGATGGAATGATCTTTGTTCATGGGATATTAGTGGTTCATGCTTCTATGTGGGAATAGTTAATAAGGTACTCCCTTCCTCCTAGTAGACAGTGTACCTAGGTCTGTAAAATATGTATCAAGATCTAAAGTGATGCATCTAGTGGCTAGAAATTAAGAAAGACATTGAAGGATTTGTCTCTGCCTGCCAATCATTTTTTAATTTTATAAAATCCAGGTTATGGGTGACCGGTGGCCAACATAAAACGCCAATCCAGTACAACAGTAACCAAAACAAAAAACATACAAAACCAATATAGAATTAAACATCATAATAACCACAATCATCCCCGTATCCCAAACATGATTCGTCTTCTCCTGTAGCCGATTCCCATTCCGGATTTCTCCAAAAATTGGCACTTTGAACCCGATTGCTAAGCATTTCCAAATTATTCATAATAGATGATGCCTTATTAACCCCACTTCCCTTTTTGATGGCCAGCACCTCCTAGATATTCCTTTTAGAAGAAAATGTTTTCAGCATTGGGCTCAGGAGATATGAGTAGTCTTTTCTTGGCCTCCTTGATGAGGTTTCAGATGGAGGCCTATCGCCAGCAGACCCCTTCTCGATCCCGTCTTGAAAAATATCTCTAAAAGAGCACTCGTCAGGGGGAATCCAGTTCTCTTTTCCTCCCTTGGAGCTCTTCTTTCCCACCCTGTATTGTTCCTTCAACCTAGCTACATGACCTCCAGCAGAACCGCTCAGCCACTGTTCAGCATGAAGAAATTCTGTCAAGTGTTGTCACCCTTACTGCATGGGGAGTTCCTCACCAGCCATCACTAGTGTCTCCTTCCCCTTACTCTCAGCCAGATGGACCTCAGAAGTCTTATCCCTCCCAACAAATTCCACTGTAAGTACCTGATCAGCAGTTTCCTCTGGGCCTGTCACTGGTTCGAACCCCAAGAAATCCTCCTGCCTATTCTCCTCCAACAAAACATCACCCTCGCCCCCTGAAAGGGCCTCCTCCTCCAGAACCTCAGCCACATTACCCTCTGTTATGAAATCAAACTTGTTATTAAAAGCCATAAAAGGCTTGGACAAAGGATCCATACCCTTAATCGGTCTGGCCCTGTTTACCACCTCCACAGGACTATCTTCCCGCTCCTTTCCAACCTGTTCGGGTTCCACAGTTGTAGGAGACCGAACAGATCCCGCCTCATCCAGGTTCATCCCAATTCTGGTATTACCAATTGATTGATCTTCCTCCAGGGCAATAACACCAGAACCAGAGCCGAGGTTATCCCCCACTGAAGGATTCCTCTGAGGACCCTTCCCTATTTCAGCTACCCCCTTCATCTTCGAATCCAGACCCATCCTCAAATCCTTTCCCAGTTCATTGTGCCATATACCCTCCTCAGAGATTATCCTATCCTCCTTTACACTGTGACCGACCCCGTCACACAACAAAATTCAGTTGAATGACCCAACCGCTTGCAGAAACCACAAAAATCCATCCAACATTCATACAAAACCCTCTGTTTAGATCTGTATTCCTCCCCGATTTTAATCCAAATATACTCAAAAGGGGTGCATGATGCATCCATGTCAACACACACCCTGAGATTTACCGGACAGAACACCACTTCCGTGCGACAATCATAATAAAGGAAAGATTTATGTATAAGAAATTTGATTTCATGATGAAGGTGGAGCGTTTCTTTCCAATATGATAGATTTACTCTATTAATAAGTTAGGCAAGATTTATGTATAAGAAATTATACGACTTCATGGACTTCTTTATAGTATCATATCAGAAAGAGATTCACATTTTACATCATGGATTTGGAAAATATTTTAGAAGGTTTTGGGGACTCGGCTAAAGATGAGTATGATGTATCATTTATAGATTGATGAATAGTCAGATAGGATGATCCAGATCTTGGATGATATGTTGTGGCAAAAAATTCTAGATTTTAGTGGATCATGGTACAATAATTTATATTTTGTGTAGTTTTATATAATAATAGTTTCCATGATTCAATATATATGGAACCATTTGATGTAATTTATGTTCGGTCATATTTCTCACTGCTATGTTAGCCCGAATAAGATGAGGCAGCTGTCACTGGGTCAATTATTGTATAGGATACATTCAAGAAGGTTCAGTTGAACATGAAGTTGTTGGTTACCACTCATAGTATACAAATATCATATTCCGAATGGAGGAGATGACATTCAGAGTTTTTTATGGGAGACCGGGTTTTCTTGTGGGCGTCACCTCAGTTGGGGAATCATCATTTTCTAAGGAAAGGGAAAATAGAATGATGTTTGTGGGACAATATGAGATCACCAAGAATATCAGATAAGTTTCCTACTAACTGTACCTTCCTCCATGATATCAAGGTATGGGTAACATTTTCCATGTCTCATAGTTTCAAAGGTAGGAGCCTAACCATGCTCATTTGATCGACTGAGAGGATGCTGAGTCGGAACCAGATGCATCATTTGTGGAAAACCCAATAACAATTAGAAAATGGTGAGAAAAGGTGTTTATGGGGAAGATGATTCCACTTTTTTTGAGTCTTATGAAATCATGAATGAATCTAAGAGGATACAAGGGAGTGGTAGTCTATTGTTTGATCTTAATGATCCAGGTTGTTCAAGCAGGACTACTGGAGAAACTTCTTGAGGATGAGAATTCATTATAGGTTGAGATTTGTGACATAATAAATTCAAGGCATGTGATGTTTTTGATTCATTGTATCTTAGTTGTTTTTTTAGTATTTAATTTTTTTTAAGGTGTGTTGGAGGCCTTAGAAGTTAAGAACCAGAAGCGCTAAATCAAGGGCATCAATAATTAGATTTGGAACTACTAATGTACTACTGACTAGAAGGTACAGACTCACTTTCTAGCCGATGGTGGTGGTATAATAACTACATTTTTGTAGTTCCCATTTTATCTATAGTGACCTAGGTAGAGGTTTTTCACCTCTATGAGGCACACCGACTAGCCAAAGACCCAATACCTACTAGCTGGTGGTGCTTTGGTGATTGGGAAATTAACAGAGACCACATATTTTCACCAGAAACCCTTCTTTGGATATCTCACTATTAGGGATATTCCCTAATTCAACTAGGATTATTGCAAGGTATCCTTTTTTGTGAATTGGGCCCTCTTCTTCTCCTCTATTTCTCTCTCAAATTCTAGATCAATTTTTCAACTTCCACGAGGAAAGATTCATCCGTTCTATACCATATCTTATTCTTATTCTACAATTGGACATACACCTAAGATATTTTGGATATATATATGGAGTCCATCATTATATAATGAATTATTCTTGGTCCATTGATAGATTAACACTAGATCTAGAGAGTTAGTGAGCTTTCCTTAAACTTGATCTAGATCTACCATTGATGATATTTTTTGGGTAAGTTGAATTGACATTAATCCTATGTCACTATCTCCTTCTTGAATCTTATTATAGAAAAACTTTGTGATTATTTGGAATCAATTATATGGATATTTTCTGTGTGTATTTGTTCTGGTTGGTTCATGGTCACGATTTGAGTATCAAAACCTGATAATATTGGTGATTAACATCAACATGCTCGAGACATGAAGTTATTTAACTTGTGGAGTACTTGTATAAAGTTGATTCCTTAGTAAATATCACATGTTTTTGTATCCAAATGAACTATGTTTTATATTTATTGAATGTGTATTCATGTGTATCCTATGATTCCCATGATTGATAATGATTTAATGTGTGTGTGGTGTGTGGCTATTGAGAGTCGTGATTGATATGTTGAAGTTGGTGACCTAGAACCAAATTATTTTTTACTTGATTACATATTTTTTATCAAATATGTTTTCTTATCACATAATGATTATTCTTATATATAAAATTTATATGTTATAATGTCCACAGAATATATGTCATGTTGAAAGGTCATAACAATTCCCTACTATGATGAGAACCCAGAGGCACCACAAAATTATTCTTGAAACTTATTCTATACCCAAATGATATTGTCCAATAGGACACCAAAAATATAGAATATCAAGGGCAAGGGGATCATAATACATTGATACACCTTATCATGTTGTTCTCCCTTGGTAATATCCAATGTATGAGGTTATGATAATAGACCCTTTAAAAGGAAATTCATATTTTCACCTCTCATTGGATGTTCCTATCTGTGGACATTTATAACGATCCTTAGACTTTAATATTATCATTAATGGATATTATAACTCACATACTTTGATGAATTGATGAAAAATGTGAAGATATATGTTTATGATAAAGTAGGATGCATTGGGTTCATCACGAGTGATATTATATTAATGGATAATGTGAGAAAATATTTATCCATTACTCCCATATATGGAAGTTTATATCATATGCCCTATTAGGGGAATGAAATTTCATGCATAAATCCATGGACATGGTGTTAATTATGAAAGTTAATTTTTAGAAAGTGAAAGAAAGAGACATCATGCATATAGGTTTATGGCACCTATATGTAACCTTCTTGATTAGAGATATCACGATAAGGGATTATATTATATGGTAAACATTCATAGGAGGTTGGATTTTGTTGAAATGTTACCTTATTTCTCTATGGACTTGGTATGTTTCTAGATGATAAAATTGGACTTTAGGAACTTATGCCTAATTCCACTGAGAAAGAGGCCTATAGGGTCACACACTAAGTCTATCTACATTTTTCAGTTAAATTATAGTATTGAATTTAACAAGATAGAATAAATAATATTTATTGGTATTTAATTGATCACTATAATTTAATCACAAGATATTTGAATGAATAAGTAAGTTAAATAATATTTTTTTTTTCAATTTTGGTGAATATAATATTTATGTACTACTTATAAATAATGTAGTGATATTTATTTATTAAATAAATAGTTATTATTCAAGGATCGTGAAATGTGGATGAAGAAGAGTGGACCAAGTTTAATTGTCTGGTTGGAATTTGTATAAATCATATTATATCTCTTTCCAAAAACAAAATTTGTGTGAAAAACAGATAGATTAATACTCTCTCAATATCTATAGATAGATCAATATTTTAAATTTATCCCCCCCCCCTCTTCCTTGATGCCAATGAGAGATCCTGAAGAGTTCTTCCTCTTTTAAGAAGAATTATTCTACAATCAACCCGGAACAATGCAAGCGACCGAGATCAGCTGTGATAACACCTGGTGATTCAATGTCATTGTTCAGATATTGGGGGTGCATGTGTGGATCACTTATAGAGGGATTTTTTACTTGGATCCTATAGTGCTACGATGATATGACAATATCTTGATAGCTGGATCATCAATAAAATAATAATTATGAGTTGAGATAATTCTATATTTTCTCATAAATTAATTATAAAATACTTGTGATGATCCTTTTCTTATAGTCCCGACATTATAATCTAGTCATGTAATATTCTATTTTTGTTGTACATGATTTTTTTATCATGCGAAACAATGATTACACATGATTTACTACTAAAATTTAATATGGCCATACCATCAAAGGACTCTTTCACTATGCCCAGAACCATCAAGTGGAATTTAAGGAAGCACATGTTTAATTTATAATTATTTATTATTCATTGATTGATTTTATGTGTTTTCATTTTATTTTACTTAAAATGATTCATTTTAATATCTGAAATTATCATCTCTTATCTTTCTTCATCCTCGCTAACATAAAATAAAAATGGTCAAGAATAAAAAACAAATAAATATCCAAAAAACACTATCTATAAGTTCCAAATGTTCATCCTAATCAAAAATATATTACATGATGTGTACTTACCATATATACCCCATGTATTATTTTTTATCACATTTATCTATTTTATACTAGGTCAGATTTGAAAAAATTGGGTCTAAGATCGGAATAAAACAAATTAACATATATATTCGGGAAGGCTGTCACATGACATGATGAACTACAAATCATGTAACCACTTTACAAGACATGTAGTCAACTTTATCTAGTTTCCAAGTCTATAGTGTGTCCCAAGTCATGATTTTTATCGAATAAACGATATAGGGAATAACAATCCATGTAAAAACAGGCCACACACTATATATGTTGGACTATATGATATGTACCTCAAGGTTTTTCATGGAGGGGAACATGAACAGACCTATGGTGTGTGTTGTAGACATGAGAAGAAGGCAAGTACACACTGGGTACTTTTGTACACACCATGTTGTCTTCTATTGGAAGTGTTCTCAAATTTTTGTGTGATGAAGACTTAAATTTATAATTAAAACCTATTGATTATCTATTCTATATTTATTTTACTCGACAGTATATTCCATGTCACATGTTTGAAAATTATATATTTAATTAATTGATGTGTTAAATTTTTCAACAAATACACAACATTGCGTCCAAGTACACTTGTGTACTATATTAACTATAAATGAAGTTATTTTAAAAAAAATCATATATGATGGTGAGTTAACTATAGTTAGATGGAATTAAGATTAATTGAATTAATTGGATTAATTTGTGGATCATTATCTTAATTAATGAATAAATCAAAGTAATTGATAAATATATTTCTAATATATGCTTGTTTCTTAATTTGTGGATGATCATGAGATTAGACAATCCCTTATATGCGATTATTTTATTTTATTTTTCATAGTTAAATAATTATTGATGGAATACAAGTCATCCACTCATCCTTATTATGTAAGGGCCTATGTGTTCATGGTTTCTTTAATAAAAACCCTCTTTTATCTAGTATATTAGATCCACTCAACAACATATGGGTAAAATCATATGTAAGCATAGAGATCCCAAGTGAGAGGTGGCAGTCTGAGTCAAGGATCCGAAGGAGAACCAATTAAGGTGATACATAAGAGACAAGGTAAAATAATTCAATATGTTCCTTTCTATATGGTTCAAGGTGTTTTCTCCTAGGGTCATAGGTTTTTTATTATCCAATTGATAAACTAACCATTAGATAATTTCATGGTTATGCCACTTATATTTTATTTCTATTAGTTTCATTGTTAATTATTTATTTATGTTAATGTCGCACAGTCACCTAATAAATAAATTAACAATCATATAAAATGGAATAAAATATAATCAGATTATGCATTAATGTTTTATCACACATATTTAATCACTTAAGTAAAATCCAATTATATTAATATGTAATGTGAAAAGATAAAATGGGATTTTTTTCATAAGGAAAAAAATACGTCAAACTAAAACATTAAGTTGCCTTAGCCAATCACAACATAATTTAGAATCAAACACATAATTCAATTTCCTTGACTAACCCAAGTTGGGGTGATTTTAATTATTGTGGAAATTTTATCTTGATGTTTTGGGTTGAATTAAATTGGTTTACATAAAGGGTTAACTTCCCAAGTAGGAATTTGTGTAAGAAATATTCAAAGGTTGAGGAAATATTAAAATAGGATTTAGTACCGGGGAGTCCACTAAATAGATTAAGTAACTACGAGTTAATGTAGTTAGAAAGTTACACCTATTTAAATACCTTAAAATATCATGTCAGGACCAAGTATGGATTATGAGAAGACACTATGGATCATTTCCACGAGAATATATAAGAGAAAAGATATTTTAACACTGATGGTGAGGGACATTAGGTTTTAAAAAATAGAGGGAGATTAATAATAATTTAATTAAATTGAAATTTATTAATCTTTTTTTGTAATAAGAAAAAGTACTAATTATATGCTCTTAATTTATAGAAATGGAAAATCAAATTAATTTGAAAATATCATTGCAATCCATGTAACATAAGGATATAATTCTCACTTATATGAATTTACGAGAATGGTATAGGAACTTTCCCATTATACTATGCCATGAATGAAAATTATACATGCTGGAAACCCCAATTCCTGAGTTCATTTCCAAATAGACTAATGAGGAAGAATTATATCTATATTTGAATCATGTGAATGATTCTATATATGTCCAATGTTTCCTTTTATCCTCAATGTAAAATGATATTATAATTAAATATTGGGATATGGATGCACATAACATTATTTATCACCTTAAGGATCACTATAAAGAGAAGGTGATATCACAAAGATATGATATCTCTAATAAATTATTCACATACATGTTTGGAGAGTTGGTGCTAGCCTGAGAACATGTGGTCAAGATAATTGGATACATTGAGAACTTGGACATATTGGGTTTTAAGATCCCTGATGAGATATGTACAAATATCATTCTTTTGTCATTACCTAAAAACTTATCTAGAGTTATTGTAAATTATAATATGATAAATAGTGAGAAGGAACTTCTAGAAATTCTTAAACTCATTCACCAATTTGATAAAGACATGGGGCATGAAAAACCAATTGTCCTTATGGTGAATAAGAAGAAGGGGAACAAGGAAAAGGGTCTAAAGACTCATTCCAAGCCTATAGATTCGAAGCATCATCCCAAAATAAAAAGAAGATATAGTGGCAAGGAAATAAACATGATGTAGTATGTTTTGTATGTGGAAATAAAGGACACTAGAAGAGGAATTTCACCAAACTAATGAATCAAGGGGAAGCCTCATGTGTATTTTTTATTGACTATAATATTTCTATATCTATAAGTTTGATATAAGATATATCTTATGATCCTCACATTTTTATCAAATACAAGAACCAAATATATTTTAGAATATTACTAAGGATGAGGTGAATTTATGGGCTACCAATAGAGAGAGGATGGATACTCAATCCATTTGAGGCTAACATATAACATTTTAAATAAGATTGATTTTGGTTTTAAAAAACTTTTATCATGTGACTAGTATTTCCAAGAACATTATTTTCATATATTTTTTAGATATGGATGAATTTCTTTTAATCTTTGGAAATAAATTTTTATACTTTTAAAACTATAGCATATGTTATGGTATAGAAAAATTGAATAATTAAATTTATGTGTTAAATTAAAAAACCTAAATATTGGAAAGATATAACAAAATAAAAATTCTCAACTCATATGACACCCAACTGTGGCATCCTTGTACTGGTCATGTAAATGAGAAGCGATTGAAAATTCTATATCAAGATGGATACTTAGAATCTTTTAAGATTAATCCAATTTAAAGATTCTATTCTTTTTTACAAGATAAGTTGACCAAACCAAATTCATTGGTCAATTTGAAAGGACAAATTATCTTTTATAATTAGTACACAATGATGTGTACAAAGCTTTTCATGTAGAATCTAAAGTTGGTTCCCCATTATTTAATACTTTTACTAAAACTTTTATTAGGTATGGTTATATCTACTTAATTAGGTATAAGTATGAATCCTTCGACAAATTCAATGAGTTCTAGAATGAGGTTTGGAATCAATTTGGTAATAAGATAAAGAAACTTTGACCAAATTGAGGTAGCGAATATCTTAACCAAGACTTTATCAAATTTCTATGGGAGTTTGTAATTTTATCTCATCTCATCCCACCATACACACCACAGTGTAATGGTGTTAATGAAATAAGGAATCATACCTTGTTGGATATGGTAGGGTTGATGATGATTCATATAAGCCTTCTATTATCCTTTTAGGGATATTAATTATAGATGACATTATACTTACGAAATCAAGTACCATCAAAAGTAGAAAGCAATATTCCCTTAGCGTTATAGAGTGGAAAGAAACCCATTTTGTCACATGTTCATTCATGAGGTAGCGAGGAGTTTCTTAAGGATAGATCAAGTAAAAAACTATCACCATGAGCTATGAAGTGTATATTTATAGGACATCTTAAAGAAACAAGGGGATATTATCTATTCAACTCTTCAGATAAGAAAGTAACTATTACATGGAAGGGTATTTTTTATTGAGAGGTAGATCATACTCATCTAGGATAGTGGGATAAAGATTAAATTCAATGAATTTGATGATAAATATTTACAAGAGTTGGTATAAAAATCAATTCCATAGGTTCTGTAGAAGATGTTGTTCTTGAAACACAAGAACTCTATAGGAACACTAGAGAGGTAAGAGAACCATATATATATTATTTTCTAGTCACTCATGGTGGAGGCTCATTATTGGTTAAGAATTATGATCCTATGTATTATAAAGAGGTTTTAGAGATATTATAAGTCCCAAGGTAGTAAGTAACCATGAAATTTGAGATGGATTCATTATATCAAAACCAAGTTCAGGTTCTGATCATCCTCTAGTTGATGTAAAACCTGTTTGGTGTAAATGTATATTCAAGATAAAACTAGGCATGGAAGGTAAATTAAATATATATAAAGAACTAATAGTGGCTAAATTATTTTGATAATGCTACGGAATTGAATTTTATAAAACATTTTCTCCAGTTTCTTGGTTTAAATCGATCATAATTTTGTTTCACCTGGCAGCTTACCATGACTATGAAATTTGAAAAATGGATCTCAAAACTAAATTCCTTAATGGGAACCTTCAAGAGTATGTGTATATTGCAAAACCATAAGGGTTTGTGATTCCAGGAAATGCTAAAAAATTATGCAAGTTAGAAAGTTTCATTTATGGATTAAAGAAAGCATCCAGGTCATAGAACATTCAAAGTGAAGAATCCATAAAAGTGTTTGGTTTCATTAAGAATGAATATGAGATATGTATTTATAAGTGTTTTAGTGGGAGTAAAATTATTTTAATAGTTGTATATGTTGATGTAATATCACTATTTTCAAATGATATTCTATCATTTCAAGAGATTAAGGCATGGTTGAGCATGTGCTTCTCCAAGGAGGACTTATGTGAAGCTACCTACATTTTAGGGATCAATATAATGCATGATAGATCCAAGAGGCTTTGTGGAGAATGTCAAGGAACATAAATTGACTAGATACTTAATAGGTTTAGTATGGAACAATCCAAGAGGGTATCAGTTCTAGTGTCACATGGTATATATTTTTATAATAAAATGTGCCTTTAGAAACAAAACAAAATAGAGATAGTGAGTATGATACCATATGCTTCTATGATAGTATCTATCATGTATTTTATGTTATGTATAAGGATTGATGTTGACTATACTTTGAAAATGGTAGGAAGATGTCAAGGAGATCCATGTGAAAAACATTAGACTAATATTAAGGTTATCCTTAATTATTTTAGGTGTACTAAGAATATGTTCCTAGTATTTGGAAAAGATAAAAAACTAGACATCAGGTGTTATATAGATTTTAGTTTTCAGACAGATCATAATGATTTCAAGTCACAGTCTAGATATATCTTTTTTCTCAATGGAGGAGCTGTGAGCTGGATGAGCTCAAAGTAGCTTGTTTTCATAGATTCTTCTATAGAGTATAAGTATATTGATGATTCTTATATATCCAATAAGTGGTTTTGATTTGAAACTTTTAACTAGAGATTGATGTGGTACTTAGATGTAATGATACTATCATAGTCTATTGGATGAAACTATAGTGGTGGATCTCTCAAATGATCCAAGGTCACAAAAAATTATAAGGTGATGCTGAGATAGACTCTATAAAATTGTTGTATCTTTTTTGACTTGAATTATTACATTGGTTTGAACTGCCATATTTGGGGTCCTTGGTTTATTACATTGTATGAATCTATGATACCTAAAATTCCATATGATATAACATTTATTATTATTTATTTATAATGTTCCTTTTTTGGGTAATTATTCTTTTCTTGTTATGATTTTACTGTATGGATATTGATAATGAGAGTATAGTCTTCCCATATAATCACCTGGACCTTATATGTTAATCAGTTTCCTATAAAATATGGGGAGGTGAACATGATTTCATTTATCTCACCAACCAAGACCTAGTGATTCAGGTCCGGGCTTTATAATTACACCCCTGTGATATTGAACCTATGTTATCCCCCATTCATTTGTATGAACAAACTCGCGTTTCTGATTATTTGGTGCCTTTTCCAAAGAAACGAAACCATTTGCTGCTTAACAAGGATTCACTATTTATGTGTTCCGTACTCCATGTGATCAAGTTTTTATAATACTCACTCAATCAAGGTCAATAAACCTTTCTTACCAATGCATCCAATATAGTCATACCAAAACTTCATTGTTCCATAAGTTTTTTTCCCTAGAATACATTATACATTAAAAATTACTAGTCTTGTATAATGTTCCAACCTTAACACCACATGCCTCCACTATAGAGCCTCATGTGATCTTACACACACTATTCACACAATTCATATATAAACTTGCATCAACCAACTGACCAACCAAGATTGGGTTCTCCCATAATCCCAAAATATGATGAACACTTTATTAGTTTAGTATGTATCTTTTATTTATTAAAAAGTTTACATATACCATGCTAACAATATCGATAACTTCACCATCTATAAGGTAAAAATTGTTGATGATTTTGGATAAATAGTTTCTTATACATAACTTCTCAAAAATTGATGGGAATGATGCCCTAGATTCAAGGATCCATTACTCAAATGATTCTATAACACTTAATATCAAATTGTTATCTTCCTCAGATGTAGTATAATTTTCCTCACCTGAGATTTTAATATAAAAGGGTATTTTTTCTATTAAATTTAAATAAAAAATTCATAAAAATATAATACCAAAAATTATCTACTTAGAAAAAATTCTAAGTTTATCAAAATCATTTTGATTCTTTTACATTCAAAAAATTTATTTGAGTTACTTTGATAATAAATATAAATGAAAATCATTACATTTGGGATTATTATTTACAAAAATACTCTGAACTCATTTAGGATATAAAGTATGTTTCACATTGAATTATACTCATATAATCATTTATTTATTACAATTTGAACTTATTAAATTTCAAAAAAAATCTCAATATCCTCTTTAAAATGATATTTTCTATCAAATATATTTACAGGACACAAAATCCTTTGTGTAAAAAAACAACATTTATCTCTATGGGTGGGGATATATATAAAATATACTATATAAACAAGATCTTATATAATTTTATAGTTTTTAGAGAAATATTATAAAAATAATATTTATTATTTAAAATATTCAACTATTGTGTGGTGGAAACCCTTTCCCTCATATTATTACAATCATCTTGGATAAAAACTATTTTTCAGAATAAAAAATATTTTATATTTATCTTATCATAAAACATATTATATAAAATGGTAAATAATAAACCATGTGTATCAAAGCTATCATCACATATTGTTCATAAAAAAATATTAATTTTTTTATCATATAAGAGAAATAATATTATAATACACTTACATTATTTAATTATATTGGAGATTGAATTACTTATTTTACACATACTTCCTTAACATAACAACCCTTTACTTCAGAACTTGGTTGAAATATATAACCACTATCTATCCTTACATTTATTTTAAACTCTTATATATTTATAATAATTATGAAACATATTTTTGGTATCATATACACTTCAAAATAAAAAAATTAATTTCTATAACTTTAATACCAACACAAATATCCATGGAGTTTTTAAGTCCCTTTTTGTATTATGAACAAATCTATTATTCATGGAAATACTTTCCATACTTCCAGAAAAAAGTTTTATGATTTAATAACCAATTTTGACTACTAGAAAATCCAATATTCTTTTGAATCAAACCTTTTCCATTCTATACCATCAATGAAACACCATATATTAGATATACCATATCCTACTCATTTATCCTCAACACTTTTAGGAGACCAAGTAAATTTTTATAGAACTCATTCCTATTTTCAAAACATTTTTTACAGTGAATCTTGAATAAATTCAATAGATAGATGTTAGAAGGTAGTCATGACTATATATAAATTGAATTTAAAATATCAATGTGTAGGATAGTGGATATCCTGAGTTGTCTCTTGAGGAACCTCACCAAATGATCACTATTCTCAGGTTTTTATCACTTATTTATATTTTTAGGATTTTTGATAATTAAATAATTAAAAAAATGGAAAATGAATTTCTAAAAAATGAAAAAAATAAGTGAAAAAAGAAAACAAATATTAACAGAGAAATAAAACACCTTGGAAAAATCACTTATGAAATATTTCACTACCTCTTATTTATTTATCTTACTCCCACCTAATGTATTATAGAAAAATTAAAAACACACATCATTTTATCACTTGGTATGTGAATATTTTATGCACAAGAGACCTCCTAGTACACCACACAACCACCTCTTCCATAAGTGAGTAGACAGAGGACTACTCAACTGAGAGCATCACCTACTCAACTCCATAGTGTGATCCTGCACCCATTCAAAACCATCGTAAAGGATGGATCCACCATATTATAATGATGATATATTGAATAGAAAAATATTTTGAATAAATAGAAGAAAAGAGAATAATCTCATGGGGTAAGAACCATTGTCACCTACCCATCTCCCTTGAACCATCTTGGATTCCTAGTGCAAAAGTGAGATATAAATAGATTGGATGTCAATTAAAGATTTCAAATCTAATTATAAGGGTGAAATTGGTTATAAATATATTATAAAATTGTTTTATGAGATCATAAAATTGGAAGAAAATAATGAATATAAATGAAAACAAAATAATATAAATAAAATTTTCACTATATTAAAATATGAATAAGAATCACATAATTCATACTCTAATTCAAAACAAGGTCGAAGGGAAAAGTTAAAAATCATTAAAATTGAAGGAGAGAATTGTTTAAATTGAAATAATAAGCCCTCTTATTCATCCTTGGTGTATTTTAGTATAGCACAACCCTTATTATTCTATAAAAAACGTGAATTTTAGGTTTGTTAACTTTTATGGGAAGATTGAATTTTGATCTTGGACCATGGGACATTCCATGTATTGGGTGTTTAATTGGGAATTTGAGAATTGGAACACCTTGAAAAGCTGTTTTGGGATAAAGAATAAGGTCAGAATGGGTATTTGGGTGCTTGGGTGCATGGAAAAGTAAGGATCAATAACCTTACTGAAATGTTGTTGCAGCAACAGTTTTTCCTGAAACCCATAAGTCACACTATGATGAACTATAGTAGGAGAATCATTCCATGTAGGCATGAGTTGTTAAGTCATGAAGGAGGAAGGTAGTGGCCCATACCTTCCATAAGAGATCTTCATTCCATGACCCTTGGTCACATCATAATTTTTTTTGTAAAAGGTTTAATTTACGCCATGACCTTCTTGACCACACTATGAATGAGGATTGGGTGTTTAAAAAAAAAATAAAACCATGTCCATATTTTAGGGGTTAACCCCACTTTATTTTTAGTCGACCAAGAATTCATGAAGTGGTAAATTTGATCAGATCCTCCCTATAATAACACATCCTTCTCTGAAGATGTATCAAGATATTTTATAGGTACTCTTTGACTTATTTTGAATAATTTTTGTTTGGGTCATATCGTGGATGTGTTTGGGTAAAAGTTGAAGAAACTTGGAAGGAGGAGAGGTAATGCATGGTAGGCATAAGGTTTTTGGAAACCGTACACCCATCCTAGAAAACTATTCAAACCCAAACAGAGGGTATTTTCATGGATGTATCATGTTTTTTCAAACATTTTCCCTATTAAGAGTAACCATGAACCACCTAGAGGTCGTTCATATTTTAGGAACATGGTTTGAAAAACCATGTTCTCCTATCTGGAAAATCATTCCTGTGGTTTTAATTTATCTAAAAATTGATTTAAAAAATACTTGAACCCCCATATTAAATCCCTAAAAACCTTATCTCGACCCTAATCGATTCCTCTCATTTTTAGAGAATCTCGTATGAATTACTAGGGAATCTGACCTCTGTACTTGATGATCCAAAGACCATATTTTTGGTCTGCACCTATCTGAGTTAGATAATCTCATCTCGATATATTTTCTGTCCTTCTCCCATATTTCTCTCATCATTTTAAGGGATTTTTTCTATATTTTGGATGGATCCATATCTAGATTTAATATATCAAATATGTTTGATCTTGGATCTAGGTTTTAGATCTAAAACTAGTTCTTCACCAGGATTTGGGTTGTTTCACTTCAACTGGGGATTTCTGTTGGTGATCATTGATCATCAATTTTTAGTTAGGTGGTATAAATTCAATTCCCATAGTGTTGAATTATAATTGTGTGTATTAATTGTTAGATTTCAACTGGAACATTTGGAAATTTAATATTGAATAGAATAAATTAATAACTGATTGAAAGTTAACTTTTTATTCAGTAAAGGCATGCAAGCATGAAAGCATAAAAGGTAACACACCCTTAAGATGGTAGAAAGTAATGAATAATAAGCAAATAATTTCTAACTATAATTTTATAGTCATTATTTAAGGACCCTCGACTCATGTAAAACATCATATTTTATCCAGGCCTCCCTAGTTCGGCTAGCACATCTTCCATGAAAGCCCGTTTTCTCCATGAATGCTTGATGTGTGTATTAGGATGGACGCATTCTCTAAAATTTCTAATAGTTTAAATAAAATCCTAGGGTATATATATCCTCTTCTAGAGACACATGAAAAACACCAAAAAGTTAGATTTAGCTTTAGTAATTTAAATATTGAAGCATTGACATAAGTAAAGACTAGTGTCCATGGATTTTACCTCTACACATATAGAGATACCTGCACCATAAACGGAGATGAATCCCAAAATCATTGATCTCCTGAAGTCCCTCACTAAACCTCCTCCTCTCATCTCCCCATTATAAAAAACCCATCTTCATTCATCTTTAACCCCTATTATGGGGGGGGGGGTCCCATATTACCCATCTTCCTTGTGTTCAATGAGTGACCACTAGATTCAAGAAAGATCCATGTATAATGTTTCTTAGCATCACTAAGTTAACTACATCTTTGATTAAGTTTCCCTATTTTTCCACCAACAATATTACTTTAACCTGGAAGTAAATAGTTGAATATCTAATACCTTCCCTTTCGTTGTTCTGAGCATCCCACAGAATCCAGAAGGCTGCCACAAATACAATACCACACACCCTCATCTTCGATACCTGATTGAATAAATTAATGTATTGATTAATTTATGGAAACATGGAATTGGATTAATTAATTGTTTAATTAATTAATAGGATATTTGGATTGTGGAATTGAATTAATTAAATGTTTAATTAATTGATGATATATTGGGATTTTGGAATTGGATTAACTAATCATTGAATTAATTAATGAGATATTGTGATTTTGGAATTGGATAAATTAATTGGTGATTTAATCAATGGATTAAAGGTTTATATGGTATAATTTTTAATTTCATGTTTATTTCCTTGTGATTAAAGTATTGATTCTTGAATTGATTTGATAGTTGAAATGGAAAATTATGATGTGAAATTTTATAGTAAGGTTAATGTTGATTAATCGCGATATATGTGATGTTGTGACATATGGGATATACATGTTTGGGAAATAGACTACTGATTCAAAAATACCATAGAGATAAATTGATAAATGTGTGTGGGACATGGTCTGCTACATCAAAAGCCCATAGTGATAAATTAGTGTGGTACATAGAAGACTACTTTAAATCACACTTTTATGATTTTTGATAAATGATTTGTGGGTTAGAGACTACTACATAAAATACCCACAAGGTCCTAGGCATGTTGATCTAAGGACATAATGTTCGAATTGTACTATGGTTACAATTTTCCATGTTAATTAATTGAAATAAATGGATAACGAAAGGCCATGTGTTATAATGAATTTTGAATTGAATATGTGACATGTGATGTCTCTTGAGGATTGTTCAGACTCTAAAATGGTCCAAAACAGTTACTGTGAGTTTGGGTGTACTTAGGAACATAGAAGTTATGTGGTTAAATAAAGAGTAATTGAATAAATGTAAATTTTTTACTTTATTTTTTATGTTTTATTATTTATGAAACTATATACCCTATTATTGAATGGATATTATTTTAGACTCCATTGGTGGTGGAATTATGAGTTGTACTCACACCCTACTTAGGATTCTTGATCCGTACCCGATATACTTTATGTTTGTAGGACAAGATAATGAAAATAGTCTTATATTAGATGGATGAGTTAGGATGGAGCATGGATGAGGGAACCAAAGTTATTGTGAGGAACCGCTTAGGAGTGTTAATGTGCATTTATTTTGGGTTTTTCATTTGAAACTTTTCATGTACTTGGCATGAAATATCTATTGTTTTGGTTTGGATATTATATTCATGTTTTAGTCATCATGGTATATTGGCCTTATTCTGGTCATTGTTATATCATTCAGTTATTGTTTATTTACTTATTCTATTGTGACACTTTGATTAAAAGGGTATAGTCTTTCCATGATGGATATTATACCCTCAGTACTAGTATGAAGCCTTAAAATTATTGGTAGGCATTCCCAAGGTCATGTGACCGACCTGCTTAGGGAACCAGTGTGTGGCACTCAGGTCGGGACATTACAAAGTGGTATTATAAGATATTTTATTTTATTTTATTTTTTATTAATATTTTGGAAAGGTAGATAGGAGAATAAGATGAGTTGAGCCTTGGTTAATATTCCATTCATGGGATTATCTAACCCATGTATGAGGGTAAAAGCCATGTACCAAGGGTGGGATTGTTGTTGTTGATATTTACTATTATAGTTGGATTTTATTTCCCCTTGAGTGATGTATTTGTTTTGTTATGTGATTATTGTTTCTAAATTTTTATGATATTTGACTGGTGACCTGGTATGGAATGTGAGTTTAGTATGCATGAATCATTCAAGGAAATTGGGATTTTTTGAGACATGCATCATTTTAGGTACACATAAGAAAAAAAGGTTTTGGGTAAGTTGTTAAATGAAAATTCTTTTATTTGATTATGTGGAATAAATTAAAAGGTGTGTGATATGAGTTGAGAGTTGTAAATGATGCAATTTTTGATTAATTGAAATGGAAACTGGGAGTCTAATGAGAAACCTTAAAAATGAGAATGATTTTACCCTTGTAAAACATGATCTAGATGTAGGATGGTTAAGGGTACTGATAGTGCCTCAATTTTGACTTGTTATGGATTTGTGTGAATCCCTCTTGTTAACTGTGTAATTTTTGTGAAATGTGTCATAAGATATGTGTTTGTAATTGTAGAGATATGCCTCTACAATGATGTCTGTTGATAGGATGCAAAGAGGATATGGCTAGAAATGATCCTCTAGTAGTGGAACATGAGGAATCGAGAGTTCCAAGTGTAGGAGCCAGAGAGTATCTCCATGAGAAATTTTCTTGCTTCATGAAATTTATGGAGAGAGACCTAGAGTAGGTTGTGGAGAGTATCTCTGATATGACATGGTATTTCCAGTTGCAGTACCCTCTGACTTTCATTTGAGAGGGTGGACCTGAGGAATATGAGTTCTGGATTGAGTATACCAAGACTATACTTAACCACATGGATACTTATACTGAGAAGAGATTCAAATTGGTTACTTACACATTACATGGTCAAGAAAAGAGTTGGTGGGACATCAAAACTAGGTATGGATAGCTGGAGACTATGGAGTGGAAGGACTTTCAAGAAAAGTTCTTGGAGCACTTTTATCCCAAGATGCCTAGACAGGAGAGAGAAGAGGAGTTTATGAGGTTGAATTAGGGGAATATGTCCATGATGGACTATGCTATATTTTTTTTATATATTTGCTGCACTTTGTTCAATCATTAGAAGAATATGAGGCTACTGTAGAAAAACCTTTTCAGGATGGGATTAAATGTAAAATTAAGTCCTAGGTGAATATCTTTAGGAAGAATAAGTTTTCTGAAGTGGTGAATGAGGATATAATTTTTAAGGGGAACCTATAAGAGTCTTCTAGTGGCAGATATGTCATTTTAGATGGATAGTTAGTAGGAAGGACTTCCAACAGTAGGAAGTATCATTACGATAATGTTAGCTAGATATGAGAAAATTAGAGTAGACAAGGGGAATGTTCAGTTACATGGGACCTTGCTCGAGTGACATATCACCAGTATGGTATGTTGGGAGACTACCATAGATAGTGATCCCAACCACCGATAGAGTGATGAGGATGCGGCATGATGGTAAATCCAAAAATGTTATGAAGGAACCAATGGAAGATGAACAACGATGGAAGAGCTAGACATAACCAAAGTACAATAAGGTGGTATTATACACCATACTAGTCTCTAAGTTATAGTTCTACTCATCATAGAGGTAGAGGCAGTGGATGCAGTACTTCTGGGAAATAGCATCTATATCAGAAGAGCAGTGTACCTCAGGGGACTCAAACTGTATCACAAGGAATAGGGGAAGTATTGTTTCATGCCATTCAACCTATATTGGTGGATAGAAATGCTAAACCATCAAAATTAGAGGTACTATTCTAGTATCTTATACACTAACTAGTGCCTCTTATTCTTTTAAATCCGCATAACTTTTAAATGGTTTGAGCCTAGTGGTGGATTTCGTGAATGGGGTTATAAAGATCAATACACATATGGGAGTACGATCGAGAGACATTTATTTATGCAAGGGGTTTTCTCTCCAAGTTAGGGAATATAATTTTATATGGGATATTTACATCCTTGATATGTCAGGATTCGAATAATTATGGGTTTGGAATGTTTAGTGGAATACTGAGCCCATATTTATTATTACCGGAGGAGGGTGACTTTTAAATATCTAAAGGTTGAAAATTATATACACCATGGATATTGGGATGTCAAGAAAGTCTGAGCATGGTAATTCATTTGTAATCAGGGGATATCACCACCCAAGTTTCTAGTTTGTTGTTGGATGATGGGGGTGCAGAACAATATGTCTATCCACCCATAGTGGATAGGATATAGGATGTGTTTCTTGAGGAATTATCAGATATTAAACCTAATAGAGATGTGGAATTTACAACTGAACTCATACCAGGGGATGATCTAGTTTCTATTCACCATAAAAAATGGAACCAAAAGAGATTTAAGAGCTAAAGACTTAGTTGGAAGAGTTTATGAATAAGGGTTTTATCTATTTCAGTACGTCACCTTGGGGTTCTCTAGTTTTGTTTTTAAGAAGGCAGATGAGACTCTATGCTTATGCATTGATAACTTGAATTTAAACTAGATGACCGTGAAGAACCGATATCATCTTCCATGTATCAACGATCTTTTGGACTAGTTGAGGGGAGCGTGTATTTTTTCCAAGATTGACTTAAGATTGGGGTATCATCAACTAAGATTTCAACCTTCTATTTTACCAAGGACTCATTTTAAATGTTGGTATAAATTTTACGATTTTGTCATGATTTCATTTGGGATGACAAACACATAAATAGTTTTTATGGACTTGAAAAATAGAATCTTCCACCTATACCAAGATCAGTTTTTGGTAGTGTTTATAGATGAAATCTTGGTGTACTCCAAGACTGATGATGATCATGAATAACATCTTGAAATCATACTGAGTACACTGAGAGAGCATCATATATACACCAATCTATATAAGTGTCAATTCTATATTGATTAGGTATTTTTCTTGGGTCACATAATCTCAGAGGAAGGCGTGTTTGTGGACCCAAAGAAGGTCTAGGTAGTTTTTTATTGGGAGCATCCCAAGAGTTTTTTCTATATCATTATAATTATAGAGTTAGAAAGATATTATCGAAGGTTCATCCAGGAATAATCCCAAACGGAAGCACCATGTTTGGGTTTGACCATAAATGGAGTAAAGTTTGAATGGTCTTTATCATGTGATAATGCCTTCTAGGAGTTGAAGAAGATCGTGACATTGGAACTATTCTTGACCCTAATCGAGTGGGGTGAGAATTAAATAGTATTTTTTTGATGCTTCTAGAATTATAATTAGAGTAGTGTTGATGTAGGGAGATCGAGTTGTGGCATATGGATCTCCAAATTTGAGGCCCCATGAACAGAACTACCCTACAAATTACCACGATTTGGTAGTACCCGTTTATTCTTTGAAGTGTTAGTGACCTTTTCTATTCGGTGAAAATTTTACTATGTATACTAATCACAAAAGTTTAAAGTATATCTTTTTTCAATGAGATTTGAACCTGCTACAACAGAGGTGGTTGGAGTGTATGTGTTCATTTTACATTGAACTAGAATATATACCTAGGAGGGGAAATAGTGTTTTTGATTCTCTAAGAAGGAAAAATCAGAATCAGGAAGTTCAGGAGTTTAGTGTTAAGTAGAAGATGATAACTTTACTCATCAAGATGCATGTTGTGTTTCAGGAGGGTCAATAGTAGATGAATATCATATCAATTGTAGTGGAGTCTACACTTTTGATCTAGATTAGAGATATGTAGTATAAGGATCCATAATGTTTGGAATTGAGGGGAATCCTTAAAGGATGAGAGTCACCTTATGATTGGTGCATAGATGAGGATGAGATCATCTATGTTAGTAATCAGGTTGTTATGACTACGAGCATGCAGGAGGAGCTGATGCATGAATTTTATGTCTGGAAGTAGGAGGTTTATCTAGGTCTTACTAAAATGTACTGTGACCTTCATTTATAGTTTTGGTGGTAAAACATGAAGAAGATGATAAAAGGGTTTGTGACATGATGCTACACCTATCAATAGGTGAAGGATGAGTATCAATGATGTGGAGGCTTATTACAGTCATTTCCCATTCCATAATGGAAGTGAGACGACGTTACTATAGACTTCATGGTAGGTATCCCAAGGATTCCTTATAAGAATAACTCTTTTTGGGTTATTTTTTACTGTTTTAAAAATGTAGTGAATTTTTTACAAGTATGAGAAATATTCTCAGTGAAATAATTCAGAGATATATGTATGCGGAAGATAGTCTGTCTGTATGGGGTGCCACTGAGTATTATTTTAGATCATGAATCGAGTTTTACTTTTTTCTTCTAGCAGGAATTACAGAAAGATCATGGTACACATGTTTTATTGAGTTCAAAATTACACCCCACATACATATGGGAAGTCGAAACATACTATAAAGGTTCTTGAGGATATTCTTTGAGTGTATGTCCGAGTCTTTAGTAGGTCTTGGGATAAAAATATATTTTTAGTGGAGTTCCCCTATAAAAAGAGTTATCTAGAAAGTATTCAGATGAAAGAATATGGGGCTATTTATGGTAGTCTATGCATATCACCTCTATGTTGGATGGAGGTAGGTGAGTCAGAGCTATTGGGACTGAGTCTCATGCAGGAGACGTTGAAGTAGGTTCAACTGATTCAGAAGCATATGAATATAGATTATATTAGACATGAGTCATACTCTGATAGATGAAGATGACCCCTAGATTTTATGTAGGGTGATCATGTATTCATTCAAGTGTCTGTTATATTGGGTCTCTGTAGGATACAAAGACAGGGTAAGATTGTGCCTAGGTTTTTTGGACAGTTTGGGGTTTTAGAGAGAATTGGGCTAGTGGTGTATCAATTGGATCTTCCACAGAGGTATAATTCTATGAATGATGTTTTACATGTGTTAAAACTTTAGCAGTATCACCCTAAACCTTCTCAAGTGATCGATGTATATGATGTTGAGCTTGAGATAGATGCATCCTTTGAGGAGCATCCGATACAAGTGTTGGATCACTGTGAGAAAGTATTGTGTGGAAATACCTTGTAGATAGTTTATGTATTTTGGAAACATGGTCATGCATAAGAGGAAACATGGGAAAGATAATAAGATATTTTGGATCAGTGGCCTGATCTTTTTGGATTTGAATCTTAGAGATGTTTGGGAGTACAACTTGAGGATGAGCTGTTATAAGGTGGAGAGATTATAAGATGCTAAAATTTTCTGGATATGTCTCAAGCTCATTTATAGGAACTATTTTTACTTGTTTTTTTGGTTTTTTATTGGGTGTGTTTGGGTGAATGTTGTAGAAAATTATGATGAGAGGCATCACATAGTTGGCACACAATTTCCCCAAACCGTGATCCCAACACAACAAACCATGTGAACCCAAATAGAAAGGATTTATAAATATGGCACATAGTTTTTCAAACAGTGTGCCCTATTAAGAGTAACCATGGACCCCCCCTAAAAGAGGTAGACAATTTAGGCACATAGTTTGAAAAAACTTGTTCCCATTCCCAAGAATCTATGTACGTGGTTTTAATTAATCCAAAAATTGGTTTTAAAAATTCATACACCCTAATATTATATCTCTAAACACCCTTTCTCCAACATAACCAACTAATCTCATTTTTGGATACTAACAAACAAATTAATTGGGAATCTGAACTCTATTCTTAATGATTCGAAGCTCGAATTATAGATCTTTACCTCTCCTGGTAATAGAATCTCATCCCAATTGGTTTCTCATTCTTCTACCATCTTTCTTTCATTGTTTAAAGAGGCATTTTTCTTTATTTGTGACAGATATATATATAGGTTTAATATATCTAATCATTTTTATCTTGTATCTAGGTTGAATATCTAGAATTAATTCTTCACTGTGATTTGGGTTTTTTTCTTCAATTGTGGATTTCCATTGGTGAGAGTTCATCAAAAATTTTGAGGTAGGTGGTCTAAATTCAATTACCATTGTCTTAAATTCCATTTGTATGTATGCATTGTTAGATTTTTATTAGAATATTTGGAAATTAAATCTTGAATTGAATAAATTAATGGATAATTAATTTATGGAAACCTAGAATTGGATTAATTAATTATTGAATTAATTAATGTAATTTTGGGATTGTGGAATTGGATTAATTAATTATTGAATTACTTAATGAGATATTGTGATTTTTTAATAAAATTAATTAATCATTGAATTAATTAATTATATATTGTAATTGTGGAATTTGATTAATTAATTGGTTCATTAATTAATGTATTAAAGGTTTATATAGTCTAATGGTGTGAATTAGTTATTTATTTACATGTGATTAAAGTATTGATTCATGAAATGTTTTTATAGTTAAAATGAAAAATTATGATTTGAAATGTGATAAGAGGATTAATATTGATTAAAATTGATATATGAGATGTAGGTGTGTGGTGCATGGACCACTACTTTAAAATCATACAGTGATAAATTGATAAAAACGTGTGGTACATGCTCTACTGCATTAAAATCCCATTGTAATTAATGAGTGTGGGACATGAGCTGCTGTTTCAAAATCCTACTGATGTGATTGTTTTGATAAATTAGTTGTGGGTCATGGAATGCTACTTCAAATACCCAGAGTGTCCTAGGAATGATGATCTAGGCCCAAAATGTTGGAATTAGACTATGGTTCCAATTGATCATGTTAATGAATTAAAATAAATGGATAATGAAATCCCATGTGTTATAATGAATTGTGAATGAAATATGTGACCTGTGATATCCCTTGTGGATAGTTTAGACTCCAAAATAGGCTGAATTAGTTATTTAGAGTTTGGGCGTCCTTAGGAATGTGGGATTTATGTGTTTAAATAAATAGTAATTGAATAAATGCAAACTATTTAATTATCAACTATATTTTATTCTTTATAAAACTCCATACACTATTATTGACCGGATATTTTTTAGATGCAATTGGTGGTGGCCTACTGAGTTGTACTCACACCCTACTTGGGCTGCCTAATCAGTACCTAAATAGACTTTAATTTTTAAGGACAAGATAAGGGAAAGTGTCCAATGTTAGATGGCTGAGTCGGGATAGAGAATGGATGAGGGAACCAGACCTGGTGTCTGTACCCTCTTGGGAGTGTTGGTGTTCATTTATTTTAGGTTTGTCATTTAACACTTGACACGTACTTGGAATAACATATCTACAGTTTTGGTTTGGATATTTTATTCTTTTTTTAGTCATCATGTGCTATTGGTCTTATTCTGGTTATAGCAATATCATTTGGTTATTGTTTATTTTCTTCTGCTATTATGCTACATTTATAAAGAGGGTATAATTTCCCCATGATCGATATTAGACCCTCGCTACTAGTCAGCATCCTCTGGTGAATGGGGATGCACTCCTAAGGTCATGTGACTGATCGGCTCTGGGCACCGATGTGTGGAACCTGAGTTAGGTTGTTACACCCCCCTCTCTTCCTCCCGTCACCCCCATGGTAGAGAATGGATCTCTGTATGTCTCGATAAATATTTCAGGTAAGTTTCTCCTCTTCCTTCCTTCATTTTAGATTCTTCTTCACTATACCTAGTTTCAACATGATTTGAGATAGGGTTTATTGTATATTTATACTAGAGTATAGTTGAAATCATCTAGAATAATTTAAATTTTTTTGTTTGTTGGTTAAGGAGGTCCCAAAAGGTTGAACACACACCGTCAGAAGTGGTTTTGGTGATATGAAATTGTGTGGTGTGTTTTCTAATGAATATGACTCATGATTTAATTTAATTAATTAATTATTAATTGTTATAATTAATTATTTCTGTCTTTTAGCCTAAGATAGGCACTTGAGAGCATGGATGAGATTGAATAAGGCTAAGTAGAGCTTGGTGAGGGGTCAACTCCATGATCATGGTAGGTAGAACCTATGATATAAATTTATATGAATGTTTATTTATGAATGTTCATGTCTACACAAATAAATGGGTTCAGGTAGAGTTACTAGGGACTAAGAGTTCCCTTGGTAAGAGAGAGAGAGAGATAGAGAGAGATAGAGAGAGGGTGACATTGAGCCTCCTCAAGCTAGTATAAGTACTCCTAGCACTTAAATGAATTGAGATAGCCTGGGGACCATGTACCCAAGGGGAGAAGGTTCCAATAATGTAGATGTGAGTCCTTGGGTAGGTTTTGGGGTATAAGTGGTGATGCGGGATAACCTAGGATGAGTTTCTAAGGCTAGAGGGTATATAGGAGAGGGTCTTACACCTAGTGGAAAGGGTGAGATAGTTTTTCATCTCACACAAGATGAGTGACACCCTATTGAGGGTGGATTGAGGCATGGTGATTATTTTGAGTAGGATGAGTCCTTTGGGATGAGACAATGTGTGTTGTTGAGGGTTTTCTTACTGGTGAAGATCTGATAGATCTCCCTTAGGAGATGTGGGATGGGACCCTAGTGTAGGTCATGGGAGTTTTCTGGGATATGGAATCAGGTCACCAAGGGGCATAGAGCAGGAAAACCCAATAATATCCCTAGGAAGTAGGACTAGGAGTTTGGAGAGGTTTTGGTGAAGTTGGATCCATACTTAAGGTCTGGGTTAGAGGAGTCTATGGGAAGTGGTGTCGCTAATGGTTGATGAAAGTGAGATGGTATCGATGAGTAGATACCATGATGGGTCTGGGGGACCTAGTGGAAATCCTAAAAGGTAGGAAGAGTGGTACTTTAATATGAATTTATAGGTATCAAGTGACTAGTTCACTAATATTAGTTAGTGAGATGTGTTATGGGTTGTGGGAACTATGTGTTTTTGCATGTGATTTTATACGTGTGTTTTTGTTGGGAAAATAACCCAATGGGGGAGAGGAACATAAGGCTTGGAACCACCATGATTGAGATATATCTAGTTGAATTGTCTTGGGTGATATGATGTTATCATGTGCATGAAGTAGAACCTTTCACCAAGTAGTATTGGGTCATGATAGTGGACCACCTCAAGTGAGAGAATATGGTTGTGGCATGACGTAAGGTGTGGATGATGAAACCTACCTTGAGTGGTGAGGTAGTGGGTTAGGATTTGGAAATAACACCATACCTTGTCCCTCTAGGTATTAGGTAAAATTATTGGAATATTCTTACCCTGAGTATTTAGGTATGAGTTATGGCATGGGTTCAATAGGACCGGGCTGGGTGATGATGAAACTATTACACGATGCTGAAGCAGGTTTGGTCAGGTGTCATTGTGGCCTAGTTAGCACACAATGATCTAATAATAATGTGTATCCCATTGAGTATTATGGTGTCCTAATTAGAATATGATGACTCAACAAGAATTTTTATTTCGATTCGCTTCCTTTACTCATGTATACAAACACATATGCCAATGTATACAATGGGTACTTTGTTATACCCTACTGAGTTATATGCTCACACCCTACATGAGAACTTTGGTGAGAATAAAAAAATTATGTTTAATTTCAAGTGAAAGACTAGTTGTGTAAAGGATTAATTCAAATAAGCTTGATGGGTTTTGGAGACAGGGATGTGGTGAGACTTGAGGATGGTTGTAAATACTCTTGTATGTTATTTTGGATTGTCTTGTTTATGTGGTCGGACTGGTGGACAACATGCTATTATATGTTTTCATGACTGTGTGTTCATATTATCTATTCTAATTATTATAGAATTATATTTATTTATTGTTTATGAATATTTTTATATCTACCATAGATATTGTTTTTGTTATTTTCTACTATTTTATAACCCTGATTTGTAGGAATAGTCTCCCTAATGCATGGATTAGTCTCTCGTCTCTAGTCAACAACCTCTAGCATATGGGGAGATGAACCTGAGGTCACATAGAACATCAAGTTGGGGAAATATAGAGTTTCCACCATACCCGAGTGTTGCAAAATGGTAATCGATCTTTTTATTTGTTATAATGTTTGGGGAGATGGTATATAGGTGGTCCCTGAATATATCAGAGATTGTGTTGGACCTCTGACTGACATGTCAACAATACATTTATGATAAGAAGTCCTAGTCACCGGGGTAATTAATTTATATTCTTGGTCTTCATTGTTATGATTGATATGTTTATTCAAATATGATATTTTTATGGAGATTATGATTTATGGGTTCGGCTCTTTGTCCGTTGGTAAGAGGCCCATGTACATGAATTATATTTCACAAGTAGGATTCACATGACACATTCATTTTTGTGTGTGGTTTCTTTATTTATGATAGGTTTAACTATTTAAAGGGTTAATAGAAAATTATATATAATATTACCATATAAATTATAATTGTAATTCTACATATTCAGACTATTATTTTGAATCATGAGTAGTTTTATGATGGTAGATCATGTGGATCATTTTGTGATATGTTATCTGGTGATGTTTATGTCGTCCCTTGTGCAAGGGATGTAGAGACCCCTAGGAGTTTAGTGTAGGAATTTGATTCCTTGATGATGGAACCTTGGTGGATTTTTTAGGTATTTGATTATTGTGGAATGATCTAAGTATAGGCACGATTTTTCATGAAGACGTGGGGTTCAATTATATAAATTTTCAGAAAAAACTTATATGAATTTTTCCTATATGATTCTTGGTGGAATTATACTTAACTAAATTAGGTGGATGTGAAAACTCTAAGGGATTATGAAGAAGGGAATAAAAATTCCAGGTGGCTATGATGTATAGAATGTGATGTGCTCTTGGAGTTGAAGTTGGGTTTTAGAGGGTGGGATTAGTTGGTTTCCTGGCCTTATGGTTTAAGATCATTAATGGTTGGATCTAGGATCTCTGTATGTTAAACACTCATGGTTTTAGATCGATGTTATGTGGAGGGTGACCGTGTTGTGGATTTGGTATGAATAGATGCCCTAATTTTGAATATGAGCATCGATAGAACTTTTGGATGGATAAAACTAACATTTATGAGGATCATGGTTGGTGGGTTATATGAGTGATCCTTGGTTTGGTGAAACACTACTCATGGGAACATGATTCTGATAGTATGATTTGGTTATATGGAAGTGTGCACTCATTGGGTTATAGTGAGATCGTTTAAGATTATATATGAGATCCTATGAGAGGATTATTGGTGAATCACTCTTCCTTGAGGAGGATAGTGATCATTGGTGTGGATTTTCAGGGAAAAATATTTATTTGAGAGGGCAGGTTCATGTTGGGTACACATGGTGCCCGTTTGTGTTGCAGATTGATGAACAGGCAGTGTGTGGATCTAATGAGAACTATTCAGGTTATGGATAAACCTGATTGATGTTGTGAAAGTGATTTGGTGGAAATACATGTGTGAACATGGTGGCCTAGAGTTTTAATCCTTCTTAAGGGTTGATAGGGTGGGTGAGAGTGGTGTTGGGACCCAATTGGGTCGGGGCATGAGGAGTTGTGTAAGTGAAGACACATAGTGTGGACAATACTATTGGATATCAAATGCTGTGATCCTCATTGTAATTTTATTTTTGAATGATAAGGATGATATTTTTAGTTGGTCGAGAGTTGGTGGATGTAGGTGTTTCATATTGGTACTTGGGTGAGAGTTGATCGACCACATCTAGTTATTATTTTTAGTACTAGACAAATCATGGTCTATAGATGTCAGGTGTCTTGGTTTTTCAAGGTGATGATAATGATACTCTTATAGAGAGGAAAATTTTATCAGTCGTAGGTGAATAACTATCATATCATACAGGTTATGGGTGTGATGTGACTAATCGATAGATGATCGAGGTGAATTTAGGATGTCAGTGTGTCGTATGATCTGTTGATATTTAGTTCCTTAAGAAATACTATATTTGGGATTCATCTATGATATTAGATGGAGTTGGTGCATTGGAATTAGTCTTGTGGTGGAGTTAAGGTGACCAAAGTCTATGTTGAATCGATTCACGATTTTAGTTAGGGTTTATTAATGATTTCCAATAGATCATGGTGGAAATAATCTAGAACGATGGGGATTTTTGGTGTGGTGGTTAGAGGAAGTCCAATAAGGTTGAATTCAAGTCATCATAAATGGTTTTGTGGTGGTGGTATTTCATGGTGAGTTTTTAGATGAATATTAATCCTTGTTTTAATTTAAATAATTAATTATAATTTTTTATAATTAATTATTTGTGTCATATGGTTTGAGATAGGTTCTTAAGAGCGTGGATGATATTGGTTGAGGCTTAATGAAGCTTGGTAATGGGTTAAATTTATATTAGAGATAGGTGGAACCTATGATAAAAATTCCTATTAATGTTTATTTATGTGGTTTCATGCCTATATAATTACATGAGTTCATTAGAGTTACTAGGGGTTGAGAGTTCCCTCGGAAAGAATGAGAGTGTTCCATTGAGTATCCTTGAGCTAGTAGAAGTGTTTTTTACTTAAATTAATGGGTATCGATCGATGAATATATCTAGAAAGGAGAGAGGTGATAGTTAGGTTGATTTTAGGCTTTGGAAATGTATCAAGGTGAGAGTGGTGATGTGATATAGACTAGGTTGGGTTCCAAAAGATAATAGTTAGGTAGGAGAGGGTCTTAAGCCTAGTGGAAAGGGTGAGACTATCATTCAACTCACACCTGGTGAGTGACACCCTCCTAAGGGTGGATTGAGTTGTGTCCAGTGTTGGGGGGGGGGGGGGTGAGTCCTTAAAGATGATATGGGGTTTGTTAGAGAAGGGTTTAATTGGGGAAACGATTTGAGAGATCTCCCTTTAGAGATGTGAGTTGAGTCTCTAGTGTGGTAAATGGGGGTTTCTTAGGATTTGTCCCCGAGCTGCCAAGGGGATTAGATTAGGACATCCTAGGATGGTCCCTATGTAGTGGTACTAGGATTGATGATATATTTTTTTGAGGTTGGACTAAGCCTTATATTTTAGCTCAGAAGATTCTATGGGATGTGGAATCACCAATGGGTGATATACGTGGGATGGTACCAAAGATAAGAGACTATGGTGGATCTAAAGGACCTAGTGGATAACCTAAGGAACATAACATGAGGTTTTTTAGATATAGGGATATCTCTTGAATTACTAGCATCCTAGGATCAACTAGTGAGAAATGTGATGGGCTACAAGACATGTGTTTTATTTCATGCATACTCTTGTGTGTTCTTATGATAGGCGATGAACCCAGTGGGGGAGATAATCCTAATTCAAGTCTTGACCATGAGTGAGATGGAACTGGTGGGAATACCTTGGGTGATATTGATTCCTCATGTGCATAAAGTAGTAACTTTCCTTATGTTGGTATGGGTTTAATAGTGTATCACCATGAGTGAGAGGGTTGGGCCATTCTATGAAGTGGGGCATTACTAGTACAAAATTGATTTATCCCTACATTTTTTTACATCGATTATCTATAACAAATGTGAAAAATTGATTTACCAAACTGGTTATATAATTATTTACAAGTTAAATAAAAATCTCTTATTTTTAATGTTGGTTATTGAATAAACGATGTGAAAAATCATTTTTTTGACATTAATTATTGAATAATTGATGTGGAAAATAAAAGGCTAACAATTTTCAAATATATTAATAAATAAAAGACATGAAAAAAATTTATTTCTCACATAAATTATTCAATAATCGATGTGAAAAATCACATTTTATGCATCATTTATTAAATAAATTAAATTAAAAAGATTTATAATTTTAATCAAGCATCAGAAGAATACATTATTGTTATGTTATTTCATGTGATATCCCCTAGTTTTCTCTCATGTGGTAAAACATAACCCTTCTATATTTATTCCATGGACTTGAATCCCTTAATTATTCGATCCGTTCCCTAAAATCTCTTTGTTCCATGACCCATGGATTTTGATATCTTTCATTTGTTTTCCACCACTGTCATCCACCATCACCCATCATCAGTCACCACTCATGCTTCTTCCTGTTGGTGTTTCTTGTAAAAATTCTAATTTCAATTTATGGTTCATATTTTTTGTTTTAATTTTACATGAATTCAATGTATTTGTATTTTCAGTTCCAATTTTCCAATTACATTGCTTTATATTTGATTTGGAATCCACTATCATCACTCATTACCATCTGCCTCTTATGGCTTCTTCATGTTGGTGTCGACTTCTCAATCATCCCAATTTTGATATCAATTTATGGTTTTTTATTATTTTTATTTAACATGAATTCAAGGTATTTGAATTTTTATTTTTGGTTCCAATTTTCCAATGATCTTGATCTATCTTTGAGTTGAAATCCACCACCACCATCCACCAACACCAGTCTCTAGATGCTACTTGTTCCTTCTTCTAGGTGGTGTCATGTAATCAATTGTCCTAGTTCTGATATCAATTTATGGTCTATGTTTATTATTTTATTTTTTTTGCATCCAATGTATTTTAATTTTTATTTGTTATTCTAATTTCACATTAATGTCTCTTTATCTTTTATATTTTTATTTCTAGTTCTAATTATTTACACATCTTAGATATTTTTTAATTATGTATGATTTTTTAGATTAATTTTTGTGATTTAGTTATTAAATAATGATAATTTAATTATAGAATCACAATTTAATTAATGACTGATAATTTAACTAAGGTTTGGTATTTTTTATTAAAGGTTTGTGATTTTTTATTAATTATTGATAATTTAATAAATTCAAAGTTATATATTTTTTCATCAAAATAAGTTCTATTTTTTTGTGAAATTATTTATTGTATTTTTTATTTATATTTATAAAAGTGAATTTGAAAATAAATTTCAAAATTTAATAAATTACTTTAAAATTTTGATATTGTTTTAGATATAATAATGATTCAAAGTTGGATTTATTCTCTTTGAACAAGTCTTGAATATGATGAAGGTGTTAAATAATTTTTTGGAATTTTCTAAACAAAATGTTCCAAACAGAGACATGTATTTATATTCATGCCTAAAATGTTTAAATATAAAGAATTTGAAAAGAAGAGAGATCAAAGACCATTTAATTTTTCATGGTTTTAATTCATGCTAAAAACCTTGGATTTGGTATGGTTAAACATGTTATAATTATAGATCTATTTACGATGATGATTTATAAGATGATATGTCTGATAAAATTGAATAAATGATTCCTGATATTGAAGTAGAGAAAATTGAGAAAGAGCCAAAAATTGAGATCTATATGGTGATGAAAGAAAAAACCATTTTATCCAGGTTGTATATAATTTAAAATATTATAGAAAGTGTTAAAATTGATTAACTCGAAGGAAAAAAATCAATGGAGTGATAAGAGTTTTATTGAGTTTCTATAGCTATTGAAAGACATACTTCCCAAAGACAATAATCTCCTTGATTCACATTATAAAGAGAATAAAATATTTTACCTGATGGGTTTAGGGTACAAGAAAATTCATGACTATATGAATGATTATGTGGTATATAAGAAGGAATACGAATGTCTGTCAGAGTGTCCTAAATGTAAAATGTCATGGCATAAGTTGAAAGAAAAATCACAAGCTGATTTAGAAGTTTTGGCGACTCTTTCGAAGGATTTTTTTATCTTCCTATAATTACTCATTTAAAAAAATTATTTGAAAATTTAAATGATGAAAAAAATTTAAGATGGAATATATATGAGTATATATGTGATGGAAAATAACATCATCACTAATTGTCTATAGTGAAAGAAAAATGATCATCAATTTACTACATTTGCAACTGGAGTTAAAAATATCAGACTTAGACTGTACATAGATTGAATGAATCCATATCAAAGCCTTAGTAGCACTCATAGTTCATTTAATATTTTATTAATAATTTATAACTTATCTTCTAAATTTTGTATGAAGAAAAAATATGTCTTGTTGAGTTTAATGATCTCTAGACCAAAATAACCTGGAAATTATATTGATGTTTTCTTGTCCCAATTAACTAATGATTTGAAAATTTTATTGTAGGAAGGTGTTGGGTGTATGATTATTATAAAATATAATATTTTAAACTATATACAATGATTATGATCACTATAAATGAATTCTTATAATATAGAAATTTGTCTATATACAGTGTTAAGGGGCATAAATCTTGTCTAATTTGTGAACAACATACTTCAAATTATTAATTGCATCATGGAAGAAAAATAGTATACATGGGTCATTAGAGGTTTTTGTCTATGGATCAATATTATCAATGATTAAAAAATATATTCAATGGATCAAAATAATTTTATATTTCTCCAAAACCTTTTCCCACCACTCAATATTTTAAGAGGGTGAAAAACATTGAAGTGAAATTCAGAAAGAAACAAAAAATTTTAAATGATAGAAATATTTGGAATAAAAAATAAATATTTTTTAAGATACCATGTAATAAATATCATGAGGTCAAACCTAACATTGATTTCATGAATTTAGATAAGAAGATTTGTGAAATATTTATTAGAACATTGTTAGATATTAACAAAAAGACTAAATTTTGGTTCAATGAATGATTATACTTATTCTCAATGGGAATTTATTTAAAGTTAGATCCAACTTCAGATGGAAGATGGGAATACCTTCCTATGTATTTTCATACCTCACCTAAGAGAGATAACATTATATTTTTTAGTGTTTCTATGTTATCAAAGTGCTATATGTATATTCTTAAAATTTAATTTTTTTTGTGTCCCCAAAATATTTGAAGTTAACAGGTATGAAATCTCAGGATTATCACAGCCTGATGCATCAAATCCTAACCGTTTCATTTCATGGAATATTTCACATCTATTTCAGAATGACTATCATGAAGGTGTGTTCATTTTTCAATTCAAATTGTAACAAGGTGATTGATAAGAATTTTTGAAAAATATGGTGAATGAAGTATTTTCTATATGTTTTCAAACAAAAATGTATTTTTGTCCATTTTTTTGATATCATGGTTCATTTAATGGTTTATTTGGTGAAAGAATTAAAGATATGTGGACATGTATATCTATGTTGGATGTATCCTTTTGAAAGGTATATGATGATACTGAAGGGGTATGTCAAGAATTTTTATTAAACTAAAGCCTCTATTTTTGAGAAGTATATTTATAAGGAGGTTATAATTTTTTGTATAAGCTACTTGTTTGTAGTGGAGCATATAGATTTTCATAAATATCACCATGAATGATTCAATTATGGGGTAAAGAAGATCTGTGGATTGAA
The DNA here is from genome assembly GCA_963277665.1 of Viscum album. Lineage (NCBI taxonomy): Eukaryota > Viridiplantae > Streptophyta > Magnoliopsida > Santalales > Viscaceae > Viscum > Viscum album. The sequence continues at coordinate 1,206,958,759 of OY728150.1, read as the reverse complement.
AGTAAAATCATTAATAGGTGAAAAAATAAATAAGGTGCATTTATATTTCTTGGAAAACATATATGATTCTCAACCATATGTAACATTTTATATTAATGTGTTAAATCAATGTAATATAAAGAAGAGAGATATATGGATTTTAAATGAGTATATATTTTTTCTCTATGGATTAAAGTGATCATGCTTGGTAGATCAGCTACATTAGATTAATTGATATGGTTATAAGGTGGACTAATTCTAAATGTGATAAAATGGTCTGGGTATGAAATTAATGGCCATACATTTGAAATGAAAGATCAGGACAAAAAAAGTTCATTTAAGAATAGTAGTGTATTGGTGTTTGCAAAATCAATGCCTTTTTTCAAGTACCAAATACAAAAACCCAATCACCACATCCAGTGAATATTATGGAGTCAATGAAGAAATATGAGAGGTTGATTAAATTAAAATTTGAGTTCTAGTGTTTTCCTTCAAATGGGTTATCGGTAACAATAGTGTCAGACATGATGAATTCATAATGAAACTAGTTAATTTAAATAGATTGAAATACGCAAGTAATACCTTTATCAGGGAAACACATGAATTTTTTTTCTATGTTCTTGATCAATAAAATTTGTAGTGTTATATCATTTTACAAGAAAAAAATAGTATATTGGAAATGAAGAACTTGATGAAGATTCTAATTTATAGGAGATACATACTTCTATGGAAAGATTAATAGATAATAATTATAAGCACATTATAGTCATGGTTAATGCCACATGAAAAGATCATGAGGAAGGAATTTGGGAAAACAATCCTTTAATAATTTCCTAATATTACTGGTAACATATATATATATATATTAACTTTTTTAAATTTCATAAAATGTTAGATATATTAGTTTAATTTTATTTATTAAAACACATATTATAACTAATAATTTTTTTATTTATATTAGTTTTTTTGTTCATTTTACCATGTTTACAATTAATTATTTTATCTATTTGTTTATTTTGTGTAAACAAATTAATTTTAATCAAATATGTTAAATAAAAATAAATAAATTTTATAAAATAGTATATTCAATGAATATTCATTTTGGTGTAAAAAATGTTGTATTATGTTGGACAATTTCTTATACTCACACACCATTTTTGGATTTGCTTTCAATCATTTATTTCATCAAATCTCTCATTAATTTTGTTATAATTTTAATTAAATACATTAACAAGTATGAATACAAATGTATTTAATTTAGTTTACTTTTTTTGGATCATTTTTCATTTTTTATTTAATTTTATATATAATAGTTGGATTTTTATATATGTGTACAATTTTTTTGTTATTCACACACCATTGTTTTATTTTTTTTTATTTTTTTTATAATTTCATCTCTAATTAATGTTGTTGGTATTTTAATTAACTATAAAAATATGAATAAAAATGTGTTTAGTTTAGTTTAATTATTTTTTTTATAATTTATGATTTTTTATTTAATTATTGTATATAATAGTTGAATTTGTATACATGTGTGCTATTTTTTTCTTTGATTTGTAGGATAATGGTAGATCAAACATCTGATCTACCACATACTTCTGGGGAGGAACATACACATACTTATGGGGAAGACCGAACACATAATTAGGATGATGATCCTCCTTATCCTTCTACATAGGATCCATCTATTTCCATAGGGGAAAAAATAGTTTGATGGTTAGTAAACTTGGTAGCACAAGTTTACCAAAATTATCAATTTCTCAGAGAAGAGACCAGTTTATTCTAGTTGAATTTGACGATAATGATATTATTTGGTGTCTAAATTCAAAACAATTGAATAATTTTATTGCAGTGTAGACTAAAGAAAAAGTTACCATTTCGATTTATATTTGGAGAAATGTTGATAGAAAGAAAATATCTCAATTATGGGAATTTTTTTGGTAAGATCATTTTTTATTATTTTACTTTATCATGTTTTTTTTATAATATAGTTCCCCCTTCTTATCAGATGAAATATGATATACCTGATACTGTATGAGTCAATAATAAATGATTAGCATTGGATACTAGGAGACAGAGGGATTTTAAATAAACCCTCACATCAGATTTATTTTTTTGGGAATAAACATTATAAAAATCAATGTGGAAAATATAAATTTCTAGATATAGATACATGGAATAAATTTGTTGAAAGTATATGACAATAAGAAATTTTGGTAAGTGCAATTTTAGATTTTAAATGTTTTTTATATTAATTATCATATTATTGATATCTTTATTCTTAATTTACATCAAATGTGGAGATATCATCAAGAAATGTAATCTAGAAAGGTATACCGTGATACTTAATCTTGCGGTGGGTATACATTATTGGAAGAAAAAATGAGAGTAGAAAAATTTCAATAACTGGGAGCTGAGTCTTCAAGATCTACATAGGTTGGACCTCATACCTCTAGCTAGACAAAAAATGGATGAGGGTTTAGATGAACAAAAGGGGGAAATATCTTATAGAGGTGTGAAGGGTTATAACTGAGAGTATTATTATAATTTTAATTAATTAATTTTTTAAGTTAAATAAATTCTTTATATATTGTAATTCACTATATATTTTTTCAAATATTCTATAAAGGAATCCATTGTGGAGAAAAAGAAACAGGGGACCTTCATAGCTGAGGTTCTGAAGGATAATTTGGAAACCACATTAAAAGATCCCAAACATCCAGGTCATGTGAGTGGATACCCAACAGGGTTATTGGTAAAAAGTGTTTCCTTATTCTGAAACTTCTTTAATGGATGATGGTTATAAAAGGAAATTTAATCTTTTGAAGCTATAGTTTAAGATATTCATGAGATGATTGAGGAAAATATCAGAGTTTCGAAACAATTAATGTTTCTAGATATGAAAATAATGTTTTAGACTACTGATCCCACTCCTCCACCTCCATATACAGATCTAACTCATCCACCCCTCTTACTTATCCAACTCCTATAACTACTCCTCCACAACTTACCATTTATTGTGAGTTATATTTTAATGATCCCTAGAATAATATTGTTGTTTAAGGGATAATATATTATATTGGAGATACCATTCACCATCAACTGATAGAGATAGAGAATCATAGGTCTATTGTACCAGAGATTATAGATATATTAACAAAAATACCATTTCCTATTGATAAGGTCATTACATTTGGACAAAGTATCAACAATTTTTTAGTTTTTCCATCTATACTTGTTTAAAAAATTAACATTGAGTTATTTCTATACTATATTCTTTATTTAATATTGATGTTAAATTTATTTCAACATTTTAAATTTTATATATTTATCTATTATTTATAAAAATACTTTAAAGGTATAGACATATTGTATAGAAAACAAGAAATACAGAATGTTATGACTTCAGATAAACCTTCTTCTTATCTTGACAGAATATCAACATATTCAAAATTTTTGTTGAATGTTTAAAACAATCCAATAGATTCAGATATTTATAGGTGTGCAATGACTCTAATTATTAAAAAAATATATCATGGAGCTTGTAACTAGAGATGATTTGGTAATCAACATGATGAAAGTCTTTTTGATATAATTGGATTAATATATATATTTCATTTATTTTAATTTATTGATAATTTATACTTATTTTTGTTTTATATTAGGTATATTTATAAAATTTTCGTGCATCATGATATGAAAATGGTATATGGATTTATGGACCTACAATTTATTTCACCTATCGTGAGGATACTGAAAGATATAGAAAGAAAAGATTATATTATAGAAAGACTTTAAAATAATTCAATTATTTAGTTTTAGATTCTTTCTTATCTTCAAGAGTATGAGACACATATCTCATAAAGTGTTATATATCTCTTTAGATAATTACAACTCACATTATATTTTTTATATCAGTGTATATTGGATTTTGGGTGTTTTTTTATCCAAGAGAGAAGACACTTTACTAGATATGATTTATCTATGGTGAAGTGCAAGAAAATTTTAATAATATATTTAACATGTAAGTTTGAATATTAGAATACTCATATATATTATAATTACATATAAATTTATTTCATACATATTATTTTTAAACAGGGATTGGGATTAGTTTAGAGATAAAAAGTAAAGCAGAATAAAAAGATCAAATATGTAATAGAAAACATGACTTTTCATTTATAATACATACATTTTGATTGTAAGTATATAATACATCATTTTTAATTAAAAAATTAATTTTAAATATAAGTTTAATCAATAAGGAGTAATGGAATTTGGATATAATGTTCTAATATTTATGTTTGAAATAATTTTAACTCAGATTGTTACAAATTTCCAGAAGGTTAAAAATTTTTTATAATGATTTCCTTTAATATTTCATTAATTTTATTTAGAATACATGTTAAATTCTTTATTATTAATTTATATATTTTTGATGACCTTTATCCTTATACTATACAAGATCTAAAACACTTAAAAAGTGAATGGGTGAATTATTTCAAAGGTATGATTGTGTTTTAGTTTATTTATAATATACATTATAAATTTTAAAGTTCAAATTGTAATTTTTTGTGATTATTCTATAATATTTTTCTATTACTATTTTTTTGGTATTCTTCTCTACTGATGGGACGGGTGAATTAATTGAATTTTATTTTTAAAAAATATTTTTCACTTTGGTTATGAAATAAATATTGTGAAAAATTTAAAAACAGGAATTATCACATCAGTTTTTATAAAAAACTGATGCGAGGAAAGTTTTTCCATGTCAGTTTTTATATAACCGACATGAAAAAACAAGAATGATATACTTTTTCACTTCATTTTTTATATAACCGACATTAAAAACTATGTATGATCGCCTTTTTTACATCATTTTTTCAAAACTAACCTGAAAAAACTCCTCCAAATGTATTTATAACATATGTTATTATCAAAAAATATTAAAAAAATATTTATAATGTCTCCTGTAATAATGTCTCATTGTATCTGACATTAGAAATAAATTACATGAAAACCCTTTTTTTCACTAGTTCATGGATGATAGAACCTACCTTGAGTAATGAGGTAATGGGTTGGGAAATGGATATAGGACCATACTCTATGTCTCTAGGTAGTGGGTTGAGGGCTTAGAAGATGCCAACCCCTAGTCTTTAGTTGTGATCTGGGACATGGTAGTAGCATGAGGTGAGGTGATGACAGAAATATGGCATGGTTTTGAAGCATGTATGATCAAGTGTCATGATTTCTTGGTTAGCACACGATGAACCAACATGTGTGTGTATCTCATCGACTATTGTGGTGGCCTAGTTAGCACACACTGACTCAATGAGAATGTATATTTTGTGTCATTTAATTTTATAATGCATACACATGCATATGATGGATTATATTAGGGGTGATTGGTGATACCCTAATATGTTATATGATTATAATATATATAAAAAATATGATGTGTGTAGGTCTTATGTTTGCTTTTAGGTTGAGACAAGTTATGTAGTGGATTTTTATGGAGTGGCTGGATGAGTTTTATAGACAGAGGTGATGTGAGACTCAGGGATGGAAGTAGAGCCTCTTGTATTTTATTTTGGTTTTCCATGTATATGCGTTCTACCAGATGGATGATAAACTATTATTTTTTTGAATGACTATGTGATCATATGATTTATTCCATTTTTTATAAAATTGTTTTTATTTATTGATTTCACGTATTCTATTTATCAACCATGGATATTGTTTTGTTTATTTCATACTATTATGTGAATCTAATTCAAGGGAATAATATCCCTAATACATGGATTAGGTTCTCACTACAAGTCAACATCCTACGAAATAGAGAAAGGCATGATTGAGATCACATAGTGCACTAAGCTAGGGAACTATGGAGTGGCTACTGGATTAGGGTTTTAGAAAATTTTCCCTAGATTTTATTCCATATGGTTCAGAAAAGGGGTGATATTCCTTAAGAAGGGATCAATTTTGAATATCATATGGTGTACAAAATTCTTTCTCCACCATCCATAATCTCTTGAATTCTTTATTAGCTAGATTAGAGTTGCATGGAAGATTTTTTTGAATTTTTTGATTTGGTAAAACCAGTTGAATATGAATTTGATTCCCTGAAAATGAATGATCCCTTTATTTTCGCATGATTTCCTATGTAATTTTTTTTAATATTTCATGTAATCGATATTTGGAATTATTTCTACATATAATTAGTATATGGGTTATATAATGTGACTGGGTGTGTGAATTTACTTTGGGTCTCACATGGATGGGATGTTTTAATATGAAGAATGTTTGGGGAGATGACAATGATTCTTATATGAGGCATATCTCAGCCAGGTTAGTTTTGTCACGACCCGTCCTCGGGGCCCGTGCCGTGACTACCCCAAGTCCGCCTTCCATAGGCCAGGGGTTGGCGACTAGCACCAAGGCGTAAATCCCGGAAAAAGGGAAGGCATTTCCTTTGAAAAGTAAACAAGCACCACAGAGTAAGCAAGCAGAAAATTAAACACTACGTAAAACTGTAACAAGGTGTGCTGAAAGTAAAAGGGTGCCGGAAATACAAGCCCAACTGTAAAGTACAACTGAAAGGGAAAAACAGCAACTGAAAGGAAAAGTCGCAGCGTCGAGCCGTCCTCTAGAAGTCCCACCTAAACGGTGGGTACAGATAGCCTCCACTGCTCCTCGGGTCCACCTGACCGCTCCGAGTACGTCCCACCCAGTGGTCCACCTCCAGGTACCGTCCTGCTCCGCAAGCCTCCACCACGATCAGTGCTGTTCGTCGTCTGCAACCAACACAACGAAGTGCGGGAAAAGCCCATGTAGGGGTGAGTATAAGCTACTCAGTAGGGACCCCAAGACCCCCGAAGGTCTCCCAGAATCCACAAAGGATAACCACAAAGGAAAGATACAATCACGAAGTAACATCCGACACTGCTTAGGTATATGCCCATACATATACCTAAGTCATCAATTCCCGCTCGGCTCCAACGTCCGAGCTCAAGCACAACCCAGTCCACACAGGAAAGAAAAACGTAAACCCACATAGGATAGCACGACACAATCCACAAAGGAGAGTAAACAGTAAATCCACACAGGATAGCTCAACACAATCCACAAAGGAGAGTAAACAGTAAATCCACACAGGATAGCTCAACACAATCCACAAAGGAGAGTAACACAGGATTCAGATCACGCAGGTATACTTCTTCGGATGACGATAAAGATGATCACTGATCCGTCTAAGTCGTCGGACCCACAAAGTATCGATAGGTACTAACCCCCGCAAAGACCCACACAGGATCGGGCCCACACAGGACTTGTAGGCGCTGGCTCACACAGAACCGCTGAGCGCTGACCCACACAGGATCAGACCCACACAGGATCGGGCCCACACAGGACCTATAGCACTGACCCACAAAGGATCGCTGAGTGCTGTAGTCATCGCAGTCCACTGAGGATCTCTGCACAGTTGTCGTCGCAGTCCACTGAGGATCTCTGCACGGTCGTCGTCGGAGTCCACTGAGGATCTTTGCACAGTCGTCGCTGTCGAAGTAGCAGTCGCAGCCAGCTCTAGGGTTCCCGCACACAACAAGCTTGTTCGGGAGGGTCCGCTCCACGAGCCGAGAGGCCGATACATAAACTAACACAAAGTTCGAAGTTGATGTATCCAAAAGTTCCGTATGGTCAACAAGAACTCAACGTCGCAGACGGTGCGTCAATCGGACGCCCGGTCTGAGAGTTATTGGCTTTTTCGTCCCAGGGGCCCGGTTGGTTTTTAAGACAAAACCAACCCGACCGTACTCCACCTGTGTCCAAACCTCGGGCGGAGTGAGTCAAAAGATCCGTCTCACTTAGAGGAATCCACCAAAGCTGACGGCACGTCAATCGGACGTCCGTAGCTCAAGATATGAGCGTTTTCGCTCAGAGGGCCTGGTTGGTTTTGTGTACGAACCGACCCGGACGAACTTAAAGTATTCTGAAACCTTGAGTGGGATAAACTGAAACGACCTTCTCGATCCAAGGATCGCGTTGCCACTGACGGCGAGTCGTTTGGAGGCTCGTAGCTCAAGCTACGAGCAAAAGACCGAAAATGGTCCGAAGACGGGGGGTTCGGGCCCGGGCCGACCCGCCCCGACCCCCCCCCCCCCCCCCCTTCGGTCGACCGAACTGGGTCGACCAGAACTGGTCCGACCCAGCCGGACCCGGTCCGGCCCGGCTAGGGCGCGGCCCGACCAGTCGGACCGGCCTGGCTCAGCTCGGCCGAGCGGCCGAGCAGCTGGACGCCGCGGGGCGCGGCCCCCGCGGCTTGGAGGTGCCGCGGCCCCCCGCGTGGGGCTGCGCTGGATCAAAGGACGCGGCTTTGCCGCGTCAGAGTGCACCAGACCCACGCGAATTCAGCCGCGGAAGCCCTGTTTGGCGGCGCGCCGGGGCGCAGCCGCCCCCGGCTGCCGGCGCCGCCGCGCCGGTGACCTGCGCCGCCGCCGGCTTCCGCGGGCCATCGGAGTCGCTCCGGTGGTTCGATTCTATTCCCGTCTGCGCCGCTTCTCCTCCTGGGACTCATTATTTACTTCAGAACCATCAAATCTCCCTTGCGTCACGTTTTACCGTCGCCCGCCAAATCTGCACAACCACGAAGAACGGCGGAGGGTTGTCGGGCCGTGTTCGTTTGGCCCGCACCCTCCGCGTTAGATAAAAACAACGGGAGAAATTATACAACATATGAAACAACAATTTTAATAAATTAAAATTGTTCATATGAACCAGGTTCTTTAACTTTAAAGAAACGTTCACTGGAATATGAAATATTCACCACAACCCCTACCTCGTCAAGTCGTCGCACGCGTTCTTCGCGGAATTGTTCGTCACGGAAGGAGGGGATCGTCGCATCGTTGCGGAAGGGCGTCACGTCGTCGCGGAAGGGCGTCGCGTCGTCGCGGAATCCGGCATTGCGTCGACGAACTCAACGGACCAAGAAACAATAGATTTAATTATAAATAATTAAATCCGTGTTTTGTTAAAAACCACAAAGGAGATTTAAAAAGAAACCTGAGATCTCTTACCTCAAGAAGTTGGATATCGGAGATCGGGGCGGGGAAGAACGTCTCAGATGAAGTGTCATCAAACTCCGAGGGTGACGGCGTTCTTCGCGTTCTTCGTGTTCTTCACGAAGGAGGATGAAGGGACATGAATCCTGTCAAGCCTTTCAACGTGTAATCCTCCAAAATGTCTTGTTGGTCTTATTTTATTATTACGCCAACAAACGAAAAAGAGGTAAGTAACGACCCATTAATTCGTAGAATTAATTCAACGAAAGAAACTGCCCAATTAAATGGTTCGTTAAGAATTTAATAAAACACGTCAGTTGACTTTCATAATGACGGGTTTTCGCGGGTGCGTTACTTAGCGGAAAAGAAACGGCGGGTCTTGTGCGGGCCCCACCTCACAAATATCCTACCAAGAGGGTAGGATATTTTTGGATAAAACCCTATCTATCCCAACTCAGTTCAAGTGGCTTTCAAGTGGCTTCCAAGTGACTTAAGTGAAATAAAGATTGTCGTACAATTATTTTATTTCTTAACTTTAAGCCCGAAAATTAAAAACCACACCCGAGCAAACACAACTCCGGAAGAGGCATTTCTAAGCAAATACCGGCGCTGCGATTTCATCGGTGCCCTCAGAATTCGATTCCGGGCACCAGTTCAAAAGTTAGAAAAACCCGCTCGTTCGTTCACTGAACATACCCGAGCCAAACTTCGGAAAATGATTCCGGGCACACCGGGCCTCGGAATCAGGGGCCGTCAGAAACTGCGTTCTTGTAAAATTCCAAAGAAAATTAAGAAAAAAATTTCCGTGAAATTTATCGGTCTTTACAAGTTTTATGTAAGTGAATGGCCTATATAGTGCACCAATTCAGTTGACATGAGCAGATATGATCTAATATCAATCTAACATGAGGGTGGTGGACTAAGGAATGAATCATATAGAGCATCCCCGACCAATTTCACCTTATGTGATCCATCTGGGTACTGTAAATAATTTAGTATAGTTCATGACCTTACCCTTTGATTTAATATCATACAAGACTTTAGATTTTTCATTTAATACTATCTAGGTTGTCCACTTTTAATTTAATCACAAGTGAGTGGGTTTTCTTCCCATTTAATGCTATACAACCTCACATTTCTTCCTTTATTCACAAGAAATTTCTATATTTTAACGTATAATATCACACAACACTTTAAAATCTTATTTTCTTATATGAAGCTAAGAAAATTTCCCAGTTAATCATTCCTGCTGAATATTTATGAAAATTACAACACAAATTTTTTGGTACCACTAAAGAAGAATCTCTTGTGATTGGTGACTGCAAGACTAGACCTACTATAGGGGTTTTATGTCCCCTAAAAAGACTCATGGAAACCCCATTAGTTTATTATCCACCACATTATCTATAAATTTTGGGTGCTCTAAATGAGAAAAATGGATTGTAATCATACCTCAATTTGATAATATAATGATTTTCTACCTTACCCTGTGGATGTAGGTCACCCCGAATAAACCACATAATTTTTTGTCTTCCTATTTCTATTTCTATTTCTTTTCTTGAGTGAATAATATTGAATGATTGAGAGGGATTTTGTATAATTTTTTTTATTATAGGGTGGTGTTATTTTTTCTGGAGAATAAATTGTAGTATCTTTATTGTCGGTACCTTTGAAACCTACTTTCATTCAGGTCGGTCAATGCCGGTGTCTGTAAACTGGCTCCTTTGAACCCTCAATGTGTATATATGCCCTTCATGTTCAAAGGTGGTATCTATAAACATGGACCTAAGAAATGTGTTTTTACATATTTATATATATATATTTATGTATATGAATATCCAACCTTACAAAGGCATGGATTATTACAACCCATCCTCCTTGTAGGATCACTCCAAAGACCGATCAAAACTAGACCCTTCTCTAGTTGGAGACAATTTATTCTCCATGTATTTTTTTTATTTGAAACTTTGGTGTGACTAGATTTGAAAAACTAGGTGAGTGGAATAAGTAATAGAAAAAATAAAGATAAGGTCAAGAGGTTCAACTCTCTAACATGCCTAAATAAAAAATAAACATTATTAAAAAAATAGGAAATTGGTTTTTTGTTTTGTCTATTTTTGGGTGTAAATCTAATAGGAGGGGAGGAACCATGTGGTAGAAAAAGGGGTGGGGGAACCCAATTAAAAAAATGATTTTTGTTGAAAATAATAAATTGAGTTGGAATGTTAGTATACTTAAAAAAAATTGGAGATAAAATTCAATATTCATTTGAGGTCTGATTGAAGTGTTCAAATAATATATTTTATCATTATCGATAATTCTAGATTCATAAGTTCTATCTAATTTTAAAAATTCTAAATGTATTTTTATGAGGAGTCTTAAAATAGGATTAAAATCAAGGATTATATTCACCTAACATCGACCAACAAAATATGACTATGCCTAGAGTCACCAAAAGGGACACCGGAAGAAGGGTTGTCCAAAAATTAGAAAACTAAAAATGAATGTAGTATAGAAAACCAAGTATTTCAAAGATTTAAAATTTTTATATCCTCAATATTCAACCACTTTTAATGTTGGATTCTTGGTTCTAGATGTTCATTCCATATGTGCTGGAATAGAGATTGTTTTTCAAGACTGAAGGAGTATGTTGAAGGTGTGGTGGTTATGGGAAATAACCATCTTTTCCATATTAGATTTATTATGAAAATATAGTTGAGTATTCATGATGGTAAAACTTGACACCATATATATGTAATATATGTACCATAATTAGAGATGGACCTAATATTGTTTGGAGTTTTGGATAATCTTGGTTACTAGATTACCATTGAAGTTAGAGTCATGAAAGTAATTTGTGGTGCATTCCTTGCGATGAAAGGTACTCGGAAAGGTACTTTGTATTAATGGAATACTGAGATAGCTATAGGTGAAGCATCAATATCATATGATAGTAATCCAAATGCTTCAAAATTTTTTTGCATGAGACTCAGACACACCAGAGAGAAGGCATGGAAAATTTTAATTAATAAAAGAGTTTTGAAATGTTCCAATATTGAAAAATTGAACTTTTGAGAGAATTTTTTAATGAGCAAGAAGACTAGATTCTATTTTAGAACTAAAACCCATCATATGAGAGTAACATATGACTATATGCATACCAATGACTGGGGACCATAAAAAATGCTTCATTTAGAGGTAATAATTATTTTATCACATTTAGTAATGATTACTCACTATATGTTTGTGTATATTCCATAAATAATAAATATAAAGCATTGAATGTATTTTTTAAGTGGAATAGAATTAATGGAAATTATATAATTATGCAAAATAAAATGACCAAGATCAGATAATTATAGAGAATACACATCAAATATATTAAAGATGGTTTGTCAGAATGAAGGTATTGTGAGGAACTTTATAGTTCTTAGAATACCATAGAAGAATGGTATAGAATAATGTATAAAATACATTCTCATTGAAAACGTACATTTTATGTTATCTCAATCTGGTTTGAACAAATCATTTTGTGTATAATAATTTATTTATGTGGAAAACATTATGAACTAATTATCTTCTTCCATGATTGATGGAAAAATTCCATTAGAGCTTTGGTCTTGTGAAAAAGTTTTGGATTGTAAAAAAAATTGTATCTCTGGTTTAATACCTATTTTCATTTGAAATACTCAAATTTGGATCCAAGAGTAATAAAATATGTATTTATTATCTTAAATAATGGTGTGAAGGATTTCCTACTAGGGAATCTAGAAGAAAAGAAGATAATTCTGAGTCACAACGTCACATTTTTTGAGTTAGTGACGGTGAAGTAAAATGATTATATAAAAGAGAGAGATGACCCAATTTAATTTTATGTTTAAAAAATTCCACTAATTACTGATAAGAAGAAACATGATATAGAGTGCAATGATTATATGGATATTCTGATAGAGGAAGATGTACCACTACAAAAGGATACTCATCATCAAGAGAGTATCACCAATTGTAGAACATGAAGGAAAATACACAGAACTTCTAGGTATAATGATATGGATTACTATTCTCTTTCTATAATTTAAGATGATTTTACAAACAAATATTGATATGTTTTGGATAGAAAATAAATTAACCAGTGTAAGTATGCTATGTAAGAAGTAATGAGTTCACTACATCAGAATCAGACATGGGATCCTGTTACTCCTCTGAAAGAAAATAAATAAGTAGGGTGAAAATGTGTGTTTATGAATATTTAATATGAAACTATCAATAATGGTTTTATCTACAAAGGTATACTCTTTTATAAGGGATATAAAAAGAAGTAAGGGATAAATTACAAAGAGTTATTTATCTTATTGTTATGTATTAATCTACCCAAATATTTTTGACATTGGTTATCTAGTTTAATTTTTATTTTCCTCAACTTGACATCAAGGCAAAATTTATTAATGGATCATTAAATTAAGATATATATATATGAAACAACCCAATGGGTTTTTATACCAGGATGTGAGGATTGGGTTTTCAGATAAAAAAATTATTTTATAGCCTAAACCTGTTACTAAGATCATGGTACAAATGTTTTGACACTTTTATACTGAATAAAAAATATGCGTGAAGTCATTTTTATCATTGTGTTTACATTAGGAAAATTCATGATGATACATTTATCTACCTTTTTTATATATGGATGATATGTTGATTTTATGTAAAAGTAATGTGGAGATTGATAGGTTTTAATTTGAGCTCATCTCAGAGTTTAAAATGAGAGATCTTGGATAAGATAAGAATATTATTTTGATATATATTATATGAGATTAAGATAAGGGTGTTTAAACCTCACCTATATGGAATATTTGAAGAAATTATTCTAAATGATTGTCGTTGATGATAAATTCAAACTAGTCAATACCATATTAACAGAATATTTCAAACTTAATGCATCATTATCTCTGAAGATAGATGAATAAATGAAATTTATGGATCATGTTCTATATAAAAGTGCAGTTGGAGACTTGATGTATTCAATGGTGTGTATGATACTTACTATTTCCTAAGTAATGAGTATGTTAATTCAGTACGAGTATTACCTTGATAAAGGTCATTTGAAGGAAATCAAATAGATTCTATGGTATATTAAATGTACTGAGGATATTTGTTTAATGATTATAAGATATAAAAATCCTGGGATATTTATTGTCATATAGTTTGATTCAGATTATGTAGGGGAACTTGAAAAGAGATTATATAATACTGGTTATGTTTTCACTATGAAAAGAGGACTAGTAAGTTAGAGATATATTCTTTAGTCAATAATGGATTTTTCTACTACAGAGGAAGAGTATATGGAAATGATAAAATCTTTCATTGAATATATATAGTAATATGGGATGGCCAGAGAATTATGGACCATCTACAAGAACGTTGATGTGTTTTTTGATAGCTAGAGTTCTATTTTTCTATCAAATAATTAAGTCCATCATGTTTTAACCAAACATATTGATTTTCTATTTTACTTCATTTGATAGGATATCAATGATAAATATATCTCACTTTATAAGATCATGATAATTGAGAACCCATGAGACATGTTGATGAAAGTGGTCACATAGATCAAGTTCCAATGCTATTTTTACTTGATCAACATCTCTCAAACTTGAGATGCCTATAAACATTATAAAGGAAGCAATTAAAGTTGTTTGAGTAGAAACTAACTGGTATTTATCATCAAGGTGGATATTATTGAATACTAATGATAACTCTATTGCCTCTTTTTTGGAACCACTAATTAAGACTCACCCATGTTAGGTGACTTCAAGAGGAGACCCAATATAGTGGTCTGATACTACCCAAAGAAGACTTACAATATCCCCTTTAGTTTCTTCTCCATATCTATATCTATAAATTTTGGGTGCTATGAATGGGACAAATAGATTTTAACAATATATGTCTCTATTTGATCATAAATAGTTTACTACCTTTCCTTATGGATACAGGTCACTGTGACTGAACCAAATAAATTTTTTTCTCTCTTTTTTTATTTTTGTATCCCTACTTGAATGTGTATGATTGAGTGATTGAGTGAACTTCTACACAACAAACAACATTAATAATTTTTTCCTAAATTTAACAAAATCCGAAACATCAATGTATAATTTGTTCTAATGAATTCAAAAATTAATAAATCAATTTTAAAAACCTATTTTAATCCATTTACAATTTAAATCCATGTTATTACAAATAATGAAAAATGTGTTAAATTTCTAGGTTTTAAATTGAATAATGGGTAAATTATCAATGAAAAATCAGAATAGATGTTTAAAAAATTGGTTCTCATCACTAGATCCATCCTTAAATGGGATCTTAGTCTCTCTAAGTAATTAATAATTCCAATAATATTAAGTAGATGAGTGGAGACTAAATTTACTTTAGTTATCTTGCATCAAAATAATTCCTTTAAACAATATAATGAATATTTCACATGATTCTTATAAGAATCTATATCATCTTTTTAAATAATGTAAACAGTTTATTATTTAGGAAGGGATTTCTCAAATGTATATAATTTTCTTTCATGCTTGAGAACTAGTCTCAAATTCCTATACCAGTCAAAGAAATTGGTTATTTTAATCATTTCCCTATCAAGAATTGAACTCAAAATCAAGTTTATGATAATGATTCGATTTTATCTGCAAAAAATTATTTTATCGAATGATTATCATGTTTTTCTATCTTTCAATAAGGACATTTATTATCCGCATTCTTAGTAAAATGATGATCCATTTAAAATTATTATCATATAATATAGTGTGAAAAATATACATTTCATCATAACTCATCTCAACTAAGATTTTAACATAATAAATGACTATATATGATAAACTATCATATGAATCATATCTTATACACTATTTAATATTTTAGAAGACAAATCCTTTCACAATACATCATATTTATTTATCTAAACTTTATTCCTATATAATTTTAATGGTTAGCATTTCTCAACTAAGTGTAACCCAGGTTCATAAAAATAACATGCACCAAACAATTAAGGCGACATATATCCCACTTTTCCAACAAAATATAATCCATGATCACCCAAATTTATAATTACCTAACTATTTAGATGATTGAGTTACTAAAAGTGTTTTTCTTAGAAGGAATTTAGAACTTAGAATTTGTAAGCGGATTTAGAATCACACCATCTTATATTATTTATTATATTTTTGTATGGATGAGTCTATCAATTTAGTTTTAGTATATTATACAGTTAATGAAGTTAATATGGTCAAAACACATTAGGTATAGCTCTTTATAGGACTCATGATTTTTTACTTACCTAAATATAAAACCTAATTATATTCATACATATAAAAATTCAAACCATGCATATGGTACACGAAATAATTTCATGTAATGGTTTAGAATCATAAGGAATAAAGATACCAATAGGAGTAATCATTGCATGATGGGTATCCAATCCCTATTTTTCTAGATAGAGACTAAGCCCCCAGGTCAATGAGTAGTCCATCCCAATGTCCTACTATACAAATATCACTACTAAGTAGGAACACCAATTTGAATATAATATTAACACCTAATATGCATAAATCATAATCAATATTTACTTTCAATATCATAACCCACACAAATATCATAGTCATGGCTAAAGATAGCTAAATATTATGTATTACCTAACATATAATCCTTATATGCATAGTAAGACATTCATAATAAGCGGTTTCATAATTTAAAATAAATCATGTGTCTATTCAAAAATATAACACTTATATTCAAGAATACTAAAATAGAATAAACTAAATGAATGAATTATTCATAAATTTAGAAAAGTGATAAATATATTTGAAAATTTCATAAATCAATAAATTATTAATACTTTATAATCTATTCACACTTTTTGGATATTTTATAACATAAATAAAAATGATGATTTCATATTTATTTCTATATAAACTCTTTCAAATTAATAAGTTATATGGAATTTAATAAGAACTCTTTAATATTCAAAACAAGTGAAATTTATAAAAAAATTTATAATCATATTAACGTGTCATATTTTTTTCAAATGATTTACATAAACTAAATATCACACATTTTAATTTATTTAAACCTATAAAAAATCAACCAAAACTATATTTGGTAATATTTAAATAAATTTTTAAAAATGGACATATAATTTAAATTTTCATATTATCATTTATGATCATTTCATAAAAATATAAACAATTTTATATTTAACCACATTTTTAAATGTTTAAACACTTTATAAATTCACCACATAAAATAAACTTTAAATTGATATCAAATCTAACAATTATTTTAGTGTAGTTTATACACCCCTTCAATTTGACACGATATTATAGGATCAATTCCGATGATAGTTTCTATGATTTTTTTAAAAAAACCATAAAACTATAATCATTTTTATAGAAAACATGACATAGTTTATCCCCACTGATAATACTTACCAAGGAAAAAACCACGACCATTTTCTTAAGGTGATTCCTTTTCAACCCATGTCATAAGAAGTCAAACTTATTAAATGGTGACTTGGTTTCTTTTAGATACTTCATAGTTGTATTATGGAAATAACATTTCTATATACTACTAGAAAATTTATCTATGGCCACCACTCTATATCTATAGTTATTAGAACCATGGTTGTAGGCCAATATATGGATAAATGTCATATTTTCCCATAATCATAGGAATTATTTGAATAACCTTCACCTATGTGTCATATTGATAATAGTGGTAGCTGATCCTACATGTATGGGATATATGGTATGTGTTCATAGCCATATAGGAGAATAAATGTCCTATGTGGTAAGAGTGTAATAAGTAAATGTTGACTTACCTCCTTGAGCCATGTGACAAGTGGCTATAAGTCCCCCTCGTCCGACTATAGACATGGGTCAAATATAATATGAAACTAGGACCCTCAGGGGGGAGCCCTACAGTCATGGTCCATGTGGACAATAAAAATAGGTCCTTCGCGGGACCCAATACTATCACAAGCCATGCGAACCATGGAAATAGGTCCCCTGGGGGACCCCCACCACCACGGGATATGAAACCTATGGAGTAAGTCCCCTGGGGGACCCCATACTACCCCAAGCTAGGTTTTTCATGGAAATAGGTCCCCTGGGGGACCCCATTCTGCCATAGTCTAGGTGGCACATGAAAATAGGTTCCTTATGGGACCCCCTCCATTACGGGCTAGGTAACCCATGGTAATAGGTCCTGACCACATGGAATAATAATAATTATAATAATTATAACAATAAATATTTAATAATTATATATATTTGTTTATATATATACATATACATATAAAATTGGTGTAGTTGAGTGGTATAAAGCCTTATAGTATAATGTGTATGTTCTATGATTGAAACTCTATGTAAGAAATGTTTTAAAATTTTACATAGTCTACGTCTATGGGTGTTTCCCATGGCTATAACCTTATTTCCATGGGTAATTCCGATGGCCATAGACCTATTTACATGGGAATTTTCTATGTTTATGGACTTGTAGACACATATGACAATGCCTATGGAAATAGGTTACTCAAGAGTTTCCTAGGGATTTCCCATGGTAATATCTTTATAGCCACAAGAACCTACTCATGGCTATAAAACCAATTTATATTGCCGTACTAATAGTATGAAAAGACCGACTGACTATAGTCATAGCTTATAAACATGATAATCAGACCTACAACCATGGTTTTAGCTCATGTTCATAAAACATTTCTCTACTAGTGATACTAACCATAATCATTTTAACATTAAACCATGGTGTATTGATGTTTTTTTTACATTTCTGTATTTTCATGAAACTTTTCCATTCTAGTTTTTTAAAACCAAGATGTGGTTTTCTATTATTTATAAAACAAAACTCATTTGTCATATAATATAAGTCATGGTTTGGAATAATTCAAAAACCAAGATTATTTTTCATAAAATAAGTTTTGGTTATGAAAAAACCAATTTTATAGTTTCTTAATCTATTTGAGAAACTCAATCCAAGTGATATAGAAGTATATATATCACTTATTGGTTTTTATAAAGATTAATATTATCCAAACATAGAAAAAAATAAAAAAACTAACTTTCTATTAGGAATGAAGCTGTGAATACTAATTTCTGGAACAATTTCTAAACCATTTGGAAGGAATTTTCAAA
Source organism: Viscum album (assembly GCA_963277665.1). Lineage (NCBI taxonomy): Eukaryota > Viridiplantae > Streptophyta > Magnoliopsida > Santalales > Viscaceae > Viscum > Viscum album. The sequence continues at coordinate 1,206,939,519 of OY728150.1, read as the reverse complement.
AACGAATTTGTGGAACCAAACATCTAAGAATGACATAATTGGAAACATATATTACATAACAAGGGATTATAAAATGTATAAGTACAAGTCCCAAAAGCAATAGGTATGATTCTAAAAAGAGATATTTTCCTGGTATGGGAACTAGAATCTAAAGGCTTACTTGGTCGATGAAGTGTTGGAGTGAAAATATTGGATATTGGTGAAACTAGGAGAACTTAATGATAACTATATTAAAGTATCATCATTAAAAGAGTGAGTGGTTCACTCAAATATGGTGACTATAATATTTTTTCTACATTTTCTCTCTCTCTCGATTTGTTCTATTGGTCTTAAGAAATTATAACTCATAGACCTCTCTATTCTTTTTATCTTCTTAATAAAAAGTTTAGAGTGTTATTACCATGTAGTAAGAAAAGGTCCAAACCACATAAATACTTTTTTCTATCATTTAGAGTGTGTGAGTTTTCTTCTATTTTCATTACATTTCAATATGTTTGCCTAAGGTGATTTAGTGCTTGAATTCAAAGCATGGTTCATTAGTTTAGATACACTAACATCATGTGTTTATTTAGTTAAAATAGTTGGAATCCTTGTTCTTAAAGTCCAGTTTAAGGGGGAGAATTTTTAATTAATGATTTTTGGTATAATAAGTTGTATTAGAGACTATTTGGAGACATCCAGTAATAATTCCTTATCTTTTACATTTTTTATTCTTTAAGGGTACCGTTCAAAAGAAGTAGTATTATAAAATGGTAAGGTGAGGGGTGAAAAGTTAAATTATTCATATTTTATATTCTTGTGGATTAATATCAAATACTATTCATTTCATAGATATCTTGATCTTCCATTTATGGGAGTAAAACTGTAAGCAATGGAAAATTCAAAGTGAGGAAAACTTGACTGGAAAACACTTATAGTTGTTCAGATGATATTATATTGGAATGTGTCTTTCATCAGCTGATAGGTAAAGATAACTAATGGTCTCATGTATATACTCACTAACATATATGATAAAATACCTATAAAGAACAAAGTTCTTCTGATGTAGAAAATTCTTAGCCTAAACATGGTAGAAGAAAACTTAGTGGAAGATCATTCCAAAATTTTCAACATGATTTTGGATTAGTTGGAGTTGATGGATGTAATTTTTAGAGGTCTAATGTGGTCATTGATTATATTACCATTATTACTAAATTCATGTTATGTGATTGTTACTTTGGTGATAAAATTAAGTAATATTGATAAATTAGTGTTTGTAAAAGATTGAGATATTATTTTGAATGAATAGATATGATATGATAGAAAGAAGTTTATAAAACTTCCAGAATAACCTTTAGTATAGTGGTTAGAGGATATTATAATGAATGAAAAAATTTAGACTAAGAGTGGAGGGAAGAGAGAATGGATCCAGGGGAAATCGGTAGGATCATGACCTATATGATGACATTATAAGAAAATTAGGGACATGAAGAAGGATTATAGGGACCGAAGTGTTAATTTTTAAAGTTTATATTCTATATGTTCAACCAAAAACACAACAAATAAGGATAAAAACACTTTATCATTGAGTTTCTACATCCCATTAGCATTATAGATATTTAGATATAGAGATTTATTTCACTCAACATCTAAGAGAGGGTGTATAACCAATTGTGTATCCTAATGGTTAAAAAAACATTATCATATATATGATGAATCTCTTGAAATTTTTATAAAGGGTGATTTTAACATTAAAAAAACAAATGTATTTTTTTGGAATGTAATACACAAGCTTAAATTATAGTAAGTAATGTTTTCTTTCTAATGAAATAATAACATAATGAACACATCTTTATTCAAGAATGTGATTGAAATATAAATTCAGAAATTTTATAAATTTTTTATGAAGAATTTAATTTCTATTTTTTGTTCATCAAGTCAGAATTATCTTAGTATGAATTATTGATATTTTTAGAAATAGGTTCTTTTTGTGGTGAATAGTGAAAAATACATATTTGAAAAATGATATCTCTTAAATTTCATTATAATGATATAATAATGAATTGAAAGTTTAAAAAACCTTTTTTAAAGAATAAATATATATTTAATAATTAATATAATTCATATGAAGATATAATTTTTAACTTATAAATATATACTTAACTTTTTGAAATTCTAAGTAATATTATTTATTCAAAATAAAAATTATTTTTTATCTATTTTCCGTTAATCAAGATTTTAAAATATTATTTTAGGTTTTTATTTGGTTTGAAAGGAAAATAAGTCCCATTTTATATAAAATAATATAATTAATTCTATTTCAATCAACATTATACTTTTTTTTGTGAAAAAATTTTTATGCTTAAAACATTTTTTTTCTAAATATGGCTTTTATTGCGTTTTACGAACATATATTAATATATATTTTTACTAATTTTTTAAAATTTAATATTTTAAAATGTATTGAATATTTATAATCAACATAATAAATACTATTTAATAATTTAATTTTAATTTTTAATCGTAATGAATAGTAACCATGATAAATATTTATCACTTCAATTAAGGGAAAAATGAGTTAAAATGGTTAAAATAAAGGGATAAGGCTTCAATATAGAACAAAAAATTACTTAAACACCATTGTTTGGTTTTATTTAGAACATAAACTTATCATCTTTAAATATATTACAATTTAGATCCACTTAACTTGAGTAAAACATATATTATATACTAAAGTTTCATATATTTACAAGTTTTCCACCCAACTCACTTTTAAAAGAGAATCTCCTATCCTCTTTTATCCACACTAGATGAACCAATTATATTCAATATACCATAATAATGTAATTTATTGACATCCCTACCCACATCCTAGAGTTCATGGTCTCACCAAAAGACCACTCCAAGAAGGATTAAGGTGTAATCCAAAGGATGACATAGAAAGAAAAGTTATATGTTATTACCAATAATTTTCAAGTTCCTTTATTCTTAAACCTCCTCCAAATATTTAATAAGAGTATTAACTTAATTCCACCGGTATATTCACTATAATGATCTGTTTTTATGTTATTGAAAAATCAATTTTCTATCTTTTTTAGATCATATGTAAAATGAAAATATCTCTTTTGTATACATATGACCTACCATCTCCACATAGAGGTGTAACTAATTTTTCATCACCTCTTTACATTGATGATTATAAATATGTAATTAATGAATATATTTTGTATTTATGACATTATTATGATTATGTAAAGATATGATATCATCTACCTTCCTACTGTTATATATATTGGAAAATTATAATGCCACTCATGTGTACGTGTATATTACCACCTCCATAAAGCAATGTGATCCATTTTTTTATTACCACAATGAATGGATAATTATAAAATTATATATAATGAATTAAAATTGTATTCATGGAATTATTAACATTATATAGATTATGGAACTATTTCATAAATACTTTTAAAATATAAAATATATCACATTAATTTTAAAAAATGGAACATAGATAAATTTTTTTCATAATTAAGTATTTAATAAATTAATTATATTAGAGGATCAAACATGTACAACTAAGTGGAGACCCAAGGTAAGGTATTTTTGTTATAATCTCATTTTATTTTAGGATTTTTTATTTTTATATATTTTTTTTTGAGAAATATATGATCATAATATCTTAAACACCATATATTTTATTCTTCTCTAGTTATGTTTGGGGTTTACTTCTTTATATTCCATTTATTCTCTTACTGGATCAAGAATAAAAAAGTAATTTACATGTAAGGGAAATTATTTTAAAAATATTTTTTTAATGTTTTCCTTCCTACTCTTTTTCTTCCATGTTGATGTTCTTTTATATGTTTTAGGAATGTTCTTAATTATGATTCAAATTTTTATAAAGGTAATTTTCAATTATTTTTTACTTGATTTACAAAGGATTAAAAAATAATCTTTTCCAAATTCTCCATATAGTTTATTTTCAAATTTTTACAAAAGTGAAATGAATTTTTTTAACTTATAAAACATGACCACCCTTTCCCCCCATTATAGTTGTTATTCTCTATCATGATTCCTTTACTATTTTGTAGGTTTATTTTCAATGAAATAATTTTTCTCAATATTCTTGAATTTTTTATTTAAAATGTTATGAAAAGATAAGGGTATTATTTTTTCAAGGAATGAAAAGAATTTTAAAAGATATTTACAACCTCATTTTTATGAAATGTTAATTTTTTTTGATTTATTTTATTTTCTTATTTATGAAATGATTAGTTTAATTTAAAATCTTAATTTATGATGAATTTATGGAATTCTTGAATCAATTATTGAATCATGGTTTTTTGTTATTAACTTTCTCATGATCACATTTCATATCACTCTTTATCATTTCAGTAAACATTATTTTCTACTCTATATCCATATTTTAAGTATCATAGATTTATATGGTATTATTTAAACTAATTTGATATTTTCTAAACCATATACCATTAATATACCTAGTATTATTTGAAGGATGTTTATTAATAAATTCATTTTATTGACTAGGTAAATATTCCATATTCTTGATTCAATATGGATAAATATTGATTTATAATGCATTTTATGAGTTCAATTTATTGATCATTCAATTAAAAGGAATTCATAAGACACACAAGTGATGGGTGGGTCCCAGTTATAGATCAAACCCCGACGCTTCGATGGCTCTCATGAGACAACATAACATGAATTCCATATTATATGGGTATTTGGTTTACACCAACCTATTTATTAAGAATGATGTATTAGCCATGGGATTAGGTAAGATTCATGATATCATGGTCTTTACTAAATGTTAAGATCATGAATGTATTGATTTATACACTTCCTTTACTTATAATTTAGTTTCCATTATCCATGTCATTGCTATATTGATACTAGCCATGGATTTACTTTTAAACTAAAGTTTTTAATTTAATAAAAAGTTTTTCGATTATCCACTCTTCCATATCGATTATGCCTTATTTAGTAATTATATATTTCAATTCACATAACTCTTAATGAGAATATGACATAATCCTTGTATTGTTTTTCCTTAACAAGGATATGAATAAATATATATTGAATTATTTCAAGAATTCAAGAATGTTTCTTATGCTATGTTTTTATATTTACAATGTAATATTGGAATCAAGTATGTATCTAGTTTTCCAAAACTACCAAACCAATTGATCCATTATGGGGTGATCCATTTTATATTATACTAATATAACAACATATGCACTATCCCCATGTTAATGGAGTTAGGGATTCTACATTGAAGTTATATAGAATTTTCTATATACTGGGGTTATGGAAAAATATGATTTCGGTATATCAGTTGGATGTTGTGGGGTTTTATATGAGTTTTTTATATGGTGTGTGTAAGATCATATAGGGTTCCATAATAGTGTCCAAATGTGTGAAAAATGGATCATTATATCTAAATAAGATTTAAGATAGATAAATGATTATCAGGTCATCATCATCCTGAACTGTGAAGTTGTGGTATGATCATATTGGTCACATGGGTGATAAAGGAATAAAGGTATTGACTAAAAAATTAATTCTAAAACCTGACCATGTAGAATATAACATATGAGGAGTGTATTCTTGGGAAGAATAATATGGTTCCATTTTCTATGAAAGTAAAGAAAACCAAATCCAAAATCTATTGTTAATTTTTATAGATGTATGGGAGAAAACTTTGGTATGATCTCATAAAGGATCACTATAATATATTACCTTCATTGATGATGCAATATAAAAGGTGTGAGTGTTTTTAAGAAACAAAAGTCTTTGGTTTTCATAACATTAATCAGATAAATATCCATAGTGAAAATAGATATTAGGATAAATATGAAATACTTAAGGTATGATAATAATAGTGAGTACAGTAACAAAGTGTTCTAAATGTTTTATTGGAAGAAATAAATATATTTGGAGAAAACTGTTTCTACGATATAAGAGTGGAATGGTGTGGTATAATACATGAATAAGACACCGAATGAGATATTTAAGAGCACGAAGTTACACCCTGGTATCCCAAAGGAGTATTTGGTCATGGTAGTTAACCATGCATCTTATATTTTGAATAAAAATCCTTCCACATCAATAGGTAAATATCATATGCAGGAACTATTGAATGGGAATCTATTAGATGTATCACATCTAAAAGTTTTTGAAATCATAACCTATGTATATGTTAATTCCCTAGAAAGAAAAAAATAAGAGGCTAACTCCCGAACATGTTTCTTTTTGGGGTTATGACATTGAAATTTTTGGTTTTTGGATATGATAAAATGAATAACAAAAGTTCATCAGAAGTTGAAATAACGTTTTCAATGAGGGGATCTTGTAGAAGGATCACAACTTGTTGAAAGATATAGTTGAGAACAAATAATAAATGGATCATGTCTAGGATGTTTTGAATTGAATTTTGGAAGGAAATTTTAGTTTATAGAGTAATGAAGTCCCAAAAGTACCAATAAGTTCTATATAACCAGAGGATTTTTAGGTTCTAGAGGTTCCATAATTTAAATATGTATTAGAAAGATAAAGGACAATGGAAGCGTAGGGTAGGGTTTTGAAAGGAGTAGTGCTGGAAATATTAGAGGCTCATTTTTAGTTAATAAGTTCTTCTAGGGTTATACATCTAGTTCATAGGTTTTAATTTTATGTTCACTATGTTATTTTTATAGTTTGCGGAGAACCTAAAAGAATATAAGAGGTGGAGTGTCTCAATAACTCAAAACAATGACAGTTAGTAATAAAAGAGGAGATGGTATCCTTATATGTCAACTAAATATAATATCTAATGAAACTTATAATGGGGGATATATCATTTTATGATATTTTTTTAATTATTAAAGGAATAAGAAGAAAGTAGGAAATGGTAAAAAAATTTGAGTTTTTAAGTGATTTCAACAAACCAAGTTAATTGATTTTAGTGAAATATTCTGATTGATTGTAAATATTACAAAAATTCTTATGGTTCTTAGAATGTTTGCGAACGAGTGTCTACATCTTGAATAATTATATTTGAAGATAAAATCCCTTCATGGGGATTTGGAGGAGTAAATTTTTATAGAGAAACGTAATGTTTTTTTAATGAAATTAAAATGACTTATAATGTTTTCAAGATAAAATGTAATTTGTATGGGCTAATGCAAGCACTAAAATAGTTGAACTAGAAGTTCAATTCCTTTATATAAGATAAGGAATTCACCCTATGAAATTAAATTCATTACTATTAACAGAAGGTATTTGAGGATGGGAGTTTTATTATTCTTCTCCTGTACATGTAAGATATTCTCTTGGAAGATTCAAAGATGAATCAGATTGAGGATTTGAAGGATTAATTATATATAATGTTTGATATGAGGTATTTCAATGATGTGAAGAAGATTTTTGGGATAATAATCATTTGTGACTGAAAAATTGGAAAAATGATGTTGTATCAATAGTGCTATATCTAAAAGGTTTTGTAAATATTTGGAATGTCTGGATCTAATATTTTTTCATCCCCATTTTCTAGAAATTTCTATTTTCCCTAAGATAAAGAATGAAGCATTTATGAAGATTATAATTACGTAGATTTTGTTTCTATTCACCATTGGTTGGAAGCCTAATATATTACATGGTTTTTACAAGGATGAAAATTTCTTTTTTAGTGGAATTTATTGGTATATTCATGTCGAATCTAGGAAAAAAATCATAATGTTTTGAAGTGGATACTCAAGTAACTCAAAGGTTCAGCTAGATTATCTTTGTTTTATAGACCAGATGATCTATTATATGGGTTTGTAGATATAAATTTTAGAGGAGATGAAGACAAATAGAGAATTACCATTGGTTGTGTGATTATTTTAACATGTATAACATTGATATGGATATCTAAAATATAATTGTTAGTTGTAGTATATACCATTGAATCAGAGTATGTGGTGATCTTGAAAGTAGGGAAGGAGATGAAACAGTTGATGTGTTGTTGGATTAAATATGAAGAAATAAGTGGAATATAATTTTATTCTAAAACATTTAGAGTGTAATCCATATTTATATGAATTTAGTGTTTCAATCAAGGAAGAAAATTGATATTTTTTTCCTTTTAAGACTTTGGAATATTTAGAGGAGTATTTTCAAATCCAAGCAATAAGTTGGTGAAACATTTTAGGACCCAGGGAGGACCAATATTTATATAATATAAATATTTAATATATTATATAAAAAACATGTAGTTTTTTATATATAATGGAATAAATCCTAGGTAGAGTCTCATATTGGAAATCTAGGATCACCATTATACTAAAAATATGGATTTTATTATAGGCACAACATAAGGTTTGTCGATATTGGGAAACCCGTTAGAGGAATTCATTAATGGGTGCATTAAATGAATTAATTATTTTATGAAATTAATTAATTTAATGAAAAAATAATCCTCTATATAAATAGATCGTTATGATGTATTTATTGGGTTAGTCACATAAAATTGAGTGGATTAAAGGAGGATGATGATAATATTTTCATCATTGGAGGATCGAGGTTTGACGACAAACGAATTGAGGTGGATCATGAGATGGACGATGACCATAGTGGGATCATTGTATTCATCTATTGAAAACACATTATTCAACAAAAATTTTACCAAACATGATTTATAATATTGTTTTGTGTATTTTATCACCATTTTATTATCCCATGTCAAACAAGAGTATATCCTTCAAACAATATTAATTCACAGTTAGATGGTTGATTTGCAGGTTTTATTTGTCTTCCTTAGTTTGGAATTGATGAAAATTGTTTATGTTTATCAATTATTCACTAATCACACTAATTTTAATAAATCAAGTTCAACATAAAAAATGGATTTGGTTTATTACTCCTATGTGTTTTTTGATATCCTCCCACCTTTCATTGTGTTATCATTTTTTATATTTCTTTTTTCTAGTGGCCTGAAAAACACTCGATAATATATCATTATGCAACAATTATTGTTGGAACCAGGTTCTTCAAAGCATGATTTGGTGTATGGTTTGTGTTTGTTTTCAATCCTCAGTGGAAGTTCAGGGTGTGTACCAACAAAGTGATCATACCGTTCAAGTAGAAAACAGTAGTGAAGGTGGCGTTGTTTCCCAGTGTTTGCCAATTTTTTGGGCCTAAAAATCGGCCAATAAAGTAAAGTGTTTTTGGCAAAGGTACTTGCACGCCGTGCTCTTGGAGGATGAAAGACTTGTGCGCCATATGATTTTGAGGATCAGAACATCAAAATTTGGCTAAGGCAAGAAGGTCGCGCAAGTGTTGGTTGGGTCGCGCAAGTGAGTTGCGCGACAGAGTTTATTGAAGACAAGACTTGCGCGCCGTCGAGGACTTGCGCGCCGCCGCGTAGGGGGTCCAGTTTGCCTATAAATATTGGACCACCCCTCCTCATTTGTAACGAAGTTCAAGGCCGAGAGATTGTTCGAGCTCTCGTCGCGCAGGTGGTTGAGTCGCGCAGGTGGTTGTTTTGTCGCGCAAGTAGAGCTTGCGCGCCGGTGTTTGGCTGTGCGCCCAAGGTGGTTTGGAAGAGAAAGGAAGTGGACCGCGCAAGTTTGTAGTTGGGGAAGGAAGAGTCACGCAACTGTGTTGATGACACTTGCGCGCCAGTGTGGACTTGCGCGCCGTAGTGGGACTTGCGCGACTGTCTTGGAGAAGCGCGCCTGGTTTTGCTGAAGTCCACCAGCGTGTTTGGAGCTGCACGAAAGCCGAGAGACTACTCGGTTCATTCGGGGAAAAGTGATATTCTTCTGGTGAGAATCGGACTTCAATAGAGAATCTACATACAACAAAGGATGCACTCTTATGCAAATGAAGAAGAGACCTTCACGTCTATAAACTGAGTGGGACTTCACCAACGGCAGTGAGCCAGGGGGAGTCAACGGGAGTGACCCGAGGGACGCAGTGAGCTATCCCTGAACTATTGTAAAGGCAGTGAGCCTGGGACAGAGTGTCTGTACCTGAACTTTTGTATCCGCAGCTAGTGAAGCATAGTGGATTTAGGTACGACCGGCAACCTGTCGGCGTATGCTCCTTGGACGTAGCCCTTAGTGGTGAACCAAGTAAAAATGGCTGTGTCTTCTCTGTGCATGTGAATGTTTTCATTTTGATCATAATCATCATACAGGTTCAACAAGTTCCTACCAACGTTGGAACAAGATCCAACACATTAAAAGAAAAAGTGGTCACCCTGATTCACCCCTCCCCTCTCAGGGTGTCCCGGGGTCCTTCAAGTGGTATCAGAGGGTAAAGGTTGCTGGCGTTGAATCTGACCTTCTTCGTCATGGAAAACACGATCAATGTCAGGGGAGTCCCTCACTTCGATGGAAGCAATTTCTAGTTCTGGAAGAACAGAATGAGATCTCATCTAAGATCTCTTGGAATGGAAGTTTTTTTTTTCTACTGTTCAAGGAATACATGTCACTGATCCAACAGGTCTGGCTATGACTGAAACAGACAGGAAACTTCTTGATGCAGATGCTAAAGCACAGAATGCTCTCACTGCAGCCCTTTCTGATCAGATTTACCTGAAGGTGATGAATTGCACCTCAGCAAAATCTATGTGGGATAAACTTGAGAATATTTATGAAGGTGATAGCAAATTGAAGGAGGTGAAACTACAAGTGCTACACAATCGGTTTGATGATCTGAAGATGCATCCAGACGAGAATGCAGACTCTTTCTTCAATCGAATTACTGAAGTGGTTGGAGCAATTCGGGGTCTAGGCGAAGAAATCAAAGACATTGATATTGTAAAGAAAATATTAAGAAGACTGCCACCTCTGTATAATGCGAAGGTGTCAGCTCTTGAGGAAAGAGATCTTTCCAAACTTTCTCTAGATGACTTACTAAGCAGTTTGGTAGATTATGAAATGAGAGTCAAACCAGAAGATGCTACCACTCGGGTGAGCAAGGAAATGGCATTCAAGGCCATGGATAAATTGAAAATCTCAAAGGATAGTAGTGGTGATGATGAAGAAGAGAAAGAAATTCTTTCTCTCATTGCAAAGAAGTTCCAGAAGGGGAAAGGGAAATTCAAAGGGAAGTTACCTCTCGCATGTTTCCGTTGTGGAAAAGTTGGGCATATTGCTTCTCAGTGCTTGAAGAATATCAATGATGATGACAGTGAAGACGAAAACTTCAAGAAGCCTCAAAGAAGGTTCTTCAAAAAGGGAGACTTCAAATCTGGTAAGAAAATGCAAAAGAAGAGTTTTGTCTGTGAAGAGGAAGAAGATGACAATGAATTCTGTGATGAAGAAGAACCAGAATTCAAAACTGGGAACCATGCTTCTATGATGGCCACTGTTGAAATGTCAGAAGATACTGATGGTGAAAAACAACTGAGAACTTGTGTAGATCCTGAGGTGCAACTTAAGGATGCAGTTAGTAAGCTTAAGATTAAATGTAAGAGCTGCAATAAGTGGAAATCAATTGTGGAAGAATCAACTGAATATGTTGATCAACTTGAAGCTGAAATTGAACGACTGGAAGAATTTGTGAAGGTACAGTCTAAAATAATTGAAATCAATGATGATGCAGTTGATCTGAAGCTGAGAATTGAAGAGAAGGAAAAGGTCATTAATGACCTCACATCCAGACTGGATGAAAAATCCAAGACTGTTGAGGGTCTTGAGGAGGAAGTAGTTACTCTAAGGAGTAAAATGGAGACAGAATCAGTTCCAAAAGAATCGAGGAAGAAAATACAGTTTGGAAGATTCTCAGATGCAGAATTACTTGCAAGAGCCAAGTGTGGTTCAGATGGGGTTGGAAAAGTCTTGAGTGATCAAAGACCTGCTTGCATGGGAAAGAGTGGAATTGGCTGTGAGGCTGAGTCATCAACTGCTGGAAGTGAAAAGATCCAAAAGAAAGACAAGATGAAAGTTGAACATGATGAAATGTTACCTAGAGTGCTGAAAAAGGAACCCTCAATCCAAACTAAAAGGAGACCTGCAAATTATCCTCAAACTTTCAAAAATGGCAGACAATCTTACTATTCTCCCAAGGAAGAAGCTATAAGGAGAAATTCAAGTGAGAAGACATTTCCTCTCATGAAGTGTCAGTTCTGTGGCTATCTGGGCCATACCATGTCTTATTGTGAAGAGGCAAGAAGCTATCTGAATGGAGAAGATATAGATGCTCAACAAAGGAGAACAATCTCATATCCTAATTCTCATAGAAGAAATAATTTCTATGGATATTGTTTTTGTTGTTCTAACTTTGGTCATAAGGCCGTTAATTGCAGGCAGAGAAGAGACATAGACACCTCATACCGAAGTTCAAGACAAGTCAAGTCTCATCAGCAAGACAGTGTTGCTCGTTTAAACAGGTTCTCACCTCTCACAGAAGACTTTGACTATGAAGAACCTGGGTATGCGGAAGAGATAGTTGAAAGGCCATCAGTCCTATATACTCAATCTAATGTCTCATGGAAGGAAAGGAAGAAGATTGAGAAATAGAACCTTGCAGAGGTAGCCCTCAAAGCTACAAAGAACAATAGTACCTGGATTCTGGATAGCGGTTGTTCATCTCATATGACGGGTAATGCCGGCCTACTAACGAATGTCATAAAGAATGTTGATGGTACAGTAAGATTTGGTAATGATGGGGCTCTGAAAATCAAAGGGAGTGGAAGTACCCAATTAGCTAATGGAGAACTAAAGAAGACTGAAATCCTTTACGTAGATGGCCTACGCCATAATCTCCTTAGCGTGAGTCAACTCTGTGACTCAGGACTTATAGTTACTTTTAATCAGAAAGGCTGCACCATCAAGGGAAAAACCGGCAATTCACTTATGAAAGGATGCAGAACAGAAGGCAACTTGTATCAGGTTGATAGTGAAGAAAATGTATGTTACATGACTGTTGAAGAAGAAAACAATTTGTGGCATCGGAGATTGGGACACATCAATCAAAAAGACATGGAGAAAATATAAAAATTGAGAATTGTCATGGACATCCCCAACCTGAAGCGTGAGCGTGAAAAATCCTGTGATGCTTGTATTCGTGGGAAGCTGGTCTGCAGTTCATATCGGCCAAAGAAGAAAAAGGCATCTCACCTTCTTGATCTGATTCATACAGATGTTTGTGGTCTAATAAATGTTGCCGGAACTCATGGAGAAAGGTACTTTGTCCTTTTTATAGATGATTACATTCGAATGGCATGTGTGATGGTCATTCACCGGAAACGACAGGTCCTTGACTGCATGAAAACATATCGGCGAATCTCCGAGAATGATACTGGACGAACAATCAAAGTGTTGTGATCTGACAATGGAGGAGAATACACGTCCATTGAATTTGAAAATTATCTGGAGAAGCATGGGATACAACATAAGGTAGCTGCTGTGAGAACTCCACAACAAAATGGAGTTGTTGAACGAAGGAATCGACAGGTGAACAACATGGCACGAACTATGCTGATTGAGAGTCGTATTCCACGACATTACTGGAAAGAGGCTGTTCAAGCTGCAGTGTACATTCAGAATCGAACAGGACTTTATATGGGTGAGACGAAGACACCATATGAATTGTGGCATGGACAGAAGCCTTCTCTAAAATACTTTCGTGTCTTTGGAAGTAAGTGCTTCATCAGGAACAAAGAAGGAAATCAGGGGAAATATGGTGACAACGCAGATGAAGGAATCTTCCTCGGTTACTCAATGAACAGCAAAGCCTACAAATGTTTCAACAATCATTTGGGAAGGATTGTGGAAAGCAATGATGTTAAGATAATTGAATAGAAAACCACAAATGCTTCACGGACGTCATATGCTGATGTGATAGAAAGTCATGAAGAATGTGGACATGAAGAAACTACAAATGCAGAAATAGAGGAAGCTGTTCAAAACACTCATCAATCACATAATGATGTTGACTCAGAAGAAGAATCTGAAGAAGAAACTATGGCTGAAGAGAATTCTACTGAACCTCGCAGGAGAAATCGAAGAGCTGAGATTGATCCATCCAACATAATTGGGGATAGGAGTGCACCCACTCAAACCAGAAGGATGAGGAATACCACGCAATCTGCATTTCTATCAGTTGTAGAGCCATCCTCATTCGAAGAAGCTGCAAAAGATGAATCTTGGGTGAAAGCCATGAATGATGAATTAGATCAGATTGATAAGAATCAAACATGGGATCTTGTCCAGAGACCCGAAGGTCACAATGTGATTGGTACCAAATGGATCTTCAAAAATAAGTTTGATGAGCATGGAAGTGTTATCAGAAACAAGGCACGACTGGTATGTAAAGGATACTCCCAGATTGAAGGTATTGATGCTGAAGAAACCTTTGCTCCAGTTGCTAGACTGGAATCAATCAGGCTTTTCCTTTCCATGGCACTCCAAAGAGGATATAAAGTATATCAAATGGATGTTAAGACAACATTCTTGAATGGTGTACTTGAAGAAGAAGTCTACATTGAACAACCGGTGGGGTTTGTCTTGGGTACCGATGAAACAAAGGTCTGCAAACTAAAGAAGGCTCTATATGGTTTGAAGCAGGCACCACGGGCATGGTACTCACGGCTAAATTCATATCTCAAGAAGTTGGAATTCAAAAGAGGAGGAGTTGATCACAATCTCTATGTGAAGAATTCTCCAAAAGATCAGTTCATGGTTCTTGTCTACGTTGATGATATCATTTTTGGTGGCAGCAGGCATAAATCAGTGGATGAATTTTCCAACCACATGAAATCAGAATTTGAAATGTCTATGATTGGGGAGCTCACATATTTCTTGGGGTTACAAGTGATTCAAAAGAAGGAATACACTTTCATTTCTCAGGAAAAATATGCAAGAGAGTTGCTGAAGAAGTTCAATATGCAAGACTCCAAACCAATGTGAACTCCGATTGCTGTTGGAACTAAACTTGGAAAGCATGAGGATGAGAACTCTGTTGATCCCACCATGTACAGGAGGATCATTGGAAGCCTACTGTATCTTACAGCGACAAGGCCAGATATTGTCTTTGCAACATGCCTTGCGGCCCTCTTTCAGAGTAATCCAAAGGAGGAACATATGTCAGCAGTAAAAAGAATCATGAGGTATATTCAAGGCACACATAACTTCAGGTTATTTTTTGATGCAGGCAGGGACAGTGAATTATCAGCGTTTTCTGATGCTGACTAGGCTGGGGATGTAATAGACAGAAAGTCCACTAGTGGTGGAGCTTTCTATATTGGGCATAAATGTGTTGGCTGGTTGAGCAGGAAGCAAGAAAGTACTTCTCTTAGTACTGCTGAAGCTGAATATATCTCCGCCACAAAAGCATGCACTCAACTTCTTTGGATGAAGCAGCAGCTAACAGATATTGGTGATAAGGTGCAGCAACCAATGGTGATTTATTGCGATAACAAAAGTGCAATTGATCTTACGAAGAATCCAGTTCAACATTCTCGTACAAAACATATTGAAATACGGTATCATTTTATCAAAGAAAAGGTTGAACAAGGAGTGATTAAAATGGATCATGTTGGAACTAATGAGCAAGTGGCTGATATCCTAACCAAGCCATTGTACGCGGCTGTGTTCGAGAAGCATCGGTTGAACCTCGGTGTTCGACCACCTCCTACTGCATAAGGAGGCACCAGAAGTCCCCTCTCCCCGTTTGTTTTAACTGTTTTTATCTGATTATGGCTGTGATGCAGGTTTATGGGGGAGATACTATCCAGGGGGAGTATGGCTTGAGCTGAACGTTGAACAAACTTTTCGGTCTTTGGTTTTATTGTCAATGGGGGAGAAAGGCATAAATTCAAGGCAAGAAATTCTTCTGTGATGAGAAGTGTAAGATTGTGATGAGAAGTTTAATAAGGATAACATCGGGCATCATGGAGAATTTCAAAACACTAAGACCCAATTCAAGCTTTCTCTCTTGTTTTCTACACCGAGCATTGCTCACGTAGACTTAGAGTGTTGGCTGAGTTGATTCTTGCGTTTTGGATTTGCTCATGGTTGGAGATCTATTGAATTTATTCTGATTGCCAACAAACCCAAAGGGGGAGATTGTTGGAACCAGGTTCTTCAAAGCATGATTTGGTGTATGGTTTGTGTTTGTTGTCAATCCTCAGTGGAAGTTCAGGGTGTGTACCAACAAAGTGATCATACCGTTCAAGCAGAAAACAGTAGTGAAGGTGGCGCTGTTTCCCAGTGTTTGCCAATTTTTTGGGCCTAAAAATCGGCCAATAAAGTAAAGTGTTTTTGGAAAAGGTACTTGCGCGCCGTGCTCTTGGAGGATGAAAGCCTTGCGCGCCATATGATTTTGAGGATCAGAACATCAAAATTTGGCTAAGGCAAGAAGGTCGCGCAAGTGTTGGTTGGGTCGCGCAAGTGAGTTGCGCGACAGAGTTTATTGAAGACAAGACTTGCGCACCGTCGAGGACTTGCGCGCCGCCGCGCAGGGGGTCCAGTATGCCTATAAATACTGGACCAACCCTCCTCATTTGTAACGAAGTTCAAGGCCAAGAGATTGTTCGAGCTCTCGTCGCGCAGGTGGTTGAGTCGCGCAGGTGGTTGTTTTGTCGCGCAAGTAGAGCTTGCGCGCCGGTGTTTGGCTGTGCGCCCAAGGTGGTTTGGAAGAGAAAGGAAGTGGACCGCGCAAGTTTGTAGTTGTGGAAGGAAGAGTCGCGCAACTGTGTTGATGACACTTGTGCGCCAGTGTGGACTTGCGCGCCGTAGTGGGACTTGCACGACTGTCTTGGAGAAGCGCGCCTGGTTTTGCTGAAGTCCACCGGCGTGTTTGGAGATGCACGAAAGCCGAGAGACTACTCGGTTCATTCGGGGAAAAGTGATATTCTTCTGGTGAGAATCAGACTTCAATAGAGCATCTACATACAACAAAGGATGCACTCTTATGCAAATGAAGAAGAGACCTTCACGTCTATAAACTGAGTGGGACTTCACCAACGGCAGTGAGCCAGGGGGAGTCAACGGGAGTGACCCGAGGGACGCAGTGAGCTATCCCTGAACTATTGTAAAGGCAGTGAGCCTGGGACAGAGTGTCTGTACCCGAACTTTTGTATCCGCAGCTAGTGAAGCATAGTGGATTTAGGTACGACCAGCAACCTGTCGGCGTATGCTCCTTGGACGTAGCCCTTAGTGGTGAACCAAGTAAAAATGGCTGTGTCTTCTCTGTGCATGTGAATGTTTTCATTTTGATCATAATCATCATACAGGTTCAACAAGTTCCTACCAACGTGGGAACAAGATCCAACACATTAAAAGAAAAAGTGGTCACCCTGATTCACCCCTCCCCTCTCAGGGTGTCCCGGGGTCCTTCAATTATTTAGTGAAACAGATAAATACTATGAATTTTAGTTTGGTATTGATGAAACGATCGAGGAGTGATGATGACTAGGGTCAATCAAGGAATTTATTGGAGGCTGGTTTGAGGGATTATATCTATGGAAGAGGCGACACGGTAGTATAGCGTAGCTAGGAAGACCTTAATGGTGTTTGAGTGGATAAAAACATACCACCAGTGATGCATAGATAATGGTTTGTCCTAGATATTCACTACCTAGTGTGATTTGAGGTTGTTTCAATAGAAGTGGTGATGTGAGTGGATGACAAATGGAGTTTTTGGATTTTTATGAAAATATCAACTACAGAGTGTGTAGTCTTAAGAACAAACATAGTGTTGTACCATGGATGTAGAGACTAGGGTTTTATGCAGAGATAAATATCACCTGATGTTTATAAATCAAACAAATCATGTGAACCTATGCTAGTGGCTCATCATATACTCTGGGAGTACATGGGAATGAACCCGACCATGCACATGGGAATGACAAGTGTAAATAGGCAAAACTATGTATTTTGAAATGACTAGGTTAACTAAAAATGGCCATTGTACATTAGTATGGGATGAAGTACATGGTAATAAAATGGATGGACATGAGATGACCTTTTTCAATCAAGACATGCCATATACCACCTATACATGATATCCAGTCCCACATGGAAAACCAAACTGTGTGCGAAAGAGGACATGGCTAGGTTTCTAGTGTGTACACATAATTTACCCTCTTAAGGGTTATTAAGCCTATGTAACTCCTTCTTTGGGACTTATACATGGTCCCATAAGTAACCATCCTAATTAGTTTTATGAATAAAAAACTATGGTGGATTTCATAGCAGCATCAGAGGTATGACATGAGGTGATACAAGTATAAATATTCTTTCAGTGATACTTGGCCAATGGAAGTGATCAAGTTTGATCCATAGAGAGATTTTAGGGTTGGTAATCCCCCATTTCCAAAAGTTTATAGGATATCAATACTCTTTAACTAAGTAAAAATTACCGCGTATGATCATTGGGGGCTTACTGAGATCAGTACTCTCCTATTTCATCATGGCGTGAATCCCCCATACTCTTTACACTGGTAGAGTTTTTACTCCCAATACTATATCAGGGCGCCAATCCATTATATATAGAGTGTTAATCCTCCATATTTGAGATCTACTGGGGAGAAGGTCCTTCACTAGAATTATTTCTCCCTCATCTATGGAAAATAGTTGTGAGGTTTGGGATCTCCACATTGATTCTAGTGAGGTTGTGCGGGTTGCTTGGTTGGAGTTAGAGCTACCTCAACTATAGATCATCGTGGAGAGGTGTGAGCCCCTCTAGTAGAATTATTGTGAGGTTGTGTGTGATGTTAGGTATCAGAGATGGAACTTTGGAGCTACCAGACAAATCATCATTATTAGCTGGTCTGTAGAGATAAAGATCCTCATTCTCTCTCATTTGGCCTTATTGTTGATCATATATGGTTTAAGAATGTTAGTGTTATTATGGTTATTGTCTCATATACTGATTAACATAACCTCACAGTGATCATATAACTACTCTAACTTTATTCTTTGTGTTTTTTGTCATTTTATGGTGTCCTACTAGGTATTTCTATACTCACCCTTCATGGGATTTGCTTACATATGTCTCATATTATGCAGATGATAGGAAGATTAATATTCACTATGGAAGACCTATTATTAATGGAGTTTATTAGAACGAGGTGGTGCTGACCATGTCTAGTGGTCAGACTCTAGGATCTAGAGTGAGGCTCTTCCCCACCCTACTCTTTGAAGTTGTTATTTATTTGGGGTTTCCCACAATATTCCTAGTGAGAATGTACTTTTACCCCTTTTTATCATTTATATTATACTATTGTAATTTGATTTATGTATTTCTAAGAGGTTATTACATGTGTGGTTATACACTAGATATCACAGTCTTTTATTATCCCTCTTCACTTTTTCATGGATATGGTAGTGTGCGTGCATGTATGTACATTAGGATAAATCCTTCCATTTCAGTTTATGTCTTCTCAGTGCTTGTCTCTATCCCTTACCATATTAGAGGTGGGATTGGGGTATCACACTAATATTTCCACCAAACAAGTAGGTCCTAATGCTTCAAGTCATGATAGAGAGGTATTAGAGTATTTCATCTTAGGACCAATATTTGGAGATTATCTAGCTGTGGGTTTTGGTTTGGGAAATAAGGGAACAATGTTAAAGTGTATCAAGTTCAACATTTAGGATGGGGAACCTAGTTTTATAGTGGATGCTAACATATCCATTCACTAGGACTCTGATAACCTACTTATTGATTTTTCACATGTAAACACTTATTATCGGGAAACTTTTGGTACATTAATTATATAGGAATGGGTTTTCCATTTCTTTCTTGAGTAATCATTCCATATATTATCTTTGACTATGTTACATATTGATAATTTTAAAGATGGATTCATGATGGAATTTCAAGAAATTTTCACAAAAATGACCAGTTGAGCGATGAGACATTAGGTCATGGACTCACTTATGAGGAATTTTCTCTAGGCAGGAACAAAGTAGTGCTACCACCTATTGAGTAGTTTATGGAACCTTCTATAGTGTTCTAGATAGATGACCATAAACATGTTGAGTAGTGGATGGATCTAGTAGGACAGGATAATGGTGTGCATAGTATTATAATTTTTTATTAGTTTCAATGATAAATACCACTCATGTTTTGTGACGATACATACACTTCGATAGTGGATGATTTGGTCGAGGAAGTGGTCCAGGTTTTCTAGCTTGTGCGAACCCCGAATGACTGGATAGTCAGGCTCATGACCAGTCTTCTTTGAATAGTAGTATTTGGTTCTAGTGGTACCAAAATATGACACACCCTTATTTATTGGACATCATAGGTTCCAGAGATAGTGGCCTCCCATGTTTAGGGTGAGATAAACCCCCTTCTTAGGTGGAAAAAGAGTGTCTTGAGTTTGTGTCATGAAAGTACAGCTTGGGTATGACCCCTATTGGTGGTGGAATTGGTGTCAATGCTTCTCTATGTTGATTCAAGGCATCATTAAATCCCTACATTGGTGATGGTTAATGTGAATCCATACACACAAGGAAGAGGGATAGTAACCCCACTGAGATGCATTCTTGTGACATGATCTAAAACCATGTGTGTGAGTCCATGCCACCCAAAGTGGATAGTTTTAAGGTGTGGCAGATATTTCCTTTTAATTGTATATTTGACGCTATTTTGATATGATCAAGTTTCAAAGAATGTACTAGATAAGTAGGATATGTGAGAAAGGGGAAGGATAGATTCAAGTAGTAGAGGCTTGTGACCATGAGGGTCTGGGTGTGATCGAGGTACAACATGTGTCTTCCATTCTCCAGTTTTAGTTTTGGTATGTAGTCAAAAAACACTTTACCATGGAAACAACCCTTATTAAAGGCCTATAAATTCCATTAGAGACTTTTTACTTGAACTTTCTGTTCAGAGGCTCTTGTTGATGGTATCAGTGATCACACAATTTTACTAATAGTGTGACTCTAGGAGGAGAGAGACCCTCATGTGGATTATTTTCATAGATGACTATGAGGAAATATGATGTTTTACTCTGTATGGATTGACTAATTACTAACCATTACTGGTTTAATACTACCATTAAGGGTTGTGGTGTATCCGATTCATGGGACAAAGTTTTTTCCCTTTGGTAAGGAGTGATCCTTGGAATAAATGGATGAGATCATAACTTATTCATATCAATTAACTAGTATGACCCTTGGAGAATTGGATGCAATGAGATTTTGGTTTCTTATAGTTTTAGATTTTGGGTTTCTTATAGTTCCAGGCTTACCTCCCAATCAATATTATATTTTTGTCTTGGACTTGCAAAAGGGATGGCTCGATATCAATGCTAGAATATCAGATGACCCCATATAGTTGTGAGAGATGAAGTTGAAGTTGGAGAGTCTATTTAATAGTGTATTTTTAGACCCAATGATCCCACTAAATAATCCCTATGTTTATTTTTTAATAGATGGATGAGATCTTGAGTTTAGTTGTGGATTGACGATAATTGAACCATGTGACTGTCAAGGAGGAGTATCCATCCTCGATAACTGATGTCTTCTTTGACCACTATTTAGGTGATATGTGGCTATATGGGTTTAAACTCATGATAGGTTATCACCAGCTCTAGGTTAGAGAGGATTTTGCACCGAATGTGTCTTTTTAAAACCAATACAGTTTCTTTATAGTCATAGTGATACCTTTCGGAATGTTGAACACTCTAGTGATGTTTATGAGACTTACAGAACGAGTCCATAAATAATTCTTTGATCAGTTCTTGGTAGTATTATTTTAGGGAACCCTCTTGTACTTAGAATCATTGGTGGATTAAACGAGACACTTGAGGATGGTTTTCAATATTGCCAAAGAGTACCATATTTATAAGAAGCTCTTAGAGTATCATATCTAGATTCAGGAGGTCCTCTTCTTAGGATATCTCTTCTCAAACATGAGAGTGACATTGGACCCAACAAAGGTTGAGGCTGTTCTATATTGAGAGTTTTCTAATGGGGAGTCCATGGCATCAGATGATCACAATAGAGTTTTACGTCTATTAATGTTGATAAAGGTGATAGATAAATTCACCAATTTGTAGTTTTCCTTTGATGTATAAGAGTAAAAACCTTAACATCATTATCCTAGATTCAATTCCATAATTTATTACATTGGAATAGGATAGAAGAAATCACATCTCAAAGGACATAAAAGTTTGGTAGTTTTTGAAAATTGGATACATACTTAGATCTTACAATAAGTTTAAAAACATAAAATAAAACAGATAAATTCCTTTAAAAAAACATTAATCCCCTAGATTAATTAGGCATATCAATCATAATAAACATCTTGGAAACCTGGGGCATAATAAAACATAAAAAAAGGGTGATATCAAATGCTTAGTAAGGGTATACATACAATAAAAGATATTGAAAACAAGATCAAATGATTATGTAAAGGTAAATAACCGAAACACATTCCATTTAATGAAAAACTTTAGGATAATATTGAAGAAAAAAATATGATCAAATAATACCATATAAATAATTCACATGAGCAAGAGAACATTTCCATGGATATTATACTAGTC
This sequence comes from Viscum album, assembly GCA_963277665.1. Classification (NCBI taxonomy): domain Eukaryota; kingdom Viridiplantae; phylum Streptophyta; class Magnoliopsida; order Santalales; family Viscaceae; genus Viscum; species Viscum album. The sequence goes on along the minus strand of OY728150.1, from coordinate 1,206,917,036 downwards.
GAATAATCACATGGAAATCAATGAATAATCTCATAATGAGGGAATTCATAATGAAGGAAATCTAAAACATACAATAGAGGCCTCATACAATAATTTTACATAAATTGGTAAGGTCTCATCCAAAACCTAGTCTAGTTTGTCTCATGAGACCTATCGATTCATCAAGGGGGTGTAGTGAGCCTCACCCATCACTTATTAAGTCTAATACTTTCCTCATATATTTTAATGATAAATTTAATTTTTGAATCAATAAGAATTATAAAAAATATATATTGAGTAAAAGATATGAGTTTAACATTATTTCCCCAGTTAAAAAAATTTCTTTCAAATTAATCACTATAAGTAAAAATGGAATTCAACTTAGGCAATTTTTATATCCATGAAACAAGAAATATGGATATCTAATGATCATAGAAAATGGTATCAATATATATATAATTCAAATAAGTATCTGATTGAAAAAAAGGATGTTGATATAGATGAAAATACTCTAAATGATATCATTGAAAAAATTCTTGAGGAAAATATTATTTAAACATTCCAAAGTGTCCCATACCACTTTGAAACACTTGAATCATAAGCCCCTTGAAGTAGTAACATTAAATTAAACTTATAATATCATGATTATAAGGGTATTCATGATATAACATGTCAAAGGAGAAGTGAATACACCTCATAACAGAATATAGGTATATTACATAACAAATGTCAATGAAGAAAAATTACGATAAGAATCTATTACCTCTTTGGTATATTTACCACTGTAAAACCCATAAAATAGATATAATAAGATGGATATATAAATCCCCCAAAATTTAAGGATAAAAAAAAAAATTCATGGTTAGTATATACAACATAAAAAATAATAGTGAATATGGCATAGGTATTGTAGAAATAAAATCAAGACTAGAAATTCTATTAAAAAGTTTTTATCATTAAGGTGAGAATTTATCAATGGGGTGATTATGTGTAACAAAAGTATATAGAAATAATACAAGTTTGAATATAACATAAATAAATAAATATTTAATTATATATATAATATTGGAATTATATAATCAATGAATTATATGTATAACCCAATGAATGAAAATTGAGTTAAGAAACCCCTTACCACTTTGTAATCAGTTGAATCGTATGCCCCATAAAATTAATAACTATAAAAAGAGAAATTTCATAACATAAATATTTTATAGGATGGTTAGGGTAAATAAATACCTCAAAAAACCATCAAATTTTTTAATTTTTAGGTATTTTAAGCCTTTACCTTTTTAACTTTAACCTATTTTATTTTTTTTCTATACCGTGGTGAATAATTTTCTTGCCATGGTAATTTTTTTATGAATAAAAATGAAATTAACCTTAAAAAAATATGGAAATTATGATATGAAATATGGAATCCATATTGAAAAATTAAATTCAAAAAACTTTTAAAATTAGATTTAAATTTAATCCCATAGAAAACAAAAAAGCGTATTTTTAAAGTGAAATGTTTAAAATATTGAAATGTTTTTATATCCAATTTCACTGTAAAATTTAATAAATTGAACTAAATTGGATTTATTAATTTTAATTTAACTAATTATACATTAAAAAAATTTAAAAGATAATTTAACAACTTAAATAAATTACACAACAAAAAATTTTAATTAAAATTTAGTATTTTTCACTATTCGTCAAAAAATAAAACTTCTCTGAAAAATACAAAAAATTTCACCCTAAGATAATTTTTATATTACTCTTTTAAAAATAAAGTTTATTTTTTCAAATAAAATATTTAAAAGAATCAAAATTTAATTTTCAAATAGGTTCTCAATTTAAAGGCGGTAAAATTTTCTTTTAAAAAAATATAGCTTTTTATGCTTAAAGTTAGATTTATTTCTTATCTAAAGCCTATAAAATTTAATGGATGAATTTTAAAAACATTCCATGGAATATATAAAATATAAATTTAATTAATATATCTTACTAATATTGATTAATTTAATTTATTAAAATTAAGTTCCATTTAGGGAATAAAAATAGTTTATTTATAATTACACTTCCTTTATGTGCAATTGGATTTTATTTTCATTTATAGTTAATTGTTAATAAATGAATTAATTTTATAAATATGTATAAACTATATTTTCAAAATTTAGTGAATCTCATTCATTCCCACCATTCAAACAACTTGGTGATAACTATCATAATTAAACAATAATATTTAAATAGTTTGTTTAAGCTTAGTGTTCTGCCTAACATAATCTGTCAAAGAGGTTGAATTTAAGAAGATACATACCATAAAATATTATAGTGTTACATTATCCCATCATTAAATAACTTTTTTCCTCACAATTTAAAATTTCAGTTCTAAAATTAATGGTTGATACTTGAAAATTCATTTGTGGGAAACCCAAATTGTAAATAAGGTTAATAAAACATTCCCTTAATAAGAGGGAAAGGGAGATAAAATGGTAACCACAAAACTAGGATTTATAATAGGATAAAATTAGTGTGAATTGAAAACCAGGACATGGAAGATAAGTATAACTATCACGTTCTGATGGGGAGTGACAAAGAATATGGTCATCAGAAAGACTATCATCACAAAACCATAAATCTGTGATGGGTTAAGGAGTTCATTGACTTCTTGGTAAGAAAATTAAATGAATAATTTTATTGTTATAAAATCATTTTCCTAAAGTTTGGTAATTCTATTAATACATAGGGTGAGAACATAAGGAAATATAATTTCTTGGGAGGTGGAGTTCCACCATTTAATCCATTTCCACCATAAACTCATTTTTTCTACAAATGATGAGTATAGTGATTTTTTATGCCTGACACCCTGGAATCTACATCCACAGATCATAAAATCCACAAAATAGAAAAATATATTACTCTTATCTTTAGGTATCAACCAAAATAATTTATTTTACAATATGATGAGATAATACCCAACAAGAAAAAACCTTCATATGAAGAAATATACTTTAATCTCCCAAAAGCCTACAGTAATATGTAAAATTAAACATAGACCATTCAATAAATCAGTATCCCCAAATAACCACAAATATATTCCAGCATAACATTAATACCCAAAAATAAAAAAAAATATTTTATCACATAGTCTTCCATGATAAATTTAATATTTATCTCGAACAATATGCATGACCTAAACATATAATCTCTAGTATACAATATCTATTTCTATAAATAACATGAATCACCATAAATATATAATAAAATCATATATTACTCAAAAATAAAATTCAAACTTTCTTCCTCTTGAAAAATTTTACAATATTATATTTACCTTAATCATATAGGGTTCCAAAAATGAACTTATCCTTTACCCACCTAATCGTTTAAATAAAAAAAATATGTCGTATGTCACACCCGGGTTCTTAAATTCATCCTTGGTTTTGGTTTGGGTTTGATCCATGGTTCTTTTATGAGAAATATGTCTTGATAGGGCTGAATTTTTGGTATTTTATTCCCTTATATCTTTGGCCTAGATTCTCCCCCTAGGTTTCCCCTTGAGTTTTTGAATAAAATAGGTGTTTTGGGCGGGCAGACCCTGGCACACGATTAGCGTACGGTTATTGGTAACTGTGCACCCCAACCCAGGTAACCATGTGACAAATAATGGGTGAGATTGTAGCTACCACATGGCTAGTAATACTATGTGGGTCTCCCATTCAGTTAGTTTTTTCCTTGATAGTGGCAGTCACATGGTCACCACACGGTTTGAAAAACTGTGTAGACTAACCATACAACCTATCCAGGTTATCAAAAATACTTTCTCTCCCCCAAATTTTTATACCCTAATAGCTCATTTTCCTGCATTCAGCCTCCTCCAACATAGGTACCTCCCAAGGGGCTTTTTGGCACCCTCAAGCCCCTCTAAGATAAATCCATGGTGGTTTCTTTGTAATTCTCCACCCAAATTAAAAGGTCAGGGTTTCTTTATTCTTTCTTATTTATTTCTAATCATTTTTATCTTCTTCCCTAACTCTAGTGGCCATGTTGGAAGATTTTATTGGCTACGTTTTCTCAAATTTTAGGGGTTTTTCCCACTTAGAGTTCCATGAGGTTAGATATAGACTCCCTTGAGTGAGATTGAGGAGTAGATAAGGTTTCATACCAGATTTTGTATGTTATCCATCATTTGAGGTATGATCCCTTTGCACCTATCCTTTAAAGTTGATATTTCATTGATTGATTGATTTTCTCACATCCATTAATTATTAAATAATGACTTTTCAATCTTATAATGATATTTCTTTGTGAAATAAAGTTTTTTTATTAATTTCCTTGAATGTGTGATGTGGATTTGAAGGGGTTTTCACACTAAGTATTTGTCAAATGGACCGATTGTATTTTTTAAGTAGTCTGTGATTCTTAAAGGAATGGTTTGGTTTTATAAATGTTGGTGTGATATTCAAAATGGAAAGGGGTGTTTCCAAAATGGATTTCAAAGTTATTTTTTTTATAGAAAATGGTTTGTGTTAAGTTGTTTATAAAATCATTAATGTGTGGAAATGACATGAAGGCCATTTGGAATTTTTATTAAATGGTTTCATTTGAAAAACCCTTGTATGGGTGAGTCACTTTCCTTATTGGTTGACCATGAGATAAGAGTTTCCTCAGTATGGGACCACCTTTGTGTTTTAATTATTTTATGTCAATGGTATACTCTATGAGGTGGCTAGGATGGTGACAGTATGTGTGATATGTATGATGGCATGTGTATATGTCTTATTTCCTGATTTTGTTTGAAACACCCATTTGTAAACATAGCATGGGAACCTTCCATAGAAATAATAATTGTGTGAACATTTTCAGTATTAGTCTAGTTTATTTCACAAGCTAGTGGCCCATAGTAGGGGGTTATTTTTTTAACATTGTTATGTGTTGTTGGTCCACTCGACCAGGCTAGGTAGGGTGATGATCGGGCATTTGGGTGTTATTATGTCATTAGGTAGGGAATTCCTTTAGGATAAGTCACATATATAGTATGTTCTAGTTCTCTTTTTAGTTTCTAGGTATTTCCGTGTTCCTATTATACTAGTATGGTTAGTGAAATTACCCTTGTTATGTAGAATCATATTTTTATACTTAGTTTTTGGTGTTTGTTTGTAAATTTTTTAATGTCTAGTTTGTAAAAAATGATTTCAATAGTATTTTTTGGAAATAATAATCACTCTCACCTTTTTCACATTTATAAAAAAAATCCTTTCCTACTTGGTTCCTTATTCTCTTCATATCTTGAGACTTGTTTTAAAACATGAGGAAAATGGATGGTGAATGTGATTTGGATATTTTAAAATGGAAAGTGTGAAAATATTTGATTTATATATTGTATTTCAAACATATTAATCAATTTAAAATTATTAAAGGGATGTGAATTAGAAATATAATTATTTGGGCTTACCTTGTGAGTTTTACTACTTATGCCTACATTTTTTTTCTTGTTTTTAGTTTCTGTTGCTGGGTTCATATTGAGTTCGATCACCTTAGGAGATAGTTGGTTATGGATTGGAGAGTGGACCTTGGGTTCACATGTTGATGTCTTAGGGATAAGGTTTAGTTTGGTTTTTATAATATCATTTGTTTTACTCTTGTTTTAATTTAAATAATGTAAGGTTTGGAAATCATATTTAGTTTAGTTTTGTCTTTTATTTATTTTTCCTTGTTTATTTATATTGGGAGAAACCATTACCATTGTCTCTAATAAAACCCTTGGCTCTTGTCGCTAACACGAGAGGGTCAGGAACGCCTCTCAGCCCTTGCCAAGGATTAGCTTAGGTGACTGGTTCAGTGTTGATCTAGGTTGGTTTGTGATAAAATGGTATCAGGGCAGGTCAACTCTTTTAAGGGACATGATTTTTAGAGCACTCATTTTTATTTGGGGATATTAAGGAAGAATTATTGGAATTGTTGGAGCTATATGTTTAATAATGGTAAGGAATTTATGAACACTTTCTTATTCAAAACCTCGAGTTACCATGAGATATCTAGATTTTTTGGTGTCCATTGGTTCTTGTGGATTTTTTGGTGTTGGGAAATGAATAGGGAGTTGGGAAAGTGGCCTCCATGAGATTGCAGGGCTTAGAAATAAATGTGAATCTGGGGACATGGTTCTAAAGAACTCTTTATGATGGTGGTGTGATTAGCATATTGATGCCAAATATGTGGCTAAGTTACCCAATGACACTATTTTCCCCTTGTGAACCATTTTGAGTCTTCAATAATTCTGGAAATTGTTTTGAAAAGTATTGTTTTGGAATTGTGAAAAGATAAATTTAAAATGGTAATGGCTTTGTTTTGTAAAGTGGAAAAATGGATTTTCATAACTTACTTTAAGAAAGTTTATAAAAGGGGGTTTTTATGAAGGGAATTTTTGGGGAAAAATAGAAATGGTTTAATGGGATGTGTTAAACTAATGAATACTATTTTGAAATAGATAAATTGGTATTTGGAAATGGTTTCAAATGGGATCAGATATTTTTAAAATAAAGGTGTATAGTTTGAAGATGGTTTTTATTAGGTGATTATTGAATATTGGAAATAATTCTAAATTTTTAAAATAAATGAAATGTCTTAGATTTGATTTAAACCCTTGGAAATGGGTTTTCAATTGAATGGTTGGGGTCTTTCTGGAAATTTTTTGTGAGATCCGAATTGGGTGTCTGGTGTTATGGTTAGTAGTTTTTGGAAAGAGTATTTGTGGGATTTTAAAGGGAAGTGTGGGTTAAATGTTGTTCCTTGAATAGTGTTTTACCTTTGGTGTTACCATAATTTACCACATGCATTGATATATATAAGGAAGTAGATGAGTGCCAGGTATGGCACATGGATGTGCATGTGTAAGTTCCACAGGACACCATTACTGGTTATGAAATCCTTTAAGATTATTTCCTTTTTAAAGAGTGTTTTTAAAGATAAATGTGATGGTTTTATAGCTTTTAGTGGTGTGTTCTATCCATTTAGTTTTGGGATTGGTGTTTCTTTTGTGATGTTTAGAATAGAGGATCCTTGTTGTTGGATCAGTGTTGATTGAGTTTCTTGTTTCCTTTTTTCTTAGTGTCCTCCCCCATAAATATTTGATGGATTTTGAAGGTTTAATTTTGGGTGGTGAACAATTATAATACACTCCAGTTGATCAACCCATAGGCTACGTTCTTGAATTCAGGAAGATGAATCCTCTTATATTTCTTGGTCAAGTGGATCATCTCATGGCTGAGGAGTGGATGTGGATAATTGAGATAGATTTCAATTTCCTTGAGTTTCATGAGTCATTAAATGTAAATTTTTCTACCTTTATGCTCAAAGGTCTAACACGGATATAGTGGAAGTCTGTGTCCCAAGGAAAGACTTAAGAAGATCTTACTTGGGAGTTATTCAAGTCTTCATTCATCAAATAATATTTTTCTGAGATGATGAAGGTGAGGAGGAAGATAGAGTTGTGAAGTCTTCAGTAAGGTGTTGGATCTATGTTGGAGTTCTATCGTTAGTTTTTAGACCTAGTTCATTATGATCTAGGGTATATGGAAAATGATCCTATGAAGGATAAAATGTTCAAGTTTGGGATCTCTTCTGAGTTGATGTCGAAGGTGGAAGAGCTCAATATAACCATTTTCTCCATTATGGTGATGCAATCCTTTCATGCCAAATTGTATTAGTAGGAGGTCTTGAGATGGTGGATCTCCCTCTAGTTTTTTAAGTGGTGCATAAGATGCTGATAAAAAGAATAGAAGCAACCTAATGCTGGTTGTACTGGAAGGGGAATTAAGAGGCCTTCAGACCTCACATCAACCTATATAGGGTGAAATATCATGATGTGTCACTAGTGTAGTAAGAGTGATCATAAGAGTTCATTGTTACAGAATTATCTAAAACCCTACCACACCGGTCAATGCTTTGGTCACTTGAAGTGGTTCTGTTGGGGTGTTTCCAAGAAGTTCCGTGAAGCCAAACCTAACTTTTCAAAGGTCACCCCAGCACGTTCGCATGGGTAGGGTGATTTTTATGATTAGTTTAATATTTTCTCTCATTAATTTTCTTTAGATATAATAAATAGGTTTGGTGGAATTTTTTGGTGATCCTTTCTCACTCAGTTATAATAATGGATGTTGTCGAACCCTTGAAAACTTTTATTTCAATGGAAGCGTGTTTTGTTAATTTTTGATCTGTGTGTTCTGTTTGGGGGTTCCTAATGCCTGACTATGAGGTAGTGGATTCTTCGATAATCAGAGCTCTATCCATAAGTCATGGATTGAAGCTTTCATATAGTCAGGAGAACCCAATTGGTGAAAAATACTATCATTTAATCTCTATCCTTAGTGCAAATGATGGATGAATTTTAATCCTTCGGTATAGTCATTATATTTGAAATTGGTTCTATTCTGTGGAAAATAGAGTGAGAAACCTATTTCAATGTTATGACCCATATTAGTGTATGAGTTTTCCTTGGTAATAAGAAGCCTTAGTTGTCACATTTTCTTAAAATCCCATTGGTTGTGTCTCACTGTGTGTAGGCCTCTTAAAATGGTCCCTTGTGCATCCTATTGGTGTAAATGGATGGTGGTTTTGTTTTTGTTCTTCCAAGGGTGTGAAGTTATTGGTATTTTTTTGGTGATGGTTTTTCATTCTTTTTTAGTTGGTTCCTCCCCCCCTCCCCGTGTGGTGGGGGGAGTTTTTGGTCTATGCGGGAAAGTTTTTGAGTTTGTTTTATTTTTTTGGTTCTTATAGTGGGGAGACCCATCACATGTATCATTTAATTCAATGTTACACTATTTATTAAGTTGGGGATTCCGTTTGATTCTCCTTGTGTCATTATTTCGATCTCCATCCTGGTATAGGTTTGGTGGTGGTTTCTCCTGTGCAGAGCCATATAATCCTTAGTCATTTCTTTGAGTAAATTTTGGGATGGGTGTACTCCCAACAGTTTTGTTGAAGTAAGGTTATAGAGGTTTTTATTAGATGTGGTTTTAATTTATCTAGGTGTTTTGGATGATTGGTTTGAGTTCCACTTTATTATGTTTATGGTTTTCGTGTTTTAAGGTTGTATTTAGCAACAAGAAATTTCTATTACTTTTTGGACTGATCAACTGGTGGTGTTTAAGCTTCTAGGGATGTGGGACACTTATCGGGAGTCTATTTTGATCTCCCAAGTTCATCTTGTTAGCCTTTTCTTACAGGTAGAATTCTTGAGATATCTTCATTTGTTATTCTTTGGAAATCTCCTTGAGATATACAGGAGTGGTGGTTTTTAATTCCAGTTTAATACTTGGGTTGTCTTTTTGGGGATGGAAATCCTCATGGTGAGAAGAATTGTCACACCCAGGTTCTTAAATTCATCCTTGGTTTCAGTTCGGGTTTGATCCTAGGTTTTTTTCATTTGAACCAGGTGTGACAGGGTTGAATTTTTGGTATTTTTTTCCCTTTTGTCTTTGTCATATCTTTCCTACCTAGGTCTCCCCTTGATTTTTTTTGAAAGTAGGTATTTTGAGTGGGAAAACCAAGGCGCACAGTTAGCGCATGGTTAGTGGTAACTGTGCACCCCACCCAAGTAATTGTGCGAAAACTCTTAATTGAGACAATATATACCACATGACTACCACACGATTATTCATACCATGTTGGTTTCCCATGTGGTTGATATGTTACTAGGTAGTGGTGGTCTCACGGTTAATGCATAGTTCGACAAACCATTCAGAGTAACTGTGTGGCCTGTCCAAGTCATAAAAAACAGTTTCTCTCTACCAAATTTTTATACCCTAACCCCTCTTATCCCAAATTAAGCCTCCTTTTACCTAGTAACCAACCAATGGGGTTTTTGGTACCCTCAAGCCCAACTAAGATGGATACATGGTGGTTTCTTGGTGATTCTCTACCCAAATTGAAAGGTTAGGTTTTTTTCTTCTTCTTTCTTGATTTCTTTTCATTTTCTCTTCATTGATAACCCTAGTGGACATGTTGGTCAATTTTATTGGATAGTATTGCACCAGTGTAGGGGTTATTTTTCATTTTATTTCTCCATGAGGTTGGATCTATCCTCCCTTGCATGTGGTTGAGGTGCGAATGAGGTTTTTCACAGAATTCTGGAAGTTCTATGCCATTTAAGATAGAATCCCTTTCAACCTCTCATTTTAAGATGATATTTCATTTATTTATTGACCTTTAAACCTCCCTTAATTATTAAATAGTGATATTTCATCCTTGAAATGATTTTTCCTTGTGAAATAAAGTGTTTTTCTTAATTTACTTGAATGCGTGATGTGGATTTGAAGGGGTTTTCACACTGTGTTTTTAAAATGTCTCGATTGGATTATCTAAGTATTTTTTGTTTCTTAAAGGAATGGTTTGGTTTTATAAATGTTGGTGTGATATTCAAAATGGTGAGTGATGTTTCCCAAATGAATTTATAAGTTGTTTTGGTATAGAAAATAACTTGTTCTATGTTTTTTATAAAAGGTTTGATGTGTGGAAATGACATGAGCCATGTTTGGAATTTTAATTAAATGGTTTCATTTAGAAAACCCTTCTAGGGTTGAGTCAATTTCCTTGTTGGTTTACCATGATATGAGAGTGTCCTTGGTATGGTAACTCCCTTTTGTGAAAATTATTTTAGGGAAAGGGACTACTCCTTGAGGTGGTAGGGGTGGTGCTGGTTTGTGTGATATGTATGATGTCATGTGTATATGGATTGTTTAATTATTTTTTATATAACAACCCTTTGTGAACATATCATGGGATCCTAGAATATCAAATAAAATTCTGAGAAATTTTTTTGCACTGTTCTAGGTTATTCCACTAGCTAGTGGCCTATAGCAGGGGTTATTTTGTTATCATTGTTATGGGATTGGGCCACTCGGTCATTCCAGGTAGGGCGCCGATCCAGAGCTTGGGAATTATGATGTCATTGGGTTGGGCATTCCATTAGGAAGAATCACATGTATAGTATGTTTTGTTTATCCTCTGAGTTCCTAGGTATTCACATGTTCCTCTGATACTATAATGGTTAGTTCCATTTTCCCCGTTATGTAGAATAATATTCCTTATACTTGGTTTTTGGTGTTTTTCTGGAAATTTTTGAATGCATGGTGTGTTAAAAAGGATTTAAAGAATAATGTTTTTGAAATATGAAACACTCCCCCCTTTGTCACTTTTATGTAAAATAGGTTGTTCCTACTTTGTTCCCTATTTCTTTCTCCCCTTGAGCCTTGTTTTAAAACATGAGAGAAATGAATGGTGAATGTGATTTGGATAATTTAAAATTGAAAGTGCGAAAGAAATAGATTTATATATTATATTTCAGGACTATTAATTAATTTCTATTTATTTAAAGTATGTGCATTGAGAATATAATTATTTGGGCTTACCTACTAAGTTTTAATACTCACACCTATAGTGTTATATATTTTTTAGTTTCTGCTACTAGTTTCAGCTCGAGTTCGATCACCTCAGGGGGTAGTTAGTTATGGATTAGAGAGTGACCCTTGGGGTCACAAGGAGATGTATTGGGTGTTAGTTTCTATTGGGGTTTTATGGTATAGTTTGTTATACTCTTGTTTTAATGTAAAGAATGTAAAGTTTGGAAATCATATTAAGTTTGGTTTGATCGTTTATTTTTTTTAGTTTAATTGTTTATTTTTATTGGGAGAAACCATTCCCATTATCTCTAATGATGCCCCTTGTTTTTATCTCTGGCCCAGGAGGATCGGTAACACCGTTTAGGTCTTGCCACGAATCAGCTCGTGACATTATACTTACAGGGACTTCACATTAGTCAGTGGTAGGTGATGCAACATTATCACCCTTCAATTGTGGGTTAAATTCTCACTAACTTAATGGGTGTTATGGGTTATCACCTGACCTTCAATTATTTCTTTTTTCTAAAACTATATATTTACACAATTCCTAAAAAATGTGATAATTTGTTTCAAATAACCTTAATATATTCAATATTAATGAAATATTTTAACCTAAAAATTTATAAAATACATTTGAATTTACATTCCAAAAATATAATAACCCATCATTAACTTAAAACAATAGATCCTATAATCATAAAAGGTTATCCTTACCTTTAGACTTATGTCCACAACCTATAATGGAATTACTTCCTAAGTAACTTTTTCACACATACTAAACCAATGGGTTATATTGAAACAAATTTCTCCCAAAAATATCCGTAATCTTGATTAACTCCCGTAACATAAAATATAAAAATTGTGATTACGAATTTAGACTTATGATTAACATTATACTCATAAACCCATGATGGTGTCTATAAATATTAAGTTAATGAAATAATATATTCTTCCAAAATCAACAAAATTTCTTAGCTGTTTTATGATTCTTATAAGTATAATACCATTGGATAAATATTTATTTAATTCATTGTATATCATATTCAACTTTTAAATACTTTATTTTGGTTTCCAACATTGAATAAAACCAAAATTAAAAGTGTGAAAATCAAACTATAAGGATCAGAGTGGCCTATCATGTGATCATGAAATATTAGTCAAAGGATGTATAAATCATAAAACTTTATTCTTAATCGATGAGGCTATAGGTTTAACCTAGGTAATCCATGGTCACTACCAAATCTATAGGGTTCTATCCTATACTTAGAATTATCCTAGATTTCATTCATATGTTTATATTCCTTAATTTACGTTTTCTTAAATCTAGTTCCCAAGGTTTATACTAAACTTATTCTAATAACAATTGTGATGACCCCAAACCTAGTATCCTGGAGTAGGTACCTTTATTTATTACATTGGCATAAGATACAAAAAATCTCATCCCAAATGACCAAAAAGTTTAGTAGTTTTTGAAAACAAGATACAAACTTGTATCTTAAATTAAATTTGAAAAAAATACAACATAGAAATTCCATTGAAAACACCCTTAATCCTCTATCTCAATCATTCATATGAATCATAATAAACTTCTTGGAAACCTGGAAAAAACATAAGAAAGTGGTGAGATAAAATGTTCAATAAGGGTATACATATAGCAGACAATGTCATAAACAAGCATAAACGATTATGAAAAGGTAAATAATTGAAAGAAATTCCATTAAATCAATAACTTGATAATAATATAAAATAATAAAAGATTATTAAATAACACCATTTAAATAATTTACATGATCTAGAAAACTTAACCATGGATATTATAATAATAGAATAATCACATGGAAATCAATGATTAATCTCATAATGAGGGGAATTAATAATGTGTGGTGTCTATAAAATACCATCAAGGCCTCGAAAAATAATTCTACATAAATGGGTATGGCCTAAGCCAAAACCTGATCTCGTTTATCTCATGAGACCTACCAATTCATCAAGGGGATATAATAGGCCCCTCCCATCACTTACTGAGTCCAATACATTACTAATATATTGAAATGGTAAATTAAATCCCTAAATCAATAAGATATATCAATAAAAATCCATATTGAGTAAAAGATATGGGTTCAACATTATTTCCCCATTTAACCAAATAACTTTCATAGTAATCACCATAAGTAAAAATAACATACGTATTAGGAAATAGTTATATCCATTATACAATAAATAAGGATATATAATGATAAAAAATGATGGTATCATAAGATATCAACCTCAATGAAGTACAATATTTCAATAAATTATTTTTAAATAGATTAAAACACTTTAAATTATATCATTGAAAAATTCTTGAAGAAGATATTCTTTATACATTCCAAAGTGTCTCATACCACTTTGAAACATTTGAATCATAGTCCCCATGAAGTGGTAACATAAAATTACACTTATTATATAGTGATAATAATAATATTCATGATATAAAATTTCAATGTAGTAGTATATACACCTCATAAAATAAGATAGGTGTTTAACATAACAAATGTCAAAGAAGGAAAATTGTGGCAAGAATCCATTAATGCTTTGGTAACTTTGACATCATAAACCCCATGAAATATATATAATAAAATTAATGTGTAAAACACAATAAATTTTTGGATAATAAACATAATATAAATTCATGTGTATTATATACACCACACAACAAAAAGAAGTTTTGAATATGGCATATGTCTCGCAAAAATAAAAGTGATACTAGAAATTCTGTTACAAAGTTCGTATCATTGAGGAGATAATTTATCAATGGGGTGATTATGTGTAACAAAAGTATATCCAAACTAAGATAATTGGGAATGTTATTTAAATAAATAAATAGTGTATTCCATATATAATGTTGGCATAATATAATCAATTAAGTAGATGTATAACCCAATGAATGGAAATTGAGTTAAGAAACCCCATACCACATTGAAATCAGTCTAATCGTATGCCCCATAAAAATAATAATTATCAAAATATAAATTTAAATATATTAATATAATGATATTAATGATACTATATATCAAAAGGAAGTACATACACCAAAAAAATTGATTAAGTGGTGAATAAGGCATATATCACACCCAAGTAAAAAAGTGAGATGATAAACTTGTACCCCATGCTTCCCTTTAGTGGTAAAAACTTTAAACTCATTTAAAATGGTTTAAATAATTTTATTAACTTATTAAATAACTATATTAATATCTATAACACCTTATGTGATGATTTTATAACATCCTATGACCCATGCATTAATAATATTTCATTATTTTCATGGTTTCTGGTGCATTCATTTCATGGTTTCATGGTTGATACATTTGTGTAAAATTATGGATGTTCTTAAAAAATAGGATTAAAACTGCATAAGTGGAAGAAAATAGTATTAATTCAATTAAATAATTTTAAATGGTCCCATATATAATTTTTCATTCTTGTATGAGGATGATTCATTTGATAAAATGTTAATGATAAATTTTTAGTTAATTTTGGCACTTTTTCTAAACACCACAAACTAGTTTCTTTTTATTCACTACTATGAGTATATATTTGTTCCTAAACATGAAATAGGTTATAATATATGTATTAATATATTATTTAATTATAAAAACATTTTTATAACCATCCATGAATGTGGTAATGGAAAAAATAAAAAACATTATTATCAAATATGATTAACTAGAATAACAGGGAATATAGTTTTGTTTCTTTGAATACAAGGAGGTAATAAAAGAGATGTATATAATTTATGTAATCATAAAAATAAAATTCCAGTATTTACATGATTATAGAGTTATTTTTTCATGATTGATGAATTATATGAGGAGAAATTAGATGAATAAATTAAAATAAGAGATGGGTTTTAAGAAAATTACCTCTTGAATATCACCTCATTAACAGACCCTTGAAAATTGGGATTTTGAATTATACTATGAAAATAATAACTAGGACATGGGGAGAGTGAATATGATAGTTTCAGTCAGATATTATAGGAGATTCATGGCTTGTGAGTTGAAATGGGGTGGTGAATGGTGGTATTTATACTTGAGGAGAGGAGAGTTTAAGTGATTAAAATAATGATTATTTTATATTTAAAACCAACCACATTGAGGTGACATTAAGTTTCATGAATTTGGATTTAAATAAATTTTTTTAGAGTCTGTTTAGGGTTAATAAATACCTCAAATATCTATTATATGTTTTAGTTTTTAGGTATTTTATGCCTTTACCTTTTGAACATTAACTGGTTTCATTTTTTACCTAAGTCGTTGTAAATTATTATTTTTACAACGGTAAAATATTTATTCCTAAAAATAAAATTTAAATTAAAAAATAATTTGTACCTTATGATTCAAAATATTAATTCCATTTCACCAAATTATATTCATATAATTAGAAAAATTATATTTAAAATTAATGCCGCATACACAATGAAAAAGCAGGGTTTTAAAGTGAAAAGTTTAAAATATTGGAATGTTTTTATATCAAATTTGAATGTGAAATTTATTAAAATTAAATAATTTTGGTTTATTGATATATAATTTAACTAATTATACAGTAAAACTAATTTATAAAATAATTTAACTATATAAATAAATTATATAAAAAATATTATTATATTAAATTTTAGTATTTTTCCTATTCGTCAAAAACCGAATCTTCTCCCAAAAATACCAAAATTTTACCCTATGATAATTTTGATATTATGGATTAAAAATTGAATATTATTTTTTCAAATAAAACTTTTAATGTTTCAAAATTTAGTTTTAAAATATGCGTGCCATTAAAAGGCGATAAAAAGTTCTTTAAAAAATATAGCTTTTTATTATTAAAGTTGGATTAATTTCTTATATTTAAACTAATAAACATATTGCATGAATTTAAAAAAAAATAATGAATATATATGATATAATTTTTTTAATATCTCTCACTAATAGTTATTAATTTAATTTATTAATATAAAATTCCATTATGGGCATAAAAATTGTTTTTTTATAAAAACACTGTATGTGATCTTGAAAGTTTTTTTTAAATTTGGGGAGCATTCTATCCTTTTTTGAGGATGGTAGGTGAAAATAGTAATGATGTGAGAGGCATGTCTAAAGATATCATATTCCATTGGTAGTACATCCAGGATAGGTGGGTATTTATCAGAAACAATTAGAATCTGATTGGCTGGCCAAGGATGTTGCAGCGTGTGGTTGAGTTTATGTCTCGATTACTCACCTATCAGTAAGTGAAGGATAAGGTGCTCCTATGGAAGTGTAAATGAGAATGTATCTTTGTGGTGTTAATGATTTAGTTTCCACAATCATCAATAGGTGACGATGTTATCATAGTGATTGTAGACTAAGTTGAATGACCTGAAAGCCTTTAGATATTTTATTTATTTTTGGATAATCCCATTTTTACTAGGTTGATAGGAAATCCTTACATGGAACATCGAACTAGTGGAAGAAGGCCCAATACATTACCTGAAGGCCCAAATACCTGAACCACTGTAACATCCCCTCTATAGTATCTTCTTCATTGATATAACCTAGCTCCCCACCTCACATAGTTGATCAGTTTTCATTTACCCATGTAGAAGTGCCTCGTACCGATGAAAATTTCCACACCATCTAATTCTTCTAATATGGTTATCTCTTCTGGTGGCTTTTAATACTCCGATTCCTTATTTAGGGGATGCTCCCATGTGGGTGAAGCTCATTCCTATTGCCCAGGGGCCCAATGACCTAAAATCCTTTTGTAGACCAAAGTACCTCCTCCATCAGCATGTCTAGGGACTATGCCGCTTTCTGCAACATGCCTTTTTCACCACCTTCATGCATCATCCTTGGATCACCACCACATCATCCACGAGTAGAGCATAGTTGGGAGTTTGGGAAACTTGTGTGTGTGTAAGGTAGTCCAACTTCACATAGTTCACTCAAAGATTGTTTCAGACCATGATTATCACTTTACACCCTGATTATGGAGACGATGTGAGATGCTTTGATACTTAGTTGTGGTCGATCAAAAATTTTCTACCCCTTACATATGACCAGGTAAAGTAGACCGTTTATGATCTAGAGAACATGGTTCAGGATTTCATGTTAGTTTTGGTCCACAGTTTAGAGGATCCTATACTATTGGTAGAGTTTTTGTATCCTAGCAGTTACCCCACCACTATCGATGTAGCTACATTTAAGTATGTGTTTGGAGACCCTACAGGTCACAAAAATACTGGTTAGAGGTAGAGGAAGACATTGCTTGTGGGCCTAGAGTTTGTGCTAGCAATGGTTATGAAAGGTGAATTTCATCCAAGGGTACCTGAGGACTACCCTGATCCATCAATAGTTCTTTGTGGATTGATTATGGATGCCTTTGGAGTTTGATGAGGAGATCAAGAATTTTGAGATATCCCACCCCTTTTAGGATCATAGAGATTTGGACATGGTGGTAGGTAATCTCCAAGTCTCATAGTAACTTTTTCTAGATACTATGTTGGGTTAGAGAGGTAGTGTTATGCTTAACCCTATGATCATAGTTGGACTCGATTCTTGGAGTTTTCCATGTGTCTTAGCTGTATAGATATGTAAACAAATCGTTACATGATATTGACCAAGATAATATGAAACTTGAGGATGAAGTTACCTTTTTGAGGTACCTAGTGGAATTTGAGAACTCATAAGATAATACCCTTTATGGAAAAGTATTTCCCTTGGCCACATGTTTATTAACAGCATGGGAACCTTTAGTAAAACTCATAGGAATGGGAGACCCCAATGATATCTTTGTATATTCACTTATAAGTAGGTTTTTAATTTTCAGGATGAATTTACTTGATGGTGTGGAGAATATGATGACTTTATTTTTTCCTTGTAAGACTTTGAAATATTTAATGAAATATTTTTGAAGACATATGCTGATTCAGCCTGTAATTTTTAGGCTCGAGGAGGCTCTATACTGATGTAATAAAAATATTAAATATATTTTATCACATGCATGGAATTTTTTAGATATGTTAGAATACATCCTGAATAGAGTCTAAAATTGGAAATATGATCCCTCCATTAAATATGGAACATTAATTTTACCCTGGGCATGAAATTTTTTTTGTTAGCATCAGGTGTTCGATTAGAGGTATCCATTGGTGGGTGTGTTAAGTAAATTAATTAATTTATTAAATTAATTTATTGAATCACCCAAAACCTAATCCTCTATGTAAATATATCATTATAATGTTTTTATAGGGTTAGGTGCATAACCTTTAGAGGATTAGAGGAGGAAGAGTGTAACCTTGTTATCATCGGAAGATCTAGGATTGACGGTGAACAGATCAAGGTGGATTGTGAGATGAACGACAACCATAACACGATTATCATGTTCATCACTTGTGGTTGATTTATTCATTAATGATTGGTCCAAACCTAAGGTAGGATGTTTTTTTTTATTTTAACACTATTTTTATCCCATATAAAGAAAGATTCAATCCTTCAAAAAATATTGATTCATGAAGAAATGGGTAATTTTGGGTTTGATTTATCATCCTTATTTTGGAATTGATGATAATTTTTTTTAGTTCTTACTTTTTTGTAGTAATGGAAATGAATCGAAGATAACCCAAACAATGGTTGAGGTTCATTTCGCTTGTGTGTTTTGTGATTTCCTCCACCTTTCATTATGTGATCATCGTTGACATTCCATTTTTTAGGCGGTTAAACCCCCCCCCCCACCACAATAATTGATCATTGCGTAATTGTTCTGTATCCTAGTGGATCGATACTGCAAGTTTGGGGTTGGGATCGACAGAAAAATTGTGGAGTGATGATGACCATGAGTGATCGATCCATGGATTAGAGGCTAGTTTTAGGCCTTACATCCATGGGAGAGGTAGTGTGGCACAATTAGGAAAACCCACATGAGGTTTGGGTGGTTGGAATCCAACCACCAGTGATGGATCAGGTAGTGTTAGTCCTAGATCCTCACTCCCTAGCGTGATTTGTGGTAGTTTTAGCGGTGGTGTTAGTGTAAGAGGATAACACATGGAGTTTATATATTTCTATGAAAATATCAACTACAAGGAATGTTTCCCTAAGAACACATGCCTTGTAGTCCCATGGTTGTGGCAAATATGGTTTCAGGTGGAGGTAAATATCACACGTTGTATATGACTCATACACACCGTGTAATCTGGTGATGGAGGCTCGATATATACTTCAGGATTACATGGGAATGAACATCACTTTACACATGGGCATGAACAAAGTACACAAGCATGACCGTGTACTTGGACACAACCAGGGTACCCAAACAAGGCCAGTGCACACAGGCACTGGATGAAGTACACGAGTATGGGGCAAACAAACATGGGGAAGCATTGGGCATACAACACACATCTTATACCAATTTTATACACTATGTAGTCCCACATGGCTAGCCAAGACGTGTGTGTGAGGAAATTTCTAGGTTTCCTAGTGATTTCACATGCCATGTGTCTCGAGGTACACGTCGTTTACCCTCTTCAAGGTCTCCTACCTTGCCTACCTCCTTCTCTAGGACATGGATTGGGACCAATGAGTTGCCAATCCTGAGTATTTTTCTACATTAAACATGTTTTTGACCTTCATTATAGCATCAGAGGTATGATACAAGGTGATATAAGAATGTAACTTCTTTTAGTGACACTTGGTCGATGAAAGTGATCAAGTTTGATCCATAAAGAGACTTCGGGGTTAGAAAACCCCTATTACATCAGGGTGTGGGACACCCATAATCTATACTCAAGTAGTATTGATCAGGTGTGATCATATGAGGGTTATTGGGGTTAATACATCCCTATCATATTAGGTTGTGGGTCCCCCATACCATTTACATATATAGATTTGGTACTCCCCATACTAATGAAGGGAAAGAGTCCTATATATATGGAGTGGTACTCCCTCACCTTAGAGATCAAGTGGGGGAAAGGTTCCTCAACTAGATATAGTAATCCATCAGATGTGGAGTATAGTGGCGCAGTTCAGGCATGCCACAATAATTCTGGTAAGGTTGTCTGGGATGTTTAGTTGTATTTAGAGCTCCCTTATATGTGGAGAATAGTGTAAAGGTGTGTGCCCCTATACACAGATTCTTTCAAGGTATGACGCAATGTTGGGAATCAAATATGGACCTTTGAATTTGAAAGTTTACTCATCCTTCTTATTCTGGATAGAGATACAGAGATCCCCATTCTCTCTCATTTGGGCTTCTTGTTGATAATATATGGGTAATGGACATTATGATTATTATAGTTTTTCTATCATATTCTAATTGAAACACCCCCATTTTGATGATGTGACTACTTCTTCTTAATTATTTGTGTTTGGTGATTTTTGAGTGTTCCACTGGGTATGTTTATACACATCCATAAATGATATTTTCTCAGAAGTGTTACTTCTTATGGAGATGAAAGGAAGATTATCAGTGACTATGGTGCACCTGATATCTGTAGATCTTATTAGTATAAGGTGGTGTTGACCTTGTTTAGTGTTTGGACTCTGGGATCTAGATTCAGGATCTCACCCACTATACTCTTTATAATTGTTGTCAGTTTGGGGTTTCCCCCTCTATTCACAATTATCTTGTATTATTACCCATATTATTATTATTATTATTATTATTATACTAAAATACTCTGATTTTATTTTTTCTATAGGTTATTACATTCCTAATTATAATCTAGATGTTACAATATTTTATTATTACTCCAAAATTTTGTATGGAGATATTAGTGCATGTGTGTGTATATATGTATATTAAGAGAAGGACTCCCAATTCATTTTATTACTTTTCGATACTTATCGCTAACCCCTAGCCTATTAGAGGTGGTATTAGGGTGTCACACTTAAATTGATATTGGAAGGTGGGTCCCATTGGGTCGGGTCTTGAAAAAAATAAATTCAAATGAAATACCACTTCATCTGAAGTCTTTTATATAATATAGTTTTAGATCCATGGAAGGTAAATGTAAATTATAATATGATGGATATATTGAAAAAGTCATATTTTGGGAAAATATAGGGTGGTTTTGTGCCTTTTTGGGGTATTGGATGATGGAAAGAATTATTGAACGATCATGAATACTATAAAAAGGATGAGAAAGAAAATAGGTGAGAAAGAAATTGAAAATCTATGAGATATGTCTTCAAGTGGGTGATTATTAGGTTAAAAGTTATGTATAATATTTTACTAAAAAATAATTAAACCTTTATAAAATAATGTTATAAAAGGATGTTTACGAACAATAAATTTTAGAAGGATAATTAGAAACATGTGATCAAGGATAGTGGCATTCATAATACAGAAAGAAGAGTTTTGGAAGCAGCGGATCTAATTTTAGAAGGAGGTGATCACCTAGTAAATGAACTATCATATGGTGGTTTCCTTGGTTCATTTATTGTGGAGTGAAAGGGTTTTATTACAATGGAAATGGGTGAGTTATATGATAGTTATTCTCAAGTATTTTTTATAAAATGGTGAGGGGGTTACTCAAATGCAGTGACCGTTAGAGACCTGGTTACTTTTATTTCTCTCAAGTAGTGTTATAGTCTTAATCATCTGTAACTCAAAGAATATTCTATTCTTATTTTATTCTTAATAGAATGGTTTTAGTGTTCCTATCATGAATTAGGAAAATTATCAAACCATGTAAATACATCGGTTTGTGTTCAAGACTATGTGAGTATTTTTTTTCCATTTATCATTTATATAAGGGTTTAAGGTGATTTTTCATTTGAATTTGGATCTTGGTTCATTATTTTGATACACTGACATTGGGTGTTGATTTTTTTGAAAGCTTCTAAATACCTATTTCGAAATTTTGGTTTCAAAGTAGATATTTGGATTGAGTTTTTTCATCGCAATATTTTCCACATGATCTTTACATTTATATTATATTGAATAAAATAAATGACTAATATATAACTTTTATCGATTGATCTTGTTTTTCCAAGATCATTTACATGATCTTGATAAATATCACTAAGAAGTATCCAATATACTCTTTCTTTATAGGGAATTCATAGGTTGTGTAAATATCCCAACACTTAGGAAGGATATCATCTACCTCAAAATCTACTAAAACCCTTGAGTTAGAGATATATAGATAGAGAGAGAGGGACATTTGTATTATGGTAATTTTAGTAATTCAATAAAAGTATCACACACACATCCATAAATAATGTTTCAATTTATATATATCATCCAATAAAACTTCATTTAAACCATATGTGTAATGATTTATGTCGCACAGGTTTGTTAAAATCAGGGAACATTTGATTTTTGGTCATGAAAAGGGGAATATTTTAATAATTGGGATTCAAATTAGTATTTCAAGGGTTATAACATATCTAGAAAGTGTTTTTGGATATTTTTAGTGGCCCAAAATCTGTTATAGGTTCTCAAGTGTGTGTTGGAGTGAGTTCATGTGTCTTTGCTAAAATTCTTAGCTGCATGATATAGGTCACTCCATGACCTGTGGGTTTCATGATGTGGAATTTTTTGTGTATTGAGTGTTTAATCCTAGGGATAATTTCTATAAATTTTAGAATCTATAGCCCATGATTCATAGGACATGAATTGGGTAAATCATAGGATATTATTTGGATTTTCAAGTTTTCAGATTTTAGAATATCTTTTAAGTGTTGGTGCATAATGGTCAACCTGTATGTGTAAGGGTTACCCTATGAAATGAAAATGGAAAACATGAGAGAATATATATATGTAAATGTCACCTTATATTCATAAGGGTTACCTTTTCATGTGAATTTTTTAAATTATTGGGACACCTTGTGATTTGTATGTGTGACCACACATAGGGGTTATTAATATTAGAGAAAATGGGGAAGTGTCAAAACACCCTATAATTCATACTGGTCCTCATACACAATGGTAACTAAATGATGTGAATTTGATAAAGTATTAGAATCCCCAGTGATATATAAGGGTTTTACATAGGTTAAAAATGGTAAAGTACCAGGGTCACCCTGTGATACATAAGAGATCCAATGATGGTTTGAAAATGGTATAGTATGGAAAAAGTTTTAATGCATAAGGGTGACACTATATGGTTTGTTTAGGTTGATGTGGGTTAGAAAATTGGTAAAATATAAAAATACTATAATGTATAAGGATGACTAAACCCTTTTCAATTTTGGAAAAGTACCTATTAATAAGGGTTGATCATAACATGAAAAAATGTTTAAGTGTTGTGAAACACTATGGTGCATAAGGGTTGAAATGGACTGGAGAAATAGTAAGGTGTGGAGTGGGTGGGTGATCTGTATGGGTTTCTTAGAAAGTAAGTTTTAACTAAATTTCAAGACTTTTTTAAATGATATTAGTGGTCTCGTCACACTCTGACACCTTGATTCAAAAAATTAGGTTTGGTAAAATGAGAAAGGGTTGTTCTGTGAGGGTGAAGGCCACACCATGAAGGAACAACCATAATATTTTAGGTTTAACCTAAAGATGGGTGTTATGACAAAAAAAGGATGCCACACAGTAAGGGCTCATACTACACACTTTGGTTATGCCTAATAGAATTAGGTCTCACTATGCAAGAAGAATTCCATGATATAAATTCTTAGGTTGTGGGATATGATTATTGATGAGGGATTTGTGCCTTGACATCACCATAAGGGTAATATCATGGTATTTTTTCCTAAAGGGTAAAATAATATCATGGGGTTTTAGGAAGCATTGAAAATAGTAAAAAATATGGGTATTTTATTTTAATTGAGGGAAGTGGTGTAACACCATTACCATAAAGGGTCACACTGTGATGGGTTTCTTCTAGTTTGCCTTAAACGAATGGAAAAATATAAATTTAGGGTTAAATTGGAAAACCACTTTGTGGGTTATTCATTTTCAATTATGTGATTAGTGAGAGTGGTGGGAGGATGCGAAGATTATCTTATGGTACATTCTACCCTATCAAAATTCTTGATCCATGATGATTGGTGGTGAGATTATTTAAAATTTTAAAATATGATTTTCTTATTCACCCTTAGTTCTTCCTCCTTATAACTCTCGGCTGATTTAGTACATTAAAAGTTAGGGTTTTGGGTGAATATTCCACCACATCATGGTGAAATCATCTTGAATGATGGAAATTTTTTTCGCCTTGGATAAAGGTGATCCAAATAGGATGAACACAAGAGGTTCCATTAGATTTAATCAATGTATTTTACTTGATGAATTATTTATATATTTTATTAATTTGGATGAGGTTGATGGATGATTTGAGATGTGAAATTCGGTCTTTTTATTTTAAATGTATGAGTGGATGTTGGGGGTGGTTCACACCACTTTTCATAAGGATTTGGTCATGGGATATTGACTAGTAAGTGATTACTTGAATATTACCTAAGTGTTGATTTTGTTATAATAATTTAGATATTGTGTACATTAATTATAACAGGTTTATAATCAATTTGGGTGATTTTTATGGAGTTATCTATATATGTTTATGGGATATTGTTGATTGGGCTTGAATGATAATAAGTGAGGAAGACCAAGCTTTATTTAAGATAATAACTCTGACTGAGGTTGGGACTCCTAAACACTTCTACATGGATAATTATTGAATGATTTAGTATGTGATATATGTTGAATATGCACTAAAATAACTAATAGAATATTTAATTTAAGTATATTTATCTTCCACACAGTTTCATTAATAATAATCTGTTATGAATGGATTTAATATTCATTGAATAACATTCATTGAATTAATAAAAATCAGAATAAATATATACGAATACATTAAATGTGAAAACACATCATTGATGGATATATAAAGGGATGTGATCCCTCTTATTGTTAACAAATAATTTTCAGTAATCCTCTCCAAACTCTCTTCTTTCCTGTTGCTTGTTTATCACCTTAGGTGAAGATGTTAGAACCTAATCATATTTACGGGAGTCCTCCGATTGAGATCATGATTTATAGGCTTGTGTAACCACATAGGGGCAATAATATTTTGTTTGATGCTACAATAATCTTCATTAGGAAAACTCATTGGAGATTATTTCATTGGATATATAGGTACACACTTTTTGTTCATTATTTATTACATTATTATTATATCAAAGATAGATCATATATATTTGATTTTCTCTTCTGCTGCCATGTCCTTATGATATAAAATGAAAAATAAAAAGTGGTATCAATGGTTAAGATTCTTTATTAAATCAACATGTTTATTTTATTATTTAATGAAAAACACATTTTACAAACATTGAAATTAGATATTTGAAGATTGAAAATAAATATACAAATTCTATATTTAATACATTGCTTAGGAAAAAATGCATTTATTTTAATCAAGATAATTAAATTTGGAATTGAATTAGATTATTAATTTTTTTTATAAATAATGAAAAATTAATTTTGAAAAATTTATAAATTTTATAAAAGTTTTTATAAATTAATTATCTATAGAAATATGTTTGGTTGATTGATAGATATTTTTCAGTTATTTATGGATTATAAAATGTTGATAAATCTTAGTAGATGATATTTTGGGAACAATTTAATTTATAAAAGGTTTATAAATTAATAAAATATATATATTTTTTAATTAATTATATAAATGTTTATGAAACTTTTATCAATAAAATATTTCAAATATTAAACACTAATATTTAAATACATTTAAAAAAATTATTTGGTATGCCTTATGATCTTAAATATATAAAATTTATTTAAGATTCATATTGAGTATTTTATAAAGGGATATAATATAAATAATTTTATATTAGAAATTATGAATTGTTCATAAATAATTAATTTGAATTTGTTCAAATTAAATGAGGACTTATTAGGAGTAATTATGATTTTTTTTGTAAATAAATAAATAGTTTATTTATAAAGAAACTTAAATTTAGAATCTAATTATATTATTTATAAATTATTTATAAATAATGAAAAGGTTTTGGGGTATATATATAAAATTTATAAAAGGGGTTTTATAAAATAATTAACTATAAAATGTTTGTGGCTAATTTATTAACTATTTGTTGGAAAATTTAAAACAAATATTCCTTTAATAGTTAATATTAAGAATATCATTTTCACATTAATTTTATTGAAAAAAGTTATAAATCATAATAAAAGATATTGAAGCCTTTTTATCTAAAATTATATGGAATATTTGTAATCTTTAAGTAAAGTGTTTAATTAATGATTATAAAAATGAGTTATAAAAGAGTTTATAAATCTTATAAATATGGTAAAAATATAAGAGGTGATTATATTAATAATTATGAAATGTTCATAATTAATTTATTTTAAATTGTTCAAATTAAAAGTGGGTCTTATTTAAAGATATCATTTAAGCTAGATAGAAAGGGGTTTGATAGTTTATATGATCAATGTTTTAAGCAATAAATTGAAATACCATATAATAAATAATATGAAAGGGTTCATATTGCATTGAGTATAAAATAGTTTATGTTAAAACTTATGAAATGAACATAATGATCGATAATTTATAAAATGGTGTATAATTTTCTTTTTTTTAAAAAATAGTTCATAAATGGTTATTTCACGTTTAAATATTTGATTTTTAATTTTTTTACAGTTTATTTCCTACTTTATTCATAGTTATAAATTTTTTATTTTATGAATGTCTATGAATTAATTTAATTATAAAAATAATTCTAGGGTATAATTCCTTACCTCACATGATATTCACGACTCTATTAAATTTTAGTTTTCATATGCCTTGAAAACAATTTATAATTGATGTTATTAGAATTAATTTAGTTTTTTGGAATAGTTTTTTCATATTAGGTTATATATATAACATAAATTGGATTCTATCTTGGGAAAATTCTCTTTGATTATAGGGATAAGGAGTCATTACACCTACTTACTTGGAGGATTATTCTTTTTCTAATGATAAGTAAATGGGGTTGGTTATCTATCTCTCTATGATTACTCATGTGAATATTATCAATCTCATGTTTCTATATGACATTACATGAAAATTTAAAGTACCTTATCCATATTATGCATTCATATATTCATGAATATGTTTAGATTATATTTTTGGGTGGGTAACACAATTTTTTGGGTTGTGTAAAAGTTACACATTGATATGGTTTGAATGCTCTAATTTTTTGGATAGAATAAGAAATAAAAAACTAAAGCATTAGAAGCATGAATAAAAAAAGTAATAAAATAAGACAAGATAATTATTTCCTAGGATTTAATAGTTATGAATTTAATATGCATGTTATATATATTAAATGGGATAGAATTTAATAATTAAAACTCTCAAATACTAAGTTCTAGATTCATTCCAAAGTGGTAATGATCAATACCACGATCATACAACTGGGTAGGTCATTCAAAATCTTGGTGCCCCTAGATTATCATGTGTATGTCAAGAAAGTTAGGAGTAACTCTAGATTATCCTATTGGGCAGGTCATTTCAAAATTGGATTCCTCTTGTCCATCCTTTGTTATCTTATTTGTGGAATTTTCTTTAGGTTACACTAGCTGGGAGACCCTAATAGGATTAGGCTACCAAAGGAATAGAGTTGAGTATATCCATATGATGGATTATGATGAAGGGTAATCCACTAAAATATCAAAATGTCAAAACTATTGTGATTGGGGTGATTCCCTACCTAAATAACTATATGGTGATAGAAATTCAAAAGTATAGTCATTGGCGAGTGAATTATTCATTAAATTATTATTATTCTAACACATTTTTCCTTCAAAAAAATATTTTCATAGTCATACTCCTGCAAACCATTTTTTTCCATTTTCAAAAAATCCGGTTTATGGGTACCCGATACCCATAGCTTACAACCACCAAACCAAAACGAAATTTCAAAATTCAAATTTCCAAGATTCTTGACCAAACCACGGTCCACATTCCACAACACATGTCAAAATCGATCCGTGAGCCCATCATCAAGCATCACCATTCATTACAGGTCGCCGACGAGACCATCGGTCCATTGTCGCTAGACCATCCTCATCAGGTCGAACCACCTCCTTCATCACATCCCACCAGAGATTCTTGGAAAGTGAATTATGGATATTAGATCACTAAATGAATATGATGCCTGGGAAAATTAAATTTATTAGTGGAATTTTTATTAAAATTCCTTGATGAAAAGATATAAGACATGATATTCATTTGATACAAATTTATATTACAGATAAATTCATCCTCATCATAAAACTAAACTTTATATTAATCATTGAAATGATAATAATAAATTAATAAACTCCTAAGATAGGTAGCATACAAAAATTTATTGGGAAAGATAATTATACATTATGTTAGAATAGTTCCTTCCTAAGTAACCATGTGTTGAAGTTGTTCACCAAGAAAACAAGACTATTATAGAAGCATGGAATGATTAATTTAAGGTTTAAAAGGCACTAAATGACAATTCAACTAAGGAATTCTAGTGTCATAAACATAATATGATTGGATATTTTAATGATATTTAATATAATTATATATGTTTGGAGTGAAGGAAAAATTGTTATAAGGATTATTATAGTTAAGGAATTAATTCTATTATCATATATGGATGTGTTCCAGATAGATGGTAGAATTCAAGAAAATGTAACCTAATATTCTCAAAGTTCTAAGAATTGATAAACTATTCCCAATATTTCACAGTTCGGGTACTATACATACAGTACATGGAGGTAAAAGTTCAAAACCAAAAGAGATAAATTTGGATGTTATAATAATATTTATTCAATAAGATATCTAAGGTTATTTGAAACCTGATGGTATTATTAGGTAGGTGTAATGATTCATTTTATAGGAAAATTTATAATATCTGAAGGATTTTGGGAACTTCATTGGATTTCCATGTCATGTATTAATGTTATATAAATTTATTCTTCAATTATGAAGGGAATGTGATACTAAATATATGTTTTATAGGTGTTATAAATGTAAAATAGTTACAAATCATATAAATAATTGAAAATAGATTATAGTTTACATTAAAGTGAGGAAGTAAACATTTTATAAATTTGAAATTAGAATGTAAGGATGTTTATTAATCTTGGATGAATCTAAGTAAAAGATGTTTATTTTTTTCTCACTTGTCCTATATGATAAGAGGTGTTAAAAAAGATTTTTTATGAACAACATTATATGATTAATTATGTAAACTAGGTTTATGATTCCTTGGATTAAATAACATGTTCCGAGAAGAAGATATGGATTAATGTTTCTTTATATAGGGTAAAGTTTTTATGAAACTATTTTTTAGAATATGATAGAATGTGATTCCCACCCAATAGATATTTATTTTAATTAATGATTTTTTTTCACAAAAATACAATAAACACATATAATACCATATGATATATGAAAACAATAAATTATTTATAAAATATTCCAACTAAAATGAAATAATAATTATTTACTAACATAAAGAAGTTTGCATTAAATGTTAAAAATATATTTCAAAGAGAATAAAATGAAGTGGCTATGGGAATATATTTGGAACTAGTGATGTTCAAAGTTAATAGAAAAAATATTATTCCAATCCATGTTTGAGTGATTTTTAATTAAATATCCAAAATATTTTGGATATGTTATAGTAAAGAAAAATATAAATAATTTCATTTAGTAACTATGAGAAAGATAATATCACAATTAAATAAAGGATTAAACCAATCAAATATAACATGATTTTCACTTAATATCCCAAAGAGTTAGGACATGTGACAATAAATAAAATTTAAATACTTAAATTTAGTTACCATAATAAAGATAATATCAATGTTATGATAGCTTATTTGAAAAGTGAAATTCACATGGTTTCCTAAAAGGATTAGGATATAATAGAAAATATAAAGATAAATAATTAAATGTGTTTACCATAATGAAGTAAATGTAACATTATCCAAAAATAGTTTAGGATACAGTAGATAAAAATGTAAGTGGTTACATTGAACTCATGGATAATGTTTGATGACATGATTTTATAATTTATTATGATGTTAAGCTTATAAAAAGAGTTCTGAGTAGACAACAGAATATAACATTCTAACATTCAATATTATGAAGTCAAATATTTTTTATATAAGTTAAAAGATATGAACTTATGGGACATGATTCCTATGTCTCACCACTATTTGAATAAGATTTCTTCATAAATATTACTCACTAAGAGGTTAATTGGATTATTTTATTAGATGGTCATATAGAGATGTGATATGAATTACATATGAATATAATGTTAAAAAAAATAAAATTCATTACTGCAATAACTCCATGAGGGTCATGACTTATCTCTATGTTTTTAACACATAAGATAATGGTTGTAATGGTTATAAACATATCACATAATTATAATAAAATAAATCTATATTTATAATTTATTAATGAGTAATCTAACTTTACATTACCTAAATGGATGAATGATAAATATCCCCTCAAAGTAAAAACATTAAGTTATCCTTAATTGATGATCATCATAAAGTATTATGGGTTGTGATGATATGTTAAGGTTAGCTTGAATATATTCTTGCATCCATTACAAATGGTTGTATATGTGATATGAATAATATATTCTTGAAGTAATAAGTAGATAATTATTACTTAGAATAATCAATGAAATTATATCCCATGGAATATTATACGATCATATACATACTTAGGGGTGTATTCTTATTATCAATCCTTCTTAACTAAGGTTGGAAAGATAACTATAATGAGAACCTTTATACCTTGATACCCAACTTATGCAATTTATCATATTAACTTAGCTATTACAAGGGTGTTTCGATATGTTGTTGATCATTTCATTAATTGGAGTGCAACAACGATGGTATTTTTCTACCATTATGACAAGAAAAGATAGATAGACTATGAAATAATTAAAATGAAGAAATTAATGGCCATTCTTAGTTGAAACACACCAGGCATGTTTAACTACTTTGATAAAGGGAATGTGATGTACACATTTATTAGATGAATGACATGTTATGTATTCATTGACTTAGTTAAGCTATTTCTAAGAATCAAGAAAAGATGTGTTGGATATAATTGATTGACATGTTTCATTAATTACTCGATTTCATGGGAAAAAGAATTATATAGGTGTACATAAAATATATATGATTCATATAGTTGTGGGAATTTTCTTATAGATATATGAGTATGTTTTATGAATATCACAATATATCACTTAGTTGCTTGAGTATCAATGATGATTTTCTATAGGCTGTTCTTTTCTTACATCAATAAAATATAAATTTAATAGTTTTTATCAAAATTTTTAAGGATTGAAGGGTCACATAGTTAGGATTATAGATAAGGATTAAGTTTTGGACAATGTTTTTTTTCCAAAATGAATAGAGTGTGAGGGAACCACATACAAAAGTTTTTTTGGATATATCCACAAAGAGTTATGAAGTTTTGCAGTGTCCTCATGGATTTTGGTGAAAGTGGGAGATTTTTTAATATGCACTAAAATAATTAATGGAATTTTTAATTTAGGAATATTTATATTCTACATGGTTTAATTAAAAATAACCCTTTATTAATGGATTAAATTGATTTAATATTCATTTATTAGGATTTAATAAATTAATAGTAAGGAGAATAAATGTATATAGACACATTAAAGATAGAAATGCATCTTTTGTGGATATATAAAGGGATGTAATCCACTGTGTTTTAAACAACTATTTATATACATGCCTTTAAAAACTCTCCTCTTTTCCATATCTTATTCATTACCTTCATAATAGATGCTAGAACCTCTTCAAGTGTATGAGTGTCCTCCAATTGTGATAAGAATCCACAAGCTAGTGTAAGCCCTTGATGGAAGTAATCTTTGTCTGATTCTCTAGTGGCCTTCATCAATCATAATCTTTGGATACAATTAAATGGGATATCCAAGTATGAAATTTTTTCTTCATTTATTACCTATTTATTCCATCAATGAGAGATTATATATATTTTGGGTTTTCTTATACTTCTATGTCTATATGATGGAAAATAAAAAAATAAACAATATATCATCTCAACACTTGTGTATGATCGAAATTAAATTTAAAATGAATTGTTTTTTTAAAACCCATGAGATGAGTGGAAGTATCTTGGTCCATGATGGATCTATGGATACTAGTTTGATGCCTTAACCACCAATAGACAAAGGTTCAACTATAGATATATGATATATGATATTAAAATCCCCTATAATTATGAATAGAATAAATGAACAATAGTTGACCTTATAATAAGTCCCCTTAGTTCCCTCAGACTAAGGGAGATTTATGGATTAGGAATGGTTAGCCAAGGATTAGGCCATGTGAGTTCTTGATATATCTTAGAGGATCTTGGATAAATGATTGTTTGCAGGGTGGGAGTTATTACTTCACTAAAATGTGAATGTATATCCAATTTATATTTTTTTCAATATGTGACAATACCTCTATTTAACTTGGTTGAGAGGGAATCCTTACATGAATCATAGGTATATAGATAAAAAAACCTAAAGTATATTTCTTGAAGGCCTAGCTGAACAAGACCTTACCTTTTTCTAATAACCTAAATTGTTATGAAATGCTCCATCCAAATGTATCCCTCCAGAAATGATAATTAAGGAAGAGAGATAATAATGCAAGAATCCCACTTCCAATAGGCCACAAGTTAGAAACTAGAACTGATTGTATATAATAACACACATTAGAGTCTTTACCCTTATAAAGATTTAAGGAGTAAGAGATAATATGATAGAAACCATCAATGAACTCTTACTCATAATAAGTAAAAAAAATATAAATACCTGATATAATTTAATACATAAATGGATACAACTAAAATGAAATTAAAAAAGAGAAAAATCCCTAGATGAAACCAAAAATCCAGAATGTCACTTGAAAAACTCCTCAAAATAGTGATGTATAGCTCTATCACCAACCATATCCACCTAACCTAAAAATAGTTAATATATATGTATGTTGAGCATAACATGTATTCTTAGTATGATCCACCCTAAACCTATCATGTAAAATGTGAAAGAATCATACTAAATCCCAGTGAATAAATAAATGAAACTAACTCGCCACCTAAAAAAGTATACAATTATTTTTCCTATCCTCATCATGGTTTACTCAAAAAATAACACATAGAATTATAACCAAAATATTGAAAAGACACAGATATATATATAAATGTGTACCCCACAACTACTTACCCACTAGTTTATTTCCCTCACACCTCAACACCACACCCCATGAGCTCTCATCCCTTCCATAATAATTATGCCTAACAATACCTCAAACACTATATGGTATCCCTCTTAGAAAATGTTGTGAAAATATATACTACCATGTATCATGTGCAATACATCATCACATCAACATCCTCTATATAATAATGAGGCTTATTTTTAGAGGACACCACACCATATATATTATGTAATATAACTCAAGTCGTCACAACTCATACATAACACACCTATAATATTCCTTTAGATACTGTATAAAAAATATATGCACACCCAATAACATCAAGCCATCATAACATATAACACACATGTATGGTAAATCAACTTTGTGAATACCTATTAAAACTGAAGAGAGAGTGAGGGAGAGGTTGTAGTCAACCATCCATATTCTTTCTGGCCCGGATGATGGGAAAACACCCCTAGAACCTATGATTTTTAGCTTCCCTTCTAACATGGGTGGGGTGCATATGAAATAAAAAACATAAAGAATATATATAGATCGTAACCACAATAAGGGAAAGTATGTAGCCTTATACTCATCTATCTCTATCATCTTATAGAACACTAAACTACCACTGCTAAATTATAGATATCAAATAAGCATAAAAGTATCAAGTTCAATATTAATTAATTCATTATACATTAATTAAAATTAAACTTTTGTCATTCCAATATTAACATTTTAATCATATAAGATAACTGTCGATAAAACTATTTATTCTATGCTTTTATTTTCTAGTATGACATTATCACAAGTAAGCATCAAGAACCAACCTCATTAATTCATTCATTAATTAACATTTTAAAAACATCTGAGTAATCTAGGAACCAACCTAATATACCACTTAAAATATGAACTTTTAGTGTATATCATCAAATTGAATACTGTAGTTGGAAACTAGTCATATAAATAAAAATTTTCCATCATGACATCAAGCAAGAATTAAGTAATAACTAAGAATCAATGGGAAATACATTCTCTAAGATTTTCCCAACTACCCTGGTGTCCTACACCTTTCTACATAAACTCACATATGACATCTCTTTCCACCATAATCTTTAACACCACCATAGCCTCAATAATCCCATACTATACCTCATAATCAAACCAATTATATTATGTTATAAATCATTCACATCAAGGATCCAAATTCTATATCATTTATACGCATAAAAGGTATTTTCAACACTAAATTTTATTTGAAACTATGACCAGATAATTAAGGAATTCAAGACTCCAACAGTTAAGAATGGGTTCACTCAACCTCATTAATTAATCTTTAATAGACATCTATTTTAATTCCATCTTGAATTAACTATTTTATTATTAATAGGTTTTCCATGTCAATAAACCTATGTTTATAACTAATAATAAATACAAAAAAATAACACATTTCAATAATTTTTTCAATGTTTAAACAATTATAAGATGAGAAATAACTATTCTTTTCACGCCTCTTTAATATAGTTAGTAATAATATCAAGCTTTACATTTTTTATCCATTTAAAGAAATGAACTAATCTAAAAAATAATATAATACAACTAAGTTGATACCACAATATCTAGTAAATATCAAGAGGAAACAAAAAACACATTCAATCACAAAGATCCAACCAATAATTTAATCTACTAAACATGAAATAATCCCCATTTCAATACTCTAATATCTAAAATTATAAAATAATTATAATTATAATTTATTAAGGAGTTTAATACTATAACATGATAATATTTTATATTAATAATTCATAATTATACATCTAAATATAATTATCTATTTCTCTCTTTGAATAATTTCCAGAATAATCATAATTATTATACAACATACAATTATTTGTTTTCACATTATTTTGATAATCTAAAAGATTATAAAATACTATTATCAATTATATGTGATAAATTATTAAATACATTTTTTGAAATTATTATCAATAATATTAAGTATATATTTCAAAATGATATTTCTAGATTCTAAGGTAAACAAAATTATCCACAAAATGAAATATTATTTCTAATTAAATCTTAGAAATAATTAAAATAACAGGTTAAAAATAACTTGTATCCAGTAAAAATCTACTCCAATTATTGAAATAGATATAATATATTGATAATATTCTACAAAACATATTAGTTCCTCTATGTAAATTATTTTATTCCAACTTATGAAATAATAATACAAAAAAATTGATCATATTATACTGAATGCAACTATGGATTCTTATTGATAATAATAATTATCTAAGGCATGTAATTAAGACATTCCTTTCAATTTTCAGGTCATGGAAGTAATATTTCAACATATGATAATTATTTACCTTTCTATTGAAAATTACAAATTTTTATCAAATAAAAATGATTTGCATATGATTCTATATTCAATATCTTTCAATAATATCCAAAACATGAAAATAATATTTTAATGTTTTTGGAATGTGATAATATTCATCAAACTTAATTCATTAATTCATATAATGAAATAATCATAAAATAATTAAGCTTGTAATCATATTGTTAATAATATCAACCTATAGAATGTGATTTTTAGTTTACTATTAGAAGAAATAATATATTTTATAGGGTTATCTTATACTTTAATTCTTGAAATAATAATATTCCATTTTCAATAATAGAATTCATGCATTTTATCTTTTTCTTTTACAATTATCATATTATTATATAATCTTTCTTCATGAGATTATTTTCTAGATTACTATATGATTATGGTTAATCGAATTCGTCTAAATAGAGGAGTCTAAATCATGTTAAAATTACAATTTTTTAATATAAAATATAGGTTTACAGATTCCCAACCTAGATAAGTTAATATTTACAAACTGTAGCACTAAAATAGAGGTGATAAAGAGAGTGTGCGCAGTTCTATAAACTTGAGAAAGAGTCTAGTCAGTTTGTAAAAGACTCTATAGACTGAAATGGTGAATCTTTTATTGCCTAGAATCTAAAGAGAACTCAAGAAACTCAAATGAGTATGAATTTATAATGTTTAAGAATAACCAAAACATATCTCTATATATTTCTCAAAAAACTCATAAAAGTTTCTAGTTTAATTATCATTTAATCCATTTGGATTTTAATTCAAAAAAAATCCTCATTTAAAGATTCTAAAATTAATTAGATTCAAAATATCTCATCCAAAAATCTTAATCAATATAAAAAACATTGACTTATACATTAATTCTAATTTATTATATTGAATATTAATTATAGAAAGAACTATAATGTGAAATATGTGATTTTACGGATATTGTTTTCTTATAAGTAAAACCCAATCATTATATAAGGGTAACATGGTTTTACCCGTACATGGTTGATTACACTTTCATAAGTATAATAAATTTATTTGGACCCTTTGAGAAGTTCTGAACCCAGATACAACTTAAATAGGTGCCACGAGCCCGATGGGACACATGGCCTCAAGGGAATCTCCCCAAACACCATAGGCTGCCAACTATCACGAAGGGCCTAGGGTGTGTTCGTGGGGATACTATACCCTCATTACCAAAGTGTATCACATCAGATGGATGTAAAAATAGGTAAATATCATAAGAAATATAAGTAAGGAATAATAGGAAAATGAGACAACAATAATAAAAACTGAATCAACTGGAATGGAATTCAATAACAGATGATGATATGTCATGTACTAGAAAATTGGAAAACGTGGATACCAGAAAATAGGCATAATATGTTCCAAAAAAATATAAAGTAAATCAAAAACTATCCCAAGCATCCTAAGCTCCGACTCGGTCATCTCCTCTCAAGATCCATACTAAAAAATAATCAATCAAGTGTTTGAAGTTGTATGCTTAACTTTTTTAACACCTACAACTATGTAATATACCTCAGGTACCAAATGACACCTAGAGAGGGTGTGAGATAAATCTCAACAAGCCACCACCATTGGTGTTGTAATGTCCTGGATTTTTCCTTGTATTATTTTAATATTATATGGAAATTAATTCAAGACTAGGCCCTGAGGTGGCATGCAGTTCCGAGGCCGGGCGAGCCCGGTACAAATGTTTGAATTTAATTTAATAATTAAATTATGTGCGCATGTGGTTTTCCTGAAAAAGTGGAATAACACCTAAACGGGTTCTCAGATCAAAAATCTGAGGGCACCATTGCATTCAAAACATCATTCTTACCTTAGGTGAGGCCTAACATTGGTCGGTGTAGGTCGGTAGTAAAATCTGGTTTTGGATGAAACCTTAATAAAATATTTAATTAAAATATTTAATTTAAATATTTGTTTCAGCGAAATCCCGTATCTTTTAAAATAAAGATTTCGCAGGGGATCAGGGTTACAATTTTCATAACCCTGAAACCCTTGGTGGCTCTGGAGGCTCTGGAGGAAACCTCCCAACGCGGCGACGATGATGCAACGACCATATCGTCACCGACGAACGCCGCGAAATACAGGTAGGATGTTTGTCTTGATTTTTCCTTCCTCATTTTTGATTTCCATGACAAACGCGGACTAATCCACAAACATATTAGCCCACGGGTCGATCGTTCTAACGGGATGGGTTCATGCGGGAATTCGAGGCTTTGATTCTTGAGATTTTTTTGGTTTTAAATCTAACTGCGAAAAACTCGAATTTTCACGAACAACGATCAAAGTTCACCCCTCTTGTTTATTCTTGTTTTCCCCCTCACGTTCTTCGTTGTGTTCTATGCGTTCTTGGAGGAAATCGATTATTGCACATTCATTTGTTGATGCAACGATCAGAAATCAAAGATCCAACATCAAGGCAACCTAGCAGAGGTGAGACGATGACAATGACAGATGAATCGATGCGGTTCGAAAGTTCCCGTTCTTCGAGCGTTTCATGCGGATGGATCAAGACACATTTTCAACACCGATCAGCAGCCCGAAACTGAAAGAATCAGTTTTTTAGGGGTGGGATGACCACAAATTTGGAGTTTCTTTATGATCAGACGGTTGGATCAAAATCCGGAGGGTTAGCCGAGGCGCGTAGAGGAAGACGACGGTTCTGGAAAATTCCCGACTACACACCATGTAGTAAGGGATACACGGCGTGTGTTCATCGGTGGCTTGCATGACGTGTACTTTGGGAGTACACGGACACGGGTAGGGTACATGGCCAAGGACACGCCGTGCATACCCCTCCCCGGCTAGACCCGGCCAGATACACGGGATACCCCGTGTACTGGTACACGGGCAGCCGACACAGACACAGACAGAGGATGTGTACGGACACATGGCCAGCATACACAGTGCGATCCCAGGTGCTCGGACACGACGTTTGATTCTTCTACACGCCATATAGTTGCTTTCTATATGACAAGTCGAATGACACGGGCCGGTTACATGGGCAGTACTCGGGGACAAAGAACACAGAGTGTACCTTTCCTACACGCCGTGTAGTTTGGTTTTACACGGCTTGAATGAATGACACAGTCTGTTTACACGGGCAGTACCCGGGGTCAAGGAACACAGCGTGTAACCATCCTACACGCTTTGTAACCTTTTCTTGTTTACTTGATCCACTTGTCTTCTATGACTTGGACTAGTTCTCTTAGGGTTCGTACCCTTGGTCATTTTCCTGAAGGTTCTGGTATCATTTCCTTTACACAGGAGTATGATCCCTTCAGTAGAACTCCCTGAATAAAGTTGTTGGAATCCCCTCTGTGATACTTAGATCCAGATCCTCTATTTGTTCCTGGAACCCTAGTTAGAGTTCTTGGTATCGATGTGACCAACTTTACCCAGGCGCCGATCCTCTGCTTAGCGGGTTAGCTCAGACTGAGTTATTGGAATCACCCCATGACTTGGTTGTGATCCTCATCTGAGAATCATGTTCTCAAGGTAGTGATCTCCCAGAATGAGTACTTTGTATCTCTCTCTACTCAGACCTAGGAGTGTTTTCTCCTTGTTACATGCTTAGTGAAATCTTCAAGTTGGATCCTAGTGGCAATATCGTGATGGTCGTTTCTGTATGAGTATATCTGGATATTCTTGTGGTATGTTCTTTAGACATATACTATGTGGAGTTGACTATATATTTCCTTTGTGGTATTTATTTGTTGTATTTCCTTTGTGGTTTCGGGGTGTCCTACTAGGTATTGTTATACTCACCCCTGCACGGGCTTTTCCAACACGTGTCGTGTCTTGTGTAGACGAACGATCCTTTAACAAGATTCTAGGAGGACCAGGACCATACGACACTCAGTGAGATCAGACAGGCCGAGGTGTGTTCCTACGGCTAAAGACTACAGTCCCAACACCTTTCTTATAGGTTGGAATTTGTTAGAGACTTTCTTTTGGTGGGCTTGTACTTTTGGCCTAGGGTTTTACACTTTCCGTACTTTACTTCCTGTCGTACTCTGTTGGTTGTGATTTTTAGTGTATGCATGCATTTCCATTTTTAATAGTTTTCACTTTTCAGTTTTGTGGGCTTGGAAATGTGTGTGTGTGTGTACAGGTTTATAGGCAATGCCTCCCATGTTAGTAGCATGCCTACTCAGTGCTAGTCACCAGCCCCTGGCCTATTGGAGGCGGTCTTGGGGAGTTGTGGCTCGGGCCCCATTGGGACAGGTCGTGACAGAGTGGTATCAGAGGAAAGTCGGTTCTACCTTAGGACCGAGAGTCTGTGAGTTGGTTTGGGGCAACAGTGTTAAGTGTTTCGAGTTCGGCTTTCAGGCCAGGGACCCCAGTGTTGGTGCGGGAGGCCAATGTATCCATACACCAGGATTCTGATAAGTTGCTTTTCAACTCGGAACAAGAGAACACTAGTTGCAGGGAAAATAATGGTACATGCATCATATAGGAATGATTTGTGGTTTCCATGTCCTTTTTTAGTCAGCTCTCCAAATATACTCACTGACTGAGATACATCTTGTTTCCTAACAGGATGCCTCCGAAATGCGCACCCGCTAGGATCCAGCAACTCGATCATAGGGATGACCCCTCAGTGATGAAGCCTCGATACAGGGACCAGATCCCCCAGTTTTACCCCCAGGTGGTGTGTCAGTTATCCCACCACCTGTGGAGAAGTGTTTAGTGCCTTCTGTACCAGTGGAGGAGGAGCGCAGGCTGGGCGCACTCCATGAGTTTCAAAGACAGAGACCCCTCAGGTTTCAAGGTGAGCCTAACCCTCAGGCAGCAGAGGACTATCTTGAGGTGGTGACCAGAGTCTTCTATTTATTCAGGACACCTGCAGACCATTTGGTGATCCTGGCAGCGAGCCTTCTGCAGGGCTCGACAAGACGATGGTTGAGTTTGGTTATCCAGACTCACGAAAAGGCGACACTCACTTGGTCGGAGTTTGAGCATCTCTTCAGAGAGGAGTTTTCACCGGTTACCCTGAGAGCAGTACGCATACAGGAGATTCTTCAGCTTCAGCAGGGAACCATGACGGTGGCTGACTATTCGTCGAGATTTACCGACCTCTCATGGTACTCGATGGATATGGTCAGAGATCAGTACTTCAGAGCTCGGACTTTCGAACGGGGCTTGCGCAGAGATATTAGAGCTAACATTGTCCCTATGATCATTCCTACTTATGTTGGGGTGCTCGAGCAGGATTTAGTGGTCGAGAGCTTCTTGGCAGAGTGGAGAAAGCCGACAGATGTCCGTAGTGGGCGAGATAGAGTAGAGACCTCGGCAGCAGGGAGCCGATGTCAGGGACCCAGGCGTATGAGATGTTTTTAGAGGAGATACCAGGACAGGGTATATGCCGTACAAGGTTCACAGGGTGCATCCAGCCAACCTCGAGAGAGGCGATGCTACTCATGTGATGGAAGGGGACATCTCGCTCAAGATTGTCCGACCCGCTATACTACCGACAGAGGAGCAGTGGATGGACCACCGAGGCAGAGGAAACATGTGGAGCAGGCAGATCTATAGGCCAGCAGACATGGTAGGGGAGCTGAGAGAGTAGCCGGAGGTGGTCAGCGTTTTGATCTTTTACTAGCACCACCCCCAGGAGGTCCACCTCATGCTCAGGGAACTGGTGCACAGAGGCAGGGACAGCTGCAGGCAGCATAGGCTTATGACCCAGGTACTCCCGGAATGATTAGAGGTACTATCTATGTCTTTTCTACCTTGGCTGCCGTATTGATAGACACAGGTGCTAGTCATTCCTTTCTATATGCTTATCTTGTTCGAGACCTTGAGATTCCAGTTGAGCCGTTGACTTGACCCTTACGCTTAGAGACACCGACTGGAGAATATTCAAAGATAACACACCTCTGTAGACAGTGTGACCTGACCCTTGGAGGTGATATTTTCGGTTGGAACCTCTTGGGGGTAGCGTTGAGGCCTTACAGTGTCATTCTTGGTATGGATTGGCTATCCACAGTTCATGCCCAGATCTACTATTTTAGGCGAAGGGTGCGGTGTGTCTGTAGTGATGGAACTAGGTTCTCTTTTATCGGTGAGAGAGAGACCCAGGCAACACAGGATGGACTCTTGCATGGGAGGGCACAACCGATTTCACGTCAGTTGGCTAGCCTATCCCTTGGTGCATCAGATGTTACGAGTTTCTAGTTTCCAGCAGTAGTGGCTGAGTATGAGGACGTCTTTCCAGAGGATTTCCCCGGGATACCTCCCCGTCGGGAGATAGATTTCTGCATTGAGTTGCAACCTGGGACGACACAGATATCAGCATCAGCATATCGGATGGCTCCTGTAGAGCTTCGTGAGCTGAGGGTGCAGTTGGACGACTTGTAGAAGAAGAGATTTGTGAGAACCAATGTTTCACCCTGGGCGGTCCCAGTGCTGTTTGCCAAGAAGGAAGACGGGAGATTGAGGCTATGTGTGGATTACCGGCGCTTGAATTAGGTGACCGTAAAGAACCAGTATCCCCTACCAAAGATCGATGACCTCTTCGACTAGTTGAGAGGGGCACAATGGTTCTCAAAGGTTGATCTACGATCAGACTATGACCAGTTGCGAGTACAGGAGGAGGATATACTGAAGACGACTTTTAGATGTCGCTACGGTCACTATGACTACTTGGTGATTCCCTTCGGCATGACAAACTCCCCGATGGTGTTCATGGGGCTCATGAAACGGATCTTTCAGCCATATCTAGGCCGGTTTGTAGTGGTCTTCATCGATGATATCCTTGTGTACTCTGTGTCCAAGGAGGAGCACGCAAGAAACCTAAGGATGGTTCTGGACACACTCTGAGAGAACCAGTTGTATGGGAAACTCTCTAAGTGTCAGTTCTGGTTACAATAGGTTCACTTTTTGGGACATGTTATCTCAGCAGATGGTGTAGCAGTGGACCCAACCAAGGTGGAGGTAGTACTAGCATGTAAGACACCCCAGAGCGTGACGGAGGTACAAAGTTTCCTTGGGAAGATCCATCCTTGATTTCTCCAGGATTGCAGCACCCATGATAGATTTGACCCGAAAAGGGCAGCCTTTTATGTGGACCGAGAGATGCCAGCAAGCATTCTAGCAGTTGAGACAAAGATTGACGAGCGCCCTGATCTTGAGGTTACCGGAGGAGGGTGTCGAGTACGTAGTGTTCTGCGACGCATCAGGAACCGGGCTTGGTTGTTTCCTGATGCAGAGGCAAGCGGTGATTGCCTATGGCTCACGTCAGTTGAGGCCACACGAGCAGAACTATGTGACCCACGATCTTGAGTTGGAAGCGGTAGTCTTCGCATTGAAGATGTGGTGGCACTACATGATGGGCGAGCGGTTTACTGTCTACTATGATCATAAGAGTCTCAGATATATCTTTTCTCAGGAGGATCTGAATTTGAGATAGAGGCGATGGCTTGAGTTCCTCCAGGATTATGACTTTGAGATCATTTATACTCCTAGGAAGGGGAATGTAGTGGCGGATGCTCTCAGCAGGAAATCCAGTTCGCAGTTGCTGTATGAGGCGATAAGGCAGTTGGCGTCCTTATAGTTATCCTTCATGGATGGAGATGAGGGAGATTACTTTCAGTTTATGGTTGTTACCCCTTCACTCTTACAATGAGTAAGGGAAGAACAGTGCGAGAATGCTAGCTGT
Organism: Viscum album; assembly: GCA_963277665.1. Lineage (NCBI taxonomy): Eukaryota > Viridiplantae > Streptophyta > Magnoliopsida > Santalales > Viscaceae > Viscum > Viscum album. Next base: position 1,206,873,373 of record OY728150.1, on the reverse strand, counting down.
CAGACTCTACGTGCTCAGATATCCACAGGTGTTGCAGCTGATGGATATTCAAAAGGTGGGGAGCATGTTGTTCTTTTCAGAGGGCACACAGTGGCACCAGTGATGTTGCGGGAGGAGGTTCTAAGGGAGTTCCACACATATCCTTTGGCAGTGCATCAAGGCATTGCAAAGATGTATCAGAACCTCAGACGTCAGTTCTGGTGGCCAGGAATGAAGAAGTGTGTGGCAGAGTTCGTCTCTCGATGCATTACTTTTCAGCAAGTAAAGGCTGAGCACTAGGTGCCAGAAGGTTTGACTCAGCCCCTTGAGCTGCCAAAGTGGAAGTGGGATGGGATATCCATGGACTTTGTGATGGGTTTACCACGTACGTCCAGGGGACACAATGCCATATGGGTGATTGTTGATCGACTCACCAAGTCGGCCCACTTCCTAGCCATACGGGAGCAGAGTTCAGTGGATATCTTGGGACTCCTCTACATGCAAGAGATAGTCCGAATTCATGGAGTTCCATCCATGATCATCTCAGATCGTGATGCTCGTTTCACATCCCGGTTGTGGAAGGGATTGCAGGAAGAATTTGGGACTCAGTTACGCTTGGGCACAACATTCCATCCCCAGACTGATGGTCAGATAGAGCGGACCATTCAGGTCCTGGAAGATATGCTTCGGGCTTGCATACTTGACTTCGGTCATAGATGGGAGGATCACCTACCACTGGTGGAATTTTCTTATAACAACAGTTATCATTCCACTATTGGTATGGCACTATTCGAGGCTCTGTACGGGCGACCCTATAGGTCGCCACTTTGCTGGACTGACCTGGGAGAGTCATCACTCATGGGCCCAGAGATGGTGAGAGCTACTACAGAGAAGGTACAGGTCATCCAGGAGTGGATGAATATTGCACAAAGTCGGCAGAATTCATATGCCGATAGAAGGCGGAGGCCCTTGGATTTCAAGGAGGGAGACCATGTGTTCCTTTGGGTCTCACCTCGATGGGGATTGTAGAGATTTAGCCGAGGCGGCAAGCTATCTCCGAGGTTCATTGGACCTTTTCAAATTCTAAGTAGATTTGGTGAGGTGGCATATCGCTTGGCTCTACCTCCTCAGATGGACCGGGTACACAACATCTTCCATGTGTCGCAACTACGGAGGTACGTGCATGATCCATCGCACGCCATCGACTAGGGCGAGCTAGACATCAATGACGGAGCGTCCTTTTCTTAGTACCTAGTGAAGATCGAGGTTCAACATGAGAAGATCCTTTGTGGGTGAGCTATTCCCTTGGTTTGTGTCTGGTGGCAGCACGAGAATCTCCAAGAGAGCACGTGGGAGCAGGAGGCTCAGATTCGCGTGCAGTACCCACATCTTTTTGAGTAGCCTTCGTTTTAGCTTTTCGGGGACGTAAAATCCCTAAGGTGGGTGTGATTTATTGTCCCGTATTTTTCCATGTATTATTTTAATATTATATGGGAATTTATTCAAGACTAGGCTATGAGGTGGCGTACAGTTCCGAGGCCGGGTGAGCCCGGAACAAATGTTGGAATTTAATTTAATAATTAAATTACGCGCGTGTGCGGTTTTACTGAAAAAGTGGAATAACTCCTAAACGGGTGCTCGGATCAAAAATATGAGGGAACCATTGTGTTCAGAATAGCGTTTTTACCGTAGGCGAGGCCTAACATAGTCCAGCGCAGGTCAGTAGTAAAATCTGGTTATTGGACACAATGGTAATAAAATATTTAATTAAAATATTTTATTTAAATCTTTGTTACAGCGAAATCCCTTATCTTTTAAAATGGAGATTTCGCAGGGGATCAGGGTTACAATTTCCATAACCCTGAAACCCTTGGTGGATTTGGAGGATCTGGAGGAAACCTCCCAACACGGCAACGACGACTCAGTGACCAGATCATCGCCGACGAACGCCGTGAAATCCAGGTAGGATTTTTGTCTTGATTTTTCCTTCCCTGTTTTTGATTTCCATGACAAACACGGACTAATCCATGAACAGATTAGCCCGCTGGTCGATCGTTCTTGCAAGATGGGTTCATGCGGGATTTTGAGGCTTTTATTCTTGAGATTGTTTTGGTTTTCAATCTAATGGTGGCAAACCCAGATTGTCACGAACAACGATCGAGGTTTTCCCCTCTTGTTGATTCTTGTTTTCCCCCCTCGTGTTCTTCGTTGCGTTCTACATGTTCTTGGAGGAAATTGATCGTTGCAGATTCGTTTGTTGATGAAACAATCTGAAATCAAATATTCAACGTCAAGGCGACCTAGCGGAGGTTCGACGGCGGATGAATCGATGCAGTTCGGGAGTTCCCGTTCTTCGAGAATTACATGCGGACGGATCATGATGTGTTTTTTAGATCAATCGAAAGCCTGAAACTGATGGAATCGGTTTTTAGGGGCAGGATGACCCCAAATCCAGAGTTTTGTGATGATCGGATGGTTGGATCAAAATCCGGTTGGTTAGCCGAGGCGCGCGGAGGAAGACGACAATTTTAGAAAATTCCCGACTACACGCCGTGTAGTATGGTATACACGGCGTGTGTTCGTCGGCAGACTGCATGACGTGTACTTTGGGAGTACACAAACACAGGCAGGGTACACGGCCAAGGACACACCGTGTATACCCCTCCCCGGACAGACCTGGCCAGATACATGGGATACCCCGTGTACTGGTACACGGGCAGGAGACACGGACACGGACATAGGCCGTGTACGGGCACATGGACAGTGTACACAAGGCGAGCCCAGGTGCTCGAACACGGCGTGTGATTATTCTACACGCCGTGTAGTTGCTTTCTATACGACAAGCCAAATGACACGGGCTGGTTACACGGGCAGTACCTGGGGTCAAGGAACATAGTTTTTACCTTTTCTACACACCGTGTAGTTTGGTTTTACACGGCTTGAACGAATGACACAGGCCGTTTACACGGGTAGTACTCGGGGTCAAGGAACACGGCATGTAACCATACTACATGCCGTGTAACCTTTTCTTGTTGACTTGAGCAACTTGTCTTATGTGACTTGGACTAGTTCTTTTAGGGTTCGTACCCTTGGTCATTTCCCTGAAGGTTCCAGTATCATTTCCCTTACACAAGAGTATGATCCCTTCAGTAGAACTCCCTGAATAGAGTTGTTGGAATCACCTCTGTGAGACTTAGAGCCGGATCCTTTATTCGTTATTGGAACCCTAGGTAGAGTTCTTGGTATCGGCATGACCAACTTTACCCGGGCGCCAATCCTCTGCTTAGCGGGTTAGCTCAGACTGAGTTGTTGGAATCACCCCATGACTTGGTTGTGATCCTCATCTGAGCATCATGTTATCAAGGTACTTGAGGAGTGTGTTCTCCTGGAATGAGTACTTTGTATCTCTCTCTACTCAGACCTAGGAGTGTGTTCTCTTTGTTAAATGCTTAGTGGAATCTTCGAGCTGGATCCTAGTGGTGGTATCACGATGGTTGTTTTTGTATGAGTATATCTGGATATTCTTGTGGTATGTTCTTTAGACATATATTGTGTAGAGCTGACTGTATCTTTCCTTTGTAGTATTTCCTTGTTGTATTTCCTTTTTGGTTTCGGGGTGTCCTACTGGGTATTGTTATAATCACCCCTGCACGGGCTTTGCTCGCACGTGTCGTGTCTTGTGCAGACGAGCGAGCCTTTGACAAGATTCTAGGCGGATCAGGACCGGACGGTACTCAGTGAGATCAGACAGGCCGAGGTGAGTTCCTTCGACTATAGACTGCAGTCCCAACACCATTCTTACAGGTTGGACTTTGTTACAGACTTTCTTTTGGTGGGCTTATACTTTTGGCCCGGGGTTTTACACTTACTGTACTTTACTTCCTATCATACTCTGTTGGTTGGGATTTTTAGTGTATGCATGCTTTTCCATTTTTAGTAGTTTTTACTTTTTAGATTTCTGGGCTTGGAGATGTGTGTGCGTGTGTACAGGTTTATAGGCAATGCCTCCCATGTTAGTATCATGCCTACTTGGTTCTAGTCACCAGACCCTGCCCTATTGGAGGTGGGCTTGGGGAGTTGTGGCTCGGGCCCCACTGGGACGGGTCGTGACAGGTGTATACAACATCTGAATCGTTTAATGGAAATGTAACAGTGTGCAAGAATGCATATATAAGGTAAACCAGTGTAATGTAACTTAATACCCAAGTACCTGCTTCCGCCCTTGGCTGGTGTTTGACCACGTAAACAATTCATTATTTGATTATTACTAGTTTATAAATAAGTCACATGTTACCAGTAGTGAAGGTTCCAAGATGTAACAAGGCAACTAACACTACTAGAAAATAAGGCTATAACCACGGTTTGGAACCGTGGCTATAAGCCAAAAAGTCATTGCAATAGGTTATAGCCACAGTTCTTTAAACCATGAATGGTATTGGCGTGGATATAGGGACAAACCACTACTAGATAATTAGGCTAAACCACGGATAAAACCCTTCCTATTTCATAAACCCCCCCTACTGGACCCCCTGGACAGTAGCCCCCCTCCCGCTGGACCCCCCTAGACAACAACCCCCGCTGTTGGACCCCCCTAGACAAGAGGCCCCCTGCTGGACCCCCCTGGAAAGCATCCCCCCTACTGGACCCTCTATACAGAACCCCCCCCCCTTGCTGGACCCCCCTGAACAGCTACCCCCCCATACTGGACCCCCTGGACAATAGCCCCCCATACACATCCCTTGCACCCCCTAGACATAAGACACCCCTTCCCCACAAACACATCCCTTTCACCCCTTGCACACACCCCCTTTCACCCCCTTACCCACCCATTTCACACCCCTTGCCCCCCTGCTAGACCCCACTGGACAGTATCCCCCACCCACTTGCTGGACCCCCTGGACAGCAGCCCTAGACTCTAGATAGCACCCCCCTGGACAGCATCCCCCCTATTGGACCCCCTGGACAGCCCCCCCCCCCCCCCCCGCTAGACCCCCTGGATAGTAGCCCTGCCCCCTGCTGGACCCCCTGGATAGCAGCCCCCCCTGCTGGACCCCCTGGACAGAAGCCCCCCTGTGGACCCCCCTGAACAGCAGTCCCTCTGGGCAGCAGCCCCCTACACATCCCTTGCACACCCCTCCCCCCAAATGTTGGACCCCCCTTACACCACCCCAGCTGGACACCCCCCTTGCACCACCCCAACTGGACACCCCCTACAGGACCCCCCTAGCACCCCTTTCCCCCTCCCTCCTAGACAAACCGCCTTTTTCTTGAATAGACCCCCCTCACACACACACCCTGGACACCCCCCCTCTTTCCTGAGGACCCCCTTGCACCCCCTCCCCCCCACCTGCAGACCCAACTTGCACCCCCCTCCAGGACACCCCGTTGGACAACCCTCCCCCACCCCCACCCTCATGGACAACCCCCCCTCTTGGACAGACCCCCCCTCCTTCATGGATAGACCCCCACCCCCCTAGACAGACCCCCCTCCTTCTTGGATAGATTGTCAAAGATATGAGGAGGTTTGGGTTTAGGGAATGGTCATGTCAACTATCAGTTGTATGCTACTATATGGTATTATAATATTTTCATTATTGATAAGTTTGCTACAAGGATAGAGAGTTGATACATTCATGTATGAATGATCCAAACTGTTATCCTTGCGTAGCACAAAAAGACTTGGTTAATACATCAATAACCATATAGTACAACATAAACATAAATCTGGAAATAAATTAAAGTTATTGTATATCAAAAGAAATTAGTAACATTGAATGTTTCAAGATACCGTAATATTTGATACGCTTTTCTTGATCAATATTCTCCCTTGGAATTTGTTCCTACATTGAAAACATGACATCGTGTTTTTTTAGTAAAATAAGAATCACAAAAGTGGTTGTTTATTGTTTAGAGTTTACCTAAATATAGAAGAAAGCAATATCTATTTACAGAGTCTTGATGAAATGTGGTGTATTTGTATATATCTAATGTAATTTAAAATATCATATTGAATCTAGCAATGTAATGGTTATTCAACCTTATCTAAAATTAAAGAAACCTATAGAGACTAACTACACCCCCTGCCCCACCCCCTTGCTCCACTGCCCCACCCACCTTTCACCCCCTCCCCCTCCCCCTGCCCTGCAGACCCCCCTGTAGACCACCCCATGCCCTGCAGACCTCCCCACTCCACCCTACCCCCTCCACCCACCCCTCCCCCCTACCCTGCAGACCTCTCCCCGGCCCCTTGCTCTCCAGCCCTGCCCCCTCCACCCAACCTCCCCTGCCCTGCAGACATCCCCCCTACCCCTGACCCTACCACTTCCCCCTCCACCTGGCCCCTTTCCCCCCATGCCCCATGCCCCCTAACCCTGTCCCCTCCACCCCCTGCCCCTGCCCCATACCCCCTCCACCCTACCCCTGCACCCCTACCCCCTTCCCCCTGCCCCCTCCACCCTACCCCCTACCCCCTTCCCCCACCACCCTGCCCCTAACCTGCAGACCTCCCCCCTCCCCCCTGCCCCCTCCACCCTCCACCCTGCCCCCTGCCCTGAAGACCTCCCCCTGCCCCTGCCCCTACCCTTTTACCGATCCACCCCCCTGCCCCTTCCCTACAGACCTCCCCCTTCCCCATGCCCCCTACCCCCTACCCCGCTCCACCCTGCCCCCTGCCCATGCCCCCTTCCCCAACCCCCTGCCCCGCCCCTACCCCCTGCCCCCCTCTACCCAGCCCCCTGCCCCTACCTCCTGCCCCCTCCACCCTGCCCCCTCCCCCTACCCCCTGCCCCCTACCCCATTTCCCCACCCTACCCCCCTGCCCCCTACCCCCCGCCCCGCCCCTGCCCCCTGCCCCACCCCCCTCATGCAGTATCCCACTACCCCCTCCTTGGACAGTCCCTCAACACACCCCACCCCACCTTTCACACCCCCCTTCCCCCTGCCCCCACCCCCAATCGTGCAGTATCCCACCACCCCCTCCCTGGACAGACCCCCAACACACCCCCACCCCACCCTGCACACCCCTTCCCCCCTACACACCCCCCTGTGAGTCAAAAAAATATTTGGAGATACATGTGGTGTCTTAAATGAGACGAGTAAGGATTAAAATGGAAATCATAAATGCGATAATGTCAAAAAATCTATATAAGAATAAACTACCATTGTGAGTTTTCGTAGATAGCGCACCTCTATTGGAGGGGTTTTATTACAAAACAATGACATATTTATAAAATAAAACAATTATTTTAACTAAAAATTGATCAAAAATTGCAATTTAATATAAACAAGAAGAATCAAGAAATCAGCTAAAATCAATTTAAAAAATTCTTGAATTAAAGAGGTTGGGAGAGGGACTCTACCTCAAAGGTGTCAAGACATGCACAAGAGGATCCTTATATATATGCTCACATGCATAAGCATGGTCTATGTTTTATTGCTGTTTCTCTATATAGCATGCATCCCTATCCACAGACATAGCCTATCATGCGAAATCATACACACAAGAAATCCAATTCTTGTGAAGACATTAAGACAAATAAAACCTCATAAAGATATATTTATAATGATTTATACTAATAAAACGGATGAAAAGAATGCATGGGGAGGAAGACATTTCAAAAATACCATCGACATTTGAGAAATAATGTCTGAAAAATGTGGTCTAATGGAAATGTACTCCAAAAGCCTGTACTAAAAAGAATAACACAATGGTTATCGAATGAAAGGAAAAAAAGTAGTATTGCATTTAAATTTATTGTAATTACCTCTCAATGTCATCAAGGATTATGATTATTAATTGTGAATTATAGGCATCCTCAAATACCTGAAAAGAACAGGTGAAAAAAATGACTAAAATTATTTAGTATACATGTTTAAAATTCATTAAGCATAAACAAATGGAAACCTAGTTGATTTTAAACCTTGAAATTTTTTTCATATTTACTAGACTCGCTCACCCCAATCATTGATTCACATGAAACTTGGCCCTATAGAACCCGAAAAAAGTTCAAAACACAAATAGATGCAAGTACATGCATGTGAGAATGAAAGGAAATAATGAGAATTATTAAAATGCACTTACAGTCTTAACATATGTGAAATCACTTCCAATACCAATGGTTCCTACACCGCCCCTGCCCCCTTGCACCCACTGGCCCCCACTACCCCTTGCACACCCACCGGCCCCCACTGCCCCTTTCACACCCCCGTCCCCCAGCCCCCAGCCCCCTACCCCCTTCACCCAGCCCCCAGCCCCCAGCCCCCCACCCGCACTCGTGCAGTATCCCACCACCCCCTCCCTAGATAGACCCCCAACACACCCCACCTAACCTTGCACACCCCCTAACCCCTTTCAAACCCCCCTATGAGTCAAAAAAATCATTGGAGATGCTCGTGGTGTCTCAAATGAGAGGAGTAAGGATTAAAATGGAAAACATAAATGCAATAATGTTAGAAAATCTTTATAATCATAAACTACCATTGTGATTTTTCGCATATAGTGCACCTTTATTGGAGTGGTTTTATTACAAAACCATGACTTATTTATAAAACGAAACAATTCTTTTAACTAACACTTGATCATGATTTTCAATTTATTATAAAAAAGCAGAATCAAGAAGGCAGATAAATGCAATTTGAAAAAATATTGAATTAAAGAGGCTGGGAGAGGGACTCTACCTCAAAGGTTTCAAGCCATGCACAAGAGGATCCATATATATATGCTCACATGAATAAGAATGGGCTATGTTTTGTTGCTAGTTCTCTGCATAGCATGCGTCCCTATCCACAGACACAACCTATCATGAAAAAGCATACACACAAGAAATCCAGTTCTTGTGAAGACATTGAGAGAAATAAAACCTCATAAATATATATTCGAAATGAGTTATAAAAATAAAAGGGATGAGAATGATGCTTGGGGAGGAAGTTGTTTTAGAAGGACCATAAGAGTTTGAGAAATAATATTGGAAAAACAAGGTCTAATGGCAATGTACTCCAAAAGCCTGTACTAAAAAGAACAACACAGTGGTTATCGAATGAAAGGACCAAAATTAGTATTTAATTGAAATTGATTGTAATTACCTATCAATGCCATCAAGTATTATGATGCTTAATTGTGACTTATAGGCATCCTAAAATACCGGAAAATAACAGGTGCAAAAAATGACTAAAAGTATTCAATATACAAGTTGCAAATTCAATAAGCATAAAAAATGGAAACCTAGTTGATTTTAAACCTTGAAAATTTGTGCACATTTACTGGCCTCACTCACCCCAATCATTGATTCAGCTGAAACCTGGCCATATAGAACCCATAAAAAGTTGAAAACACAAATAGATGCAAGTGCATGCATGCGGTAATGAAAGGAAAAAATAAGAATTATTAAAATGCACTTACAATCTTAACATATGTGAAATAACTTTCAATACCAATGGTTCTTGCACAGTCCCTGGCCCATTGCACATCCCCCCTCCCACCCCCTAGAAAGAACCCCCTCTTCCTCCCCCCTGCCCCTTTCACACCCCCTACACACCCCACCCCTACCTCCCCCCGCCCCCTGCCCCCTGCCCCCTTTCACACCCCTGCCCCCTTCCCCCCTGCCGCCTTGTAATGGAATTGAGTATTTAGAACCCCAAAAAACAATTTATCATAGTATATCCATGAAACACCAATAAAAACACAACAAATGGTTACTAATTTCTTCTAAAAATGGTATAAAATAACCATTAACTCATGAATTTTATATTCACATCAATCCTGATTGCAAGTCGTTGGAGAAAATCAATTGCATCAGCTATTTTTTCATGTTGGTTCTCTGCATAGCATGCATCCCTATCCTGCACACCAATACAAGTCATCAAACTCACAACATGATCAGTGAAACTAATAGAGGGTCCGCCTCAAGGAAAAAATGGAAAATTGGACTCCATACTGTCAGATGTGTGATAGAAGAGATAGAGGGGCTGCCTCATAGCAACATCATTGAGGAGGTACGATGGTCGCGTCAAAGGAGGATACAATTCAATATAATAATAAAACCGAACTACTACATAAAAATTATGTAGAAAAAGTCAGAAACACCATAATACAATTTAGTATTACAAAAATAAAACCACATTGCATAAAAAAATTACACATATTAACAATCCAAAAATACAATTCACATTAATAATGAGTCTCTATATCAGTATCATCAGATTAATGAAAACCCTCATCCACGCCTCCTACAGAAACACCATCAACACCTCTCACACCACCAGCATCGTCATCCACATCAACATCAGTACCGACATTGACACTGGGACTGGCTCCATCTACAGCTCCGGCTCCAGCTCCAGCTCCGGCTATAGATCTGACTCCAGCTACAGCTCTGACTCCACCAGCAGAAATCATTGACATCAAACATGTGTCAACCACTATAGATACTTCTGGTGAAAGTGTAAAAGAAATGGCAGGCATAACTTTATTCATATTTTCAAATATTACCTTTTCTGCGTTTTGAGTTTCTTCTTTGATTGCGGAATTCATCTGTTCCACTGTGACCAAACCAGAACCATCACTCAAAGAAACGTTGTTAATATAATAGTATCGAGATAGTATAATATTCTTCCCAGGTTGAAAATGCACTCTGCCTTGATTCTCATCTCCTAATACCTGATGTAGATGATCGTTCAGGACCAAATTGTCAGGCTCTTTTTTCTGCCAATGTCTCCAAATCATTCTGTTTATTGATATATAACATAAATTAAAATGATAAAATAATATAAGGAATTAAATTTATTCAAAATAAAATAAATTTAAATATACTTATAATCTCCTTCTCAGTGTCAGTATTTGGAACAATACTATCTTTCTTTTTTTTACTTATACAAAACAAAGTAGAGAGAGTAACGAGACCCTCAATATTCAATTATTTTTTCTGAAAAAAATAAATAAATCAAAATTGAAAGTCAAAAAAATTACACTTAATGAAGATAAATATTTTAAATATTAAATTACCCGTTTTTTCTCCAGATCTGGGAGTGAAGTGTGTCCGAGAGTATAAACATGTTTCATTCCACTATTATTTCTTTTATTTCTGTCTAATTTTTCCTATAAACAAATAATTATATAATTTCATTGACATAAATAAAACTTGTTTTGAAATAAATAAATGAATATATATATATATAAATTTAACAAATACCTTAAAATCTTGACTCTTCCAATAGCCGATCATCTCTTTGTATTGTGATATTGGGAAACCATGTATCCCTGGTACTTCTTCAGGCTCCGTTCCAACTCTCTTTTTCCAACCAAGATATAAGTCATACTTATACACTCACCAAATTTCACCTAAATCCATTAAACTTGTAGCCTTAGAATTTTTTCCATCAGGATAATTATATCAGAGCTATAATAGACAAAATATTTGTTAAGAAAATATTATAAATTAATATATATAAAAGGTGATTAACATTACTTACCTAGATATCTGCCCAGGAATTGTCCTTTATTTGTTCTCCAACTTCCCTCCATATTATTGGTTGAACCAGAATGATATTGATGTGTCTAGTAAGTGTTCCCATAAATCTTTTACATTCCATACCATTTTTTTAATTATAGCTTTGTACTCATTGTATTCAACCATGATTTTCTTGTGTCGATTCCAAACCTCTCGCACTTTTGTGTGGCCTTGTCGTCTGGTGGAGACTAGAGATAATCATGAAAAAAAGTAAAAAAGGATAATAATATATATGAATTTATCATTAATCACTAATAGTAATTTATAAACACATACCAGTTGATGGGGGATCTGCTGACCCCTGAAGTGCAGTGTCTAGAGGGGGAGTAGCCTCTGTGGTAGGTGGGATATCTATAGTACGAGTACTCTGTACAGTAGATGGATAACCCTATACAGATGAGGGTGGATATGGATATGGATATGGCGGTGGGATATATGGGGGTGAAGTGCCCTGTACAGTGGATGGTGGGAATGGAGAATAAAGAAGTATGAGAGTCTGAGAACTACCATCTGATGTGGTTGCGGGCAAAAAGGGATATGGAAAATGTGGGTATGGATAATATGGAGGTGGAATAATGGGAGGATGACCTTCTAGTGACTCAATAGGCATAGTAGTAGGCTGAACTATTGAATCAATACCCCCTGCCATACAATCAACCTCAATAGCATAATCCAACCGTATCCTCGATGAAGTATCCTAAAATAACATAGATGATAAAATTAAACCAATGATAAAAAGATAAATAATATGAAAGACCAAAATAATCAAATATAAATTGTACTTACAATGTTGTCTAGATGAGACATATGTTGTTCATTTCTTCGTATTATTCTATTTCTTGTAATATAATCATATTCAGACATTTTGACCTAGAAATTTAAAATAACATTCTCAAATAAATAGAAATAATTCAAAATGTTAAATAATACAATTTTATCATAAAACAATGAGATACATTTTCAATGTGATATTTATATTGATAAAATATCAAGACTTTTCTATGTTTAAGAATTACTATAGATGTGCTTAAACAAAAATTGGTCAGACTATATATAGTTTTATATTCAACAATGGTAGAAAATATACTAGTTAATTTGATATCATGTATGGAAGTTTAAAAAAACACATAAAATATTACGATAATTTCAGGTAAATACTTACAAATGTATCAACGTTCTGCGTGGTCTGTGACAATTTCTAGTTTACAATCTGTTCTAGCAATTGAGTCATCTGTGTCATCAAATGCAACATTCGAATAAATACCGATAGGTTCATATACAACATCATTGTCATCCATGTCTTCGTCAAAAATATGTCTAGGAATGACATCAACAATAAAACCAAATTGTTCTTGTAATGGGTCAATTACATAAAACACCAGTCTAGCCTATGACACAAGATATAAGGTTCATTGGTGTGAAGTTGGAGATTCATATCAATCACTCTACATCCATAGTTATCAATATTCATTCCTTGTCATGTCATTGAATCAAAACACTTACATTTAATCATTAGGACACGACCATGTTCATAGTAATATAACAATATGACTCTTTCAACAACACCATAATATGATATATTTTCTGACCAAGGTTGTCTATATGATGCACTCACATAACAATCTGTTGTGGCGCTTATCGTGACATTTTCATGTTGTGTTGCCTTTTTTTCACAACTATTTATAGATAATTTAAATCCATTGACAACCATTACTTTACAATCACGTGCCACATCGTTTGGACGAAAGGATAGTGTTATTACTTCATCTAATACTACATTCATTAGTAGAGTTAAAACCTAAAAGATTCCAACATTGAATATTAAAAAGAGACATGTGATTATGTTATGAGAAGAAAAAAAAAATCTATTACCTTTGACTTTAACCAAGAAGAAAATTCTTTGTTGTGCAGCAGTTCCTTCCTCTTAATAGATAGAGAGTGATGTATCTTTTTTATAATTTCTAAATGTTCTCTACAAATATGAAATCTTAAAAATTTCAGAAGATATGAATAAATAACATAATGAAAAAATACATATTTATTAGTTTACTTACTTGATATAATCATCAAGCACACCACAGTTGAATAATACTGTATGCTGAGCAATTTCCCACTCTTCCCTACATAAATTACACAACGCGTACGTTCCAGATATCCCCCCTATTTGGGGCAGTGAAGGAAATACAGGCTCAATGGGATCATATTACTGATCTTCCGTTATCATAAGTCGATTAGACCTCGTCGTGATGTTAACCAAGTATGAAGAACATAAATCCATGCATTCTTATGAAAAATAACATTTCACAATAGATCCGTCAGGGTGATATTTATTTCTCACATAAGATTTCAATGTAAACATCATTCTTTCTATAGGATACATCCAATGACTCAAAACAGGACCACAAAAAAAAATTCTATGGGAAGATTCACAGTCAGATGTAACAGACATGTGAAAAATGATGATGGGAAAATTTTCTCCAAGTCGCAAAGAATAATTGGTGCATCTCTCCGCAATTTATGAACAACAATTCTGCTCAGTCATTTGGCACAAATGTCTCAATAAAAATGACACAACTTAATCAATGAAACTCTAACATTATGTGGAAGTAAATTTCAAATGGAAATAGGAATCAACTCATGTAACAAGACACGGTAATCATGGGTTTTAAGAGATTTTAGTTTCACAAATTGTGTATTCACCCTTTTCGAAATATTACTTGAATAACCATCTGGAACCTTTAATACTTCCAAGACCTAAAGAAATTGTTTCTTCTCTACATTTTTCATCTAATAACAAGAAATAGGGACTTTCCACTTATTTTGACCAAATAACTCAGGATGAAGTTTTACTCTTATACCCCAATCCATCAAATCACAATGAGACCAAAAATCATATTTTGTTTTGCCTTTGACATTTAAAATAGTAGAAAGTAACATCGCACAAATGTTATTTTCGATATGAATTACATCCAAACAATGACACAATAAATTCGATGACCAATATGGAAACACAAAGAATCTTCTTTTCTTTCTCCAATTGTTATTGGAATTTGAATTAACATGTTTTATCTTTCTGATATTTGATTTAATTTTTCCAAGAACAAAATTCAAATCATCAAGTTCATTAAAAATATCATTCCCTAACATTCGTTGAGGTGTCTCATCTGTCTCGACAACATTATCGAACTGTCTTCTATTTTTTCTTGTATAGATGATCCATCGGTAGAAATCACTGATGCCCTATAAAGATAAAAGTTTTTCAAAATTTTAATTTTCAGAAATGTGTATTTTTATACAAATAGGGAAAGCTAATTTCCCTTTAGCACTCCAACCAAACATCATTCCATAGGCAGGGAAATCATTTATCATTCATAATAAAGCTGCACGAAACATAATGTACTCCTTTCTGAATGCATCATATGCATGTGTACCAACAATAAAAATCTCTTTTCACTCTTCTATTAATGGATTCAAGTATATATCAATATCATTTCCAGGATCACTGGGTCCAGATATCAATATACTGATGATAGTAAATAGCTTCTTCATACAAATCCATGAAGGAAAGTTATAAATGTGAATGAAAACATGCCAAGTACTATGTGCAGCATGCATTTGGTGAAATGGGTTGAAACGATCACAAGATAATCCCGATCTACCATTTCATGGGTCAGTTACAAAATCAGGATGTAACCTATCAAATTTATTCCAAGCCGACCCATCTGTAGGATGCACTAAATCATCATTATCTTTATTTCTTTCATCTTCATGCCATACCATATTCTCTTCAATTTGTTCCAACATAAAAAGTTTTTGAATCCTGGGAATTAAAGGTATGTGCCAAATCACTTTATCTGTTATGCAAGATTGCATTATGTCTTTATTAGTATTAAACCTTGATGTTCCTTACTATTTCCACTGACTTAACTCTATATTTTCCTTCCATAACAGACAAAAATCTTTGGGGAAAGAATGAATCTTAATATATGAAAATCCTAATTTGTCAACCAACATTGATTCCATGTAATTATTTTCTATAATACATGAATCATCAGGTAGTAAATCCTTAATAAATGTAAGGATATAGTTGATCATAGTACTAATAAATCCATATATTTCATTTCTATGATATAATCGCATTAAAAACTCAAGTTTGCTCATTTTACCACATGCCTGATATACTGGGGTATTTTCATTTTCCATCAGCTTCCTAAAACTCTCAACATCATCATCCTGATTAATAGACGAAAAATGTGTTCTGGTGTTCATTTCCTCTTGAACTGGTCTACATGAGAAGCTTGATTTAGAACCAAAAGGAAAATGATCAGAAATCATATTTTTCATACCAATCCTTTCTGCTGAATCGATGTCATTCCCCACTTTCACTTTTTCTCCATTGTGATACCACACATGATAATTTTTTTGGAAACCTTTTTTAGTGATATGATAACTCACTTACTCGCGAGTTAACCATGGTCTTCCAACACAATCAAAACATGGGCATCAAATAAATCCACCATCTAAATCATTAGTGAATTCAAAGTCCAAGAAATGTCACAACTCCTTCTGAAATTCATCAGTGATCCGATCAACATTGTACATCCAGTATCTATCCATTTTGAGGCATATAAACATAAATTAAATAAATAATCAACAAAATGACTTAACGTTATATGTATTGTTTCATAAGATAATATGTAACCATCAAAAAAATGTCAATAAAAAAATAATAACAAATATTATGGGTAAGGGAATTCCTAAATGTTTCAAATTATAAAAAAAAATCATGAATAGTCACACATTTATATGACCACATACGATTATTTAGGTGTACCTCCAACACCCACATTAAAACCTAGATGTTTGAACAATGACCTATTATATTATTTATAGAATTCTATAATGGGAATCCCTCCTTTTAGACATGCCTCCCCTCCCTCTTGGACGCCCCCCAGACACCCCCTCCCTCTTGGAGAGCCCCCCGACCCCCCTGGATAGCCCCCTACCCATGCACCCCACACCCCTTGCCCCCCTCCCTGCCCCCCTGCACACTGCTCCCCCAGACCCCTGCACCCCCCTCCTGGATAACCCCCCACCCCTTGCAGCCCCTGCCCCCTCCCTATACCCTACCCCCTCCCTGAACACTGCCCCCCAAGAACCCCCCCCCCCTCTTAGACACCCCTCCCCCCACACCCCCTCCACCCCCTCCACCCCCTGCACCCTGCACCCTGCCCCCACCTCCCCCCTGGACAGCCCCCTCCCCTTGTACCCCCTTCCCCCTCCCTACACACTACCCCCTAGACACCACTCCCCACACCCCACACCCCACCCCCTCCCCCTGCACACTGCCCCCAACCCCCACCTCGGACACCCAAACTCCTGGACACCCCCCTCCCCCTGCACCCCTTGCACCCCCTCCCCCTGCACCCCACACCCCCTTGCTCCCTTCACACTGCCCCCACCTCCCACCCCCCTCCTGGACATCCACCTCCCCTTGCACCCCCTGACCCCCTCCCCCTGCACCCCCACACCCCCTGCTCCCTTCACAATGCTCCCACCCCCTCCTGGGAAGCCCCCTCCCCATGCACCCCTCCCCCCTACACCCCCACACCCCCTACTCCCTTCACACTATCCCCCCTCCTTGCACACTACCCCCTCTTGGACAGCCCACTTCTAATACATGACAACATGTGTGTTTTTTTAAATTAGGACAAACAAAAAAACTAGGATGAATAGTGTATCAAAACACTTGGTGTTATAAACAATTTTCAATAAATATGCAATCTGTATATGCTTACAGAAAAACAGTTGGTGTTACAAAAAAATTTCAATAAATATCGTCAAACATACTCTTATATAGAGGAAAAAATCTTAATCAGTTCACAATAAGTGATGTCAACCAAAGCCTTCAGGTTCATTTAACAACATTTGAGTAGTAAAAGAAATAGGTGGAATTTTTGTTGTCAAAGAAAAAAACTTCCACTAAAATTTACTAAAAGTCAACTTAAATAAGAAATATAGAAACTCATATACCGAATCATTTACCACATGTGATAAATTTTACAAGTAGTGCTATAAAAAAGAGCCTTGAAATAGTGAAGTCCCAAGGTAATAAATCTTGGATGAAGGAACTATTGATAAATCACTAGTGTGCTAATAACCATCTCCTTGAAATCCTGTAAGATAATTAGCCTACTCATTAGGGAATTCATTAACTCCAAAGGAACCAGAAACTAAGGCAATTCTCAAGATAGGATCTTGGTCAAAATCTAGATTAGGATAGGAATAATCAGTTTGCTCTGTATGTAAAGTAGGTGTTGGTTCCTCATCATAGAAAACACATGAAGCCTTCCCTGGTGGTAAAAAATGACCTTCTTGAGCTCTATAACATTTAAATCCTTATTTGGTACTGAAGTATTGGACTCCTTTATTTCCATCTCATTGGCACCTTCACAGGTAGTGAAATAGTGACCTGATCGGGTTCCATAACAATGATATCCTTAACTGGTACTGAAGCATTGGCAAGATCGGGTTCCATCTCATCGGAATACTTCACAAGTGCTGAAGTAGTGGCATGTTTGAGATCTATAATGACACCCAACATAAGATATAAAGTAGTGATCTACTCAGTAGAAAAAAACCTCGAATAGAGACCATTCCAATAGTATCAGTAGTAGCATGGATATGACCAGACTCATCAAAAGTATGGACAATAACAACATCATTAGAAGAATTCCAACATTAGTTCTCTTAGAAACATCTAATATAGGATCAACGTTGTATCCACCCCCATGATAAGGGACCTCCATGGATGTGTCATGACCGGATGGTGGGACCAAACCCTTATAATTCGTTCTCCTGATGCTAGAATCATCATGTACCCTTATCATTCAATGATTACATAGTTTGTTTTTATTGCAGTCAAAGGCCATATGCCCAAAACATGATAGTTTTCATATAATTATAGCTTCCTCTCAAGAAAAATATCCAGATTAATATCCTCATCTCTATTGGTTAGAACCAATTCTTTAACAAGGGTGAAATCCATATCAAGCTCAAAAATAATCCATACATAATGCCCAAAAGATGGATTTTCCATATACCTATCCATAAGGACTCTAAATCAACCATAGGTTTTAACTATTTCACAACATTCACAACATGCACATAATAAAACCTTCAAATTTAGAGAAATAATTATCACTTAGAAATAATAATAAACTAGTAAAACATGTAAAAACACTATAATAGTTAATCATTCCATCCACCTAAAGAAAAACTAAAATATGCTAGTTTCACAGATGCAAAACATAATATAGAATAAGAATCCCATACCTGGAAGTAAGCTTCAAATCAAACTAAACCAAAAATAGGGGGATATATGAACATTTGTCACTGCCTCAAAATTCTTCACAATGCTGCAGAAAAAAAAGGATGAATGGGGGATGTGAACATTCTTATAATCATGAAAAGGAAGGATTTTTGTGGAAGAATGAGACTATCAAAGTTCAATAATGAATTTCACTTGGACATGCTTGAGAGGTGAGATGTTACCACAAAGGCGACCATGTTTCCTCGTTCAGTGGTAGTGACAGGCAACGTCGTGAGGGGGATGAGGATGGGGTAGCATTGTGAAGGCAGTCCAGGAACTGTCGGGGGATGAGGATCGGGGTGAAGAGAGGTCGCCAAGGGCATCGGGGAAGAAGGTTCGTCGCTAAGAGGAGAGGTCGTCGCCGAGAGTAGAGGTCACCGCCGAGAGAGGAGAAGTCGCGAGGGTGGAAGAGGGTGGCCGAGAGAAGAAGTCACACTGAGAAGAGAGGGCCACCGAGAGAGAAGAGTTCATGGGTATAAGGTGGGTCATGAGGGGTCGGGGGAGGAGAGGAATCACAGACAATGGGGAGGAGGAGCCCGATAGATGGTAAAAAAACATAGATATTTTTTTAATTGGGGCTATAAACAATTATTTAGATACAATTTTAATAGATGTGTGGCTATAAACTAATCTATATCGATGGACTTATAAAACCATTTCTATAAGTCTGTGTCTATAGCCCTGTTTTCTATTAGTGTGATAATTATCTTTAATAGTGAAGTCCCAAGGTAATAACCAAGGTGACATAGACCTCAAGGGTTGCCAACACAGTAATAACCATAGCCTAGCATAGGGTAAGAGTTTAATACAAGGAGAATAATCTAAGGCATTCCACAATGAGGTTCCTATTGAGTCTAAGGTGATTGACCAAGGTAAAACATGGATAAAGAGAGACAGGGCCTGATTGGCTTTAACCATGGAACCTACTTGTCAATTCTGGATCCATAGAGTGTATCCAAGGAATCTTGTGATAAAATGAAGGGATCCTATGGTGTCATACTAGTCATCCAAGAACATAAAAGGATCAAGATATAAGTGGGTCTCAACATAAGGAATTTGATTATTTGAATCAGAAATGGGCTTCCTGAGTGATCATGGCATTATCTGATAGAATCCAAAGTAATATCGAGTCAGGCCATTCCTATTTAAGTATTAATTCATATAATATTTTTTTTGTTCAAGACTTGAATTTCATTTGTGTGATAAGGTTATGTAGCCTGAACCTTTGTATCAAGTCATTTGTTTCAATCCTTTCCTTTCAGTAGTGTGATAAGGCCAAGTAGTATGCAACTATTCATTTAATTCATTTATGGCATATTAAATAATTTAAGGTTCATTCTGCTACCTTCCATTAATGTGATAAGGGGTGCTACAAATATTCAACAAATTAATCATTCACACATAATTATCAATTTGAAGAACTTACCTTAGGTGGGTCTAGTATTACACATACATGGTACTTTCCATTATAAAATTCAAAATATAAATCAATCAATTTAATATAGGAATTCTTAACATTAGGTAGGTCAAGACAAGGCACACCCAAACGGTGGAACAAACATGTCAAAAAACTAAACAACAATTATGGAATACCATTAGACATGGAAGGGATAGAGTTGTGGCCATAACCTCACTCAATTAACAATATATATATAGAAAGAGCATATATATATGGTTCAAACAAGTATAAGCATGGCATATTAATTCCATAAAAGGTACCCGATAATATCATTGGGCCCCACACGACAAATCCAAAATTGGTGAAATTTAGGGATGAGTTATAGACCACCCAGCTTAGGGTTTTATGATTCAACTCCTCCAGTATTGTCCCTTTATTTGGCTCATATTAGAGTAGATCTAAGAAAAAGAGAAAAAAAACTCATACCCCGATAACTCAGTTGAGCGCAAGAGGGAAGGAGAACAGCTCAAGAGGAATCGTGTACTTACCGTTTCACATCCAACATGACAAATGGAAGCTATATCGGATAAAAAAAAGAGATCTTCAAATACCTAACTTTTTCCTTGAAAATTCTCTAAAATGAGATCTATGGAGGTAAATCCCGCATAATCTCATATTACCGTGCGACCTAGCCAGTTTTCCGAAAAGGATCGGTTTCAGGCTCTGAAATTTCCCCAGAAAGCCCTGAGACCCTTAATAACTCAGAATTTATCCATATTTGGTCCAAAGTAAATATTTAGACTGAAAGTTAAAGGATCCATAATTGAGTAAAAAACTATTTTCTTATAGTCTTCCCACTTAAAATAACATGTCCCCAAGTTCACCTTCCAAGGATATAGAAACACTATCTGAGAACAATTCGGGCAACTAAGCACATATGTCATCCTCTATCTCTCAAGTATTTTCCTCTATGTGGTCATGCTTCTATATCACCTATATTAGAGGGATATAACAACCTCGAATAGCCTACATTCTCCTATCAATGATGAATACCGAATACTCATCAAAGGTAGCATCGACATCTAACTATACTTCATTGGGATCAAAAGTATGATAAAAATCAGCATGATACTAACAATGATATGAAACATGAAAGATGTCATGCATGGAACATTACCTATAAGGTAATAGAAACTGATAGGCTACTGGGCCGACTCTCTTTAGAATATCAAATGGCCCTATATAATGAGGTGACAACTTTCCCTAATTTTGTAACCATCAATGCCCATGCCTGGGTGATGCCCAAAGAAAAACACGATCCCCGAAATCAAACTCTAGAGGTCGTTGATGATGATTGGCATAAGATTTCTGTATAGACTGAGGAGTAGTCTTACACTTTCTAATTACTTGAACCTTCTTTGAAGTCTCTTCAATGAGATGAGGACCTAGTATGGATGCCTCACCTGCCTCTCACAAACACATGGGTGAATGATATGGACTACCATATAAGGCCTCAAAAAGATCCATCTAAATTGTCATCTGAAAGATATTATTATAGGAGAACTCAATGAGAGGGATATGTTTTTTCCAAAAAATGCTAAAATCAAGGACACATGCTCAGAGCATATCCTCTAGAACCTATATTGTCCATTCTAATTGCCCATCTGTTTGAGGGTGAAAAGATGTGCTTAGAAGAACCTATGTTCCCATAGCCTTCTACAATCCCTACTAGAATAGTGATGTAAAATGTGAATCCCTATCTATAATGATAATACGTGGAACCCTACACGGTTGTATGATTTCAAAAACATACATTATTCCTTCTAATCAATAGAGAAAGTCTCCCAAATAGAAATAAAGTGGGATAATTTCATTATTCAGTCAATGAATACCCAGATAACATAGCTAGCCCTTGACGACCTAGGTAATCCAACTACTAAATCCATGGAAATGTCTTCCCATTTCCATTCCAGGACTGGAAGTGTCTATAGCAAGCCTGTAGGTCTATGGTGCTCCACTTTAACCTGTTGATAGGTGGGACACCTAGTGATAAAGCTTGCTATTTAAGGTTTCATATGAGGCCACAAATACAAGAATCACATATCTCAACACATCTTCAAGATTCTTGGATTAACTTCCCACTAAGAGGAATGATTCTCGTGAATCAAATCCTTTCTCATGTTTATATGAAACCAGACATGCCCACATATATGTAGTACATCATCTCTATCCACAAACCAATCTGTAGGTGGGATATCTCCAAATATACTCTCATTGAGAATCAACCCTTCAGGATCTAAAAACTATCTACCCTTCACCTTCTCGAGGAGGGAAGAGGTAACTGTTAAGGACGAGAGGTAAGAGTAATCATGAATATCATGAAACTCTAGATATATCTTAGAAAAGAGGGCCATTAACATCAATTCATCATTGGATTCCAATACTGCTTGTTCCTGAGTTTTTCAACTTAGTTCATCTGCATCCACATTCCCCTTCCCATGCATACAAGAAATATTAAAATCAAAGGATTGTAGATACTCGACCCATATTCACTATCTAAGGTCCAAGTCACACTAAGAAAAGATATATTTTTGGATCTTGTTGTTCGTGTACGCCACAAAGTGTACACCCATTAGATAATGTTTCCAGGAATGTAAGGCATGTACAATTGTTGCTAGATAAAGGTTTTTCATTAGGTAATTTCTATCATGATGCCTCAACTGCTGAGATCCATACACAAAATATTTGTCATCCTACATTATTACTGCTCCTAGTCCAATCTCTGATGCATAAAAAAGATGGTATAACCTATTCCTAGATCTAGAAGAGTCATAATAGGTTCTGAAATAAGCCTCCCTTTCATCCCCTGAAAGGATTTCTCACATGATTCTTACCATAAAACCTTGACACCATTCTTTGTATGACTAGTTAGAGCTTTATAAAGGTGATAAAAGTCGTGTATGAAACTCTTTTAATATCCATCCAACCCCCAAAAATTCCATATATCAAACAGGTTCATGGGATTCTCCCAATAAACTACAACACTCACCTTGTCTATGTCAAAAATACTCCTGATTCTGATTTTATATGACCAAATAAGTGGACTTTGTCAATCCCGAAGTGGCACTTAAAAATCTTTGCATAAATTTGAGGCTCACTCAATGAACTTAGAATGATCTTAAGATGTTTATCACAGTCTCTATGAGTTTGTGAATACAATAAGATGTCATCCACAAAGACCATGACAAAATAATCCAAATAGGGGTGGAAAAACCTATTCATAAAATCCATGAAAACAAAAGTCACATTTGTAAGACTGAATGACATAACAAGGAACACATACAGACCATACCTAATTTGAAAAGCTGTATGAGTTATGTCTGATGGCCTGCAACACACCTGAGGACAACCCAATCTCAAGTTGATCTTAGAGAAGAACTTTTATCCTTAGAGATGGTTAAAGAGATCATCTATTCGAGGTAGTGGATACCAGTTTCTTACCATAAGCTGGTTCAAATTTCTATAATCCATGTATAAACATAAGGTTCTAGCCACTTTCTTGGAAAAAAGCATGGGAAAAACCCAAGAGGATGTACAGGCCTGTATAAAACCTTTGGGCTCTAAGTCATCTAAATACCTATTGAGATCCTATAGCTCTATTGGTTCCATATTGTATGGATAATGGACATTAGTTCTTCCCCTAGAATGAGATCAATTGTAAACTCTACCTCTCTCTTAGGATGAAAGCCAGGAAATTCATCAAGAAATACATTCATGAAATTATCCACTACTAGAGGGAAATCAGTTTCGTGAAAGCCCTGATACTCTATGAATAGTTTTTTTTAATATGGGTGGTCACTCCACCTAGTCCATGGTGATCTATTCTACCTCAACCGTCTTAGACATCCCACTCAAACTTATTTAGATAACTGCTACCCTCTGGTGATGTAAAAGATACCTTGTAGTGGTAGCAGTCTACAAAATCATGACAGTGACCCAACCACACCATACTAAGAATGAAATCAAAGCCTATCATCTCAAGAACGAAGAGGATCCATAAGAAAGGGTAACTGCATACCTCCAGGGGCAGTCCCTACACTAGTGTATTCCCTCTGTTCATACCCCCTAATGGAATATATAGGGCCATTACACCATAGTGATATTGAATCTCTATCACAAGACTCAAAAATAGATAACAAGATAAAAGAGTTTGGATCACCTATATCAAATAAAGTAGATACTATAATAGAGGATACTTGAATAGTACCTCGTACTATAGATGGTCCCACAACCGGATCCTCGGGTATTCCCTGTAGTGCATGCAACTGAACTGATCCAAGACCAAGTGCAATAGATGGACTACCACAATCATAAATGCTCTATTAGAACTAACGGTGATCAAGGATTTGGCTACCATAGCAACGACCTCCACCTCATCTATACTTATCGGTGCTATCCAAATTCCCCACCTTACAAAGCATAAAAGAACTCGCTTCTAAAGGTGGAGCTGGTGCAGATCCTTTTCCACTTGAGGTTGGTGGAAAGGTGCCACAGAAATGCTGGAGATACCCCATACGGACGCAAGAACAACACTCGATTGGTTCTCTATCACTCTAAGGATTTGAATTCCCCCATAATCCACACTGATAAAAAACTTTAGAGCCATTGAAATAGATACTCTGGTTTTCAGTGCTCTGATGAAAAACATTGAGAGAATGCTTCCTACCACCAGAAGAACTACTTTCCTAATGCGACATTGGACATCTATGCCTGATAGTATTGTCGTCCATTAGGTTATGCTCAGTGATAAGGTCCTTATTGATTTTCTCAAAAAAAATTTAGGTAGGTGAAATACATTCACCTATATATTTATGGAATACTAGAGCCCATACTCAAAGCGTCTAGCACACGAATGGTCATCACAGGCTAAAAGCACTGTAAATCCATGAAATTCACTAAATATTACATAACTGACATAGAACTTTGATAGAGATGCATGAACTCCTTGGATCTGTCAGCTCTCAGCATCAGAGAAAAGAACTTATCATAAAAGAAAATATGGACATCAATCCATAACATGCCTTGATGAAAACCAGCCTAGGTAATAAAATCCCACAAATGCTTGGATGAATCCCAAAGAATGTAATTATCAAGCATAGTTCTTCATTCTGGAGGTTTCTCTAGATGCTCAAAAATATACAGGGTGGCTTATAGACAAGACATAGTATCCTACATACCGCTATCCCCTAAAAGTAGGAGGATTATGCAGCTGGAACTCATGGGTCAGATCAATCATCATAGGTGCAAGCCATGGAGTAGCATTCATGGACTACATCAGATGTAGAAAAATATCATGAACTTGGGAGTTAGCACCCAGATCATATATAGTAGGTGGTGCCTCAAGTGGCACTCCTGGAGGGAAGACTGGCAGCTCTGGGCCCATATTTTTTAGATCATGTTCGTCACCGCCTTCTTAGCATACGACATGAGGACTCTATGGCATCATTGGTCTACAAATGCCAAGAACACACCATAAAAAAAGAATTACCAAAAATATAGCATCTCTAGTGGAAGCCGAACATAATAAAACTCACTACCCAAGGCATACTACCCCAAAATTCCTACTTAGATGACCATGTATCGGTAAGTTCTCATGTATAAGTTTCATTTCATTTTTCATTTAATCACCAGGTTCAATCATTGACCTTTCATAAACATGATAAGGTGAGATAAGGATGTGAAACCAATTCATTTTAGATTTCAGAATTCACTTTATAATGGATATCCATTTATGATGACTCAGTTCCCATACACCTATCAATAGAAATGAAACTCATTTGTTTATAGCATAATGGCCCGACTCGGTAAATTACTCATTCCAACCCCTGAGGGCCCATACACCTCATGAATTGAGACAAGCAATCACTCAGTCACAACCAAAAGTAATACAAGCATAAGCTAACTATAATTTCATCACTCAACAATCAAAGGCGTATCAAGCAATGAAAATTAGTAAAATAAACCTATATGGAATCAAAAAATGCATGACATGTGAATTTTAAGAGACTATAAGGATGCATGTAACAATAATCCTTTCCCTCATATCATCAGGCCAAGGATGAATGAAAATATTCAAATAGAGTAATAATCAACAACACCACACAACATGCGTGTCACCCAACAGTGAAATAATATCAACTGTAATAGGCAATAGTAGAAAAACAATTATAATTTTAGGCAACTTGGTTTTCACCCCGAACATGGGTTCAAGATGCCAAAGAACCAATTATGACCAAGTACAAAGAATTCTTAATCTTCAATATATTATCTCCAAATAGTAAAACAAGAAAAAAAACATCCCTTTGATACCACTTTGTGACATCCCAGACCTAGGTTTTACTTAAACTGGTGCCCTAAGCCCGTCTCCCTGAATACCAGAGTACGACGACTAGCAACAAGGGCATAGGGTTTTTCCATGTAGAGACTACACCCTCACTAACAAAGTGTAGCACAATGGATGGATGTAATCATAGGTAAATAGACAAAAAAATAAAAGTAAACATAAGGAACAATATAAAATAGAGACAACAATAACAATAACTGAAACAGTTGGAATAACATTCAATAGAATTTGATGATATTTCATATACTATAAAACTAGAAAACATAGATAAAAGACAGCATACATAACATGTTTCAAGAAAATATAAAGGAAACAAAATACTATCCCAAGCATATCGAGCTCCGACTCAGTCATGTAATATTAAGATTTGTACTAAACAGTAAGAAATCAAGTGTTTGAAGCCGTATACTTCCCTTTTTCAACACATGCAACCAATTAATATGCCCTAGGTACCAAACAACGCTCGGAGAGGGTGTGAGATCAATCTCAGTGGGCCACCACCTAAAGTATCTATAACATATAACCCATGAAATTGAAATTTAATAGTGTGAAAGCATGCACATATAATGTAAATTAGTACAATGTAACTAAATACCCATGTACCTGCTTTAGGCCTAGGCTGGTGTCTGAACATGTAAACAATTCATTATTTTATTGTTACCAGTTAATAAATAAGTCACATGTTAACAATATATAAGGTTCTAAGATGTAACAAGGAAACCTGTGATGATCATTAATAGTGAAGTCCCAAGGTAATAACCAAGGTGACGTAAACCTCAAGGGTCACCAACTCAGTATTAACTATATCATTGAATGGGGTAAGAGTGTAATACAAGAAGCATAGTCCAAGGCATTCCTCAATGAGGCGCCTACTGAGTCCAAGGTGATCGACCAAGGTAAAATGGGGCTAAGCAGATACAGGGTCCAATGTGATTTAATCATGGAAATTACTTTTCAATACTGGATCTGAGGAGTATATCCAAGGAATCCCGTGATAATATGAAGGGATCCTATATTGTCATACCAGGCATCCAAGAATAGACCGGGGTTGGTATCTATTTGAGTCTCAACCTAAGAAAGAAAAATCCTTGAATCAAAATGGGGTTCCCAAGTGCTCATGGAATTCTACGATCAGAATCCAATGCGATCTTGAGTAAGGAAATTCTTGTTTAAGTATGATGTCATGTAAAATTTCTTTTGGTTCAAGCCTTTTCTTTCATTAGTGTGATAAGATCACGTAGCATGGATCCTTTTTCTGAAGTCATTTGGTTCTAGACCTGCCTTTCATTAGTGTGACAAGTAAAAGTAGCATGAAACCATTAAATTAATCCATTTAAGGCATATTCAATAATTAAAGGTTCATTCCGCTACCTTCCAATAATGTGGTAAGGGGTGCTATGGGTATGCTCCCAACTAACGATTCTCATTTAATTAACAATTTGAAGAACTTAACTTATCCGGGTCAATTATTATGTAAACATGGTACTTTACATTATGAAATTCATCATATAAATCAATCCAATTAATATAGGAACACTTACCCTTTGGTAGGTCAATCCAAGGCACACACGAAATAGTGTTACAAATGTATCAAAACACTAAACAACAATTATTGAATAACCTTTGACATGGAAGAGATGGAGTTGTGGTCATAAACACCAAAAATTAACCACATATATGGAAAGATCATATCCATATGGTTCTAATAAGTATAAGCATGAAATATTAATTCAATAAACGGAACATAATGAAATCAGTGGGCCCCACATGACAAATAAAAAATCGATGAACTTTAGGGATGAGTTATAGACTTCCCACCTCAGGTTTGTATGACTCTCCTCCTCCGATATTGACTCTTGATATGGTTTGTATCGTAGTATATATAAGAAAATAGAAAAATGCTCATGCCTTGATAACTCAGTCAAGAGCAAGAGGTAAGGAGAACAGATCAAGAGGACTCGAGTATATATCGTTGCTCATCCAACATGATGAACATGAGCATGATAAGATCACTAAAAAAGGAGGTCTTAAAATACCTATATTTTTCCTTAAAAAATATCTAAAATGGGAGATATGGAGGTAAATCTTGCATAATCATGGATTAGGGAAGAAAGAGGGAGGTTAATAGATCATTAAGGGCAATTTTTTAAATTTACCCAGAAAAAAGGCATGTGCACGGTTTTTCCGCACGATTTTATAAACCATAACTAAAATGTGAGAGGTTTTATAGGTGGAAGAGAACATTGTATGGTTTTGTGGCACAACCATGTACAAACTGTGTGAGGTGGTTTTGTCCAGAAATCTCAATCTGCACGATTAAATAAACTGTATGCCAACCATGCGATAACTGTGAAAACTGACCATTTCTTCCAAAAATATTGGTTTTGGGATATGAAATTTCCTAAGAAACCCCTGATACCCTTAATAACTCAAAAGGCATCCATATTAGGTCTAATGGAAACATTTAGATCTAAATTTAAAGGATTCATACCTAAGTGAAAAAATGGGTTCTTACAATTACCCTATCGTAAGTATAATAAATTTAATTAGATACTTATGTGGTTTAATAAAAAAATTTAGACATATTTGTACATGAAATGACATAACTTTATCTAAACTGAATAATTTATGGGTTACCCTTATAAAAGGTTGGAAACTATAGGATAAATCTTACGAAGGATGAGTCTTAACTTTAAATTTCTAAAAAAAACAGGCCTAAAATTTACACATGTGATAAGAATTAGTACTTATCCCTACATACAGAAGGAAAACATGTGATAACTTTATAAAAGACTCAACATGAACATTACAAAGATCCTAAAAATGAGATGCACCTTGGTAAAGCATTTTAAAAATCCCTCTTACCTTTACATGGATAATTGAAAAAAGATCTTTCCCTTATAAAAATAATATGGTCTGTATAAGGTAAGAATTTTTTTAAGATAAATAAAATTTTAATTAAACTAACTTATAAATAACAAAGATAAGGATACATTAAATTTTTCAAAATCCAAGAAAAACATCTAAAATAATTTATTCACATTATAAACATCTAATTTAATCTCTCAATAAACTTTTATAACTTTTAAATTTCTTAAATAATTTGAAAAAAAATTGAAACCATTTTCATAAATTAGGAAAAACTATTCAAAACTACTAGATACTCTATAATGGAAAAGGAAAGATCAAGAATATTATGGACCTTTACATGAATACTATAACAACCCAACCCTAGAAAGGTCGGAGCTGGTGTCATTATACCAATATATTGGCATGATGAAAATAAATAAAATCCCGATGGACTGAAGAGTTTAGAAGTCATGGTAAACTGGATACATACATGAGTATTTTATTACAAATGAATACAATAATAATTATTTTTTATTTTGAGTATGAATTTATTCCATATTGTGTATCCTTTCATATCTTTCATAGTACACTTCTTGGATTATCGGGGAAGGAAACACAATAATGGTGAGTTGAAATTCTCTATAAGGGAAAAGTATATAGGAAGCAATAATGAATCAATGAGAATAAAAATTATATCATGGAAAATAAATGAACATATATACCATGAAATCAAAAAATGGAAAAGTAAGTGCATACAAAATATGGAAAGGTAATAACTAGAAACACATGCCATTCAATTTACTACATATGTCAAAATCAATATGAAAAGGTAAGATACTGAAAAATATTCCATTTAATAAATAAACTGAGAATGAAATACATCCATAGACTTTATCAGAGTGAAAATATCAAGGATAATAAATACCGAATCAGAATAAATGCAATTCTTAATTATTGGAATTCTTGTCTAAGGCACATGAAAACATATACTGTCAAATCCTTTTACAAGATGGTTTAAAACTATAGGTAGAAAGATATTTAATTTGTGCAACTAATTTTCCTTAGGAGAACCCACCGATTAATCTATGGGATATATAATGTCCGTGACCCACCCATAACTAACTATCCAAATCATTTCTCATATCAAATAAACAATTTTTTAATAAACAATATAACTTATAAAATATCCTTATGGAATAAAGAATACTTATTTATCAATATTTTCCTATATAATAAAAAAAAATTTAATGTAAACATCATATGTAAAAATGATATATGGTTTAGGAAAAAACATATCCATTATGAATGATATGGACAATTAGAGTAAACTCAATGTTCAATGATTATATGGTATTGAATATTTCATGG
Source organism: Viscum album (assembly GCA_963277665.1). NCBI lineage: Eukaryota > Viridiplantae > Streptophyta > Magnoliopsida > Santalales > Viscaceae > Viscum > Viscum album. The sequence continues at coordinate 1,206,842,498 of OY728150.1, read as the reverse complement.
AAACTAAAAGAAAATAATGAAGTGAATGTGAATACTATCTTTAGAAAAATCAATCACAAACCATCCAGAAGAAAAATAAGGACGGTATCAATACAAAATATCCCAAGTGAGTACAATAAAGGGTTTTTTGTTTTTGATGAATGAAAATACTATAAAAATATCTTTTAAAAACATTCTTAGGAAAATATTCTTTTTATTTTGAAACATATTTTAAAAATCCATTTTGTTGAAAATAACTTTTCAAAAACATGTTGTTCAAAAAGTAACATTTGAAACATACAAATGATGTTTTGAAGAAATAATGGTGGTAAATATTTATATATCGTATAAGGTAAAAAAGAACATTTCTTTTACAAGGTAAAAAGGTTAGAAAATTTTCTTTATTCATAAATCGACATGAATATTCAATTGAAAACATTAGTAAAAGAAAAAACCATAAAAATGTTATTAATAAATTATTTTGGAATTTTTATAAAAAATTTGAAAACATTTTTATAAAATAGGTTTTAAGAAGAAAAAAAGTTCTCTAACTAAAGTGATAAATGAAGTCGAGTTTTCTCAAAATAATCTTCTAAAACATTTTGAGTACCAAAGAGTGAAAAAATGGCACTATTACTGAAAAATGTCATGAATAACCAAGGGAAAATAAAATTAAAGGGTTTAATAAATTATTATCAATTAATTTACTATAAAAACATTCAAGTGTAAATAATCCTAAATAAAATAAGATTGTGAAGTAAACTCTTAAATAGATTACAACACTGAATTGAGAATCAATCAATGAGTAGATTATGTGTATCAACTGTAAATACACATAAATAAGTGGAAATACATAAATACATAGTAAAATTCATTGTACACATAATCATATAATATTAAAACTAATGAGGTATTAGTATAATCCCATGAAAATAAATTGGGAGAAGAAATTCTTTTCCACTAGGTAACTTTTAACTCAAATCCTATTATATGAAATAATTAAAATTGAAACTCAAAAAATCATAAATAATGAATGAATCATGATATTATATGAAAAATTGGAAGTATGTACTCCATATATAAGAAATTATGTTCAAAATAATAAAGTTAGTTTTTTCAAGATAAATCTAACAATCACAAAAGGAAGTGAGATTGTAAAGATAATCATTAAAAACGTTCTTGAGGATAATAATATTTAAACATTCAAAAGTTTCCCATAAATGTAGAAACATTTGAATCATAATATATATGAAGTAATGAAATTAAATAAAACTTATAATATCATGAGAATAAATAGATTCATGATATAACTTGTCAAAGGGTAGTATATACACCATATACAAAAAACTAGGTGCATAACAACAAATAAGTATTAATAAAATGTAAATTGAGATGAAATCCATTAACTTGAATTTAATTCGATGTGAAATGACTTAAAATTTTTTATAATGGTTTTAAAAGTTTTAATAACTCATTTAAAAATTATATTAATGTTTATAATATCCGATTACCTTTTTTATAATAATATTTCATTATTTTCACTATTTTAGGTGTTAATTACCTAGTCTTTCAAGTTTGTTTTGACTTGTTAATTAGTGTTATTATTACATAGAACATGATATAATAATATATAGAATTTAAAAAATTATTTAATTATATAATTAAGTATATATATAGAATAATCTAAAATATTTGGAGATAATAAATGAAATGCACTGTTCATGGAGAAGGTAGGTCATACGTATGCATGAATGCTAGTTCCATTTATTTTTCGTATTAAAATAATTAATATATATATATATATATATTATAATTAAAGTATAATATATATATATATATCATATATGTTAAATAGTCTTATTCAATCTTTTATACATTTCATGTATAGTGTGAAGGAATCACATCACATTGAGGGGGTGATAGTCCACACTTCTACAAATGATGTTATCGTATTCCCACAAAATGTAGTGAATAAAATTATGTGTTACGAAATAATTATAGATGTATAAATAAATTATAAATATCATATATAAAAAATATAAATATATTTTACATCATAATTTCCAACCATGAGAGGTGGTAAAGGAAAAACGAACAACTTTGTTTTGTGAGTCAGTAGTTTCTCGTAAACATAAATAATAAGTTAATTACCCATTATATGGAAGTGTGTGTAAGTGTATTTATATACCTTAGAATAAAACTTCGCATTATATTTATGATAATTTTTTTATTATATAATTATGTAATAATAATAAATGAAGGTGTGGAGAATGAAAATAAAATAAATGTGTTTGAGGAATGATGCTACCTCATATTCGAGTAACTCCTTTTGGTTTGCACAAAATGGATTCAATTGAATGATTTATAAATAATTTTATGATTATAGGATTAGTGGAGGGATTTTTATGATATATTTGTGATTATATTGGTCTAGACAATGTTTCTATAGAGGTGTGAAAAAGTGAGAGGGTTAGTTTCTTTTTATAGTATAGGGGAGTGGCACTCTTGTAAATTTTTGGAAAGGAATTTCCACCCACGTTTTTCCCATGCCAAGTGGATACAATAATGGTTAAAATTATATAAAATAGAGGATATGGTCTAAATATAGGCATAAAATTGAGTTTTTTCAAGTTATTAGGTCCTTATGGCCCTTAAGATTATGGTTTAGACCCTTGTAAGCTAATGTTTCTCTTAATCACTATAATTAATTTTAATTACATTTACTAATATTATTAATAAAATACTAAGATGAACTTAATAGACATTATAAATTATTATTATTAAAAATATGTAAATTTTTTTTCCAAATTACAATCACAAAAGTGGACGAAATTAATTTATTTTTAATCCCACAGACAGGACGCCGATGCAGGTTCTTAATGTTAAAATGCTCTAAATTTTTCTATGTTTTTATATAAAATTTTAAACTAAAATTGATTAAAGTGGAATACATTGGTTTAAATAATATAAAATTTATGTAATTAATCTTTAAAACCAATAAATAATATAATTTTCAATATATATAAATTAGATGAAAAATTATTTATGAATTAAACTTGAGTACTTTTAACTATTCATTAAAAAATAAAACTTCACAGGAAAATACCAAAAAATTAACCCTAAACTATTTTTTATTTTTTAATTTTAAATATAAATTTTATTTTTACATATAAAATTTCTAAAATTTCTAAAAATTGGATTTAGAATAGGTTCTCTATTAAAAGGCAGTAAATGTGCCTGAATAAAAATATTGTATTTTTTGTGAAATATTAAGTATGTTCTTATCTTATGATTATAAAATCTATTGGATGAAAATAAAAAATAATTTATTTAATATATAACATATATAGATATATATATTAAATTAATATTACTCACTAATTGTTATTAATTTAATTTATTATAGTAAAATAACATTGTGAGCATAAAAATAGATTTCTATAATAATATTCACTTTATTTCAAATTGGTTCTTATATTGATTTAAAATTAATTTGTCACCAATGAATTCATTTTATATTTTTGTAAACCATAATTTTTATAAGTTTGTTATTAATATTTATAAATACTAATTTAAAGGCTAGTTTATATCTTATTGAGTTGAATAATAATATTTTAATAATATATTGTTGTTTGGTAAAACTCGGTCTTGTGTGTAATGCAAGATATTTAAGAAACTTTTTGTGGCCTATGAAATACACTAACTCAGTGTCATGTTCATTTCAAGCTAAAAAATATATTGAATTTAATTAAAATAGTAAATATGTTATACATTATTGGGATATCATATTACATTACATGCTTAGTGTTGTGTTTAATACACACTATTAAATACTATGTTCTTAATTTAAATTTTAATGGTGTTACATTCTCTCGACAATAAATAAATTGCATCCTCACATTTTAAACTCTAACATGGTGATATATTGATTGAAATTTATTATTTTTGAAACCCCACATTGTGAGAAGGTTTCATAAGAAATCCCCAATAAATGAGAGAATGATAAGTACAAAGGTCACATGGAATAACATATAAATATGTATATATGTAGGATAAAATTTGTGGAAAGTAGATATACATCCTGGATGAAAAAGCATAAATATTTATAGTGAGTGATTTAGGTCATAAATAACAAACAAGTTAATAATCAATGGAAAGTTGAGGGGTTCAAAAACATAAATATTTTTTTATTTATAAGACCATAAATTCAACAGAAATTAAGTTATTATGACAACATTTTTTAGGATACTTTTTCTTATGATGAGAAATTCCTTTGCAACATAAGAATATAAGAAAATTAACTTACATGATACATTTTAATTTCATATAAACAATTCCATATTTCTTTTGGACTTCGATCAAATTATAATTCATCCCTTACTTCATGAAATGGGTATCCAAAAATAAACTTTGATCCCTAAAGAAATAAAATAGACATTTAACAAATTATAAGTCCCATGAAAGAGTGAAAACTCTTTACATTTGTCTCAAACTACTCTCCAAACCCAATATGGTTAATATAATAATTTTTAAACCTAATATTCAATACCACTAGTTGATCATCAATACTTGTTCATTAAATTGTACAACTAGAAAAATTTAAATATTCACAAGGATATTTCATAGGTCAGTGGTTAGTGTTAAACTCTTATCGTTCTTCAGTCATTGGTTCAAGTCCTGTGGCCTTTCCGTATTTGATTGTCTACCACCCGACATATAGGTTTTCCATTTTTAAATCCAAATTAATATAATTCCTGAAATAAATATGATGTACATCCTTGAAATAAGTTTAATCACTAAATAACCTTTTAACTAAAGTTTTCAATGCAACCCCAATACATAAATACTTCACCCATTTATTTCAACATAGGTCAGTCTAGGATTTAGGGTATATCCCTTAGAATATGCATTGTCTTGGGAAATTCACAAGTTGACAACACTTAATGAAACAAACTATAAATTATTCCTTATGATGAGTTTCATTTTCTTCCATTACACCCTTCATTTTTTCTCAAAAATTCTTTGCATCATATCTTTCTTTCCCACACATAAAGTATTTACTCATTCTGTTGAGACACTTTCTTAGGTGTCTCCTTCCACATTTCTTGAATGATGGGAATAAATAATTCTCCTCTATATCATCTCCACCACTTGAGATCTTAGAAAACTTCATCCTTCTCTTCTTTGGTGAGTTTAGGAGCTGGTTAAGGTATATGTTTTAATCATTTTTTCAGGAAAATTAATTAGGCATAAATACAATATCTTTCAATCCTATAAACACAAAATTTGGTTGCTCATTGACACCACATTTTATTTTATGTTCAATATTAACTTTAATCCTTTGGGTACCGTCCATTGAATAAAATCATAAAGCTTTGTGTTAGTAATAATAGTCATAGAGAATCATATAATCATTTATAGAACATCTAAATCATGACACCTTACCTTAAATATAAAACACATTAAGTTTAAAATAGGTTATTCATTGTCAAAATCATTCATAATGGTTTGTAAATAAAATGTGAATTATTCTCAGAATATCCCCTGAGAATGTAAAACTAGGTTCATAGTAGAGCCCATTTTCATGTAACAAGATACACCAATTTTGGCATGAAAATCCTTGTTGGAGTTTTTACTCTTAGGTACATCTATGGTAGAACCACATCCAATTTTTTTATCATAAATAGGTTTCATTTAATGGAAGACCCCCATAATATCTTCTTTATCAAAATTATAGTGTGTTATCATATACTTATTCTCAAATTCTACCTTAGTGTTATGTCCTCTAATCTATGTTTTCCTAAATCTAGTTCCCAAGGTTTCTACTAAACTTTATTTGATAACATATGTATCGCCCCAACCCTTGCAAGCTTAGAGCCAGTGTCCTTATACCATTACATTGGCATGATTATAAGGAATTAAATCTCGAAGTACCGAAGAGTTTAGTAGTGTTGGTAAACCAGTTACATGCATGAGTCTTGTATTGCAAATGAATACACTAATTAACATGTATTATTTTCAAAGATAATTTATTCCATATACTGAATCCTTTTATATCATTCCTAGTATAATTCTTGGATTCTTTAGGAAGGAAACATAAAAATTGTGTTCTCAAATTCTCATTAAAGAAAAATTATATAGGAAGCAATAACGAATCAATGAGAATTAAAATTATAGAATGGTAAATAACTGGACAATCATACCATTAAAAAAACAAGATGAGAAGGAAGTTCATAAATATTATTTCATGGTAATAACTGGAAACACATTCCATTCAAATAACTAGGTAAGGAATAATCAACATGGAAAGGTAAGAAATTTTAACACGTGACATTTAATCAATAAAATGATAATGAAATTCATCAATAAACTTTTTTATAGTGAAAATCTCATGGATAATAAATAATGTATCAAAATGAAGGCAATACTTAATTATTGGATGTCATGTATGAGGCACATGAAAACTTATACCGTTAAGACATTTCACAAGATGTCTTAAGGCTATAGGTAGAAACCTATTCAATTTATGAAAATAATTTTTCTCATGAGAACTTGTCAATGTATCAAGGGGCTATATAAATTCTGGGCCCCACCCATCATTGCTTGTCCAAATCATTTCTCATATCAAATAATCAATTTATATATTAGAAAATATCCCTTATCAAACATCAGTATGGAATAAAGAATATATATTTATAAATATTTTCCTAGATAATAAAATAACTATCAAAGTAAAAATCGTATATAAAAATGATATACAATTTAGGAAATAAATAAATCCATGATAAATTATAGGGATAATTAGGGGAAATTCAATATTCAATGATCATAGGGAATTGAAAATTTTAAGGGGTAAAGGAATCAAGGAAGTGAATGTGAATACTATCCTTATCCAAATAAATTGTAAATCATCCTATAGAAGAAAAATTATGGAATCAATACAACATATCCCAAGTGGTGTAAAATAAATGGTTATTGTTCTTAACAAAATTAAATACTTTAAAAAGATCTTTTAAAAAAATTATTGAGGAAAATATCCTTTTTTTAAACATTGTAAAAATCATTTTCTGTTAAAATCACTTTTTAAAAACATTTTTTTCAAAAATAAAATTTTTAAAATTGAAAAGTAAGCTTCTATGAAATGACAGTATTAAATACATACATGTAGAATTAGGTAGAAAGAATATTCCTTTTTCATGATAAAAAGGTTAAAAATGTCTTATTTGTAAAGTGATAATTTGATTCCTTTGAAAAAATTGGTAAAAGAAAAAAGGGTAAAAATTTATTTAATAAAAAATTTTGGAGTGGTTAAAAACATTTTTATAACCATTTTATATAATAAAGTTTTTATAAGAAAACATGTTCTCTGACTAAAGCATGAAATGATATCAGGTTTTATTCAAAATAATTTCTAAAACATTTGAAGTACCAAAGAGTGTGAAAATGTCACAATTACTTTAAAAAATTTCATGAATAACCATAGGAGAATAAAATTAATGGGTTTATTAAATTATGATAAAATGATTTCCTATATCATAAAATCAAGTGTAAGCAATCCTGAATAAAATGAGATTGTGAAGAAAACCCTTGAAAAGATTATAACATTGATGTGAGAATCAATAAATTAATAGATTATGCATATCAACTATAAATCCTCATAAATGAGTGGAAATATATAAATTGATAGTCAAAGTCATTATATATATAATCATTGAATATTAACAATAATGAAGTATTAGTATAACCCGATGAAAATAAATTGGTTTATGAAATTCTTTTCGAATTTTTAACTTTTAACTCAAATCCCCTTAGATGAAATAATTAAAATTGAAATTCAAAATGTCAGGAAGAATGAATGAATCGTGATATTATAAAAAAAATGTGGTAGTATTTACACCATATATAATAAATTAGTTTCAAAATAATAAATTTATTGTTTTAAGATAATGTTTACAATCACAAAAGGAAGTGAGATTTCAAAGATAACCATTCAAAACGTTCTAGAGGAGAATAGTATTTAAACATTCCAAAGTGTCCCATACCACTTTGAAACATTTTAATCATAATCTACATGAAGTTATATCATTAAATTAAACTTATAATATTATTAAAATAAATATATTCATTTTATAATATGTCAAATGGAAGTATATACATCATATAAAATAAACATGGTGAATAACAACAAATAAGTCTCAATGTAATTTAAAATTATATGAAATCCATTAACTTTAATTTAATTTTGTGTGAAAAGATATTAAATTCATGAATAACGGTTTTTAGAGTGTTAGTAACCCATTTAAGAAGTTTATTAATGTTTATAATATTTTATTACCTGTTTTATAACAACCTTTTATTATGTTCACTATTTTGTATGTTAATTGCCCTATCTTTCGAGTATCTTTTGACTTGTTACTTGGTGTTATTATTATGTAGATCATGAATTAATCATCTACATGATGTAAAAAAAATATTTAATTATATATTTTTAGTATATATTTATTTATAATAATCTATAATATTTTGAGATGATAAATAAAATGCCTCATTCATGGAGATAGTAAGTCGTATATACACATGAACGCTAATTTCATTTCTTTGTCATATTAAAAGAATGAAAATTAAATTATATATATGATTATTAAAATTATATTATCATATATATATGTAATAGATGTTACATAGGTTTATTAAAACCATCTTTTATACATTTCATTTATAGTATGAACTGATCACATAGCCTTGAGGGGGCAGTAATCCACACATCCATAGACGATGTTATCATATGCTCACAAAATAGAGTGTGTAAAGTTATATTTTATAGAATAATTATATAATTATAAATACATTATAAATATCATATATAAAATTTATAAATGTATTCTTCATCATAATTTCCATCCATGATAGGTGGTAAAGGGAAGAAGAACAACTTTATTTCGTGAGGCGGTAGTTTTTCATACACATAAACAGTATATTCATTACCCATTAGATGGATGTGGGTGAAAGTGTAGGTAAATAAATTTGGATAAAACCACATAAGTATATTTAGGATACTTATTTTATTATATAATCATTAAATAATAATAAATAAATGGTTGGAGAATGAAAATAATATAAAATATCTTGAAGAAGGATGTTACCTATTATTCGGGTAACTCCTTTTTGTTTTAACCAAAGGGATTATTTGTATTAATTTATGACCAAGGTGAGGATTATAGGTTTTGGGGAAGTATTTTTAAGATCTATTTTGGAATATATTTTACTATACAATGTGTCTTGAGAGGTGTGATGAAGTTGGAGGGGTGATTTCCTTTTTATATTAGAGGGGTGTGGTACTCTTTTAAATTTTTTGAATCAGAATTCCACCCAAACTTTTACCATGTCAATATAATACAATAATTGTAAAAATTATATAGAATGGAGGATATGTACTAAATATAGACATAAAATGTATTTTGGAAGAGTTTCTTGGCAATTTGGTCCTTAATGTTAAAGTTTAATCCCTTGTTAGGCCAATTTTTCTCTTAATCTTTGTAACTAATTTTAATTACATTCCTTAATTTTTTTGATAAAAAAAATAATTTTACCATATTAGAAATTATAATTTTTTTTTATTTCAAATATGGAATCAATATTTCTAAAATTCAATGAGATATGTGGCATAAATTAATTTAATTTTAATCCTGTGGATGGGAGGACATGCGGGTTCTTAATGTAAAAATGTTCAAAAGTTTTAAATTTTTTTATATTCAATTTAAAATTGAAATTAATTAAAATAAACTAAATTGGTTTAAATGATATAAAATTAATCTAATTAATCTTTCAAAACAAAAAATAAAATAAAATAAAATTTAGCCTTATAAATAAATTAGATGAAAAAGCACTTTTGAATAAAAATTCAGTATTTTCACTATTCATTTAAAAAATGAAACTTCACAAGAAAAATACCAAAAATTCACCCCAAACAAATTTTTTTGTTTATATTTCAAAATTTAATTTATGTTTGACATATAAGGTTTATAAATGTTCCATTTAAAAAAAATCCAAGTGGTAAAAATTCCTTTATAAAAATATATCTTTTTATGTGTAATACTGGGTTTGTTTTCATCTTATGACACTAAAATAAATTGAATGAATATAAAAAATAGTGTAATTAATATATAACATATATATTTTATTAGTTTCATTCACTAATTGTAATTAAATACAATTTATTAGGATAAAATAACTTTGTGATCATAAAAATAGTTTTATATAAAAACAATCTATTTATATTCAATTGGTTCTAATATTATTTTATAATTAATTAGTTACCAATAAATTGATTTCATGTTTAAGGAAACAATATATTTTTATAAGTTACATAATCTTATTAATAACCATTAATTTAATGGATAGCTTATAAATTATTATATTAAATAACAATATTTTAATAATATATTGTTGTTTGGTAAAACTTGGTCTTGTATGTAATGTGAGCTTTAGAATAAATAATTATTGCAAATGATGAAAGATAAATTAACATTGTATGAATTTTAAGATATCGAATATGTTAAATTTATTTAAAATATTAAATATATTATAAAGTCTTGGGATACTATATTCACTTATGTGATTGGTATTACGTGTCATTCACACTATCAATTAAAATGTTTTTTTACTTTATATTTTTAGGGTGTTAAAAATACATTGAAACTACCCATCCATAACACATCTTTATGTTTTCATCTATATCAACACATGAAAATACTAGAAGTTTGTGGTGCCCTTGTGTAGATCTGTATGGGATGATGGATGGATTCATGTCCCTCTTTCTATCTGAGGTCATATTTTCTCTATCTGATGACTGCTTATACTCTAATCCACCGGACTAAGTTTTATCCAGTAAGTCAAACCTAATTTTTTTAGGTCATGTTGGCCCTGTATCTCAAAGGACTAAATACTTTTATATCACAACACCTATTTCCTGAAGTACCATGGATGGTCTAGAGGATATGTGGCCCAAAGTCCCATTTCAAGTGAATAGTGTAGTTGCTATAATACCATTACAGTGCAACTACCGTACTACTATAGTAACTAATAAATTTTACCCTTATCCATATTTGAACGATAATATTTCATATAGATTTAGATGGATCTTAAAACTAATAAAACCCCAACTGTAATGGGATATGTATAAGTTTAGTGTGGGAGGATTGACCGATCTTGAAATTGGAATTGAGATGTAAATTATTCCATTAATTTGGTTTAGTTTAGAGGGTGTTTCTTGTGTGACCTATTAGGCCATTATGTGAACATGAATATGTTAAGGAAAGTGATGCCATTTTGTGATAAACATGAACCATAATGTTTTAAAATTAGATAAAGGAACTATTTTTGGGTTTCTAGACTATGATGTGACCTAGGGGACTACATATGGTTCCCCATCTCATGTTTTCCCAAGATTGGGTTATAATATGATGATTAACATAGTTTTATCCAAGTATTAATTAATTGTGAGGAATGGGTTGTGTTATTGAAAGACCAAACTAGGAAATAATCTTTGTGATATGATACTGATATATAATTATATGTAATGCTTACCATGTGGGGTGACATTCCCCTTAGGTGATGAGATATTAGAGATGTTAATATGGGATTGGAGTCACCCCCTGAGTTTATAGTATGATTATATAGGAAGGGAACCATGCCCCTTGAGTATATATGATGGTTATATATGGTGGGTTCAATTTCTCCAAATTATGTATGACATTTATATGGGGTGTGCACCATATCCATAGTATATATAATGGTTATAGAGGTGGGTTCTATTCCCCATGAGTATAGATTTTATGAGTATATGGGATGGGTTCCATTCCATTTGAGTATTTATTATGGTTATATAGAGTGGGTTTCATTCCTCTTGAGTATATATGATGGTTATGTAGGGTGGGTTACATTCTCCATGATTATAAATATTATTGTAGTAATGATACATTCTTATAGACTTTTTTCATTGTATGAAGTAGGTATAACTTACCTTGAGTGTCACTTTAGAACCTGAGGTCCAGTGGTGTCTTATTTTTAGGTTTTAGATTATTTATTTCTTCCTTTGAGAATATCACTTGTACATGCACTGTATTTACTATTAAAGTTTGGGAAAACATTAGTGGTGTCATAATGATTTATAATCACACCCATATTAGGTAGTCCTAACATATTCGTACCCGAGAAAACCTCATGATCATAGGTACAGGTAGGGAAGAGGACAAGTGTTGGTTGGTTTAGATGGATGGATTGAATGGAGTTAGGAGATGAGACCTCATTGGTAATTAAAATTAGGTGGTGGTTTCTTCTCAATTTTTTTCTATTTTCATGGTATGTAAATGATATTCATATATGATATCTTATTAATATTTTCTTAAATCATGTGATATTTTAGTTAAATAATTACTTATAAAATGAGTAAGTTATTTATATTGGATGGATTTTTCTATGATTTTATTTTATTAGCTTAGATATTGTGCTGAAATATTATATAGTATTTCTATTGTAATTTCTCTACTCTTATTTGATGTTATAGTCACCCCACAATATCACCTTATACCTTCACTGTTAGGATGTATCATCTAGCATACAACGAGGAATGTCTAAGGCCATGTGGTGAACTCATCTGGTTATTGTAGAGTGAGTTAGAATAGAAATTTACTAAGTTGTAATAGATAATTGTTTTTTTATTATTGTTTATGATATTGTTGTACAATGATAGGTTTAGTCGAGACTTGAAATGGATTCTATGTTGTGTGTCAGGCCAACACTTTCATGATCTGATGTCTAAGTTTCTAGGGTGTTGATATTATACTTATTTATTTTTATTCTATAGTTGAGTTGATTATTATCAAGTTTGTTGTTTTAGGTTAATTTATTAATGTTTTTTTACTTTTATCATGGTATGGAAAGAGAGTGTGCATTCATGTATCATATCATTCACATAGGTCCACATAGAATCTTGTTATTTATCTGTGATTTTGATACTAAATATAGAAAGATCAAAAGAAACATAGGTTCTAGGTATTTAAAACATCATTAATAAATTATTTTTTGTTTTATAAAATAACTCATTGGTGGAATTTTAATTAACCAAACCAGATTTATTTTCCAAGAAATGATGGTTTTAGTTATTTAAAGTGTCGAAAATAAATTATTTAATGTTTTCCCAAATAAATTATTGGTTGAATTTTACTTAACTAAATGAGGTGGGTATTTTTTGATATGAATCATTAAAGGGTGATGTCATTATATATGAATGTGTGTATGACTCTAGTTCTCAAGGAGTAGTTTGGTATGCATATGAATAAAGAGGATTAATACCCTTGTGTGGATATTTGACTTTAGTATGTGTTTAATGATAGATATATACATATGTTAGAACCTTAGAGGGGCTATATTGGTCTATAAGTTTCCTTATGATACCTAAAATCTACAAATGGATGTCTCTCACTATGTTATAACTTTTTGGGGGTATGGATATGTGTTAGGGGATAGAGCCTAGTTAGTTTGATAGGTGAATCATGATATTGGTGATTTGGGTGATATAATTGAAAAGTTATATTCTTTCCTATTGTTGTTGAGATGAATTTTGGAATACAAGGGTAACCTTAGAGAGAGGGGATATCCCAGGCTTGAAATTTAATTTAGATATGGGATGTATGTGTAGATCATATGTATTTGAGACTGATTAATGGGAGGTGTTATAAGATATTTGGTATGGGCATGGAGGTTTCATAGGTATTATGAGCAAGAAATAATGGGAAGAACTTGTTTTGGGATAGTTATAACATTCATGTGAGGCATGGTCAACTATATTATTTGGCATGATTTTCCTTAGAGGACACGTGGGAAATTTTGAGGGCGGTTTTTTGTAATTTTTTTGGATAAGAATATTTATTTGGTTATACATAATGACTCTTTGGATGAGTTCATGATGACAAATTAAAATTTATTATAGTTGAATGTGGTGACTTTGAGTGCGTTGTGGTGAAGTCTATGACTCGTTAAGTTCCCCAACTATGTAGAGTTGGGTTATGGGTTGTTGATGGGGTCAATTTATGGTCACATGTGAATGGTGATTGGATATGGTAGAATAGTAGAAATGTGTGAGTCTCCTTATTATGATCATGGAATAATAAAAAAAATGTTAACCCTTAGTACCATGGAATGTGTTGGTTTAGAATAGGGGTTTCTATAGGTTTGGTTAGGTAGATTTGGTAAGTGGAACCAGTTCATTAGGATATTACTAGTGAGTGAGTTGAGTTTTTTAGGTGTAATGGTGTATTGACTAAATGGTCATGAAATTAAGGATATATTGATACAATTAGATCATGTGAGTGTTAATATAAGATCTTATGAAAAGTGGAGGTAGGAAAAAAAATTGTTGGGTCCTTTGAAATAATGAGGTGTCAAGTGGAATGAAGAATTGGCTAAAGAATCAGAACAGTTCCTTAACTATGGTGAATTGGGAACTGGTGTGATTTTGGTATGCTAGAGAAACCAGATAGGGTTTATAGTGGGATAGAATGATATATTTATATGGTAATGATAAGATTTATAGACATTGATTTAGTTTCATTAGGGCCAGGTTCATGGTAGTAAATTATTGGTAGAATTATATAGCACTTGTACAGACCACCATCGTATTATTGGAGACTAGAACATGGATTGCGATGTGAATACATTCCATAAATACAAGTGGATATCAGGAATATTAATGTTCAATTGATAGTGAAAATCAGTAAATATCATGCTCATGTATCAGTGATAAGTAAAATACTATGGTGAGGATCCCTCCATGGTTGATTTCAGGGCATGCTACTCATTTTGATTAGTTTTAGAAAAACATCAGAAGTTATGTGTTAGTTGTCCCATATGGAGGTGATTGGGGTTTTGAGATGGTTCTTGGATGAAGTCATCCAGTTTTTGTATGGTAATTAGAAATGACCTAGATGTGGGTATTAGTGAATGATAATTGGAAATGTTAATGTGTACAGTAATTGATAGCTACTAGAGGAAGGATAATTGTTTAGTGGTATGGCCTAGTTTGTGTTCTAGAAAATATGTTGGTGTTGTGATCGGGTCTATAGAATATCAATGATAATGGAAAGAAAACCAAAAATGAATAATGAAGAAAGGCCTAGTATTTTGGATATAGTATCAGGAATGAGACTACATATTCTGATGAGGATGATCAGATGACACTCAGGTGTGATGTTGGGTAAGTCATGGTCTAGTATAGACTAGTGATTTCATACAATGTTATGGGAAATAAATTAATTGAAAATTCAAAAATACCATAGAGATTGGTGTATTTTTTTGGGAATTTGTACAATTAATCGACTTCATGATGTGTATGTTGGCATAGTTTTTGAGCAGTGGAGTCAGTTAGGGTGAAATATTATTATGACTATAAATAATGGGAGATATAAGATTTGGGTCATGAGTTGAGGCTTAGAGACCAAAATTGATTACAAAGGATGCACAATAAGACTACTTAAGGATGAGAATAATTATGGGGGAGTGGGGTAACAAGGGTCATCATACGAGTTAGTGAAAATCAAAGGAAATTTGAATTTTTGATTCAATATAGGATGCTATTTTTTGAATTGGTACTCAGATTAGAATTATTAGGGTTATAACATCTCTATAAAGTGTTTTTTGATGTGTTCAGAGGCTCAAAAGGTGTTTCAAGTGATCAGATACATGTTGGAGTAGTGTTTGGGTGGCCTTGTAATTTTAGCTATAGAATATAGGTCATGACATGACCATTGACTATCACAATGTGGATTTATTGGTGTGTTGTGTATTGAATCATGGGGATTAGTTTTCGAATTTTGGAAGCCACATTCCATGAGTTATATGAAACTACTTGGGTAAATTAAATGATATGATTTTGATTTTGGGGATTGTAGATTTTAGATAAAAATTTAAGTGTCGGTGTGTAAGGTTCACGTTGTATGAAAAATGGTTACCCTATTAAACAAAAAATGGATAACTATTGGGAGTCCCAATATATTTAATGTTCACTATGTATGCCTGAGGGTTAACATTTTCATTCAAATTTGTTAAATTTTTGGTACACCATATGATGCGTATGGGTGATCATTAATAAGGGTTATAAGTATTGGAAAAAGTGGTTAAGTATTAGGACACACTGTATTATGTAAGGGTTTAAATATGTAAAGGTTACCCAATGTTGTAAATTTGACAAAGTGTTCGAATCCCATATGATACATAAGGGTTTTACATACCATATAAAATAGTAAAGTATTGTGGTCACTCTATTTTGCACGAGGGTACCTATGTTGGTCTTAAAATTGGTAAATTATAGGAAATATTTTGGTATGTATGGGTTTATCTGGGTAAAAAAATGGGTAAAGTTTGGGAATCCTATGATATATAAGAGTTTCTAACCCTTTTTAAAAACTTGGCAAAGAATTTATGTGTAAGGGTTTATCAGAACCCTAAAAAATGGTTAAGTGTTAGGAAACCCTATGGTGTATAAGGAATAATCTAGGCTAGAGAAATAGTAATGTGTAGAGTGTGAGGGGTTATGTTTATGGGTTTCCTAGAAAGTAAGGGTTAACCAAATTTCCATACTTTTCTAAAGGATAGTAGTGGATTGGTTATGTCGTGACACCATGAGTCACATTGTAGTGTTTTATCAAAGGGAAAGGGTTGTTCCATAGGGTTGCAGCACAAACTATGATGGATCAAACATGAGAGTTTAGGTTTGTCCTGAAGCAAGGTGGCCTGCTATGGATACAAATTTCACACATTGAGGTATTTGGATGTATAATATAGTTATTAATAATAGGATTTTTCTATTCAATAAAAGAATAATGGAACACTATAACGGCTTGGGTTGCGAGGTATAATTTTGGCTGGGGGAGTTTCACCTTTTCAGGAACAAACGGGTCACACTATGATATGTTTCTCTAAATGGGAAGGCCATAGCATAGGGTAATTCTTTGTATAGTAAATTGGGGAAACTATGGTTCTTTGATTCTGGTTGGGGAAACTGGTTCCATGTTATGACCAAGTTGGTTCTTGTCAAGATGGGTCTCCTCCAGTTTTTTTCATGCTAAGGGTAGAATGGTCTTTATGCTATTTTTAATTGGAATCTTCTTTTTCGGGTTCCTTATTTTCAATCACATAATAAGGGGGATATACTTCTCTTTACTTTCATTCTTGTATTTCATCCTCCATGATCCAAGGTGATTGAATGTGAGATTCTACATCATTTAAAGGTGTGATTTTTTATCCCCAAGCTATTCCTCCTCATAACTTGATGAAAATTTATTATGATCTAGGTTAGTGTTTTTTTGGTAATGATTCCACTAGATCATGGTGGAATCATCTTGAATGATGATAATTTTGTTAAGTTTGAATAGAGGGGATTCTAGGAGGATGAACTCTCTAGGTTTCATGTGATTTCTTATGTTATTTCCCTATTTTAATTATTTATGTTTTTTCATAATTTGAAAACAATTAATGGATAATTTGAGTTGTGAAATTGAATTGTTTTCATGCTAAATGTCTGGGTGGATTTCAAGGGTCCTGCATATTCCTTTTACTAAGGATTTGTTCATGAGAGACTTCTTGGTAAGTGATTCCTTGATTATTCCCTCTAAGTGTTGATTTTGGGTGAGAATTTGGATATTGGGTAAATTAATTATAATGGGTTTACAATCATTCAGGATTATATTGATGTAGTTAGGGCCACATGTTGATCATCGATGCCTGGTTGGTCTTGGATGATCTTAAGTGAGGATGAATTAGATTTCATTAGGATAATAACTCTGATTGATGGAGGTGGTCCCTAAACATATCCATAAGGTTAATTCATGTGTGGTATTTTATGTGACATTCAGTATCGCCACATGTGTATGATAAAACTTAAATCAGAATATTTTATTTTTAAACCATGAGAAGAGTGGAAGTGTTTTGGGCCATGATGGACCCTTGGACACTTGGTTGATACCTCAACCACTGATGGCCTAAGGTTTAAATATAGGGATATGTTTTGTGATGTAAAGATTCTATAAAGGTGTTTATGAAATAAATAAAACCTAGTGGAACTTATAATAGTTTTCCTTATTTACCTCTAAGTAGGGAAGAGTTATCGATTGGAAATGATTATCTTAGGAGTAGGCCATGTGAGATATTTTGATATCATAAATTCTCTTGAATAGATTATTATGTGTGGGGTTAGTGTTCCTCCTCCACTATTAAGTGTATGTATTTGATATGGGATACCTTAAAAAAGACTATGTTTATGTTTGGTGTGGGAGAACTAAACCTATCTTGATGTTGAAGTGAGATCGATATTATTCTATTCAATGGATTTGTTTTGTATAGTGTTTGTTTTGTGTCTGGTTAGCCTATGATGTGAGAATATCTATATTAAGGGAAGTTATTCCCTTATTTGATGGGTCTGAACTCTTATGCTGAGAATGAGATAAAGGAACCCATGTGAGGGGATCATAATTTTATGTTACCTAGGGGACCATAGAGGGTTCCCCAATATCATCCTATATCAGGAGAGGTATAAAATATGGGGTATATTATTGACATTAGTGATGGGAATGGGTTGTTTGATTGAGTGACCAACCAAGAAAATGATTGAGGTGAAATGGTGATGATTTATGATGATATGATATGATATGATATGTGATTTTTCTAGGGGAGGGTACCATTCCCCCAAGAATATGTGATATTAGATATGGTTATATGAGGTGGGCTCCATTCTCCCTAAGTATATATGATGGTTATAATAGGTGGTATCTATTACAACTATGTATATATGATGGTTATAAAGGGTGGAAACCAATCCCCTAGAGTATATATGATGGTTATATGGGGCAGAATCCACCCCCTGAGTATATATGATGGCTATATATAGTGGTAACCATTGTCCTTGAGTATATATAATAGTTATATGGGGTTGATTCCATTCTCACCAAGTATACACAGTGGTAAAATTATAAGACTGGATCAAAGACATCCAACACTGGTCGAAGTAGGTATATCCAACCATGGGTGTCACCATAGAACTTGAGGATCTGATGTGATTTATTTATTACGTTTTTAGTTTTTTATTTATTCATATGACTATATCACTTGTACATGCAATGTGTTTATCAGTTATGTTAGGGATTTCATTAGTGGTGGCATACTGAGTGATACTCACACCCTGATCAGGTGGCCTAGACATATTGGTATCTGACCAGACATCATGATCATAGGTACAGATAAGGTAGAGGTATAATATTGGTTGGTTCAACTAGATGACTTAAACAAAGTCCGAATGTGGGAATTAGTTGGCACTCAAGGCCAGGTTTATGTTTTTTCTTATTTATATTTGTTTTAGTTGGGATATATATGATCTTCCCACAAGAGATATTTTTGATTTATTTCTTATGTGATATTTTTTTATTCATTTTTTTCTAAATGAGTATATTATATATCTCAAATTTATTTTTCTAGGATGTCCATTTATTCATTTAGATTTTATGATGATTTATTATATATTATTTACACTATATTTTATATACTCTAATATGAGGGTATAATATACCGAATGTATCCCCTTTGACCCTCATTATAAGTTGAAAACCTATAACATTGGAGGATGTGTGCCTTAGGTCATGTGGTGAACCAGTCCGGTTTCTATAGAGTGAGATACGTCATAATTTTAAAAAACAATTTTCAAATTTTCAATTATCAATGTGAAATTTAATAAATGTTTTATGATATTTAAATTATTTAAAAAATCAGCTCATTCTTGGTGATCAATTGTTAAAAATTTAGACAAATAATATGGATTTTTAAACTTCTCAAATAATCATCACATGTTGGTTAAACCCAAAATTATATCTTAAAGTAGAAATTTCTATGAATTATCACATAATGCATAAGCTACCATGAAACAAACCACATCATTAAGACCCTCACTATGTTGTTCTATATACCATCTTAAACCACAATGTGGTTTACAACACTAAATCCTTGTTTAGTCTTTCATATATATTTCTAATAAAAAACATTTAATTTAAGATTACATTATATTTTATTATTTTTCAAGGATTTAACCAATGGATCAAGAAGAATTTTTCTTGAAAGAGTAATTTCATAATCCTTAATATATTTATATAGTCTATGGATACCCTAGGAAAAAGGATTCTATCATTTGACTCTTAGGAATCCCTATCAAGCTCATGTAGAAAATTATAGGCAAGTTGGATCATCAAAGAGAAGGTATGTTTTTAATTTATTTTATTAAATTTTAATTAATCTATGAATTCTTGTGGTAAAAAAAGTTTTGGTTGATTGTTTACATTGCCTTTGTACATGTATTATCCCTCTAAAACCCTTTAGTAGTATCTGTTCCATTTATGTTATGTTTGGATTGATTTCTAAATAAATTTAAAAAATGAATTTTTCTAGATTCACAATGTGTTTTATAGAAAAATATCATGGTTCATGAAAATTTTTATAAATACACTACATTTTTAAGAAAAACAGTCATAATTTTATAAAAATTATTTAACCAAATCTTGGTTTAAGAAAAATATACATGGAAAGTGTTTCTAAAAATTGAGAATCATGAAATGATAAAATTATGGCATGTTTTATTATACCAAATGAGCTTGGTTAGTATAAAATATGATTTCTAAAAGAAAACCATGACATAGTTTTGAAAAAACACACCATGGTTTCAAAATCAATAATTTTGAAGTATATTTTAAAAACATTTTGACCCAAAGGAAATTTTTGTGGTTTCCCTTGGAAATTGTTTTCATGTAATGAAAATCACAATATGGTTTTTATAAAAAAAAGTTCATGGTTTAATTATTTTTGATAAAAATAATAATTTTCTTAAAATTCTAAAAATCCATCATAGGAATGGTTCCATACAAAAAATGTCTTACTGGATGAATTATTAGTTTAAACTGGTTATAGATTTCTGAATAATTTTTAAAGCGTTTAAATTATAATATAAGGATAAATAGAAAAAAATTTATATTTTTTTTGAGATGTTCATAAAATATAACAATAAATGTACATATTAAAAATAATTTATTTGAAAATTTATTTAAACCATTCTAAAAGGTGTTTTGGAGACTTCAATGAAGGTTTAAATAAAATAAAATATTCAATATTTTTTATATAAACTGTATATATAAAATATAAAATGATTATATTATTATAAAACTTCCTTAATATCATACATTTGAAATATTAAAGAGTTCAAATTAAATTTCCTGTAAATATTTATATTTTAAATGTTATTATATATGGTATATATATAATTTTTTTATATTTGTATGTTACTCAGTGTCTATAAGAACATGTCTAAATTATAAAAATTTTATAATTACATTATTTATGAAAAGTTCATAAATGTTTATCTCATATATAAATTTATAAAATATTCATTTTTATAGTTTATTCTATGATTTGTTATTCATGAATATAAATTGTTATATTATTAATGTATTTATGATTTATTTTTATGTATTAAACTGATTCTTGTAAATTTAATACCATGAAAATACTACGTTGATTTCTGGGAATGGAAAACATTAAGTTAAATTCAACCTTGATTGTAATTTTGTGTGGGTTATGAGAATGGAATTAAAGATTGTTTCTGATTTATGAATATTTAATGTTTGGATTGTGATGGAATTCATGTCTCTCTTGAGTAGTGATCTATGGATATTGGGATTTTTTGGTTTTAATTCTCTTTGTTCAGGGGACATAGGCTCTATCAAAAAAAATTAGGTGTGGGCTACCGGTCTAAATAATTATTAATCATGTGTGGATTTTGGTCTCATATGATTCCAACCATTTATATAAAAAGGTTTCATGTAAATTATGTATCCAATTCATTTAAACACGTGTGAATATAATTGGACATTATTTTTAGGTAAATAGCACAATTATAGTGTTTTAGAAAAAGTTATACATTAATATTTTTTGAATATATTAATTTGGTTGATAGTGTTGGATTAAAATACAAAATTATGAGAAGCATACATACATAATAGGAATATATGTGATAAAAAAATGAGATTAAAACCCATTAAAAATACTATCTGTTATATGAAGGAGAAGTTACTTGAATTCAAATATATATATATATATGTGTGTGTATGTGTGTGTGTGTGTGTGAGAGAGAGAGAGAGAGAGAGAGAGAGAGAGTTATATTACATGGTATGTCACAACTAAGTCGTAGAGTATGATAGGTATATAAATTGTGATTATAGTTCATAGTGGGGTATATCATTTTATACCACATAGTATATCATAAGGATTGTATATAATAATATTTAAATTGTAAGAAGTATTTATAAGTGGATAATATGGTGGTTTCATTGGATTTTTATATTGTATGATAAGTAATGGTCATAAGCACTAAATATCGAATGGTTCAATGAATCACGTTGCTTCCATGACACATTCAACCAAAAAATGACTAGGAGTATACTAATACATTTCCCATACATTTATGAAATATAAAATTAATGGAATTACATATCCATATACCTCAGGGAACATGCCTATAGCCTATATAAAGGATACATATCCCTTGGGTATAGGTGTGGAATGCCTTGTGAACCTATTTTATGTGACTCAACCCTCATTTAAGATTTCTAACTTTTCCTTCCCTATTTTTTATATACTATGTTATCCCATGAAGGAAAAATAATTAATCCTAAAGGTTTTTATGATTCATTAAAAACCATGGATACACCTCAGAGGGAAGAATCACATGTTTTCTCCTAGGTGATCATTATCAAATATAGATGTAGCAACAAAAAGAGGGGAAGAAGAGGTACACATGTTCCTCATTCTAGTTTATGTTTTTCAATTTTAAACTTGTGGTTATTCTTATGATTTATGATTTATATTCATTTACATCATTAATTTAACCATGAATCGATGTGTAGATATTTTTTCAATGGTATTAGAGGCAATTCAGGTTGTTTGATTCTTGAAAAACATTTTAGAAATAAAGTTTTTAATATCTCACCACATATCATATCTAAATCATGTAATATGATATAATAATGGTTTTATTTCTCTACACTCCATGATATGTTCCATGATGTGTGACTCCCAATGGACTTGTAAAAAAATAACTATATTCAGACCACAACATGGAAGAAGTTGTTTTGGTCCCTCGATTTCAAGAAAAAAATGCATCACACAATATTTATGATATATGATATATTTTTAAATATGATTTGTTTTATCATAAGAAATGATATAAGTCATATTTTAAAATTTAATATATATCATAGAATATGATTAGTTTTCAAAACTTCTACTCTGTAGTATCTGTTGTGTTTTATGACTGATTTTCGGTCATAAAATATGACATGTGTAAATAAATATTATTTTTTGATATTTTTAATTATTATTTATAAATTGTTTATAAATTATAATTTATAGGTATTATAAAATTATATTTTAAAAAATAATACAAAATATATGGTGTTTATATTTATAAAATTATAAAATGTTCATAATAACTAAATTTGAAATGCCCAAATTAAATGAAACTTATTTAAAAATTATTTGAACCTTATCAAAATAGTTTTGATAAATTGAAATGATGAAAGGTTTTAATATTATTATTATTATGTGAATTTTAGATTATGTAAAATGTTTCCATAATTAAAATTAAAATTAAATGTTTATATTTCATGAAAAACCAAATATTATTATAAAAATCCACATAATGAATATGATGAAGCTCATATAAGAAATTAGTATAAAATGTTTTATATTTATTATTTAATGAATTATATTTTTAAATAATAATTGTTTTATGAAGTGTTTATAATACTTGTCTCATGTTAAATTCATGAATTGTTCTTGTATATAAAATTTTATATTTAATTCACTGATATAATTTCTATATTATCAATATTTTACATATGATTTGGTTTACGGGATAAACTACTACTTATGAGTTTTTATTCAGTATTAATCATGAAAACATAAGATTTAGTTTGTCAACTAACTTGACCTCGGTCTGTAATAATGTTATAAACAAGATTTTTTTATTGGGAATAGTTTGTACATATTTTATTTTAAAATTATGATTGTTGGAATGATTGTTTTAATGCTAAAAAATCATGTTAGTTGTGTTTCTAATGGGTTTTCTATTTTATGATAATAATATTATAATATAAGGAAATCAGGTGAAAATATTTTCTAAGTGTTGGAAAGAACTACCAACAAAATTAACTCACCAACAAGAATGAATTACCATTGAGAATGATTCACTAATAGATAATTCTCACTATTTAAGTTGAGACACCACTAAAAAAATCACTATTGAAGTTCAGTCACTACTAGAAAATACTCACCATTGAGAATGAGTCACCAACAAGAATATGTTACCATCAATAATGAGTCACCTAAAAAAATGAATCACCATTGAAAAAGACTCACTACTGAGAGTTACTCACCATCACAATATATTTATCACCGAAATCTACCTACCATTAGGAAGTATTCCCCATTGAGAATGAAATATCGTTGAAGATGAGTCACCATTGAGACAAGTCACCATTGAGATGAGTGACCATTGAGAATAAACTACCACCAGATGACATACCACTGGCCTGACTCACTATTGGCCTGACTCACCACCAGACATGAGCCAAAATTATATTGACTCACCATCACTATTCTAGGATATTTAAATTAAATAATCCCAATAGATATATTAACTTTATTAATTTAAAGAGTTATTTTATAATTATTTTCTTATCTTTTATAGGGATCATTAAAGTCTACTTCATACTTTAGTATGAGGATATAGAGGATCACAATTATTATTATTCAAATGACCCTCCATCATTCTAGGATATATATTTAAAAAGAAGTTTCCCTCATACATATGCATGAGCTTCCTGTGAGAAAACATATAATCAAGAGTGATATCTACTAAATTCTTTTGTGAGAGAATACATTATCATTCATACCAACACATTGACTATGAAAAAGTGGATCTTCCAGAACATTCAAATCCTTTCCAATAGTTAGAACACAGAGATCTTTTGAAACTTTGTTTTACTGTGTTTTTCTGAGAAATTACTTGAGATCCTCTCGAAGATACAAAAAAGGAGTATCAAGATTTTAGAGCACACTAGGTTGAGAAACAATATCTTTTCTACACCTTTATATATGCACATCCTATTTTTTCGATTTAAATTTTGAGTAGTGAGTTTTTATACCTATTTATAAACACAAACTATCTCTTAAACTATAATATGAAGATACAAGATATTTTCTTCACTCAATTTTATCTGTATCCCCAAAATGTTTTTGGAAGAGGTCCTTATATGGATTTTGTTTGTTTTCTTCCCATGGTTATTATAGAAGAGGTCCTTATGTGGTATGTATAGTTGGTTATATATGGTCATTTAATCTAATCCATGTTTTGGATCAATAGTATATTCATATAATCTTCTTAGTAGTGGGTGATTTCCATGTGGAGGGGATTACGTCTCCGCTTGAGGCTGAACCTCTTGCTATTATTCTGCTATGTGTTTTTTTGTTTTATTTCAAGTAATTAAACTAAATTTTTTTAAATGATAAAAAACCACTACATTGATATTTAATCTTAACTTGTGTTTATATAAATATTTTATTGAGTAAATGTATTTCATATGTTAGCATAATATACATATTCTTTTAACTGATCACTAATCATGATTTGAGGAATCTATTAAAAGATTAAAATTATATGAAACTACTCTTTTGATTAACTAATATTTTTTTTAAAAATTTTGGGATTACATTAAAACTTATTTTAATGGAAATTTTTATTGGGAAATCAACTCACCCCTATTGAATTACTCACTCTGACCAACATTTGGTGTTAGAGGTTTTTTAAAATATTTTCAACTATGGTTTTAGTTTTTTTTGAAAGATCATACATTTATATTAGTTCAAAATGTATTTCTTTAAATGAATAATATAAAATAAGGGTCTGTTACCAACATACCGCCCTTCTTTAATATAAATAACTATAATGAATGGATAATAAAGATGAAAATTCATATTGAAAGCATGGGTTCTTAAATATGGTCTATTATTGAGGATAAATAATAATTACCTAAAATTTCAATATTTATATGGGATTATGCTAATAAAAATTCCATTAAAAATAATTGTAACACCATGAATGTTATTTTATGTTCTTTAGTTGATGAAGAGTCTAATATGATATCTTCCTGTAAAAAATCATTTGAAAGATTATATAAATTAGCTATTTCTCATTAAGGAATAATTGATATGAAATAAATGAGATTAAATACTTATATAATTAAATTTTTTACATTTTAAATTAAACACGATGAGTTAATTTCTGATATGTATGTCAACTTTAATGGAATAGTAAATTCGATTCTTTCCATGGGAAATCTAGTTTCCAAGAAAGACCAAATCATGTGACTACTCAAATGTATTCTAAAAATATGGATAATAATAATAGTTTCAATAAGAGAATCATGTGACAATAAAAAACTACCTATCAGAGAGATGTAGGAAATTTTATGATGTATGAAGAAGTTCTTAAAGTAAATTGTGAAGAGGAAGATGAACCAAAGAGGAAATTTGTATCCTTAAAGACCACAACATCAAAATAAAATGAAAAAGTTTAAGTTGAAATCTCTAGTGATATGGAATCAAAAGTGATAGTGATGAGTAGATGGACCATCTGTCCAAAAGGTTTAATAAATTATATAAAAAGAAGAAATTATTCACGAAACCGAGCAATAAAGGAAAGTATGATTATAGAGTGAATTAGAAGAAAGTATGGAAAAAATGATAATTCAAAAGAAATTAATTGTTATGAATGTAAGATAAAAGGACATTCCAATGCTGAATGTACCAAGTCAAAATATAAAAAGAAGTGTGATGATAAGGATATAAAATATAATAAATTAATTAAATCCACCTTGAGTGCCTTTGAGGATAGCTCCAGTGAATCAGGTTGGACTCATGAAGAATATAATGATAGAGAAAATATGTGATTTATGAAAAATATATATGAGGTGCTTATTATCTTTCCACTAAATAATTTTAATCATTCTAGATATAAACATAATGATGAAAATATGAAAACAGAGGAAATAATTTAATACTATAATATTGTTGAGGATACCTTTAATGAGCTTAAAGAAAAATAAAAAACATTGAAGGAACAAAATTCCATATGTATTAGAGTAAAATCTAACCTTGATGTAGAGAAAGAAAAGAATGATCAATGGTTGAAAGAAAATATAGAGCTGAAATTGTATAATGAATGGTTAAAGAAATTATTATAGAGATTTACTAATGCTATAGAGACTCTCACTCAAATATTGGGAAATTTTTTTAACTTATGTATATTACTGGTTGAGGTTACCTACCTGGGTAGAGGAGAATTGTAAAAAATAATTTTATTTCTAAATATAGTTCTACAAAATAAATTGGTAGTTATTACTCAATTGGACTAAATAAAGTTTTTATTTTGAAGAGATTACAATACTCTTATAGGAAACCCATTAAGAAAATATGGGTTTCTAAAGCTCCAAATACTGAAATTTCTATTCCCAATAAGATATGGGTTCCAAAATAATTTTTGATATAGAACATGTTTTGTAATGGATCTAGCTTGATGAGATCCTATGATAATATATGGTATTTGGATGTGAGCTATTCCAGATATGTGAGAGGGGATTACTCAAAACATCAAGAACATAATAAAGGTTGATGGTGGAAATGTCCTCTTTGGTGACAATGATAAAGGCAAAATAATTTTCCTTGGCCAAATCAGTAACTGTAACACAGTTTTAATTCCTAAAGTTTTTTTTGGTTGGTGGTTTAAAATACAACATGCTTAGCGTCTCACAACTATGTGATGATGGGTTTCTTGAAAAATTTTAAATCAATTATTGTAATGTTTTTTATTCTAAAAATTATTTAGTTTTTACTAAATTAAGGAATGAATATGTGTATGTTGTTAATCTTTATTCTTCATTATCTTAGAATGTTTCTCGGTTAAGTGCCTTACATAGGAAATCTTGAAATTGGCATAAGATATTATGCTACTGTAATATTTAATCACTATGAAATATTACTAGGAAAGGGTTTTCCAAATATCTACCTAAACATGAATTCCCAAATGATAAAGTGTGTAACCCATGTCATAAATGGAAAACAACACAAAAAATATTTCAAATTAAAGAAATATGTTTCAACATCTCAAACTTTTAAGATGGTTCACATGGATTTATTTGGGCCATCTAATATTTCTAGTTTAAATTGTAAGAACTATCTCTATGTTCTAGTAGATGAATTTTATAGTTATACTGGGGTCTTATTTTTAGCTCAAAAAAGTGAATCCTTTTCTTACCATGTTTGTGAGATCTGTAGAAAATATTAGTGGAATTATGATTAAAACCTTAATAACTGATCATGGTTGTGAGTTAGAAAATAAAGTCTCAGATTCCTTATGATCACACAATGGATATAACCACAAATTCTATTCTCTTTTGACCCCCTACAAGAGTTTAGTTATATAAATATGAAATAGTACCCTTTAAGAAGTTTATAGAAAATTGATGAATGAATATGGCTTACATCTCTTCTTTTGGGTAAAGCCTATGAATACAACCTGCTATATAATTAATAGAGTTTTAATTCGACCTATCTTGAAGAAAACACCCTATGAAGTATTGAATAATAGGAAGCCTAAGGTTAATTAATTTATAATTTTTGGATTCAAAGTCTTTATTCTTAACAATAAGGATAATTTTGAAAAAATTTATTCTAGGAGATATGAAATAATTTTCCTTAATTATTCAACATTTGGAAAATACTATAGAGTGTTTAATAAAATTACCAAGACTATGGAAGAGTGTGTTTATGTAATGTTTGGTTATATTGATCCACATGAACCTAAAACCACTTTATAAAAAAATTATGGATTATTTTTTGAATTTGATAAAAAATGAAAAACCATATGACACTATAGTAAAATGTTAAAAGACCATCATGTTCCGAGGAACTTCTAAAAATAAAATCATAACCTAAAGAAGACCTTGTGGTAACCATCCCTTATTTTTCAAGATCTGTTAGGAATATTAAATTCCATCCTCTAGATTATGTAGTTGAAGACCTAGATATAGGTACATAGATTAAAACATCCCTCATAAATTAGGATGAACATCAAGCATTCTTCTTAGAACTTGAACATTAGAACATCATTGATTCAATTAATGATGAATTCTGGGTGATGGATATGAATGAAAAACCTAAAAAAATGAAAGAAATAATGTTTGGGAACTTTTTGATAGACCTAAAGACACTATGAATATTGAAACTAAATGGGTATTAAGAAGAATGGTTGATGAATCTAGAAATATAGTAAGAAACAATGCTAGACCAGTTGCACAAGGGTATATTCAAGAAGAGGGAATAGACTATAAGAAAACCATTTAACTTGTATCCATACTTAAATCCATTAGAACATTAATTTCCTATATAGTTCATCTGTATTTAAACTATATCAAATGGATGTCAAAAGTCAATTATTGAATGGTTATATAATTGAGGATTTTTTATGAACCCCCCCCCCATTTTTCAAAATACTCATTTTCCAAATCATGTTTTTAAATTAATAAAATACTTTTGTGGTTAAAAACAAGTTTTGAGATCTTGGTATGATTGAATAAGCTCCATTATAATTTTTAATGGTTTTTAAAAAGTTATAGTTGACCCTATCCTTTTTATAACAATTATTTTAAAATATGTTTTAGTTGTTCAAATTTATGAAGATGATTTTTTTGGATCTTCTAAAGATTATTTCTGTACGAATTTATAAAAAATGATGTAAAATGAATTTTAAATGAGTTTAAGGGGTGATGTTAAATTATTTCTTGGTATTCATATTTTTCAAAATAAATAAGTAATTATTTTAAATCAAAATAAGTTTACAAAAGATCTTTTAAAAAGTTTTGGTTTGGATGACACTAATAGTAGTGACACTCCATTGAGTACCACCTATAAGTTGGATATTGATGAAGTTTGGAAACCAATGTATCAAACCAGTTACAAATAAATTAATGGACGTCTTCTCTACTTAACTACTATATAGACTAACAATACGTTTAGTGTGTGTATGTTTTCTCAATTTTAAAAAACCCAAAAAGTTTCACACTTACTTTTTGTAAAAATAAGTTTCAAATACCTCAAGTATACAACCAATATAAGATTGTTCTACCCTAGGGGACAGACATTTTACAAAATATTTTATTCATATTCTAATTTTGTGGTTGTAAGTTAGATATAAAAATAACCTCTTAAACATTTCATATTTTTGTAAAGTATTTAGTATCATGGTGTAGTAATGAAAAAAAAATCGATTTCACTGTCTACTACTGAAGCTGAATACATAACAGTAGGTAGTTGTTATGCCCAAATTTTGTGGATAAAACACACTCTACTAGAATATGGATATCAATTCAAACATTTCCCTATAAATTGTGACAACACAATTTCAATAAACACCTCTAAAAATATTGAGTCTCACCATATAAAAAACATATTGATGTTAGAAATCACTTTTTAAGAGACCATTTTCAAAAAGGCTATATAAATTTTCAATACATTGGAACTAAACATCAATTTCATGATATTGTCACTCAGACATTGAATTTTAAGAGATTAAATTAAATCAAAAATGAATTAAGAATGATAAATTTTTGGTAGAATTTAATTTTGGGTACCCACTATTTAAAATTACCCACTGTTGGATAACCTAACATTGGATAACCGACATTTGGATAACCCACTATTGGATAAACCATCATTGGATAACCCACAGTTTGATAATACACCACGAGATAAACCACCATTGGATAAACTATCATAAGATAACCATGGTTGAATAACCCATAGTGGGATAACCCATCATTGGATAACTGGTCATTGGATAACCCACTGTTGGATGACCCGCCATTAGTTTTAAGACACTGTTGCTAATTTATTTTTCTTTTCAGGTTAATTTTTATTTAATATTAATTTAAATATTATATTTGGTTTTTTATTTTCCAGTACCTAAATAATATAAATTGGGGACTTAGTCTAATTTGAACTCTTTCTCTTACACATTTACCATTTGAACCTTTTTGCGACCCTTTCTCTCCCAACCTTTCGCCTTCCCTCAACCTCATCTAAACCTTCAAGAACATTTGAAATAGATAGAGTGAATGAAGTAAGTGATTTTAATCTTCATGAATCACATACTTCGATGAATAAAAGTGTTTTTTCATGATGAAACAATTTTGAGTTGTGGAACCCACAGCTTTTGAATCAAACAGTGGTACATAAGAAGAAAATAAATGCTAAGTGGTCTATGTCAAGAATATTTTTAGTGATTTAAGTAATTGAAAACCAAGGATGGGTGGATTGGTTCCCAGATAATTAGAGGCTATTATATCTTAGGTTAGTGTACCTATTTTATAAGAATGATAAATTTATCTTTAAGGAAGATAAAGACTAGGTTCGAAATAGAATACGATGGACATAAAGTTATTTTCTATTCAAATAAATGGTCTATATGTATTATAGTGTCTCATGAAGGTGTTTCAAATGATTATAAAGGATCAATTTCAAGTGATAGCTATTTTTTTGTATATGATAATGCCTTTACTGAGCTGATAGTGGATGGTACTTTAACTAGACAAGCTTCAACCAAGTAAGATGGTGAATTTTTTTTAATTTTCAAGTTCACAAAGCATATGTTGTTCCCCAGAAAATATGATTTTAGTAAAATTAGATATCAAGATTTATATATATTATACATTATGGAAAGGGGAGAAAAACCAACATGTGTAGTTATTTTATGGTTCATATAATGGAGATGTTAAAGACAACATCTAGGTCAAACTCCTTAGTTTACCCTATGTTCATTTTTTCAATGTTGGAGTCCATGAGTTTAGCTAGTGAAGAAGAAGAAACCAATGTGAATTGTAGAGGTTTTGATTTGAAAAACTTCATTTTTATGAGAATGGAAATAAATTGGAACCCATTATTGAGAAAGTGGGTTGTTTATGCTGATAAGTTATACGAGGAGTTAAATCATATTGATCATCCTTATAGACCTAAGAATCAATTGGATCCTGGATTAGATCCAGATGATTTGGTTATGTACTCAGACAAATAACTACAAGAATATGAGGTTGGTGATGAGGAGGAGTTACAATATGATAAGGGTAGTGATCATAACCTTCCTAGAATCCCAACTTTCACTTAGGGTCCTACTATTCCTCTTATATCTATACAAGTTAGTGAGACTCTTTTTAGATAAGTAAGTTATGAAAAGAAACATGATATATCAAGAGAATCACAATTTAAAATTTAATCTTCAAAATAAGTTGTAGATGTCTATGATTGTGAAAATAGAATTGATATAGGTGATGAGAATATTGATGAGTATGGTGATGATAATGATGAAGAAGAAGATGATGAATAATAAAATATTAAAGGAGAAAGAGGTTACAAAAAATAAGGAGATGGTGACAATGAATATGGTAATGATAAAGATAATGGAGATGGTAATGGAGATAGAACAGATGGGGGATCTAACAATTATGGTACAACTGATCTTGAGATGACTTTATTCTCTAGTTATCTCTCATTCATATAGATTTGAGGAGATACCAGGACCTACTTGATATTTTTATGAAGCTACCATAGATGAGTTGAGGGCATTAATTGAGGGGGAGGGAGCTCCAAGATTTGTAATCTAAATAGTTAGTACTATAAATATAGAGCATATTGATGGTGAATCTATTGAGCCTACTATTTTATCTTCTGATAGAATATCTGTCTCAGCTCTTGAAGAATGGGAGATATCTTCGATTTGTGAGACATTTCTTGTATTACTCTAATTCAGATGATGATTTGAGAATTCCACCGAACCATGATGGAACTGATTCCTCTATTCAAGTTGAGGATGATCTAAAGGGTTCAATGGTTGTTCTATTAGATGTTGCAGGTGAGATTTAAAGGTTTTCATATGATGTTCTTTTTAGATCATATCCAACATTGGGTACTTTTAAGAGATTACATGTACATTTTCCTATTGTTTCTCCTATACATGTTGATGTGGTTTCTGAGCTAATCTAGATTCCTTCAGAGAAATACTCATTTCTGAATTTGGTATAATTATGAGGATTCAAAATCTTTTGGTCACAAATCTTGGTGAAATGGATACTAGATACTTTTTTTAATATTTTGATACACCACATTCATCACAAGATGATTCCTCACATCCAATAAGTGGAGATAGAGAACAAGAGTTTAGAAAATGTGATAGATACCTTGAGTTTTATAGTGTATGAGATGAAAAATTATTTTACTGTCATTATGGATGACTCATTGGAGAGATTGGATAATATTATTTATGTAGATTATTCTTCTAGTTCTCCTACTCCCTTTTATATTTAGCTGATTATGTTAGTGATTAGAGAGGAGATTCATGATATTTTAGGATATGTTCTTGATATTCCTTAGGATATGATGAATTAGGTTAGGAAAAATAGTGATCATGTGTATAAGATGGTTAGATAATTTTTGAATGGAATTATTAATGACATAAAAACCATTACAAAGGCAATTAATTATTATAATTACTTGATCTATATGATGCATGTGATAAACTCACATTTCATGTTTTTTAAAGAGAACATTCAAATGCCTTTAATTACTCAAGCCTTCAAAGAACATGTTACTCATATAGAGGTGATTAATTTAGTAATTAAGTTGTTTATGGAGGATAAAAATGTCTTTTCAAAGTCTTGTAGGGTGGGGATATCATCATGGACTTTATCAATACAAAGAATCATTTTATCCATGTGTTTAGAATAACAGTGGTAGTTCATGATGCCATATTAGTGATTTCTCATCTGAATACTCCTTCCAATAATTGAGAAATGTTCAGACCAACTGTTACCCAAGATCCACATGCGCTTTTACAAACTCTGTTCCAGCCCTTCATCATGATTCCCAGATAAGTTTTCAAGAATTTTCAACAGATTATTATCTAATAATTTCCTACTCCTTCCCTTACTTTAGTCCCTCCAATAACTACTTCCACTCCTCATCCTCTAACACTATTCCCTCTACCTCTGATAAGGTCAAGGAACCTACTGTTCCATCCACCCAGGCTAAGAAGTGATTGATATTATAATTTTTTTAATAGGGACTTTATTATTAATTTTTGTAACTATTTTTGAATGTAATGAAATTACATTAGTATTTAATGGAATATCTACTATTATTAACCTTTTTATATTTTCCATTTACTACTTATTTACCTAAATTTATGATAATCCCTAAAGGGGGAGAATCAATTTTGAATTTACTTTCAACACCTATTTATGATATTTTTCATTTACAATTTTGATATTCTTTAATAACATACATTTTTATACCTATTTTTATTTATCATTCCATTAATATAATTTTTTAATTACCTTTTATACCAATTTCAAATTTTAAACCCTTACATTATCTTTGTAAATTGTTTAATATATCTATTTATTCCATTGTTTATTCTATACATGATTTTAAAAAAATTCCATGATTTATGATCATGAAAAATGCGTAGATTGTTAGAACCCATGTTTTAATGCTCACAAAACATGTTAATTATGTTTCTAATGGGTTTTAAGTTTTATGGTAATCATTTTATAATATATAGAAATATGGTGAAAATATGGGTTATGTGTTGGAAAGGCCTACCATTAGGCTTTACCCACCACTAGAAATTACTCATCATTGGGAATGAGTCGCCACTATAGAAGAATCAACTTTGAAGTTGAGTCACTCCTAGAAAATAATCACCTTAAAATATGAGTCACCACCATAAAAGAATCACCATTTATAATGACTCACCATCAGAAACTAGTCACCATCAATAATGTGTCACCCCCAAGAATGAATCACCGTTGAAAATGAATCTCTGTTGGGAATGAATCCCTGTCATAGGGGAGTCACTTTAAGACTTTACCTAACACTATGAAAGAGTCACCTATTAGAATGAACTACTATTGATGACGAGTCACTATTGAGACAAGTCACCATTTAGAAGAGTCTTTGTTGAGCATGACCTAACCCTAGATGACCTACCATCATCTTGAATCATTGTTGGCCTAACTCACAACCAAAGACAAGTCACCATCATCTTGACTCACCATCACTATTCTAGATTATTTAAATAAAACAACCACAATGGCTATATTAATGTAATTAATGCCAATTATTATTTTATAATTATTTTATTAACTATTTAAGGGATAATTAAAGTATATCTCAGAATTTAATACAAGGATGTAGAGGATTTTGGTGATTATTCTTCAGAAAAATCTCTATCATGCAGGGAAACATATTTCAAAAGAAGTTTCCCTCGTATGTACATATGAGTTACCTATGAGAAAACATATGATCAAGAGGGACACATGAAAAATAATTTTGTGATATCTAACAACCCGAATTCATACCTACATTTCCAATTTGAAATATTAGAGCTTAAAAATAATCTCGATCCCTTACAATATTCAGAAATAAGATATATTATGAGGATATATTTTACTACGATATTCAGAGAAATGGATCTATCTCCTCTCCAAGCTACATATGAATATTCTCATGCTTTTAGAGTACATCAGATTGATAAAAACTATATTTTATGCACCTTTATACTTTATATTCCTATTTTTTTCCTTTAAATTTTGAGTAGTGTGTTTTTTGACCAAATTATAAACACGCACTATCTCCTATGATATAATTGGAAGATAAAATATATGTTTTTCACTATATTTTGTCTGTATACTCATAGTGTTTGTAGAATAGGTCCTTGTGTTTCTTGTGTTTTTTTTATCCAATTGTTATTGTGGAAGAGGTACCTACATGGCCTAGAAAGCTGGTTAGCTGCATCTATTTACCCGATCTAGGTTGGGGATATTGAAAGTAGGTTCCTTAGACCCAACTTGAGATGTAATTTGATTACCACTATATGTGTAAAATTTTTTATATACATGTTATTCTCATTCCATAATAGCATTGATACTTATTTTTTCACTATATTTATGTTACTTTACATATATTAAATGTCATATCAAAGTGTTATAGGTGATCCCATGATATAATGAGAACTTATATATTCCATGATAATAATCTTAAAGTAATTTCTTATGTTCAAGATACATCATAATGAGAGGACACATATGATGTGTGACTATCAATTTATAGGGGATCATAATAATTGTGACTTCTTCTCATGAAGTCTGCACTTGTTGATATCTAATAGTTATGATAATGGGGAAAAACTCCCCATATGAAAACCACATGTTTTAGGTGTCATTGGTTGTTCATATTTATAGATATGAGTATTGGTCTACAGACTTGAGATCATTATCAATGTGTGCCATTTGATTGCATACTTTAATGAATGGAGAAAACCATGACAATGAAGTAGTGGTGAGTTAGTTTGTGTTGGGTGTGTAATTGGTTGCATGAAATTGGTTGAATGATCCAGATAAGATTTGTCATTTATGAGTTGAGGAAGAGATATCTCGGGCCTGCTTAATCCATATTAGAGTAACTTTATAAATTCATGTCCATGGTAGTTAAAGGTAATACCTCACAATTAGATCAAAAAATAATAATCTAAGAAAAAAGATTATGAAATAAGTGTGCATCTTTCATTATGAGATATCATATGACAAAGTGATAATCTTACACAGTGCATGTTCAAAGGTTGGTTGTTATATCTATAAATTTCCCTTATCTCTTTAGGGGTCTTTATAGGATTCTAGACTCCACTATTGGACTTTAAATATTATTCACTTCTATTAAGATAAGGTCATAGAGGTTCACACATAGTAGTGCTTTCAAGAATCTTCCAAATTCTGTTGAATATGAATATAAGACATGGTGAGCCCCCCAATGGAGCCGTGTTGACCAAGTTTTATGAATAACCAATAAGTAAATAAATTCACTAATATTCATATAAATAATAATTTGGGTAAATTTATTTATTACATGTATTTACAAGTGATTAAGTAAATACAAGGATTAATATAATAAAAATGAATATTATTATAATATTCATTGTTTTTTAAATATTATCAGAAGTTGCAAGTCAAGTTAACAACATAGGTTTATCATGTAATATATTTAATATATTATAGGTATGTGATAAAAATATAAATAATATTATGGTAAAATTGGCTCATCTTGTTTAATTATTTATATCACTTATTCAGTGGATGTTCAATACACAGGGGATAGGGAACCCTAACCAAGTATTATTAATATCCACTATATAAGTAGAGAGAAGCTCATCAAAAATTATAATTCTCTTTGTTATAATTGGGAGCCTCTCTCTCCTCCTAATTCATAGAGACATAACTTCTCAAACCATGTGTACGATCCATGTTTTTCTTCATGTATAGTAGGATGAGGGTCATGGTGATCATCTCTATGTCAATGTGATCATTGTAGATCCAAGCTAGCTCTTAAAATCCGATGAATGTCATACATGTAGATTTGAGAAGCATGTGTGGATGATATATAGGGGTTCGATGTTGGATCCTTTGAGAAATAAATGGTAGAAACTTGCGATAAATGAGCGCACATGAAAATAGAACGAGGTAATCATTTTTCTTATTTATTGTGATTCGATTAAAACATGCATGATCCTCTAACCATATTGATGCTGGATCACTAGAGATGATGAAGTTTCATCACTTCAATGATGTCAAATTTTTTAAACCCTAGCCCATCAGACTCTGCTACATTTTCCGGAACCTTCAATTGGTATCAAAGATATCACATGGCTTTTATAAGACAAATAAACTATTTTACATTAAATTTTCTTTAGAGGGTATTGAAATAGATAAAAAAATATGACCGCACGTTGATTGGATTTTAGATGTCCAATTTAAGCCCATTTAATTATTGTTATGGATTAAAATGATGTCTTCTGGATTTATGTTTTCATATATTTTTATGTTATTGAAGTACCTGTTATATAATTTTGAATATGTTCTAGTTTTAATGTTTAAATTGGTTTTTTTGGATATTACATAATAATAATAATCCTTATTATTTTATTATTACAATAATAAATATTATTAAATTATAAGACTATTTAATGAACCTGTGCAAATTTAAAGGTTTCTTAATGAACATGTTGAAAAAATGGTTTAGGACCTTGACTAACTAAACCAAAAAAACAAATGCATATCTTCCCATGGGAGATTTTATTCCACTATGGACCAAGGAAGAAAGCCTTTTTTACCATGTTATCACCCTCTTTCCTGGTCTGAACACGGCCCAATTGAGCAGTGGGTTTTCTTTCCTAGTGTGCTAGTGGGATACCTCACTTTCGTATCTCATCCATTCCAGATGCGCTAGCTCCCTCTCCTCCCTGGTTCCTGAGAGCTGCCTCCCCTACCTCTTGTTTGAATCCCACATGCGGCCCCTTATCCACCTCCCTCGCTAGCCGTAAGCTCTGCCCATCCCTCCCGTGTTCTAGATGAGCACCAGCATGACAAAAAACAGTTTCCTAGATCTAGCCTCTTGGGGACCCCACTGCCATCCAGATCCACATCTTACTGCATTACTAGAAACCGCAACACATCCAAGTCGGGTCGCTGTTGACGCCATGATTCTCTTCCACCACCTCCTTGTTCTACCAACCATGTCACCAACCTGAGGTCAAACCAATCTTCACTATCCCATGTCTTTCCACCTAGACTACCATCACTCTCTGCCTCAGATGTGGTCCATCCACCGCCGCTGACCTGCAAGCCCGAGCCACTGCCCTCCATCACACTCGCCAGGTCCTACCGCTGAGTGTGGCCTCCCCATTCACTCTCTCCACTATTATAAACCTAGACACTTCCAGATCAGGCCAAACACCCTTTGGTTGACCTATCTGTTGCTGACTGAGGTTAATGGTAACTGCTTCCACACCTCACATGGGTCCTGCTTGAGCCATTTTCCCTCCCATGAGTTGCGGTTTGACTGCATGACCTACAATGGGTCTGGGAAGGTATTCATGGGCCAGAATACCCTTGAACAAGGTTTTCTAGGTCCAAATGGGCTAGTAAGGTTACGACCCTATCCAAAAAGGTACGGGGTGGGGTTTTCGGGGCCTGGTTGAAATTAATAATCAAAATAAATAAATTAGATTTATTTTATATTATTTTTTAAATTAAATTAATTAAAATTAATTTTTGTTTTAAAATTATAAAATCTTAAATATTAATTTAATTTGAGCAGTAAATTAAATAATTTTTTGCAACTTAATTTTTGGATTTAAAATTAAATTTATACATGTAACTGAATAAAATAATTTATTTTGAATTTATTTAAATTAATTTATCTTATTTAAACACCCATGTACTTTTAAATTTATCGCAATTTAATTTTATTGTGCATTTATTCATTTATAATGACAGATTCTAAGCTACTGAACAACACATGTATGTCTGGATTATTTAATTATTTTTATTTTGAGTAAGATGATTGTAATAAGTAGATAATTAAGTGATAGTTTGTGCATCATCTTATTTTATTCAAATATTTATAAGGTCATGCACGCAAAATTCACCTATTGAACTTTGCACCCCCTAGACCCCCTCATGTGTACGTGAGTATATTTGTATATAGACGTTGTTATTTTAATATGAATACCTCACCAAGTTGGGGCAGTACACCAGACAAGAAGAAAATACAATGGATTGGGAGAAAGGTGCACTATGTGTCTGGACTCGATTAAGCTATGAAACCTCCAATATCAAGATTGATCCTTTATGGATCAATATTAATAATATTCTCAATAATAGTTGGCTTGATTTATTTCATTTATGCATCGTTTTTTATTTTATGAAACTTCATGATTATTTCATGATCACATAACATAATAAGTAAGATAAAATTTATAAAGCTATACCATGTGTTTTTTTGTTTCATGTTCAGTTGTGAGAACCAAAAAATAGATTGAATATATTTAATAGAAATAGATTTCATTAGTCAGGAAGAAATAAAATCCCCCAATGATATATTTTGTCATAATGTCTTCCATTTCTCACATTTGAACAAAACCATGTGTTTAGGGTACTCTTCATCCATAGATGAGCGTGCCTCATACTACCAAAGTGTTCTCATGAGAGTATTGGGTTGACTAAACTAAAGTGGGTAGTCAATGAATAGACATAGATATCTTGATATCTATTTAGAAGAAAATATTTAAGGGAATCAAATTATGATTTCAATAATATGGGACATTATTCAATAGATCAAGGAATTGCTAGTTAAAGTGGTTGGCTAGCCTAGATCCTACCTTGAATATCTTCAACTAGTGGTGTATCCATGTCTTTTATACTATGAGGGAGGTTTTAAGGATCCTTGCCACAAGAATAACCAATTTATAGAGTATTCTGAATCTATCCATGAGGGATATTAAGGTTCAATAAAATAGTGGGATACATTTAAATGATATAATGATCAATTAATCAAAAATTTCTAAATGGTAATCAAGAGAAAATATTAAATAATAAAGTTTATTTGTTTTTTATATGAAATGTAAATCACTTCCACTACAAATAAATTATCACTACGATTGATTTAAGATAAAGAAAATATCTTGAATGGTCATAACTTCTAAGAGTGGTATAAGCGCTTGCATGTTGTACTATGATAAGAAAGGAAGCTTCATGTTCTATAATCCTTAGTTCCTATTGATCCTCCTCATATATCTATCAAGAGAGATAAATAAAAATGAAAAAGTGTGTAGATGATTCACTAGATGTTCAGTACATTATACTATCATCCATGTTCAGTCAATTTCTGAAAATTCATAAGGATGAGGACGCCTACAATATATTGACTCAACTCCAAGAATTATATCAAGAGAGAGAAATGTAAGAAAGGTATGAGATTTCCAGTTCCCTTTATAAGCACATAATAACAGAAGGTAATCAAGTAGGACCCCATGTTTTCAAGATGATCAGGTACATTGAGAGGCCTGAACCCCTTGGGTTCAAATTTAACTAATAAATAGAAAATGGTCTCATTCTTTCCTATTTAAAGACACGATTTTTGACTTTCATTGTTAATTATAATATTAATAACATGACTAAGTCTCTCCTAGATCTATTGGATTTAGTTCTCTAAGATGAAAAGGATATGAATAATACCAATTCTTCAACCCTTATAGTGAACAAGAGGAGGAAGGGAAATGCTAAGGGGTCTAAGGCCAGGTCTGGGAAAAAGACACTGGTGCACCATCTTTCAATGAATCCAAGGATACAGAGGTTAGGAAATGAGCAAGAGGTTGTTTATTTTTTATGTGCGAAGAAATTTCTCTGGAAGAATAATTTCCGAGTTGGAAAAAAGAATCATGGTTATGCTTTTAATTTAGTTATTTTTGTCATTAAATTAAATCCATTATTATCTACAATATGGGTATTGGATACAGCATGTGGCTCACACATATGTATTCATATAAAAGAACCAAGAAGATTTAAGAAGATTAATAAAGACGAAGTTGATCTCCATTCTGCAAATGGTGCATGTCTAGCAGGCTTAGTAGTGGGGGACTATCACTTAACTTTGCCTAGTTGTTTGGTTCCAGTATTGAATAATTGTTATTATGTTCCCTCTATAATATGAAATGTAATATCAGTGTCATGTTTATACACTATGTAATTTTATTTCATGTTTGTAGATAAGTGTGGTATATTTTATAAGGAAAACATTTTTTATGGTATGGTTCATCTTAATAATGACTTACATATACTTGAACTTGAACACCTGATAATGAAAATCAATGAAAAAACCCATGAGCAAGACTCATATAACACCCACCTATGTACCTTCAGGCTAGGTCATGTAAATGAGATGTGATTATAAAAAGTACATAAAATATGGTATTTAAGCTTGGTTTAGTTAACACCCTTGGATGTATGTCATGCTAGTTTAAAAGGGAAAATGACCAAATCACCCTTCATTGGAAAGGAAGAAAGAACCAATTAATTACTGGAATTAATTCATACTGACGTATGTGGTCTATTTCCAATAGAGTAAATGGGTGGGTTTTAATAATTTATTACTTTTACCAATGAATGTAGAAGGTAAAACTATATATACATAATTTTGTATAAGTTATATTCATTTTTGATGTTTAAGGAATACCGACATTAAGGATAAAACCATCTTGGTAAGAAGATTAAGGTACTCCTCTCATATCATGGCCGAGAATATCTTAATCAAGATTTTAATTTACCACTTGATGGAGTGTGGTAAAGTATCCCAAATCACTACTCCTTATACACCACAATGGATTGGTGTTAGTGAAAGGTGAAATAAGATCTTGATAGACATGTTCAGATCAATGATGAGTTGAGAAACTCTTCCATTATCATTTTAGGGATATGATTTTCAAACAGTGTCATATACCCTTAACCGAGTACCAGCTAAAGTTGTGTATGGGATTCCATATGAGTTATGGTATGGTAAGAAACCCACTCCATCACACATATATTTATAGGGATGAAAGGATTTTTTTTCAAGACTATATCTAGTGACAAATTGGAATCCTCAAGCACAAAGTGCATCTTTATAGGTTATCCTAGAGAAAACAAAGGATATTACCTATATAAACCTTTATATAGAAATGTTATTTCTACAATACAAGCCACATATCTAGAAAGGTAACACATTTCCAATGGAAATAATGGGAGGAAGATTTACTTCAATGATGTTAATGATCAAGATGAAAGATCTGGTATGGGAATAATCTTCAAAAGAGATAGTGGGCGATACAGAGGTTCTAGAGACACAAGTACAATGTAGGTATACTCAAGATTTTAGAGAAACAAAGTGTTATAGTTTTAGGGTCAACGAGTTAGGTGACACTTTTTTACCTGAGGATGGAAAATCAATAACCTACAAGGAAGATGTAGAAGGCAAAGATGCTACTAAATGGAAGTATTCTATGCATTCTGAGATAGAGTCAATGTACCAAAATGAAGTTAGGATTTTGGTATACCCTCCAGCTAATGTAAAAACCATTAGGTTAAAATGGGTATTAAAAAAAATATATACATGAATGGTAAGGTCAATACCTATATGGAAAGACTGGTAGAGAAGGGTTTTAGATAACGTGAAGGCAGAGTCTATGATGAAACCTTCTCACTAGTAGTAATGTTCAAATCTATTAGAATATTTTTTGCAATTTCATCCTCCCATGATTATGAAATTTGGAAAATAAATGTCAAAAATAATTTTCTAAATGGATGGTTGGTTGAATATGTTTATATGAATCAACGTGAAGTGTTTTTTAGATCAAATAATTCCAATAAAGTGTGCAAGCTATAGAGATCCATTTACGAGATGATATTGGAATCATGATCATGGAATGTTCATTCTGATGAGGCGAAAAGAGAATTTGGTTTTGTTAAAAATGAAAATGAGACTTATGCATATAATAAGGTTAATTTGAATTCCATATTTTTCATAGTATTATGTGTTTATGACATATTATTTATGAGAAATAAAGTGGAAGTCTTACATTCATTTAAGAATTGGTTAAATGAATTATTCTCCATGAAAGACATAGGTGACACATACTATATTATAAGGAACAATATTTATTGAGATAGATCTCAAAGGATTTTTGGCCAAAGTTAAACTATGTA
Source organism: Viscum album (assembly GCA_963277665.1). Classification (NCBI taxonomy): domain Eukaryota; kingdom Viridiplantae; phylum Streptophyta; class Magnoliopsida; order Santalales; family Viscaceae; genus Viscum; species Viscum album. Next base: position 1,206,798,696 of record OY728150.1, on the reverse strand, counting down.
TATTGATATTTTACTCAAAAGGTACAATATGGAACAATCCAAGAGATGGTTTTTCCCATGTCACATGGTATCAATCTCTACAAGAAAATGTGTCAAAAAAAAAGAGATTGATAGAATGAGAAGAATCTCTTAGGCCTCATCAATGGATTCTATCATGTATTACATGCCATATCTTGGGTTTTATGTTTAATTTTCTTTAAATATGGTGGGAAGATATCAAGAAAATCTAGGAGAGATTCATTGGGTGACAGTTAAAAAAATATTGATGTACTTGAGGTGTATAAAGCATATGTTTCTAGTTTATAGGAGAGATGATGAACTATTAGTGAGAGGATACACTGATTCTAGTTTCCAAATTTATTATGATGATATGATATCATAGTCAGGATTCATATATTTCCTGAATTTTGGTGTAGTGACCTGGATAAGCTTGAAGTAATACGTTTTTTTCTGATTCTATAGAAGAATACTAGTATATAGTTGCTTCGATGCAGTAAAGTGGGAAGTATGGATATGCATATTTGTCTCAAACATTTTTTTTATTCCTAGAAGTCCATACAATATTATTGTTTTTATGAAAATACTTCTATAATGGTTCTTACCAATGATCTCAAGTCACACCAGAGGACAAAGCATATATACTTCAGAAGTTTCATCTCTTGTGGGATTTCACTTAGATAGGTGAAGTCATAGTTAGAAGAGTAACCATAGAGGACAATGTGGTAGAACCCATAACTAAATAAATATCTCATCAAAATCATGGTTCTCATGTGAAAGATAAAGTATTGAGACTTGTTATTAGTTGGCTCTGGTGTAAATGGGAGTGTTAAAACTGGGTGCCTTAGAACCATCTTGTGATGTACTTTGATTACCAAAAAAATGTATAAATATTATTATATATACATGTTCTTATCATGACATAATAGTGTTTATACTTCTGTTTCCACTATATTTATGGTATTTTTCTTGTATTATGTGTTGTATCAAAGGGTTCTAGCAGATCCTGATATATAATGGGAACCTATAGATACTATGATTGTAAACCTAAAGTAATGTATTACGGTATCTTGGAATCTTACTGACAAAGACACATATGATGTATGAATATCAATTGCTGGGGGATCATATTCATTGAGATTTCTTCTCATGAAGTTTTCACTTGGAAATCTCTAGTATTTGAGTCCATAAGGAAAGACTAACCAATTGGAACACCACATGTTTTGGGTGTCATTGGTTTTTCATATTTGTGGACATGTGTATTATTCTCCTAAATTAATATCATTATTAATGTGTTCTATTTTATCACGTACTTTAATTAAATCTAAAAACCATGAAAATGAATTTGTGGTGATGTAGTTTGTGTTGGGTGCGTCATTAGTGGCATGACAATGGTTGAATGATAAATATATGATTTTTCATTTTTGAGTTGAGGAACAGATATCTCGAGACTAGTTGATTAGGATGGTAGAACCTTTATAAATATAGAACCATAGTAGTTGAAGGCATGTTTTCCTGGTTATATCAAAAAATAATAAAGCAATAAAAAGGACGATGAAACAAATGCGCATCCAACTTTATGAGATATCATATGCCAATGAGATTATATTAAAAAGTGAATGTTCATAGGTTGGTTGTCATTTCTATGAATTTTCCTTATTTATTTAGTGTCCTTGATGGGTTACTAGAATTATCTCTTGGTCTATGAATATTTTTTACTGCTATTAAGATAAGGTCTTTGAGGGTCACACAAAATTGCGCTTTTAGGAATATTCCATATCTGTTGAATAAGAATACAAGAAATGGCGGGCCCTACAATGGGGATGAGTTGACCAAGTTTTATCTATCCCAAATAATTAAATAAATTCTTTTTTATTAAATTAAAGATAATTTGGTGATTTTATTTATTACATTTATTTATAATAGATTAAGTAAATATAAGGATAAATATTATACGAACGAATATTATTATAATATTCAAGATTTTTTTAATATTATTAGGGGTTAAGATTCAAGTTAATGGATTAGATTTATCATATAATATATTTAATATATTACATGTATGTGATAAAAATATAAAAAATATTACGGTGTAGTTGGTTCATCATAATTAATTATTTATATCACTTATTTAGTGGGTTCTCAATACATGAGGGTTGAGTAACCCTAATTGGGTATTGTGAATATCCACTATATAAGTGGAGAGAAGATTATCCCAAAGTAGAATTAACTTTGTTGGAATTGAGAGCATCTACCTATACTCTAGATTTCTGGATATTGAATTCTTCAATCTAAGATTACGATCCATATTTGACTTTACACATAAAAGGATAAAAATTATGATGATCATAGTTTTGTCAAAGTGATCATCAGAGCTTCATGGTAGCACATAGAATCTAAAAAATGAAATATATACAGATTCAAGAAGCATGTGTGGAAAATCTAGAGGGGTTTGATGTCAGATCCTTCGAGAAATAAATTCCAACAACTTACAACGGATGAGAACACATCAACATGGAATGAGGTAATCGTTTGTTTTATTTATTATGATCATATTAAACTAGTAACATCATCAGACTATTCTAAGGCTGGATTTTTGGATATGATAAAGTTTCATTGATCTCATGATGGAAAATTTTTAAATGCCCAGTCCATCAAATTCAGCTATATTCCCCTGTACCTTAATTGGATCAATATTATATTCATATAATCTTTCTACGATCAAGTAATTTCCAAGAGGAGGGGACTAGGTCTTTCCTTGAGACTAAACCTGATGTTATTATTCTATTTCATGTTTTGTTTTGTTTTATTTCAAAGAATTAAACAAAATTTGTTTTAAACTATAAAAAAATCACTACTTTGATAGTTAGTCTAAACTTGTGTTTATATAAGAATTTAATTGAGTAATTTAATTTCAAAAGTTAAAGTAATATCTATATTTTTTAACTGATAATTAATCAATCATTGAGTAATCTATTAAAAGATAAAAATTATATTAAAATACTATTTTGATTAACTGTGTAATTTTATTTACTAATTAGGGGATTTTATTTGAAATTATTTCAATAGAAATTTTTATTGGGAAATCAATTCACTCCTATTGAGTTACTCTCTCTGATTAACATTTAGTATCAAAGGTTTATCAAAATCTTTTCAACTATGATTTTAGTTGTGTTTTAAAGATCATAAATTTCTATTAGTTTTAATTTTTTTTCTTTAAATAGATAATAGGACAGAAGGTTCTGTTACTAATAGACCACCCTTCTTTAATGGAAACAACTATGTTGAATGGAAAATCAAGATAAAATCCATATTGAAACCATGAGTTTTTAAAAATGGGATTATATTGAGGATAAATATGAATTACCTGTAACTACTTGAGTTACATGAGATGATTCTATTAAAAATTCCTTTAACAATAATTATAACACCATGAATTCTCTTTTCTGGGCTTTAGGAGATGAAGAGTTTAATTGGATATCAGCTTGTAAAAATGTATATGAAATATGGGATAAATTAGATATTTCTCATGAAGGAAAAAATAATATGAAACAAATGAGATTAAATACATATACAATTAAATATGATATATTTGACATGAAACATAATAAGTTGACTTATGATAGGTATATCTAGTTTAATGAAATAGAAAATTCGATTCATTCCTTGGGAAATTTAGTGTTTGACAAAGGCCAAATCATATTATTGTTCAGATGTATTCTAGAAAGATGTAGAGGAACAACAGTTTCAATAATATAATTATGTGACATAAAGAAACATCTTATCAAATAGATTATTGGAAAGTTAACAATTTACAAATAATCACTTAAAGTAAACCGTAAAGATGAAGATGATCCTTAGAGTAAATTTTTATCCTTTAAGACTACTGCATAAAAAAAGGAAAAAGATTAAGTTCAAAGCTCTAGTGATGAGGAATCAATGGCCAAAAGAGATGGGGGATGGGCCATCTATCCATGAGGTTTAATAAATTATTTAACAAGAATAAATTATTTAGTAAACCAATATAAAATTTATAATATGATAATTGTGGGAATTGGAAGAAAATAAGAAAAGAGATGATAATTAAAATGAATTTACCTACTATGAATATAAGATAAAAGGACATGTCAAGGCTGATTATCCCAAGTTTAAATATAAAAATAAGTATGATGATAAGGATAAGAAATATAAGAAAGCAATGAAAGATACTTGGAGTGCCTCTGAGGATAGCTCTAGTGATTTAGATACAACTCATAAAGAAAATCATGATAGGGAAAATATGTTCTTTATGAAAAATATGTCTTAGGTTCCTATTATCTCTCTTATAAATAATTTTAATCATTCTAGAGATGAAAATAATAATAAAAATACAATAAATGAAGAAATAATTGAATATTGTAATATGATTGAAGATACCTTCAACTAGGTTAAATATAAATACAAAACATTTAAGAAACAATATGCCATATCTACTAGTGTTTAATCTATCCTTGATGCAGAGAAACAAAATAATGCTCAATTTTTGAAAGAAAATATAGAACTAAAATTTTCCAATGAGGTTAATTAAATACATATAGATATTTACTAATGGTAGAGAGACCCTCACTCAAATATTGGGAAAATATTTCTAACCTATGTATATTACTGGTCTAGGTTATCAACCCGAATAAAGGAAAATTGTCCAAAATTATTTTATTCCTAAATTTATTTTAATAAAATCTACTTCTAGTTATTACTCAACTAGATAAAGTAATTTTTTTATTTCCATGAGTTTACCAAATTCTTATAGTAAACCCATTAAGAAAATAAGGGATCCTAAATCTCTAATTACTAACATTTCTGGACCCAAATTGATTTTGGGTGTCAAAATCATTTTTAGTATAAAACGTGTTTTGTTAGAGATCTTTATGAAGAGATTGTATAAAAATCTATAAAACCTAGATACCAGCTATTACAGACATATTTCAGGAGATTACTCAACACTTCAAGAACCAAATAAAGGTTGTTGGTGGACATGTCACCTTTTGTGACAATGATAAATGAAAAATAATTCTCCTTGTCTAAATTGGTAACTCTAAATCAGTTTTAATTTATAATTTTTTAATTATTGATGGTTTAAAATACAACTACCTTAGCATCTCACATCTCTGTGATGGTGTTTTTCAAGTAAAATTTGAAAACAATGATTGTAATTTTTTTATTCTAAAAATTATCTAGTTTTTACTACATTAATAAATTAATATGTGTATTTTTTTAATCTTGATTCATTATTATTTCATAATTTTCTTGTTAAAAATATTTTCATAAGGAATCTTGGTTTTGGCATAGGAGATTAGGCCACTATAATATTTACTCACTTAGAAAGCTTACTAGAAAAGGTTTAGTCAATGACATGCATAAACATGAATTCCTAAATGATAAAGTGTGTACCCTATGTCCTAAAGAGAAACACCACAAAATATATTTCTAATCAAGTAAATAAGTTTCCACTTCTCAACTTCTTGAGTTGGTTCTCATGGATTTGTTTAGACCATCTAGAGTTCCTAGTTTAAATGGGAATCTCTATGTATTTGTCGTTGTAGATGAATTTTTTAGTTATACTTCGGTATTATTTTTATCTCAAAAAAGTTAATCATTTTCTTATTTTACCAAGATTCTAGATCTATAGAAACTATTTGTGGAATTAGGATTAAATCTTTAAGAAGTCATCATGTATGTGAGTTTGAAAATTAACACATTGAATCCTTATACCGACACAATGGTTATAACCACAACTTCTCGGCTCATAGGACCCCCTAGAAGAATGGAATTACAGAAAGAAGAAATTGGACCCTTTAATAGATTTCTAGGAAAATGCATAATTTATGTGACTTACCTATCTACTTTTGGTAAAAGGCTATGAATACATAATGTTATATAATTAATAGAGTTTTAATTAGGGCTATATTGTAAAAAAACCCCTATGAACTATTGAATAATTGAAAACCTAAGGTATACTACTTTACATTTTTCTGGTTTTAAAGTCTTTATTCCTAACACTTAGGATAATATTGAAAAAATTTATTCCAAGAATGATGAATGAATTTTCCTTGGTTATTCAACATATAGTAAATCATATAGAGTGTTTAATAAAATATCTAAACCTATGGGAGAGTTTGTTCATGTAAAGATAAAGAGAGAGATCCACATGAACCTAAAAACTCTTTAGAAAACCTTGGGGTTGATTTTTTATTTTGAACATAAATGAATAACCATCTGAAACTACTGTAAAAACTTGTAGAAAAATCATCTCGTTCTGGGGAACTTCTATAACATGAACCAAAAACCGTAGAAGACCATGAGGTGGCGAAACCTTAGTTTCTAGATCTATTCGGACTCTTAAATACCATCCTCTAGTTTCTATAGTTTGATACCTAGATAAAGATACACATACTAGATATTACCATAGAAATTAGATTAAACATCAAGAATTCTTGTCACAGTATAAACCTAATAACATCACTAATGCGATTAATGATGAATTATGGGTGATTTATATTCAACAATAACCTAACTAATTTGAAAGAAATAAAGTTTGGGATTTTTTCTATAGACATAAGACGCCTTGACCATTGTCACTAAATGGATATGCAGAAACATGGTTGATGAATCTGGCATAATATCAAGAAACATGGGTAGAATAGTTGCAAAAGGGTATAGTCAAGAAGGGGAATAAACTATGAGAAAACCGTCTCACTTGTATTCATCCTTGAAGCCATTATAATACTTTTTTCCTACGAAGAACAATTGGATTTAAAACAATATTAAATGTATGTAAAAAGTGTAACAACCCGAGATTTTATGAGAATTATTCTTCTTTATTTCATTGATGTCTTGTGTTGTACGCTACACCAAAATTAGCTTGTGATATACGCAACACCGTATTTTATTGCAGTATGCGCAACACTTTTCTTGGCTCGTGTTACACACAATTTCAAGTTCGTTTTGTAGAAACTATTATACGCAATATTATGTATAGAGTTTGTTTAATGTATAAATGAAATAAGTTTTGATTATGTTATAAGCAACACCAAAAAGAGCTTTCACTACACACATCCCTGACTTGGCTTGCATTACACGCAATAAAGACCTTCCTCGATAGCGTGTGTAGTACGCAATTCCGAGTTTCACTAAACGAGATATTATTATAATATTATTATGAACTAGATGTTATGAATAGTAATACCTAATTTTAGAAATTTTAGAAATTTTATCATTCATAATGGACTTCATTTTTGGATTCGGAATATCGAAATTAGCCTAGGGTGAATTTTTGGTATTTTTCTAAAAACTTTCAATTTTTGATGAATAGTGAAAACCCTGGGTTACTATTTTAAAACCGAATTTTTATTTAAATAATTATTTATTTTATTTAAATTTATTTTAGGTCAAAATTGATACATAATACCTATATATGTTCAATTTAATTCATTGGAGTCATTTTATAATAATTTTAGATATATAAAAATTTTATTGAACTTTTCACCGTCTTTTACCCACCTCTTAGGAGAATTTATAAATTCACATAAAACATAATTTTACCATTTCTGTGAGTGGAATTTCGAAAATCCGAGAGACACGGTTAATATCAAGGACTAAAATGTGGTTCAATGAGATTAAAATAATTTTTGGTGAATAGTAACTTTTTTACTTTTATTTACCACGGTTAAAAGTAAATATGGAAATTAAGGGTAAAAATTATATTATTATTACCCTAACACATGTCCTAATTCTATTTTATAAGTTTAATTCGACCAAAAACAACCTTAGGAATAAAATATGACCATTTAGGTCCACTTGGATTAGATTAGGACATTTATTATTAATTTATTTAAAGAAGGGTTAAAATAGTTAAAATCAATGTTTAATAACTAAATAATTTTTAATATAGGGTAATACATAAGATAAATACAACTATAAATATTAATTATAAATCTGAAAACATTTCCTAAATAATTATATTTTATTTATAATTTTTATACATTAAATAATTTAATTTATTTATGACACAATGATGATGTAGTAATTATCTTATTAATGAAATATTGACATACTTGATGTTATAAATACCCAAATAAATGTAATTTTAGACTTTTTATGAATTAAACTAATTTTATAGGTTCATATGACATGTTATTATTGATTTAATTAACGTTTTTCGAAATAATAATGCTGTTATGATATTCACAAAAATCAATTACCAAATAGTGTCAAAATTGACATAAAATAGTTTTTGAAACAAATATTATATTATTAATTGTTATTTTATTCCTAAAAATCTAAGGATCGGCCAAATGACTTAGATAAGGATATATATATTAATAATGAGTCACCTGGGGTTATTTTGTCTTGTTATAGTAAGTTTATTAACTATATAGTGTAAGAAAACAATAAGACACGATAGAAGTTAAATTATTTAACTTAGAGTTAAATCTAAATTATATGTTTAAAATTGTAACCTAAACTTGTCTAAAAACTATTGGTTGAGATTATTTCGACCCATCCCCACTTTAGTTTATAAATAAATCAATTTAGAGCTATTATAAACCGAATATGACTTTATTATAAAATAATATTTTGAGTTTTTCCAAAGGTGCCCCTCTCCTCCCTTATAAAAAGGGCACCCCTTCCCTCTTCTCTTCACACCCTTTTGAGCCTTGAAGCTCGGAGAAACCATGAAAATTTTTATTCTACACTTCCCTAGAAAAATTCTGGAGGTTCTGTTCTTCTCAAAAGACCAACTCTACATCCTTAAGAGAAGGCTTAAAGAGGTGCGTTGAAGAAGAGGTAATCTCCTCTTTCGATTCTCTCAAGTTTCTTTCTTCTCCAACTTCTTATTATTTAGTTGTTTCATTATAAAGTAATAAAATAAGTATCACTAACATACTGATATGTTATTATGAATATGAAACAACTCTATTTCACCTTCTATCCATCCTACGGAAAACGAAATCACCACGCGTGCGTACGTACGTACGGAATACCGTCTCCACGCCGTGGTGAAATTAGTTTTTCCACCACCACCTTACATGGATGGGTATAATGGTGTAAATAAATAACTATATATGGTCATTTTAAAGTGATATTGATTCTATAATATTATACACACACTTAAATACAATTCCACGATCATGGGAATGATATCATCGCTCGTGCGTACGTACGGACTACTGTCTCCACGAACGCGATGAGATTCATTTTCCATGATTAACCATTCAGGAATGATTATAAAGTATATATAATAATGAAATATATGAAATAAAAATGATACTGTATTTATGTATATATATATGTATTTTATCTACTTAATTACATTCAATTCAATAAGGAAGCGAAAACAGCGTTCATGCGTACGTACGACCTACCGTCTCCATGAACGGTGTATTTCATTCCATTTATCGATCTATCATATATATATATGTATATTCTGAATATATATTATATATAAATCATGTTTTAAATTCTGGAATTAATTAAATCAGGATATAAGTAATAATATCAAGAACAACACGTCGAAACACGTACAATAAATGAAACGATTTTACCCAAATCGCTGCTTTTACATCGAATTTACAAAAGAATGGGTAATATAAAGTCATAAGTAAACCATATATGATATCATAACAATGAATATGATTTTTTAATAAGTCAATGACATTATTTAAATCATTATACAGGAGGTTCAGATACATACAAAGCATATCAGACATAAGGTAAGGGATAATTATTCCAATCACATTCTTATCCGAGATTGTTTATTCGTAAGTATTTACTGGGGTTATGTTTATTATCCTTGTCCATATGTTCTCAAAATGTTTTCATAAAATGTTTAATTTTCTTCCATGTATTTTTAAAGTCATTCTTACCTTTTTTTTTTACTTTTACCATATCATATGGAAGGAATCTTTCTTTTGTTTACCATACGAGGAACTTTTTGACTTTTCCAACAAAATTACGAGAAGAATGTTATTTTTAACTTAAATGGCATGAACCGATTTTTACGTTTTCATAACACCTAATTTTCATGAAGCTTAATCTACAAGATTTTATGACTATTTTCAACAAAATACTTTTCTTTTAAAATTGCATGGAATTTTGTGAAAAGAAAATGATTTTGAAGAAGAAATGATATTTTCATCAAGAATTCATTTCAAGTGTTTTATCAAAACCATTTTCCATCTAAGATGAAATTATTTCATATGTTTATTTTTCAAGTATAATTTATCTATGATTTACATGGTTTCACTTTTCTTATGATGAAATATCCATTTGTTTTATATGGATTATGTGATGATGGGACGATGTTTATGAAACCCATTTTATTTTTTTGGGTTTTGATGAATGTTTTAAGTTTATTTTGTGGAACATGTAAGAATGATTTCATTATGAGATGGGTGGGACCTATATATCCCTTCAATTCATTGGGTAAAGATTTATACCTAATGAGATCGGCATGGCAGGAATGGTAAGTTAATCCGGTTCAGTGTTACAGGACTCGAACGAGGAGTGAACTCGATTCAGAATGGGACTTTGTCCACTAAGATGGTCTTGGCAGCAATGCCTTGGCTACTATGGAAATAATATCATGTGCTTAATGGATGCCACAATTACATGTTTTATTACCATGCTAGTTTATCATGACTAATGTTCATTTATGATCTATGCCTTGTGTACTTCCAAGATTTATGTCGTTGCTCATGATTTTGATGTTTAGATTTTATGTTCAAGTTTTTGCATTCAAAAGTTTATGGATTGTTTTATGTTCTCTATGCTTAACCTTACTGAGCATTTGAGCTCATCCTTTATATGTTTTCTTTTCCCCAGGATTTAAAGAAAGGTTTTAGGTAATAAATTAAAAGGGGGAATATCTTTATGGGAGATGTTGAAGATCTTTCACCAAGATTAGATGATTACGTTTCGAGTTTCCAAAGACACTAAACTATTACGTTCCTTTGGTGTCTATTTTTATAATGTATTAAGTATTCCGCAAAAGTAATGTAATGTTGATGTACGTCAAGCTTTGGGTCTCTACAGTTGGTATCAGAGGAAAGGTTTAGTTAACCTTTGGAAACTAGGATGGGAAAACTTTTTTGAGATCCCGAGAGATATTTCTAAGGTATGTCTAGGGATGTCCCTATATCGCCTACCACTGGCCTACAAGAAGTCCCCGGTTAGTATAAATGTGTTTTAATTTATTAAGTGCTATGATATATGAAGTGTACATCCATTTTAGGAACCAAATATGATTAATCTCACTATAGATGGACTTATGTATATTGATAACTTTTTCTAACCTTTTGTTTGAGACAGATGGAATGACCCATCATTCTATCACCTGATCTTCTAACACATTGTGAATGACAAATTCAACTTCATTTATTTAAGAGATGAAGTTTAAATTGTCCAAGGAATGACCAATGGTGAGATTGTACCAAAATCAAGTAAGTTTTTCTTCGAATTCAAAATTTTCAACTTTAGGGAAATGATATTGAAAACAAAATTTTTTTTCCTAGTGCCCTTATATCCGATGAATCAAATGGTACCTTAGATCATAAAAAATTTATGGCTTTGTGGTTGTTTTCTTTTTCATAGCCATGTTCTCTACCACTCTCCATCATAACTTGATGGTTAGATTTTTCTTCCATATCCATATTTACACCTATGTTCTCCTATGTGGAAACCCAGTGATGAGTTAATCTGGGTAACCGTTACATTTCTAACTTTCCTTTTTAAAATTAAGTTTTAGTATTCCTTTTTATGATGTGGGTTTCTATTAATGGAACTTTAAAGTTGTAAACCATTTATAACCCCGACGAATTTCGAGGGCGAAATTCATTTTAAGGGGGGTAGAATGTAATAACCCGAGATTTTATGAGAATTATTCTTTTTAATTTCATTGATGTCTTGTGTTATACACTACACCAAAATTAACTTGTGATATATGCAACACCGTATTTTCTTGCAGTATACGCAACACTATTCTTGGCTCGTGTTACACACAATTTCAAGTTCGTTTTGTAGAAACTATTATACGCAACATTATGTATGGATTTTGTTTAATGTATAAAAGAAATAAGTTTTGATTATGTTATACGCAACACCAAACAGAGTTTTCACTACATGCAGCCCTGACTTGGCTTGCATTACACGCAATAAAGAACTTCCTCGATAGCATGTGTAGTACGCAATACTGAGTTTCACTAAACGAGATATTATTATAATATTATTATGAACTAGCCGTTATGAATAGTAATACACACTTTTTGAAATTTAATAAATTTTATCTTTCAAAATGGACTTCATTTTTGGATTCAGAATATCTAAATTAGCCTATGGTGAATTTTTGGTATTTTTCTGAAAACTTTCAATTTTTGATGAATAGTGAAAACACTAGGTTGCTATTTAAAAATTGAATTTTTATTTAAATAATTATTTATATTATTTAAATTTATTTTAGGTCAAAATTGATAAATAATACCTATATAAGTTCAATGTAATTCATTAGAGTCGTTTTATAATAATTTTAGATATATAAAAATTTTATTGAACTTTTCACCGTCTTTTACCCACCTCCTAGGAGAATTTGTAAATTCACATAAAACTTAATTTTACCACTTCTGTGAGTGGAATTTTGAAATTCCGAGAGACATGGTTAATATCAAGTACTTAAATGTGATTCAATGTGATTAAAATAATTTTTGGTGAATAGTAACTTTTTACTTTTATTTACCACGGTTAAAAGTAAATTGGGTAATTAAGGTTAAAAATGATATTATTATTACCCTAAAACATATCCTAATTTTAATGGATAAGTGTAATTCGACCCAAAACAACCTTAGGAATAAAATATGACCATTTAGGTCCACTTGTATTAGATTTTGACATTTATTATTAATTTATTTAAAGAAGGGTTAAAATAGTTAAAATCAATGTTTAATAACAAAATAATTTTTAATATAGGGTTATACATAAGATAAATTCAACTATAAATATTCATTAGAAATATAAAAATATTTCCGACTTAATTTTATTTTATTTATAATTTTTAGACATTAAATAAATTAATTTATTTATGACACAATAATGATGCAGTAATTATCTTATTAATGAAATATTGACATAATTAATGATATAAATACCCAAATAAATGTAATTTGAAACTTTTTATGAATTAAACTAATTTTATAGGTTAATATATCATGTTATTATTTATTTAATTAACTTTTCTTTTAACTAATCATGTTGTTATGATTTTCAAAAATGTCAATTACCAAATAGTGTCAAAATTGACATAAAATAGTTTTTAAAACAAATATTGTATTATTAATTGTTATTTTATTCTTAAAAATCTAAGGATCAGCCAAATGACTTAGATAAAAATATATATATTAATAATGAACCACTTGGGGTACTTTCGTCTTGTTATAGTATGTTTATTAACCATATAGTGTAAGAAAACAAGAAGACACGGTAAAAGATAAATTATTTAACTTAGAGTTAAATCTAAATTATAAGGTTACAATTGTAACCTAAACTTGTCTAAAATCAATTGGTTGAGTGTATTTGGACCCATACCCACTTTATCTTCTAAATAAATCAATTTGGAGCTATTATAAACCGAATATGACTTTATTATAAAATAATATTTTGAGTTTTTTCAAAGGTGCCCCTCTCCTCTCTTATAAAAAGGGTACCTCTTCCCTCTTCTCTTCACACCCTTTTGAGCCTTTAATATCAGCCAAACCCTACCCATTTCTCTTTTCCACATCCCTATAAAAATTCTGGAGGTTCTTGTCTTCGCAAAAGACCAAATCTACTTCCTTAAGAGATGGCTTAAAGGAGGTGCGTCGAAGAAGATGTAATCTCTTCTTTCGATTCTCTAAAGTTTCTTTCTTCTTCAACTTTTTCTTATTTATTTGTTTCATTATAAAGTAATAACATCAGTATCACTTATATACTGATATGTTATTATTAATATGAATCAACCCTATTTCACCTTCTACCCATCCTATGGAAAACGAAATCACCACGTGTGCGTACTTGCGGAATATCGTCTCCATGCCGTGGTGTAATCAGTTTTTCCACCACCACCTTACATGAATTGGTATAATGGTGTAAATAAATAACTATATATGGTTATTTTAAAGTTATATTGATTCTATAATATTACTCATACACATAAATACAATTCCACGATCATGGGAATGATATCATCGCTCGGGCATACGTACGGACTACCGTCTCCACAAACGCGATGAGATTCATTTTCCATGATTAACCATGCAAGAATGATTATAAAGTATATATAATAATGAAATATATGACAAAATAATGATTCTATATTTATGTATATATATATGTATTTCATCTACTTAATTCCATTCAATTCAATAAAGAAGCGAAAATAGCGTTCATGCGTACGTACGACCTACCGTCTCCATGAACAGTATTTTTCATTCCATTTATCGATCTATCATATATATATGTATATGCTGAATATATATTATATATAAATCATGTTTTACATTATTTAATTAAGTAAATCATGATATAAGTAATAATATCAAGAACAACAAGTTGAAACACGTACAATAAATGAAACGATTTTACCCAAATCGCTGCTTTTTCGTCGAATTTTCAAAAGAACGGGTAATATAAAGTCATAAGTAAACCATATATGATATCATAACAATGAATATGATTCTGTAATAAGTTAATGACATTATTTAAATCATTATACAGGAGTTTAGGATACATACAAAGCATATCAGACATAAGGTAAGGGATAATTATTCCAATATCATTCTTATCCGAGATTGTTTATTCGTAAGTATTTACTGGGTTTATGTTTATTATCCAAGTCCATATGTTCTAAAAATGTTTTCCTAAAATTTTTAATTTTATTCCATGTATTTATAAAGTCATTCTTACCATTTTTTACTTTTACCACATCGTATGGAAGGAATCTTTCTTTTGTTTACTATACGAGGCACTTTTTGACTTTTCCGACAAAAGTACAAGAAGAATGTTATTTTTAACTTATATGGCGTGAACGGATTTTTACGGTTTCATAACCCCTCATTTCCATGAAGCATACTCTACAATAGTTTATGACTATTTTCAAAAAATACTTTTCTTTTAAAATTACATGGAATTTTGTGAAAAGAAAATGATTTTGAAGAAGAAATGATATTTTCCTCAAGAATTCATTTCAAGTGTTTTATCAAAACCATTTTCCAACTAAGATGACATTATTTCATATTTGTATGTTTCAAGTATAATTTCTCTATGATTTACATGGTTTTAATTTTCTTATGATGAAATATCCATTTGTTTTATATGGATTATTTGATTATGGGATGATGTTTATGAAACCCATTTTATTTTTTTGGGTTATGATGAATGCTTTAAGTTTATTTTGTGGAACAAGTAAGAATGATTTAATTATGAGATGGGTGGGACCTATATCTCCCTCTAATGAATTGGGTAAAGATTTATATCTCATGAGATATACATGGATGGAATAGTAAGTTAATCCGGTTCAGTGTTACAGGACTGGAACGAGGAGTGAACTCGATTCAGAATGGGACTTTGTCCACTAAGATGGTCTTGGAAGTAATGCCTTGGATACTATAGAAATCCTATCATGTGCTTAATGGATTCCACAATTATATGTTTTATTACCATTCTAGTTTATCATGACTAATGTTCCTTTATGATCTATGCCTTGTGTACTTCGTAGATTTATGCCGTTGCTTATGATTTTGATGTTTAGATTTTATGTTCAAGTTTTTGCATTCAAATGTTTATGGATTGTTTTATGTTCTATATGCTTAACCTTACTGAGCATTTGAGCTCACCCTTTATATTTTTTCTTTTCCCTAGGATTTAACAAAAGGTTTTAGGTAAGAAATCAAAAGGGGGAAGATCTTTATGGGAGATGTTGAAGATTTTTCACCAAGATTAGAAGATTACATTCCGAGTTTCCAAAGACACTAAACTATTACAGTCCTTTGGTGTCTATTTTTGTTATGTATTAAGTATTCCGCAAAATTAATGTAATTTCAATGTATGTCAAGATTTGGGTCTCTACAAAAAGTGACTTTTTGAATGGTTATATAGTTGAGAATGTTCTTATTGAACAACCCCCAGTTTTCAAAATCCTCATTTTCTAAATCATATTTTTAAATTAATAAAAGATTCATATGGTCTAAAATAAGATTCGAGAGCTTGGTATGATATAATCATATCCTTTATAATTTCAATAGTTTTTTTAAAAGGTATATTAGACCCTAACCTTTTTATAAATATACTTTCAAAAGATGTTTTAATTGTTCAAATATATATTGATGATATTATTTTTGGATATTTTAAAAATTATTTATGTACTGATTTTTCAAAAATGATGAAAAATGAATTTTAAACAAGCTTAACGGGTGAACAAAAATTATTTTCTGGTTTTTTTATTTTTCAAAATAAAGTAGGAATTTTTTAAAATCAAATTAACTACACAAAAAATCAATTAACACATTTTGGGTTGGAAGGGACTGAGAGTAGTGGAACTATTTTGAGTACCACCTGTAAGTTGGATCTTAATAAAGTTGGGAAACTAGTGAAAAAAAGTAGTTATAGAGGTATGATTGGAATTATTTTATACTTGACTACTGTTCATATTGACATTATGTTTAGTTTGTGTATGTGTTCTTTATTTCAAGAACACCCAAAATAGTCACACTTACCTATTGTAAAAAGAATTTTCAAATACCTCATGTATACAAGAAATTTAGGATTATTCTACCCCAGGGGACAAGCGTTTGACTTTGTAAGTTATTCAAATACTAATTTTTATGGTTGTAAGTTAGATAAAAAAATCACCTCTTGAACATATCATATTTTTGGAATGTCTCTACTATCATGGTGTTGTAAGAAAAAAATTTCAGTTGAACTGTCTACTGCTGAAGATGAATATATTGTGGTAGGTAGTTGTTATGCCCAATTTTTTTGGATGAATGAAACTCTATTAGACTTTGTATAACAATTCATACATGTTCCTAATATCATGACAACAAAAATTATATAAACGTATCTAAGACTCTTATGTCTCACTCTAGAAAAAAACATATTGATGTAAGACATCACTTCTTGAGAGACCATTTTTAAAAAGGTGATATAAATATTGAATAAATTACAACTGAATATTAGCTTGATCATATTTTCACTCATATATGGAATTATGAGAGATTAAATTAAATCATAGATGGATTAGAAAGGATAAATTTTGAGTAGACTTTAATTCTAGGTACCCACTGTTGGAATTTACCCACCGTCGGGTAACCCACCATTGGATAAACCACTATTAGATAACCCACCATTTGATAACCCAACATTGGATAACCCACCATTGTATAAACCACCCTTGGATAACCAACCCTTGGATAACCCACCAATTTATAACCTGCCTTTGGATAACCCATCGTGGGATGACCTGCTATTGGTTTTATGATTTTGATGCTAATTTATTTTTCTTTTCAGGTAAATTTTTATTTCATTTTAATTTTAACTTTATATTTTGTTTTTTATTTTCAAATCGTTAAATTATATAATTTTTTGGCTTATTATAATTTCTACACTCTCTCTCACAACTTTTCCTTTCGAACCTTTTCGGGACCCTTTCACCCCCAAAATTTCAGTATTCCCTGACCACATCTGAACCATATGAAACTTCTATGATGGTTAGTGTGAATCGAGTAGTTGAGATGAATCCCGATGACTCACATATTTTGAAGAATAAAATGGGAGTTTTGAGTTGAATTGTTTTTGAGTCACGGAAACCAAAACTTGTGAATTGAATAGTGGTACCTAAGAAGGAAATAAATTCTGAGTGATTGATGTCAATGAAATCATTGGTGTTGAATATAATTGATGACCAAGGATGGGTAGAGTGTTTGTCAAATAATGAGTGGTCGTTATATCTTTGATTAGTTCACAAATTTTATCAGAATATTGAATTTAGATTTGGGTAAGATAAAGACTGGGTTCAAAGTATTATATATAGAGATAAGGTTTTATCCTCTTCAAATAAATGGGTTAAATGTATTAAAGTTTCTCATACATGTTTTTTAAATGATTATTAGGGATTCATTCCAAGTAATAGTGATTCATTTTTAAATGAGAATTCTTTGACTGAGTTGATGGGATATGGGAATTTTTTGTAGAGAAGTTGCAACCAAGTTAGATGGTGAGTGTCATTTATTTTTCATGTTCATAAAGTATATGTTGTTCCCAATAGAAGTTTATTTTAGTAAAATGAGTTATAAAGATGTATATGTGATATACATTATTAAAAGGGGGGAAAATCAACATCTGATGATATTCAACAGTTTATATAATGGATATGTTCAAGAAATCTTCCAGGTCAATCTAACTGGTTTACCCTAATTTCAATTTGGCTATGTGGTAGTCCAAGGGTTTGGCTATTGAGGAAGAAGAAACCAAGATGAAGTGTGGACGTTTCTATTTGACCAAATTAATTTGTAATAGAATGAAAATAAATTGGACCCCATGGCGGAGAAAGTGGGTTTTTGATTCTGATAATTTTTATTAGGAGTTCAATCATATTGATCATTCTTATAGGCCTAAGAATCATGTGGATCCTATCTTGGATCCAGATGAGGTGGTTATGTACTCAGATTAAGAACTAGAAAAAGGAGATGTTAGTGATGAGGAGGTGTAACGATATGAGGAGGGAAGGGATCATGGCCTTCCTAAAATCCCAACTGTCACTTATGGTCTAGCCAGTCCTGCTAGATCTCTACCAGTTAGAGAGACTCTTTTAAGATAAGGAAGTAAAGAAGAGAAACTGAGATATCAGGAGAAGAAAATTTTAAAATGTCCTCTTCCAAATCCATTAAATAAGTTTTAGATGTATATGATGGTGAAAATGGAAGTGATATAGGTGATTAGAATAATGATGAGGATGGTGATGAGAATTATGATAAAGAAGAATATGAAGAAGAAAATGTTAAAGGAGAAAGAGGTGATGAAAAAGAAATAGGGGATGATAATCCAGATGGGAATGATAAAGATAAAGTAGATAGTGATAAAGGTAAAAGTGATGGGGGATCTAACCATGATGGTCTAGATGATCTTGAGATAACTCAGGACACGTTTCTTCTCCATTTTTCTCTCATTCTTCTAGGTTTTAAGAGAGACCAAGACTTATTTGAGATGTTGATGAAGCTATTATAGATAAGTTGAGGGCATCAATTTTGGGGGAGGGAGCTCCATGTTTTTTAATCCACATAGTTATTATTATAGATATAGAGTATGCTGATGGTGAATCTATTGAGTGTATTATTATATCTTCATCCAAAGTTGGTGTCGTAGCTCTTGGAGACTTGGACTGGATTACCCTAATTCGGATGATGATGTGAGTATTACACCAAAGAAAGGTGGAGCTACTTCCTCTATTCAAGATGATAATGATCCTAAGGGTTATATTTTTTATTTGATATATTTTTCTGGGGAGATTAAAAGGTTTTCATTTGATGTTCCTACTAGATCATAGCCAGTAGAGGGTACTATTGAGAGAGTATCTGCACCTTTTCACATTGTTGCTATGATACCTATTGATGTGGTTTCCTAAGATTATCTGGTGAACTTCAGAGAAATAATCCTTTCTTATATTGATATGATTATGGGTAATCGATATCCTTTGGTTAAAAATATTGTTGAAAGATATACTAGATACTTTTTGAGCTTGTGATACACCAGATTTCCAAGATTATTAATCACATCCAAGAAGTGGAGATAGAGAACTGGAAGTTAGAAAATTTAATGGAGACATTGAGTTCTGTAGTAGATGAGATGAGAAAATATTTTTCTACTAGTATGGATTCCTTGTTAGAGATAGTGGATAATATTCCTTATGTAGCTTTTTATTCTAGTGTACCTCATCCCTTGGATGTTGAGTTTATCTAGTCAGTGGTTATAGAAGAGCTTTGTGATATTTCAGGAGATGTTAATGAAATTCTTCCTAAGATTCTATGGAATATTAGGAATAATAATGACCATGTGTGTAATATGGTTAGGGAATGAATGAATGATCGTAAAAATGAAAACGAATCCATTTAAAGGCAATTAAGTATTATCATTCCCAAATATATACAAAGCATGACCTAAACTCTCATTTCATGTTTCTTATAGAGAACCTATAGATTTCTTCAGTTACTCAAGACTTCTAGGAACAAGTTAACTTGAAAAATGTGATGTGTTTAGCGATTAAGTTGTTTATGGAGAAGAAAAATGACTTTTTCGGTGTCATAGAGTGGGGAGGAAATATCATCACAGACTTCATCAGTCCAATGAATCATTTTATCCATGTGTTTGGAAGAAAAGTGGAAGTTTAGGAATAAATTTTAGTGACCATTCATCTAACTCCACCTTCCACTACTTAAGATATTTTCCAACCAGCTATTACCTGAGATGCTCATGCTCTTTTACCCACTCAATCCCATCCCTTCCGCATGACTCCTAGAGAATTTTTCCAGCATCTCAGACTGATTATCATCTTAGAGCTACCTAGTCATTCCCACCTATATTCCCTCCAACCACTAATTCCACTCCTCAGCCTCTACCACTATGTCCTATTCTATTGATAATGCCATGGAAGCTTTTGTTCCATCCACCCAGGCTAAGAAGTGATTTATATTAGACTTTTTTATAGGGACTTACTTGTGATGTTTTGTACTTATTTTACAATGTAATGAAATTAATTTATTCATTAATGGAATATATCTT
Source organism: Viscum album (assembly GCA_963277665.1). NCBI lineage: Eukaryota > Viridiplantae > Streptophyta > Magnoliopsida > Santalales > Viscaceae > Viscum > Viscum album. Next base: position 1,206,777,861 of record OY728150.1, on the reverse strand, counting down.
TTTATTCACAATTTTTTATTTTCCATTTATAACTTCTTTATCTCACATTTTGATAATCTAAAAAGGGGGATAATAAATTTGGCATTTATTTTCAACACCAATTTATGATATTTTTCCTTTGAATTTATAATATTATTTAAGACCATAAATTTTTTATACATGTTTTTAACAATAAATATGCTCATATAATTTTTATTTAAAACCTTTGATACCTACAGCAATTTTTATACCCTTAAATTAGATTTTTAAAGTGTAAAGAAGATCTATTTAAGACATAGTTTATTATATACAAGATTTTTTTTAAATGCCATTATTTGTTATCATTAAAAATGGGGAGATTGTTGGAACCATTTTTTAATGTAAAAAATTATGGTAATTATGTTTTTAATGGGTTTTATGTTTTATGATAAGTATTTTATTATATATGTAAATATGGTGAAAATATTGGCTATGTGTTGTAAAGAAATACCATCAGAATTTACCCATGACCAGAAATGAATAATTATTGAGAATGAGTCACTGCCAGAGAAGACTCACCATTGAATTTGAGTTAGCACCAGAAAAGACTCACCTCTAAAGTTGAGTCACAACCAGAAAAGGCACACCATTTAGAATGATTCACTGCCAAAAATGAGTCACTATCAAGACTGAGACACTGCCAAAAATGAGTCATTGTGGAAAAATAATCACCACTGATAATGACTCACCATCATAATGGAGTGACCTACAGACTTTACCTACCACCTGGAAGGATTCATCGAGAATAATTAACTAATTTTGACGAAATGTGGCCATTGAGACAATTTTCCATTGATATTAGTCACCATTGAGAATGAATTACCGGAAAATTACCTACCATCAACTTAACTCACCGTTGGCCTAACTCAACACCGGACACAATTATCCATTAACTTGACTCATCCTCACTATTATGGAATATTTAAATTAAATAATATAAACAACTATATTAATTTAATTAATACATAGAATTAATTTGTAATTATCTTATTAACTATTTCACGGATCATTAAAGTCTACTTTAGACTTCAATACAAGGATGCAGAGGACCGTGATGATTATTATTCAAAAAATATTCATCATGCAGGGGATATATTTCAAAACAATTTTTCCTTGTATATATGCATGAGCTTCCTATGATAAAACATACAATCAAGATTTCTACCATCTAAATTATTTTTTTAGAGGTTACAAAAAGCATTCATACCTACACTTCGACTATGAAATACTGAATCTTAAAAATCATTCAGATCCTTTCCAATATCCACAAAAAAGAAGTCTTAAAATGCTTTGTTTAACTATGATTTTTAGAGAAACAACTCAAGATCATTCCAAAGCTACATATGAGGAGTATAAATATTTTAGAGAACATCAGATCAAGAAACACTATCTTTTCTACACCTTTATACTTTCTCTACCTATTTTTTTCCTTTCCATTTTGAGTAGTGTATTGTTTGACCTATTCATAAACACACACTATCTATTACGCTATATCTAGAAGATACAATATATATTCTATACTGTTTTTCTTATATATCCCCATAGTGTTTGTTGAATAGTTACTTGTGTGTATTATGTTTGTTTTTCTCCACAGATACTGTTGAAGATGTCCCTACATGGCCTGGAAAGATGGTTATAAATTGTCTATTTACCCTATCTAGGTTGTGGATCAAGATTATATTCATATAATATTCTTTCCAGTATATGATTTTAAAGTGGAGGGTATTAGGTGTCAGCTTGATACTGAACCTCTTGTTATTATTCCACTTTGTGTTTTGTTTTTTATTTCAATTCATTAAACATTATTTTTTTAAAATATAAGTAAAACCACTACGTTGATAGTAAATCTTAACTAGTGTTTATATAAGTATTTTATTATGTAAATTGATTTCAAAAGTTAAATTAATATCCATATTTTTTAAACTAATCACTGATCAATATTTGAGGAATCTCTTAAAAGTTTAAAATTATATTAAACTACTCTTTTGATTTACTGAGTAAATTTTTTTGTTGGGGGTTTTTTATTTAAACTTATTTTAATAAAAAATATTATTGGTAACTCAATTCACTACCCTCACGAGTTACTCACTCTAAAAAAAAATTATGATTTTGATTCTATCTTGAGTGATTTATCTTTAAGGAGAAAGAGTTAGGTTCAGATTTCACACCTGCCTAGTAGCTTTGATTTGTTCTATAAAGGTGAGGGTTAACTATCAAAAACTTTTGGATTACTCTTGTGGAGTTTTTAAATCTCATATAATTATAAAACTTAACATGAAAAGTTAATTTAACTTATGCATGGATACATTTGGATATATGTGAATATGGTTAGAAACTATTTTTGGTGAGTAACACTATGTTCGGGGTTGTGTAAAAGATAGAAATTAATATGATGTGAACATGTTAATTTTTTGGCTAGAGTAGAGTTTATATAAGTAAATATTTAGAATCATGCATACATAGTGGGAATAAAATGAGATAAGATGATGTGATTAAAAGAAAACCCCAAATACTAAGTGTAGTATTCTTCCAATGAATAAATTTTTGGGACCTCAATCATTATATATAGGTGACTTTATTTATTAGTTTCTCATTAATTAACCTATGTAAGTAAACCAAGTAATATCGTTACCCAAATGGTTAAGTGCCTTGTGTTTGGTTAGAATAAAACAAAGATACACAATATGGGAGAGGGGTGAATTTTTTCTTTACAATATTCTAGAAAGATTGAAATTTTTAATCCTTTTCATTGTTTATGTAGATATGAATCATTTTATTCTTTAAGTAAGATGTATAATTGAAAATATGAGAAGAATAACATGAAAGTTTTTATAGTGTTTTGGTTGAAAAAGATCTCCAAGAACACCCCACAAACACTCTCTCATAAAGCTTGGTGATTTTAACTAGACAAATCCTCTTATCACAATACCTTCAAAACCGAGTAGAGGCAGCTGAAACCTATTTAATATGTCTTTTATAGGTCCTTATTGTTCTTTTGAGGGACCAAAAAATATCTACAACTTAGTTCGATAATCTGACACTCCACCATGACTGAGTATTATTAAGAAATACTCTAATAAAATTAATAGTACTTGATTTGGCTGAGCGGAAAATTTATATCATAGTTGCAGTAGAAATTAAAAGATAACATATCATTTTATTTATAGAAATGATTATTCAAGAAAGAAAAACTTCAAAGTGATCCTAGTTTCAAATGATCTTCCAGAAAGGTAAAAAAAATAGGAGTAGTAATAATAATTTACTGAACACGTGATTGAAACAAGTTTGTCTTCAAAGTATAGCTCTTCAGAATAACAAATATGTTTTTTCCTTTTAGTAGTGGTACTATTTGTTGGATGATGTATCTCTTTTTATTTAAAAATAAAAACTCAACTTTTTTTCAATTAAACAGATCTAAGAATATTTTCTAATAAATTGTGATCATTTTAATTTTAAATGTTAAAATAAATTTTGGAACTCCCCTTAGACATTGAAATGATTTAATTATTTGAACACTAGACTTTGAATCAGTCATAAAAAACGTTGAAAAGATATTTAATTTTATCAAGAAAATTGTAGAAAACCCATAAAATATCTCGAATTTAAAACTCTATGGTTGAATAAGTCAAATGTAGGGTTTCTCTATGCAGAAATGAACTGAAAAAGTATGGTTGAAAATGTATGTTTCATTAAAAAAATTAGGACAACCATACATTTATTATCAATATGCAGGGTTACTACAAAATGTGGGGTTCCCAAACCATAAGTTCCTCTTACAAAATCTATGGTATGAATAGTATTTCTATATTATTTATAAATACATCTAGAATAATTTAGAAAAAAACTATAACCTGTAAATATGATAAATTTCTCAATAAATATAATACTTTAAAACAATTAAAGTAATTTCATTAGTAAAAAACAACGGTATTTGTTAGTATCAAAATAATAAAGATTCATAGAGTATTGATGATATAATACATTCCTAACAATCTCCCCTTTTCTATGATCACAAAACTCATATATCAAATACTTGTAGAAAAAATCATAAATTTAAACAAAAATAAATAAATTCATTAAATATATATAATATAATATTATAGTTTTCAGTTAAAGTTTTATAATATGTGAATAAATAAATAATATCATAAGTTATTCTTTCCAAATAAAAGAGATTCATTTGTTATCCTTATTTAATAATTATATTTCAAATAATGGTTATAAGTTAAAATAATGTTGTATTTACCAAATTATATCTATATTTTTGTGATATAAAGAAAAGTAATAGAAAATGGTAAATTACATAGTAAATAAAGACCAACATTGGTAGTAAATGTTTAGTTAATATATGATAAAATCGTTTCCTATTAAGGAACTAGATATAGAAAAATATAAATAAATAAATAAATAAAATTATAATAATTAATAATTTCTTATTAAAAACGTGCTGCCATGAATTAGGCTAGTGGAAAAGTTCCTTTTGGGGTTTCAGGGAGATCTCAGGTTCGTGTATCCCCAACTTCTTACATGTGGTTGTTTACCTGTTTCCTTATAGGATTATAGTTCCCCTTCCTTGATTGTTTGGAAAATTTTATTAATTTTGTTTTCTATGGGAATAAATATTAATTTACTAAAAGGGTTAAGAGGAATAATGTGATGAGGGAGAAGGTTTTTGTTCAGATGAGGTCTTAGATGACAATTAATCCCGAACATCGTTATTAACACCTTTGAGGTTTTCCATCAACCCTCTAAAATTATGATTAAACATATCATTCTACTATTTCATCAAAATCATTGACTCCTATCCTAATTTTAAACTATCAAATAAATTAACCTTCAAAAAACTCATGAACATTGTCTATAAAATGAAAAAACTTTGAAAATATCTCACTTAACTCATTAGAAATACTTCTTATACCTTGATAATCAGATGTTAATTTCTTAACAATATCTTCTTGATTTTCTAAAAAAACATGAAGTGTATCACTATCACACTGTAGATTATGAATTTGATCATTCTTAGAAGAAAAAACTACAGTTATAGATTCAAAAATTATTATTAAATATGGAGAAGGTGGGTATATATAAGTATAAGATATTTATAGATTAGATCCTCTTCTTTGTGATCGAAAGTCACTTTACAAATAGTTTTTAAAATCTCAAAAATATAATTTTGAAATAGATTCTATTTTTATATTCCCAATATGATTAAACATTTCCTTTGAAGTGAATCTAAATCTATCTTTGAAATAGAATTTTCTTAAAGGGAATTCAATTGACATTAAACTTATTCTAACTCTCCTCTTGGAATAGTTGATCTTTGAAAATATTCTAAATATTTTCTAGAGACTTATAGCACACTTTTCAATGTTGAATTATCTTATTTAATATAATTGAACATATATACCATCTCTTTAATTTGGGAATTAAAATAATAAAAAGATTATTATTCATGAATTCTAGATCATTGTCAAACTTTAACAACAATTAGGAACATACCTTCATCATTCCCAATGGAAGAAGATAGAAATGAACCCCAGAACTTATTTCTTCCCTCAAAATTATATAGCATCCTTTTATAAGGATTATAAAGTAGTAAATACTATATGATTTTCTATTATTTCATTAGTTTAAACCGTTTATGGTTTCAATTATCACCTCTTTGGGTATTCTTCTCAATTCTTTCTTCTAAAAGAGATTCTTTCTCATTGTTATTCTCATCTTTCCTTTATAAAAAAGTAACTGTTACACTAATAAACATTGGTTATTCAAATTCTTCAATTTCATCAACTTTAGCTTCTTGATTCTAAACTTTAGGTTCTTCCCTTTTTCTATGCCTTGTTATAAAGTCCTCATTGTTTGTTTCTTCTGGGGGTTCTTCAAAATAATGATGAACACTTCTTACAGTAGGTGGATATCTAACATCAACCATGAGTCTCTTACCGGTTTCTTTAAGAACATCCACTATTATTTATTCTCCAAATTCTTCAACATCAAGTAATAATAATCTAGTTGATTTATCATTTTCTTTCTCCCCCCTGAGAATTATCACCAACATGAATTAGTTTTTCAATTAATGCGATCCAAAATAAACCTTATTTTCATAAGATTTTATAAGAAATAATATTACTATGATGAAATATAAAGGATTTCTTTATATAAATAATAATACTATTCTTATCCAAAATCAGAGAAATAATCCTACCATATGGATAAGAATACCTTATATTCTCTTTCTCATAGTAATGATGCATATAACGTAGCATATATCTATTGACTTTAAACATGATGTCACTCAATATAAAAAACATTACGTACATATCTGGAATGATAATTTTCTCTAACTATGAAATCCATGGTATTATTTTAAACTAAATGAATTTTACCAGTACCTTATAGTAAACATCAAGATATTTAATGAAAATATTTCATAATAAGAAAGATATAAAATGAAAAGACATAATATACTCATATTTATACTTCTCATCATTAATAGATCAAATATTGAAATAAAAAACCCCTTCATGGGGACTTTAAAAAATATTATCTATCTTTATTAAGGAAATAATAAACTCCATATCATTTACCTTTACATTGAAAACATCATGTTTGTTGCCTAAACTGAACTAGACATGTTCATAAAATTGTTTTCCTTCATATTTAAAGACAAACTCTATAGATTCTCCATTAAAAATAAATTATAGACTTTGAAAATATAATTCTTTCTTTTATAATATACTCAGGTAAAACAACCACTCAAAATCTACTACATTGCCTTTAATAACTCTTCTAACATCTTATGAAGAGAATTGGCACTTAGATCCACTTATTCCACCATATTTTATCCTTTTTGGATATCACATTTCTAGAAATATGAAGGGTTGAGGTTTGTATTTTAGAGTTTTGAAGGGAAAATGAGATCTCTAAAATTCAGAAAGGGTTTGAGATTAAGGTTAAGATTTTGAATTTAGTTCGGTTTCCTAATCCAAATACTCATATTAATCGTTATTATTTTTTATTTTAAAAATGAATTTTGGAAAAGAGTAATAAATCCATAATTCATTAAACAAATAGTAAATAAATAATAATATAATAGAATTAATTAAACAATTAATACTAAATTAAGAAAATCAATCAATAATAAAATAAAAAAACTATTTGAAATTAAATATTAATAAGTATATCTTAATAGATTCAAAACATATTTTGGGAAGTGGTTTAGTGAAAATATATGAAACATGGTATTTATTATTTAAAATTCCAAATATATATAATTTTTGAAAACACTATCTCTTAAAAAATGATACATCATATCCGTATTCTTAGTTCTATAAAGACTTACAAGATTTTTTGAAATATTTATTCACTTCTATTGTCATATAAAATATGAATATTATTGAAATTATGTCCAAAATACAGTAGTGTATGTTTAATATACAAAAATTATGCACAAAAATTTCTATCAGAAATATATTTTACCTCATATTATGATTATGAAATTTAATGTTGTTTATTACATGACCATGAAACTAAGGACATCCATAAAAATGATAGGTACCTGTAGTATTTTTTTATATAACCTACAACCTCTAAAATCAGAATCTAAATATGATATTAAATTAAAATCAAAAGTTTATGGGTAAACAAAATATTGACAAATATTTTCTTTTAAATACCTAAAAAATATTCTAATAGCAATAATATGGGATTATTTTGGGTTTTATTGAAATATAGCACATAGATAGATGGAAAACATAATTCCGAATATACTAGCAGTAAGATATATAATAATATAAATCGTACCTCTGTAAATCTTACTATAAACTGGTTTTCCAAAGGCATCAAAATCGTGTTTTATATTGGTACACATGGGAGTTGTATAAGTTTTACTATTTTCTTGTCCAATTTTTTTTCAATAAATCAATAATATATTTTCATTGATTTAAAAATTTCCATAATATTTCTTACAAATTTGAAAATAAAGAAATAAATTTAATTCTCCCATTATACTCATTTCAAATTCTTTTTCAATAAGTTTATAAATAGAATTTCAAATCATTTTATTGGTTGTACCAAAGATACCAGCTTATACATAAATGTTTACTAAAAATATATCATAAAAAACATATTTCTAAAGGGATAAAGATATTCCAATCCTATAGAAAATTCATTTTCTAGTAAAAAAACATAATCATTCATACTAATATCTAGGTGCTTGTTTAAGGATATAAAGAGATTTAGTAAGTTTGATAACCAAATTTTGAATATGAGAAATTTCAAAACCTTTTCGGTTTTCAATATAAAATTAATTCATTAAAAATCCATTTAGAAAATTTGATTTGATATTCATATGATATAATTTAAAATTCTTGTATGATTCATAATCTTAACGGATTCAAATAGATTATAATCTAACAACAGGTACAAAGGTTTCATCACAATCTTTTCCTTATTCTTGATTATATCCTATTAAAAATAATTATGATTTATTTCTAGAATTTATTCATGGGTCTTCTTTATTATTTCTATAGTCCAATTTGGTTCCTATTACTGGATGATTTGATGGTCTGTCAACTAATTCCCAAACTTTTTTTTATTCTAACCTGGTTTGTTCTTCTTATATAGCTATTTCCCAAATTTCATCTTCTAATAATTATTATACAGTTTTAAGTTCCAATTAAGATAGAATGGTAGATAATTCATCTAGATTTCCTACATTTAATCTAGTACTTACTCCTATATCTAGATATCATATTGTTTTTTCTAAAGAATATTCCTTTAATGTTATATATTGTCTTGGTAAGACATTTTCAAGTTCCCCAGTTTCATCTTCTGCTCAACAAGACAAAATTTTATCATATTCTAGTTTATTTTTAAGATAATCTTTATCCATTTCAAGTCTCAGGTTGTCTAATGAATCAATAACTAAATAAGTTATATTTTTTATATGATAAAAATGGTATCTTTAATTAAACTTCACAATAATATATTGTTTAACTATCCTCGACATTTTATTATATAAACTATAAGATTTTGAGGTAGAAGAATATCCGATAAATATTTCTTCATTAGGAATTGGATCAAATTTACTAAGTAATGTAACATCCCAAGTAAGTAATGAATAATAAATATTTTTATCTTTGTCTATTAATGATTAAGATAGGGTTTTAGAGGCTTAAAATGAAAATAAATACAATCTTATGCATGGAATACACTAATATTATTAAAAGATTGTCTTACGACCTTTTGATGGAAAACCCCTTTTAAATCAAACTTTTGACAATTTTATAATCTCTATTTTTCAAAATAAACATATTCATTATGATTGGTACATTTAAATTTACATTGTATAAATTTTTGGTATTTTTATGACAATGTTCATTTTCTAATGAATAGTGAAAAAAACTGCATTTTACATCAAAACTGCTTTTTAATTTAATTTAATTATATGGTTAGATTATATTTTTAATTAGTCTTAATGTGTAATATGAATATATTTTTACCATTTAATCCAATGGTGGTCATTAGGATTAATTTTACATTGAAATTGGTCATAAACTAATGCCAAACTTTTCATAGATATTGTTTCAAAAAAACCCGCTATTTGTTTTGACAACGAGAATTATTTTTAAATCAATTATTGGAATTTATGTGTTTGTAATTTGTTAAAATGGATTAAATATTTGGAATCATAAGGTCAAAATTATGTAATTAAGACTTTTTTGTTTTTGGACATTCTGAATAGTAACGACGGTAATTATCTTTAATTATCTTGATTAATGAGTAATCGGGTAGTTAAGGATAATAAAATAATATCATAATAATAAAAAAATGACACAAAAATGTGTCCTAAGGCTACTTGTTGTATTACGGCCGACCATGGGATTCCTTTTTCCAAACTTGGGGACCCCATGAAATCACTTTTGTGAGAAAGTAACTTTTTATCTTTTTATTTTTTAAAGAAAGTAAATATAACAAGAATGTATCACCTGATTAAAGCATTTTTAATTTTGTCTACATAAATGATATTTTGGACTATAAATAGTCATTGGAAATCTAAAATGATTTTCTACATCATAGTATTTTTTTATAATTTGTAGACATTAAATAAATTAAATTATTTATGACATCATAATGATGCAGCGATGACCTCATTATTTGACGATTTAAATAAAATGGAAAGATATTGTAAAATCTAAGACCTAAAAATGTCCAAAACCTATTGGGTGGGTCTATTTCGAACCCTTATCACCTTATACTAGAATTATATCAATGTGGGACCTTTAAAACCTGAAACCCATTTTAAAATAAAGTAACATTTCTTTACTTTCCAAGAGTGCCCCTCCTCTCCTCTTATAAAAGCCCCCCACCTCTACATCCTTACCCACACTTCCAAAGCCTTTGGATCGGCCAAACCCTGCCCATTTTGTCTCTCCACTTCCCTCTATTACTCCTTGAAGCCTCACTTTGGGCAGAAGTCTTCCCAAGGAAGCCTTTGAGCTCAAACCAAAGGGAGTTACCCGATTTTAAGGTAATGTCTTCACTTGAGTCCTTTTGTTTTATTTTGCTTCTCCAACCCCCTAAACTCTTTTTATTCATTTCCTTTGTAACAAATACAGTATATTCAATACACTAGGATGTTTTTATAAGAAGTATTCGAGCAACACTTACACACACCTACATCTAATGGTTAAAGGACATACTGTTTCTGTGGATGGTGAATTTATGCCTCCCGAAACAATGATTGTTCAACATTATTTTAACACCTTCAAAAGTGGACATTAAGATGTAACTATATTTATATATGATATATAATATGTTTATTTTTTCCTTAAGATTCTGTATTTTTCATTTTGGGCATACCTTTATGGTTTCCATTATGGGTAAACGCGATATCTTCATTTAAGGAAGTGCGGACTACCACCCCCTCAAAGTGATTTGATTCGTTAAATACCATATGTGGGACGTATAAAGGATGGAACTATGATATTATATATGATATTATACTGGATTTATAATATACCTTTATATCATTATGATTCCATTCTATAAAATACGAAATAGAAATGAAAGTAGTGTTCATGCGTAAGTACGGCTTACCGTCTCCATGAACGGTGCATTTCATTTCTTACCTCTAAATGATTATGCAATATTATAAATGCATGAATGTAATGGATATATATTAAATATGTGATATCTACATCATGAATACCATTCTGGATATAATGGATACATGAAAAAATTGTAATTATAAAGGGATTATTTTTTACTCAAGTACCAATGATCGTTAAAACGACCGTTATTAACTTAAATAATTACATAGTGTTCATGACATGGAAATAAGTGATATAAAAGGAATAATGAACTTGAAAAAGGTTCTTAAACAAGTAGAAATTAATTCAAGTTTATTATTCAGGAGATTAAAGAACGACCGAGTCAAGTCGGACCCGAGGTATGGGACTTCATCTCAATCTCCTTTCATTGAGGCATATTTTGTTTTATACACAACCTTATTTTATAAGGTGTATAAACCCCTTTGAATTTTACATTTATTCAAAAGGAATCCTTTTTATACGAAGCGTTTACTAAACGACAAAAGGGAATGTATTTGTCGTATGTATGCGGCGACAACGACTTCTCCGTCGTCGTGACCATTATTTGAGTTTCGGCTTCCTCTACAAGCCATACCTTTTTTTAAAGAAAAATAAATACCATGTTTTACTTTTCTTTTATTTTGGTATTGAAAATGGTTTTCATAATGTTTTTATATCAATGTGTTGTATTGATATCTTGTTATTGAAAGGTGGAAATGTTATGTTTCCTTTGGGCATGTTTTATGTGATACGATTATGTTGAGGCTCTTGGGCATTATTATGAAGATGGGTGGTTCCGTGATAAACTAAGGGCGAGTGAGCCCGATATAGCTCTACAATGCATTGGGTAACGCGAAGGAGTGAAACGTTAAGGTTTCTCAGAAGAGATTTAGGGAATATACTGTGATGGGTATTCCAAACGTAACAAAGAGGGTTACTCCCTACGTAAGAATGTTATGAATGCCTCAAGTTACCTTTATGTCTTCTGATTTCTATGATTTATTCATGATTTGATGAGTTATGTTAAAGTGATTATGTTTTATGGGTAAAGTATGATTTCATTCTTATGTATATATGTACCCATGTTTCCTTTCCATATATTTTTATATCCCTTACTGAGCTTTTTATGCTCATCCCAAGTTTTTTTGAAATGTTTTTCATAGGTCAAGGGAAAGGTACATGATATGATGATAGTGTCAAGGAAGTGTCAAGAAAGAATCCATGTTTTATTTTAAATATGTTTCCATTTATGGGAAAAAATAATACTATCTTTATGTAACCATTTTGTTTATATGTGGAATGTAATGCAAGTTTTATGATCTAATTATCTAAAACTCTAAACCCGAAAAGATCCTCAATATGTAATCTTGTAATAACTCAAGATTAAGTAAGGTTTAAGGTTGGGGCCTTATAGTTGGTATCAAAGGTCGGTTTAGATAACTTTAGGAGTTAGAATTCTATTAAATGATTATCCAAAAATATTTTTTTATGGTCAAATTGAAATGATATAGCATTTGAAGATTACCATGTTGCTTCATCTAAGACATATTTGTTCAGAATGGTTTTCTGTAGAAGAAACAGGGAAGCAGTGCTAGGAAGGCATGTAGAAGGAAATAACCTTCCGAATCAGCATCCCGAGATGGTCAGAATTAGAACTGAACAGTTTGTTGCAGTAATGGCACAGTGGACTCAAGCGATAAATGGCGGTGGTATCCATGCACGAGACCAGCCAGATCAACCGCAGAGGAACATGTCAGTGGTTGAACATTTCATGAGGCAACATCCCCCATCATTCAGAGGATCATCTGACCATGTGCTAGCTGAAGGGTGGATTAAAGCACTGGAGAAGATTTTCGATGTCATGGGGTGTTCATACAATCAAAAGGTTAGTCTTTCTATTTACCGTTTGGAGGGTGAAGTAGATCATTGGTGGTCAATGGTTAAAAATATCAGAAACGCTGATGAGATTGATGCTCTTAACTGGGATGAATTCAAAGGTATGTTTCTTGAGAAGTATTTTCCTAAGGTTGTTCGACTTAGGATGGAAAAGAAATTCTTGGAATTGAGGCAAGAGGAAGACTCAGTGGCTGCCTATGAAGAAATTTTCACTCGATTGGCAAGGTATGCTCCAAATTTTATCCGAGACCTTGATAGTAAAATCAATCGTTTTTACTCAGGATTAAAGCCAAAATATTGAAGGGCATTAGCTTCTCGTGAGTTTAAAAGTTATGAAAAGCTTGTTCGATGTGCTGAGAAGGTGGAAATGGAGTTTTCTGATGATCAAGTGTTCTATAACAACCAACAAAAGAAGAGACCAAGGTGGCAGGAGAAAGGGAAGAATTCTTCAAAAAAGTCTGATGGTAAGAAAACTAATTTTTCAGTTTGTGATAAATGTGGAAAAAGGCATGCTGGGGAATGTCTTCTGAATTCTGGAAAGTGCTACTGATGTGGTAAGATGGGACATAAGTCTCGTGATTGCACTAAAAAAGATCAAAGTGAAGGTAAGACCAAATTTGATTTACAGTTAGTGAAATGTTTTAAGGGCAATGAGATGGGTCACTATGCAAACAAGTGTCCGACAGAGAGCTTGAGTAATGGGAAGCAGTTAGAGTATAAGCAGAAAGGGGTGGTGAAATCCTTTTCAACTACTTCAGCAGATGTCGGGCCATCAAATGATGTTGTATCAGGTACTTGGTTTGTTTTTTCAGATTATGCCAGTGTATTGTTTGATTTGGGGTCTACACATTCTTTCATCTCTGAAACCTTTTCTAGTAAAATGGGAATACCATCTCAAGAAATGACTCCTGAACTTGTGGTAAAAACACCTGGGGGAAATGTTGAGGCAAAAAGAATTTATAAGAATCTTCCTATCCTTATCTGTGGAAACAACCTACTTGAAAACCTTGTTTTTCTACCTCTAGTAGAGTTTGATGTTATCTTTGGTATGGATTGGCTCTCTATTTACCATGCTAAGATTGACTGTAGAGCTAAAGAAGTTTCTTTTCAGAAAGACTTTCAGTTTGTGTACAAGAATTAACCCTTACTTTTGATAACATATCAAGAGGCCGAGAAACTTGTAAAAGATGGAAATGAATGTTACCTTGCACACATCATTGGAAATAAAGGAACAGTTCAGATTAATGATGTGCCAGTAGTAAATGAGTATCCTGATATTTTTCCTGATGAGTTGCCTAGAATAATACCAGATCAGGAAGTTGAGTTTACTGTTGACTTAGTTCCTGATGCTAAGCCAATTTCAAAACCCCCTTATCGATTGGCTCAAATTGAACTTTTAGAGTTGAAGGAGCAATTGCAAGATTTATTAGAGAAAGGTTTCATTCGACCTAGAACATCACCATGGGGTGCTCCTGTTTTATTTGTTAAAAAGAAAGATGGTTCTATGAGACTTTGCATTGATTATAGAGCCTTGAATAAAATCACTGTTAAGAATAAATATCCATTGACTCATATCGATGATTTGTTTGATCAGCTCCAGGGAGCTCAGTATTTTTCAAAGATTGACCTGAGATTGGGGTACCATCAGCTAAAGGTAAAGGAATCAGATGTTCCGAAGACCGCCTTCCGTAAAAGATATGGCCATTATGAATTTGTAGTAATTCCTTTTGGGCTAACCAATTCACCTGCTGTATTCATGGACTTAATGAATAGAATTTTCCATGAGTTCTTGGATAAGTTTGTGGTGGTTTTCATTGATGATATTTTTGTGTTTTCTAAAAGTAAATAGGATCATGAAAGACATTTAAGGGTTATCTTCCAAACCTTAAAAGAAAAGAAACTGTATAGAAAATTCAGCAAGTGTGAGTTTTGGTTGCAACAAATTTATTTCCTTGGTCATATTGTTTCTAAAGATGGGATAACTGTTGATCCTGCAAAAAAAAGTTGTGGAAGACTGGCCAAGACCCACAAATGTAATAGAGATTCGTAGTTTCCTTTGTTTGGCAGGCTATTACTGATGGGTTTTTAGAAATTTTTCACGGTTATCTAGTCCAATTACTAAGCTAACTCGTAAGGGTGTTAAGTTTATCTGGACAAAATAGTGTGATGATTGTTTTTAGGAATTGAAAAGAAGATTGGTGAATACTCCAGTTTTGGCACTACCTTCCAGGAATGGTGATTTTGTTATATATAGTGACGCTTCATTGAAAGGACTTGGTTGTGTCCTAATGCAGAATGATCAGGTAATTTCTTATGCTTCATGTCAGTTGAAAACTCATGAGGTAAATTATCCTAAACATGATTTGGAATTAGCTGCTATTGTTTTTGCTTTAAAATTTTGGGGGCATCATTTGTATGGAGTAAAGTGTGAAATATATACCGATCACAAAAGTTTAAAGTATATATTCACTCAGAAAGAATTGAACATGAGACAAAGGAGATGGCTAGAATTAATCAAGGATTATGATTGTACAATTCATTACCATCCAGGAAAAGCAAATAAAGTGGCTGATGCTTTGAGTCGAAAAAGTAATACTTTATTAGCAATGTTGCGTTTGGAACGTGATCCTTTGGTTAAGGATTTGATGAACTTTGGCATAGATGTTGTTGGTGCAGGAATTTCTTCTGTTTTGTTTCAGGTATCAGTGAGATCATCTCTATCCGATAGAATCAAGCAAGCACAGAAGCAAGACTGTGAGTTGCAGAAAAAGGTAGAGCTGGTTCAGAAAGGTAAGTTGCCTGAATTCAACGTTGATAATGATTTCGTTTTGAGATTTGGGAAGAGATTGTGTGTGCCTTGTGATTCAAAGTTAAAGAGAGAGTTGTTATGTGAAGCTCATAGTTCTCCGTTTTCAGTTCATCCTGGCAGTACTAAGATGTACATAGATCTGCGGGAGTATTACTGGTGGGATGGAATGAAAAGAGATATTGCTGATTTTAATATGAAGTGTTTGACTTGTCAGTAGGTTAAAGCAGAGCGGAAGTTACCGAAAGGGATGCTTCAGCCTTTACCAGTGCTAGAGTGGAAATGGGAGAATATATCGATGGACTTTGTTGTGGGATTACCGAAGACATCTCGAGGTAATAATGCAATCTGGGTTATTGTTGATCGCTTGACCAAATCTACTCATTTCCTTGCTATATGAGATACTTTTCCCCTAGATCAACTCTGTCGTTTGTATCTTAAAGAGATAGCCAGGTTACATGGAGTTCCTCTCTCCATTTTATTTGACCGTGATCCCAGTTTCACTTCTAACTTTTGGAAAGGCCTTCAGAAGTCGTTGGGTACTGAAATAAATTTTAGTACAGCTTTTCATCCCCAATCAGATGGGTAGTCAGAATGAACAATTCAGACCTTCGAGGATATGCTACGAGCTTGTTCGATGGATTATCAGGGAAGTTGGGACCAACATCTTTCTTTGGTTGAATTTTCTTATAATAACAGTTTTCATTCTAGTATACAGATGGCACCATTTGAGGCATTATATGGGAAGTGGTGTCGAACTCCAGCTTTCTGGGATGAAGTGGGTGAAAGGAAGTTTATGGGACTAGAATTGGTAGAAGAGATGGTAGAAAAAGTTCAACTGATTCAGAAACACATGAGAACAGCTCAGAGTAGGCAGTAGAGTTATGCGGACAACAGGAGGAAGGATCTCTCTTTTGAGGTAGGTGATCATGTTTTTCTCAAAGTATCACCATGGAAAAGTATGATGCGATTTGGTAAGAAAGGAAAGCTGAGTCCAAGGTTCATTGGACCATATGAAATTCTGGAGAGAGTAGGATCAGTTTCATACCGGGTGGCTTTACCTCCGAGTTTATCTCAGGTACACAATGTTTTTCATGTTTCGATGTTGAGAAAGTACATGCCAGATCCATATCATGTTTTGAGTCCAGAGGTAGTTCAGCTGGAAGAGAATCTATCTTATGAGGAACAACCGGTCCAGATTCTTGACCACAGGGAGAAAGTGTTACGAAATAAGGTGATTAATCAGGTAAAGGTTTTGTGGAAAAACCACATGATGGAAGAGACAACATGGGAATCTGAAAATTCAATGAGGGATAAGTACCCCCATTTATTCGATAAGTAAATAAATTGTGGGGACACAATTTTCTAATGGGGGGAAGGATGTAACATCCCAAGTAAGTAATTAATAATAAATATTTTTATATATGTCTATTGATGATTAAGATTTTGTTTTAGAGGCTTAAAATGAAAATAAATACAATCTTATGAATGGAATACACTAATATTCTTAAAAGATTGTCTTACTGCTTTTTGATGACAAACCATTTTTAAATAAAACTTTTGACAATTTTATAATCTCTATTTGTCAAAATAAACATATTCATTATGATTGGGAAATTGAAATTTACATTGGATAAATTTTTGGTATTTTTCTGACAATGTTCATTTTTTAATGAATAGTGAAAAATACTGCATTTTACATCAAAACTGCCTTTTCATTTAATTTAATTATATTGATAGATTATATTTTTAGTTGGTCTTAAAGTATAATCTGAATATATTTTTACCATTTAATCCAATAGTGGTCATTAGGATTAATTTCACTTTGAAATTGGTCATAAACTAATGCCAAACTTTTCATAGATATTGTTTCAAAAAAAACCCGCTATTTGTCTTGACAACATGAATTATTTTTAAATAAATTATTGCAATTTATGTGTTTGGAATTTGTTAAAATGCATTACATATTTGGAATCATATGGTCCAAATTATGTAATTAAGATTCTTTTGTTTTTGGACATTATGAATAGTAACGATGATAATTATCTTTAATTATCTTGATTAATGAGTAATCGGGTAGTTAGGGATAATAAAATAATAATATAATAATAAAACAAATGACATTAAAATGTGTCCTAAGGCTACGGGTTGTCTTATGGCCGACCATGGGATGCCTTGTTCCAATCTTGGGGACCCCGTGAAATCACTTTTGTTAGAAAGTGACTTTTTATCTTTTTATTTTTTAAAGAAAGTAAATATAACAAGAATGTATCACTTGATTAAAACATTTTTAATTTTGTCTACATAAATGATATTTTGGACTATAAATAGTCATTGGAAAGATAAAGAAAATTTCTACATCATAGTATTTGTTTAATAATTTTTAGACATTAAATAAATTAAATTATTTATGACATCATAATGATGCAGTGATGACCTCATTATTTGACGATTTAAATAAAATGGAAAGATAATGTAAAATCTAAGACCTAAACATCTCCAAAACCTATTGGGTGGTTATATTTAGAACCCATATCACCTTATCCTCAAATTATATCAATGTGGGACCTTTAAAATCCGAAACCCATTTTAAAATAAAGTAACATTTATTTACTTTCCAAGAGTGCCCCTCCTCTCCTCTTATAAAAGGCCCCCACCTCTACCTCCTTACCCACACTTCCAAAGCCTTTGGCTCGGCCAAACCCTACCCATTTTGTGTCTCCACTTCCCTCTATTACTCCTTGAAGCCTCACTTTGGGCAGAAGTCTTCCCAAGGAAGCCTTTGAGCTCAAACCAAAGGGAGTTACCCGATTTTAAGGTAATGTTTTCACTTGAGTCCTTTTGTTTTATTTTGCTTCTCCAACCCCCTAAACTCTTTTTATTCATTTCTTTTGTAACAACTCCAGTATCTTCAATATACTAGGATTTTGTTATAAAAATTATTCGAGCAACACTTACACACACCTACATCTAATGGTTAAAGGACATACTGTTTCCGTGGATGGTGAATTTATGCCTCCCGAAACGATGATTGTTCAACATTCTTTTAACACCTTCAAAGGTGGCCATTGCGATGTCACTATATTTATATATGATATATAATATGTTTATGGTTTCCTTAAGCTTCTGTATTTTTCATTTTGGGCATACCTTTATGGTTTCCATTATGGGTAAACGCGATATCTTCATTTAAGGAAGTGCGGACTACCGCCCCCTCAAAGTGATTTGATTCGTTAAATACCATATGTGGGAAGTATAAAGGATGGAACTATGATATTATATATGATATTATACTGGAATTATAATATACCTTCATATAATTATGATTCCATTCTATAAAATACGAAATAGAAATGAAAGTAGCGTTCATGCGTACGTACGGCTTACCGTCTCCATGAACGGTGCATTTCATTTCTTACCTCTAAATGATTATGTAATATTATAAATGCATGAATGTACTGGATATAAATGACATATATTATATCTACATCATGAATAAAATTCTGGATATAATGGATAAATGAACAACTTGTAATTATAAAGGGATTATTTTTGACTCAAGTACCAATGATCGTTAAAACGACCATTATTAACTTAAATAATTACATAGTGTTCATGACATGGAAATAAGTGATATAAAAGGAATAATGAACTTGAAAAAGGTTCTCAAACAATTATAAATTTACTCAAGTTTATTATTCAGGAGATTAAAGAACAACCGAGTCAAGTCGGACCTGAGGTATGGGACTTCGTCTCAATCTCCTTTCATTGAGGCATATTTTGTTTTATACACAACCTTCTTTTATACGGTGTATAAACCCCTTTGACTTTTACGTTTATACAAAAGGAATCTTTTTTATATGAAGCATTTACTAAACTAAAAAAGGTAATGTTTTTGTCATACGTATGCGGCAACAATGACTTCTCCGCCGCCGTGACCATTATTTGAGTTTCGGCTTCCTCTACAAGCCATACCTTTTTTTAAAGAAAAATAAATACCATGTTTTACTTTTATTTTATTTTGGTATTGAAAATGGTTTTCATAATGTTTTTATATCAATGTTTTGTATTGATATCTTGTTATTGAAAGGTGGAAATGTTATGTTTCCTTTATGCATGTTTTATGTGATACGATTATGTTGAGGTTCTTGGGAATTATTATGAAGATGGGTGGTTCCGTGATAAACTAAGGGCGGGTGAGCCCGATATAGCTCTCCAATGCATTGGGTAATGCGAAGGAGTGAAATGTTAAGGTTTCACCGAAGAGATTTAGGGAATATACTGTGATGGGTATTCCAAACGTAACCAAATTATTCAAGATATACACCTTGAATCCAAGTACTTTAATAAATCTGACTATAGGTTTTATAGTATTCCATTGTTCATAGAATGTATTTTTAATAATGGATTTTATTAAAACTCTAATAATTATATGAAAATATGTGTTTATATATTTTTTCCAAAATTAGGTAGGAATACTATACTCATTTTACATATTTCTTTCCATTTCTCTAATAGTTCCATTTCTTCTTTCTAAAATCCCATTTTGTTAAGGTGTTCTTGGAGAAGAGAAGGCATGTTTAATAACTAATTCTAAAAAAAGAGTTAAATTAATGATTCTAACAATCTTCAACATGATCAACTCTTCATAAAATTAATTTAAAATCTTTTTCATTTTGAACCCTTTTACAAAAGATTACAAACATAGATAAAACCTAACATTTAAATTTTAGAAAATAAACCCAAGTAAATTTTAAAAAACAATCAATTGAAAAAAACATAAGATCTACCATCCATGTTTTCCGCACTTTATGGTTTAAAATAATTCATGTGTAAATGTTCTTAAGGTTTGTATACAATAAATATTTTAAAATATTTTAAGTATGATTTTTTTCTTTACCATTTGAAAATCATCGTAGAGTCTATCTTTATCAAATTTAACAGTAGGAAAATTAGAAACTTTGAGTTTCTTAGAAATTTTTTAAAAATTATATACATTATAGTATCAAATAATCCAATTCTAAATCCAAGATTAATTTGTCTTAGTAGTTAAAAAATACAATTTTTTTAAAACAAGGAATTAAAATACATAGTATAAACATTTTCAGTTATGGGTCCTCAAAAATTAAGCAATTTATTATAAAAAACAGAGTAGGGATTATTAGAGAAATAAACTTAAAATATATCATCATATAGTTGATAGATACTTATTATACTATGATTTAACACTTTAATATATAGTACCTTATTGATTAAAACTGATTTTGGATCTTTGACTAATCAAAATACATATATTTTTCCTTTATAATTGTTTCAAAAAGTAACCAAGATTCTGTCCTGTTTTTCTATTGTATAAAAATTTGAAGAGTATCCACTCATGTGTCTTAAGAATCCACTTTCCACATACCATACTGTATTCTTGATCCTAGGGCCTTTTTGTTGAAGAAAATTTTAAAAAAAACTTTTTTTAGTACCCTAATTTTCTTAGGTCTTGTTATGTCAGTAGGAAAAGATCTTGGTGATTATATTTTACTTATTTTTCCAAAATCTATAGTACTTCATTCATATATACTTTTAGAATAAAATACTTTTCAATTAAATTTATTTGATGATTTCTTAAACAATAGCTATTAGAATAATCCCCTTTAATTCCACAATATAAATATGTGATTCTTGGTATATTTTTGTTCTTAAAAATAAATATGAATTAATTTTTATATAATTTTGATTTTTCTTTATTACTTCCTATTCCATATTTTTGAGGAAATTTTTCACTAAAAATATGATTAAGATATTATTCTCCCTTAGTAAATATTCTTATAGAACTTTTAAATGAATATACTTCATCTTGTAATTTTTTAATTCTATTTTCATGAATAATATAGTTTCAGGTAAATTTGTTAAATATTTTTGTTAATTATATGTGTTTTTTTAGTGTGAAATTTTTTTCATTTAAAACAACATTATGAATATTTTTTATTGATTTATGATTCTTTACAAAAGATTTATATTTTCTTCAAACATTGAGCTATAAGAAGAAAATTTTCTATTTGAATAAATTTCAGAATCAAAAGAAGAAAAATAGTCAGATTATATCACTTCTTTCATTTTAGATATAAATCACAAATTTTTTTGAGATTTTTTTTATATTTCTATAAACCTGATTTAGAAATATTTCTGGATTCTTTAGATACACTTCAATTAGTCGTCATATCATTTTTACCTTTGTGATCAAAATATTTTGTAATATGATATTTATTTTCTTTATTTTACATCTTTCATTTATTTTCCTTTAGTTGTAGGAAATAAGATCTGATATGACCCATTAGATTACATTCATAGCACAATACCTCTTTACATCCTTGATCATTGTTCATTAATAACGTCTTGAATTCTTTCTTATTCCTATATTTTTTTGAATCTTCTGGTTAAGTGATCCAGTTCCATTCTTGCATCTATTCATTCTGAATCATGTGAGATTACTGCATTGTAACAGCCCAAGATTTTATAAAAAATATTCTTTTTAATTTTATAAATGTCTTGTGTTGTACGCTACACCAAAAGGAGCTTGCACAACACGCATCCTTGTCTTGCCTTGCATTACACGCAATCACGACCTTCCTCGATAGCGTGTGTAATACGCAATACCGAGTTTCACTAAACAACGATGTGCTATTAAAATATTATTAAAACTAGCCGTTATGAATAGTAATAACCACTTTTTAGAATTCTGTAAATCTTATTTTTCAAAATTAACTTCATTCTTGGATTCGGAGTATCGAATTTAGCCTAAGGTGAAATTTTGGTACTTTTCGGATAACTTTCATATTCTGATGAATAGTGAAAATTACTAAATTATAATTAAAAACAACTTTTTTAATCAAAATAATTAATAGTGATAAATTATTAATTTGAGTGGTTTTAAAGTATATTTAGAATATATTTTTACAATTTAATACAATGTGGGTCATTGGTTGTAATTTCACATTTAAACCAGACATAATCAAGTGTCAATCTTTTGATATATATTGTTTCCTAAAAACACGCTATTTATTTTAACAGCAGGATTTAATTATAAAATTAATTAATGCAACTTCTATGTTATGAATTTGGTAAAATAGATTTCATTTTTGAATTCGGAATATGAAATTTAGCTTAGGATGAAATTTTGGCATTGTTCTGAAAAACATCAATTTTTGATGAATAGTGAAACTACTAAGTGGTAGTTAAAAAAACTGAATTTTTCATAAAACTTAATTTTGCCGCTTCTGTGAATGGAATTTCGAAAATCCGAGAGACACGGTTAATATCAAGGACTAAAATGTGGTTCAATGAGATGAAAATAATTTTTTGGTGAATAGTAACTTTTTACTTTTTTACCGCGGTTAATAGTAAATAGGGTAACTAAGGGTAAATATGATATTACTATTACCCTAACACATGTCCTAATTCTATTGGACAAGTGTAATTCGACCAAAAACAAACTTAGGAATAAAATATGACCATTTAGGCCCACATGGATTAGATTAGGACATTTATTATTAATTTATTTCAAGAAAGGTTAAAATAGTTAAAATCAAAGTTTAATAAGTAAATCATTTTTAATATGGGGTTATACATAAGATAAATTCGATTGTAAATATTCATTAGAAATCTAAAAAGATTTCCTACATGATGGTATTTTATTTGTAATTTTTAGACATCAAATAATTTAATTTATTTATGACACAACGATGATGCAGTAATTATCTTATTAATGAAATATTGACATAATTGATGTTATAAACACCAAAATAAATGTAATTTGAGCTTTTTTATGAATTCCACTAATTTTCTAGGTTACTATGATATATTAATGTTGATTTAATCAACTTGGTTCGAACATTTAATTCTGTTATGACTTTCACAAAAATCATATATCAAATAGTGTCAAAATTGACACAAAATAGTTTTTAAATCAAATATTATATTATTAATTGTTATTGTATTCCTAAAAATCTAAGGTTCGGCCAAATGACTTAGATAAGGATATATATATTAATAATAAATAATTTGGGGTTCGTTTGGCATGTTATAGTAAGTGTATTAACCATATAGTGAAAGAAAACAAAAAGACATGGTAAAAGTTAAATTATTTAACTTAGAGTTAAATCTAATTGATAAGGTTAAAATAATATCCTAAACTTGTCTAAATTCTATTGGTTGATAGGATTTCGACCCATCCCCACTTTATCTTCGAAATAAGACCCTTTGGAACCATTATAAACCGATTTTGACTTTAATATAAAATAATATTTTGAGATATTCCTAAGGTGCCCCTCTCCTCCCCTATAAAAGGACACCTCCTCCCCCTCCTCCTCACACCAATTTGAGCACTCAAGCTCGGCCAACCCCTGCCAAAATCTCTTCTCCACTTCCCTAGCAACATCCTAGAGGTTCTGGTCTTCCTCAAAGACCAATTCTAGTGCCCTAAGAGGAGGTCTCAAAGAGGCACTTCAAAGAAGAGGTAATTACCGTTACCAATTCTTTCATCTTTATTTCTTCTTCCACTTCTTCTTCTTTAGTTGTTTCATGATAAAGTAATAACATCAGTATTACTTACATACTGATATGTTATTATAAATATGAAACAACCCTAATTCACCTTCTATCCATCCTACGGAAAAATGAAATCACCGCGCGTGCGTACGTACAGAATACCCTCTCCACGCTGTGGTGTAATCTATTTTCCACCATCACCTTACAAGGATGGGTATAATGGTGTAATGAGTAACTATATATGATTATTATTAAGTAATATTGATACTGAAATAATATATATATATACTCCAATACAATTCCACGATCATAGGAACGATATCATCACTCGTGCGTACGTACGGAATACCGTCTCCACGATGTGATGCGACTCGTTCTACATGATCTTCATTTAATAATGATTGTATAAATGAATTGAATGAATGAATATGGTATATAATACACTAATACCATTCTGGAAATGAATTATCTATAACCTAAAGATAAGAATAAGAATTTATTCGACAAAACACGCATAAGAACAAAAAGTTATAAAGACCCGAGTAACAAGTAACAATGAAATATTACTAACAAGAAGATAATAATATGACCATATATGATCTCATATCAATATGTATGATTCTGGAATAAGTCAATAACATTATTTAAACCATTATACAGGAGCTTCGGACACGAACAAAGCAAATCGGACCTAAGGTAAGGGAAATATCACAATCTCATTTTTATCCGAGATTGTTTATTCGTAAGTATTCACTGGGGTGTATTTTTTCATCCACATCCATGTTTCATCAATATGTAATATTATTTCCATCCACCTACAATTGTTTAAATCCATTTTTACCCTTCGGTGAGTTTTCAGTAATATGTATGAAAGGAATCTTTTGTCGTACGAGGTACTTTTTGACTTTTCCGACAAAAGTACGAAGAATGTTTTTTTTAACTTATACGGCATGAATGGATTTTTAAAACATTACTTCAAAGAAGCTTACTTTACAAGTTTTCAAGTTTATTTTTAATCAACTTCTTTTATTTTAAAGTTGTATGACATGTTATGAAAGGAAAAATGTTTTTGAAGAAGAAAGGATATTTTCCTCAAGAATTCAATTCAAGTGTTTTATCAAAATTATTTTCCATCTAAGATAATAAAGGGTTCTGTTTCTATCCATATTTTTACATTGGTTTGACTATGTTGTGATGGAATTATGTTTATGAATTCCTTTATCATATATGAATTGATTTATGATGTCATGATGTTTCAAGAATCCCATTTTTATTACATGGGTTATGTGATGATGTATGATTTATGATTATGTGGCACACATAAGAAAGGATTCATTATAAGATGGGTGGGACCTATATCTCCCTCCAATGCATTGGGTAAAGATTTTATATCTCATGAGATAGACATGGCTGGAACGGAAGGTTATTTCGGTTCAGTGATACATGACTGAAACGAGGAGTGAACTCGGTTCAGAAAGGGACTTTGTCCACTAAGATAGTCTTGGCAATGAGTCATGACTAACAAGAAATGATTTTCCATGATTATGTGTGCATGCCACAAAGTTTCAAGTTTCATGTTATGATTATGGTGATCTTATTTTCACTTCTATGATTTGTTCCATGTTAAGATATTATGATCTCTTTTGCAGGTTATGATTTTCAAAAAAGATATGATATGATTTTTATTTCTTTTGTATACCCTTACTGAGCATTTGAGCTCACCCTTTTATGTTTTCTTTTCCCCAGGATATAATGAAAGGTTTTAGGTAAAAAAAAAGGGATGACCTTTATGGGAGATATTGAAGAACTTTCACCACGATTAGAAGATTACGTTCCGAGTTTCCAAAGACACTAAACTATTACGATCCTTGTGTGTGTGTGTTTTTGTTATGTACTAAGTTTTCCGCAAATGTAATATAATGTCCATGTACGTCAGGCTACGGGTCTCTACAGTTGGTATCAGAGGAAAGGTTTAGTCAACCTTTGGAAACTAGGATGCGAAAACGTTAGTGAGATCCCTAGAGATATTTCTAAGGTATGTCTAGGGATGTCCCTAGGGATAAGTATACGTATAGGTTATAGTAATAGAATTACGCTAACGATCATAGAATTAAACCTAAGATGTTGGATATTGAAGGTACTCCCCCTTTATTATGTTGTTTTCCCTAGCATTATTTTTGCCTCTCACACTATTCTTTTTGGGTTTTAGACGATGGCTGGAACCCGAAGGAACCGTGTTGATCAATGCAATGGACAATGCAATGATTGCCCTCCTGAACAAACAAATGTTATGGGAGATGGAGTGCAAAATATTATTGCTATACTTACACAAGCTATGAATCATTCTGGACTTCCAAATGAGCAGAGAAGGGAACAATATTCTATTGATTCCTTCATGAGGCAACGTCCACCTTCTTTCAGTGGGACTTCCGATCCACTTGTTGCTGAACAATGGATTAGTACCACTGAAAAGATATTTTCAGTTCTTCAATGTTCTGAACATGATAAAGTCATCTTAGCAGTATATCGTTTGGAAGGTGAAGCTGATCAATGGTGGAATCTTATCAAGAATACGAGGCCAAGGGATGAAATTGAGTCCATGGAATGGGACGAGTTCAAGAACTTGTTTTTCAGTAAGTACTTCCCTCGTATTCTTCGAACAAAGATGGAAAAGGAGTTTATTGAGCTGAAGCAGAAGGATGATGAATCTGTTGGTATATACGAAGCGAATTTTACAAGACTTGCAAGGTATGCATCTGGCATTATCATCCAACCTGAAAGTAAAGTTGATCGATTTTTCAGTGGCTTAAAACCAAGTCTTCGAAGGGCATTAGCTATAAGAGACTTCAGTAGCTATGAAGAAATTGTGCATTGTGCTGTCAAGGTAGAAATGGAAGTTGGTGTTACATATCCATCTCATGGTTTTGACAAGAAACGAAAGATGGAGTTCAAGGAGAAATCTCATAATAATGGTGAAAAGAAGATGAATGTTTCCTTATGCACAAGGTGTGGAAAGAAGCATGGTGGAGATTGTCTTAAAGGAACTAGGAAATGTTTTAAGTGTGGAAAAGAAGGTCATCGAGCAGCTGAGTGTCGAAGTAATGGAAAAAGGGTTTCTAATGATGGGAATAAAGCAAACAATGCAGATAACGCACCACCAACACTTCAATGCTTCAAGTGCAAGGAAATGGGGCATTATGCTAATAATTGCCCTAATCCAATGGTTAGTGATGATCAACATGAGCAACCACTGAAGGCAAAGGACAAAGGGAAGTCACATGCGATCACTATTGGCAATGTTGAATATGACAACGATGTGGTGGTATGATTAAGTGTTTATGTAATGGGATTCCAAAATAATGTTGTATCATGGAATATTGGAATATTTATGTATTGGTCTAATGTGGTATTCAAAGTGATTGAGATATTATGCGCATAATGAAAGGAAAACGAGAAAATGAAATGTTTAACAGTATTCATGAGCTCATGATTGATATAAGGACTAAGTTTGAGTATATAGAATTTTGAGGATTTTGGTATGTGAAAAGTGTTAACTTTTAACTGCATTCATGTTTTCACTAAGGTATTCAAGAGAATACACGATTAAGGACTTTGAAAGTTTGGAATGTGACCAACAAAACATATCTTATGGGATCGACGATGGTGTTAAATCTCTGGTAATCGTTTTCACTATGTTATGAGAGTGGACTGCAGTATTATGGATAAGCCTAAATATTAGAATGGATTATGTTGGACATAAGTTAGTATTGTTTAAGGATAGAAGTTTTTTTTCGATATTATTGATGGGATGTTATAGTAATGTAGTCTTAGAAAAAGGACAACCTGCAGGACGGGCGACAGCCCATCGCTTCGGACAAGGCTGTGGGAATCGAACCCACAACCGAAGTGCGACTAGCCTTTATCGCCTACCACTGGCCTACAGGAAGTCCCTGTTTAGTAGAAACTAGTTTTATTATATTAAGCAGTATGATATATGAAGTATAAGTCCATTTTAGGAACCATATATGATTAATCTCACTATAGATCTATTTATGCATATAATTTTTGCTAATCTTTTGTTTGAGACAGATGGAATGACCCATCATTCTATCACATGATCTGCTAACACTTCACGAATAACAAATTAAACTTCATTTATTTAAGAGATGAAGTGGAAATTGTTCAAGGCATGAACAATAGTGAGATTGTACCAAAATAAAGTAAGTATTTATTAAAATTCAAATTTTCTACTTTAGGGGAAATGATCTTGAAAACCAAAAATGTTGTCCTAGTGATCTTATACCTGATGAATCAGATGGTACCTTATATCATCACAAATCTATGGATTTGTGATTACTGGCTTTTCCATAGCCATGTTCTCTACCACTCTCCATCAGAACATGATGGTTAGATTTCTCTTCCATATCCATATTTTCACCTATGTGGAAACCCAATGATTAGTTTATTTGGGTAATCGTTACATTTCATACTTTAGTTTTTTAAAGCCATGTTTTAGTATTCCTTTTTACGATGTGGGTTTCTATTAAAGAAACTTTCGAATAGTAAACCATTTATAACCACGACGAATTTCGAGGGCGAAATTCATTTTAAGGGGGGTAGAATGTAACAGCCCAAGATTTTATAAAAAATATTCTTTTTAATTTTATTAATGTCTTGTGTTGTACGCTACACCAAAAGGAGCTTGCACAACACGCATCCTTGTCTTGCCTTGCATTACACGCAATCACGACCTTCCTCGATAGCGTGTGTAATACACAATACCGAGTTTCACTAAACAACGATGTGCTATTAAAATATTATTAAAACTAGCCGTTATGAATAGTAATAACCACTTTTTAGAATTCTGTAAATCTTATTTTTCAAAATTAACTTCATTCTTGGATTCGGAGTATCGAATTTAGCCTAAGGTGAAATTTTGGTACTTTTCGGATAACTTTCATATTCTGATGAATAGTGAAAATTACTAAATTATAATTAAAAACAACTTTTTTAATCAAAATAATTAATAGTGATAAATTATTAATTTGAGTGGTTTTAAAGTATATTTAGAATATATTTTTACAATTTAATACAATGTTGGTCATTGGTTGTAATTTCACATTTAAACCAGACATAATCAAGTGTCAATCTTTTGATATATATTGTTTCCTAAAAACACGCTATTTATTTTAACAGCAGAATTTAATTATAAAATTAATTAATGCAACTTCTATGTTATGAATTTGGTAAAATAGATTTCATTTTTGAATTCGGAATATGAAATATAGCTTAGGATGAAATTTTGGCATTGTTCTGAAAAACATCAATTTTTGATGAATAGTGAAACTACTAAGTGGTAGTTAAAAAAACTGAATTTTTCATAAAACTTAATTTTGCCGCTTCTGTGAATGGAATTTCGAAAATCCGAGAGACACGGTTAATATCAAGGACTAAAATGTGGTTCAATGAGATGAAAATAATTTTTTGGTGAATAGTAACTTTTTACTTTTTTACCGCGGTTAATAGTAAATAAGGTAACTAAGGGTAAATATGATATTACTATTACCCTAACACATGTCCTAATTCTATTGGACAAGTGTAATTCGACCAAAAACAAACTTAGGAATAAAATATGACCATTTAGGCCCACTTGGATTAGATTAGGACATTTATTATTAATTTATTTCAAGAAAGGTTAAAATAGTTAAAATCAAAGTTTAATAAGTAAATCATTTTTAATATGGGGTTATACATAAGATAAATTAGATTGTAAATATTCATTAGAAATATAAAAAGATTTCCTACATGATGGTATTTTATTTGTAATTTTTAGACATCAAATAATTTAATTTATTTATGACACAACGATGATGCAGTAATTATCTTATTAATGAAATATTGACATAATTGATGTTATAAACACCAAAATAAATGTAATTTGAGCTTTTTTATGAATTCCACTAATTTTCTAGGTTACTATGATATATTAATGTTGATTTAATCAACTTGGTTCGAACATTTAATTCTGTTATGACTTTCACAAAAATCATATATCAAATAGTGTCAAAATTGACACAAAATAGTTTTTAAATCAAATATTATATTATTAATTGTTATTGTATTCCTAAAAATCTAAGGTTCGGCCAAATGACTTAGATAAGGATATATATATTAATAATAAATAATGTGGGGTTCGTTTGGCATGTTATAGTAAGTGTATTAACCATATAGTGAAAGAAAACAAAAAGACATGGTAAAAGTTAAATTATTTAACTTAGAGTTAAATCTAATTGATAAGGTTAAAATAATATCCTAAACTTGTCTAAATTCTATTGGTTGATAGGATTTCGACCCATCCCCACTTTAGCTTCGAAATAAGACCCTTTGGAACCATTATAAACCGATTTTGACTTTAATATAAAATAATATTTTGAGATATTCCTAAGGTGCCCCTCTCCTCCCCTATAAAAGGACACCTCCTCCCCCTCCTCCTCACACCAATTTGAGCACTCAAGCTCGGCCAACCCCTGCCAAAATCTCTTCTCCACTTCCCTAGCAACATCCTAGAGGTTCTGGTCTTCCTCAAAGACCAATTCTAGTGCCCTAAGAGGAGGTCTCAAAGAGGCACTTCAAAGAAGAGGTAATTACCGTTACCAATTCTTTCATCTTTATTTCTTCTTCCACTTATTCTTCTTTAGTTGTTTCATGATAAAGTAATAACATCAGTATTACTTACATACTGATATGTTATGATAAATATGAAACAACCCTAATTCACCTTCTATCCATCCTACGGAAAAATGAAATCACCGCGCGTGCGTACGTACGGAATACCGTCTCCACGCCGTGGTGTAATCTATTTTCCACCATCACCTTACAAGGATGGGTATAATGGTGTAATGAGTAACTATATATGATTATTATTAAGTAATATTGATACTGAAATAATATATATATATACTCCAATACAATTCCACGATTATAGGAACGATATCATCACTCGTGCGTACGTACGGAATACCGTCTCCACGATGTGATGCGACTCGTTCTACATGATCTTCATTTAATAATGATTGTATAAATGAATTGAATGAATGAATATGGTATATACTACACTAATACCATTCTGGAAATGAATTATCTATAACCTAAAGATAAGAATAAGAATTTATTCGACAAAACACGCATAAGAACAAAAAGTTATAAAGACCCGAGTAACAAGTAACAATGAAATATTACTAACAAGAAGCTAATAATATGACCATATATGATCTCATATCAATATGTATGATTCTGGAATAAGTCAATAACATTATTTAAACCATTATACAGGAGCTTCGGACACGAACAAAGCAAATCGGACCTAAGGTAAGGGAAATATCACAATCTCATTTTTATCTGAGATTGTTTATTCGTAAGTATTCACCGGGGTGTATTTTATCATCCACATCCATGTTTCATCAATATGTAATATTATTTCCATCCACCTACAATTGTTTAAATCCATTTTTACCCTTCGGTGAGTTTTCAGTAATATGTATGAAAGGAATCTTTTGTCGTACGAGGTACTTTTTGACTTTTCCGACAAAAGTACGAAGAATGTTTTTTTTAACTTATACGGCATGAATGGATTTTTAAAACATTACTTCAAAGAAGCTTACTTTACAAGTTTTCAAGTTTATTTTTAATCAACTTCTTTTATTTTAAAGTTGTATGACATGTTATGAAAGGAAAAATGTTTTTGAAGAAGAAAGGATATTTTCCTCAAGAATTCAATTCAAGTGTTTTATCAAAATTATTTTCCATCTAAGATAATAAAGGGTTCTGTTTCTATCCATATTTTTACATTGGTTTGACTATGTTGTGATGGAATTATGTTTATGAATTCCTTTATCATATATGAATTGATTTATGATGTCATGATGTTTCAAGAATCCCATTTTTATTACATGGGTTATGTGATGATGTATGATTTATGATTATGTGGCACACATAAGAAAGGATTAATTATAAGATGGGTGGGACCTATATCTCCCTCCAATGCATTGGGTAAAGATTTTATATCTCATGAGATAGACATGGCTGGAACGGAAGGTTATTTCGGTTCAGTGATACAGGACTGAAACGAGGAGTGAACTCGGTTCAGAAAGGGACTTTGTCAACTAAGATAGTCTTGGCAATGAGTCATGACTAACAAGAAATGATTTTCCATGATTATGTGTGCATGCCACAAAGTTTCAAGTTTCATGTTATGATTATGGTGATCTTATTTTCACTTCTATGATTTGTTCCATGTTAAGATATTATGATCTCTTTTGCAGGTTATGATTTTCAAAAAAGATATGATATGATTTTTATTTCTTTTGTATACCCTTACTGAGCATTTGAGCTCACCCTTTTATGTTTTCTTTTCCCCAGGATATAATGAAAGGTTTTAGGTAAAAAAAAAGGGATGACCTTTATGGGAGATATTGAAGAACTTTCACCACGATTAGAAGATTACGTTCCGAGTTTCCAAAGACACTAAACTATTACGATCCTTGTGTGTGTGTGTTTTTGTTATGTACTAAGTTTTCCGCAAATGTAATATAATGTCCATGTACGTCAGGCTACGGGTCTCTACATGCATCCTCTTTTTATTTATTTTAATATTTTTGAGTAGTAACCTTAAGAGAGGTATTCTGCCTTTTTATCATTCTATGGTCTTCATCTTCATCTTTAATTTCCACTTCATACATCATTAAAGTACCAATCACATATTTTCTTATTTTTTCCTTTAAGTAGTGTGGATTGATGAATAACAATTTATATTCCATTACACTTATATGGAAAGACTCTAAGAACCTTTAAATATTGATCTTCTTATTCAATTTGATCTCCCAAGGTAGTAACAAAATTAACTATTTTAGTAAATCTTGCATTCATATGGTTGATTCTTTCACCATCATACATTATGAATGTGTCAAATTTAATCTTAATAGTATTGTACCCTAGTTATCAAACATTATAAATTTCGTCATATTAGACTATGATTTTCTATATATCATTGGAAGTATCACATTAAAATAAATGATTAAATTCATCTGTATCCAGAAAAAATATAATTTAAATCATGGATTTTTAAGTGATATTATACTCTTCTTCTTTAATATCATCCCATTTTCTTGTTTTTTAGGGATTTCACAAGGATTGATAATCTTCATATAGAAATTGAATCCAATATGTTTAAAATAGATAATAATGTGAGCTGTCAAGAATCCATAATTATCACTATTAAAATAAAGAGCACAAAACAAGGATATTACTTCCTTTAGTTCTATCATAAACATTTGTCTTTGTATAGAATTTTTACTTTATCCTGTTAGATCTTATGAGTCTTCTTCAAAAATCATCCTTTGATACCAATTGTTATGTTGAAATGATAAAATGATACACTAGTAAGGGAGGGGTGGTGAATTGTGTATTTTCAATATTCTAGATAGATTCAAAGTTTTATTCATATTTTCTGTTTATGAAGATACATAACATTCACTTCTTTAAGAAATATATGCAGTGGAAAAATAAAAATGAAGAAAATATGAGAATAGAAAGTTTCCACCTTTACAATGATGATTTTACATATCATTATGGTACTTTTATAGGTAACCAAAAATATCCATAGCTTATTCTGAGAATATGAAAATCTACCATGATTGAGTACGATAATACAATACTCTAAAATACAGTAGTAATTTATTTGTTTGAGAGAGAGGTTTAGCTCATAGGTGTAGTAGAAACTGAAAGATTACAAATCTTCTTATTTATAGAAATGAGTCTTCAATAAAGAATAACTTCAAAGTGATCCTAGTTTCAAATGATCTTCAAGAAAGATAGAAAATGAATAATAGAATCAGTAGAAACAGTTTACAAAACTCATGATTGAAACATGTATGTTCCCAAAGTGCATATATTCAGATTAATAGAGTCATTTTTTCCTTTTTGAAGTGGTACTCTTTTTTAACAAATATATATCTTGGTATTTAAAAAGAAAAACACAAATTAATTTTTTTAACAGATCCAATAATATCACCTAATAAATCATGATTAATTTAATTTTAAAAATTCAAAGAAATTCATAATTCCCCTTTGAAATAGGAATGATTTAAACCATTGAACATGAGCCATTTAATCAGTCCTAAAATATATTTTAAAAGATATTTAATTCTAGTGAGATAGTTTTAGAAAATATAAAAAATATTAATAATTTAAAACACTGTAGTTGACTAAGTCAAACAAATGGTTTCTCTGCATAGCGATATAATCCAAAAGGACAGTTTCCAATGAACGGTTGATTAAAAAAGTGAAGTTATTGAATGATACATTTATTCTCTAAACATAGGGTTTCTCCCAATGTAAGGGTTTCCAAACCATATGCTCCACTTAAAAATATAGGGCATGAACATTGTTTCTTGGTTATTTATAAACACATCTAGAACACTTTAGAAAAAAAATTAACCCATAAATAATATAAATTTTAAATAAATATAATCCTTAAAAAACATAATCTAATTTCATTAGTAAAACAATCAAGGGTATTTGTGAGCATAAAAATCAGCTAGATTCATAGAGTAATGTTGAGAAAATACATTTCCAACACATTGTTCTTAATATTTTATTTGGGATACACTTACCTAGAAAAACATAATGGTTAGGATAATAGAGTAATATAGTTGAGTGAATCTATATGATGTATTTAGATAAATAGTGATCCACTTAGATATCACAGAGTCATATATGATATGACTGAAAATAGTTGTCTACAAGATATAGCCATGGATTATTTACATCCACAACTTGATGTAGGTCATGATGAAATATAGATAATGGATCACTAAATATATGTAATGTATGGGGTTATAATTGTTAGTGGGATTATCTGTATTAAAATCACTTATTAAATGAATATAAAATATAATACCCATATAATAAAAGATTATATTATAAATAATGACATGATCATTATCTAGATTTACCATGAGATCAACTCTGGATAAGGAAAAATTAAATTGAAGTAATTTCATCAACTTGGACTAAAACATGAGAAAAATTATCAAGAAACATGGAAAATTATATGTGTTGGAAAAACCCATTCCTAAGAGTCAACCAACCAATGAAGGTGTTCAATAATTGTATGTAAATGAATATGATAGGAATCAAAAGAGTTTATAGGAACCCAACTACAAAAATATCCTATTTCCTTGGTTCTAAACTGTGGAAATTGGTTAAAACCCATGGTTGTAGAATAATGCCATGTTTTTAATAAAATGTGGACCCTATTTCCTTTATCATAGGTCTCAGTTATGGACACAATTTTTAACGGTGGAAATAGGACATTTAAAGCCACAATCCATATGGAATATGACCATAGGATATGCCAATGGAACATATTTACATGATTTTGTAAACTATTGAAATAGGTATTTTATAGACCT
The DNA here is from genome assembly GCA_963277665.1 of Viscum album. Lineage (NCBI taxonomy): Eukaryota > Viridiplantae > Streptophyta > Magnoliopsida > Santalales > Viscaceae > Viscum > Viscum album. The sequence continues at coordinate 1,206,742,039 of OY728150.1, read as the reverse complement.
ATCCACATAGACCATGGACATAGGGTTCACCTCTTTCAGTTATTTCCACAATTTGGTAAACCATGTCAACAAAATATGAATATTTAAATAGAATCAGCAGGTTTACACCCCGTGGACTCTTCCACAAGTCTCTAAATACATTACCACTTATCTTCACCAGACTATATTTAATATATATATATATGTATATATATATCTATAAATAAACACATATATTACTACCATATGAAAATTTAAATTTTAGTAAATGGTTTTTAATTTATGAGTGCTTTTACAACACCCAATGTGAAACACTAGTATGCTACATCAGACTATAATTATTCATATATTATTATGTAATTATATATAATTATAAATAATATTTTAAAAAATAATTCATTCTACCATCATTGGACCGCACAACCGCTTTCACATTACACCGATCTCTTTACCAATACAACACATGCTTCTTTATAAATACAAACACACACACACACACATATTGATAAAATAATAGATGTTGATGAGATTAGATTATGATATATCTTGCATCATATAGATAGGACATTAAAACTTCCCTACAAGACACTCTGTAAATATATATACATAGATATATATAAATATATTTATATATATAGATATATAATTATAAATTTTCACCTTAAAAAATAAAAAACACATATTTAATGTGAAGGGATATGACCACGATTTTAAAAACTGTGGTTGTAGGTGATTCCAAATTATCCTATTTACATGGTTTGAGAAAACCATAGATGTAAGAAAATACACCTTAGATTATTTCCACAGATCCATTAAACTGTGCCAATAGAAGGAATTACTGCAAAAAAATTTCAAACCATGGAAATAACTAGATGTATCACCTCCGTTTTATTATATAGTGGTTGAATGTTATTTTAGGAACACCTATTACAATGATTTTTTTTTCAAACCATCGAAATTGGTGTTCTAAAAAATTTCCCATGTACAAATTATGGTTCTTTCCACTTTCTATAATCCCCATATTTCACAGTTCTAGATAATCATGGATGTAGGAATACATATATCCATGATTTAAGAAAATAGTGGCTATAGCTTGTCCTAAAGTGGCCTACGACCAGGGTTTGAGAATAAATATGGCAGTATACCCCCCTATGGCCATAGTTTTGAAAACCATGGATATATATCCATGGACATAGGTAAATGTTTTTTGTTTTGGGAAGTTTCTTACTAATTATTATAACAATTTAATCCAGGTTTTAGAAGAAACATGAGACTATAAATTCCCAAAAGATGATAGATAACAAAAAAAATACTCTATCAGGAACAAGTTAGGCATGAATGGTATGAGGTGTTAAAAACTCACTTTAGGTGCAATATGGAAAAATTAGCATCAATCTTAACTCATGTGATCAATATGACAAGGTATTTCAATGTCTTAGAAAGGCTGAATTCACCTATTACGCTTGATCTGACTTCAAACTTCATTATACAATCATTCCAGAAAGGTTATGACAATTTATAGTGAATTTTAATATTAATGATTTAAAAAATTACTAGATCTTCAAAACATGTTGAGGAAAAATAATCAATACATTTTTGTCTTTGTCTCAGGGTTGATTATTACGGTGAATAATGATAAGGGTAAGATTGTTTGCTAGAGAGAGAAGAAAAGTGGTCATGGAGTGTCATGAACCATCCCAGTGGGGCCCGTGCCGCAACTCCCCAAGCCTGACTCCAATAGGCCCAGGGCTGGTGACTATCACCAGGTAGGCATGTTAATAACATGGGAGGCATTGCCTATAAACCTACACACATACACACACACACACACACATCTCCAAGCCCACAAAGCTGAAAAGTAAAAACTATTAAAAGAGGAAATGCATGCATACACTAAAATCCAAACCAACAGAGTATGATAGGAAAGTAAAGTACAGTAATGTAAAACCTTGGGCAAAAAGTAAAATCTCACCAAAAGAAAGTCTGCAACAAAGTCCAACCTTTAAAGAAAGGTACTGTGACTGCAATCCATAGTCGTAGGAACACAACTCGACCTGCCTGATCTCATTGAGCACCGTTTGGTCCTGGTCAATGTAGAATCCTGTCGAAGGATCGCTCGTCTGCACAAGAAACGACACATATGAGCAAAGCCCGTGTACGGGTGAGTATAACAATACTTAGTATGACACCCCGAATACCAAAAAGTAATACAACAAAAGAAAAAACCCCAAATGAATGATATAGTCAGCTCTACACAATATATGTTTATAGAACATATAACAAGAATATTCAGATATACTCATACACGATCGACTATCATGAAACCACAACTAAGATCCAGCTTGATGATTCCACTAACCACGTAACAGGGAGAACACAATTCTAGGTCTGAAGAGAGAGATACAAAGCACTAGTTCCGGGAGAACTCACTCCACAAGTACTTATGAATACGTTACTCAGATGAGGATCACAACCAATATCTATGGGGTGATTCCAATAACTCAGTCTGAACTAATCCGTTAAGCATAGGATCGGTGCCCGGGTAAGGTAGGTCACGTCGATACCAAGACCTCTACCTAGGGTACCAGGAAGGAATATGGGATCCAGATCTCAATCTCACAGAGGGGATTCCAACAACTCTATTCAGGAAGTCCTGTTGAAGGGACCATACTCCTATACGTAGGAAATGATACCATAAACCTTTAGGGGAAAGACCAAGGGTACAAACCCTAAGAAAAATAGCCCAATTCATGGAAGACAAATGTCTCAAGCCATGTAAATCATGTTACACAGAGTGTAGTAGCGTCACATTCCATGTTCCTTGAATCTAGGTACTTCCCATGTAAAACGAACCATGTCTTAAGGGTTGTTGTATAAAAAGTAACTACACAGTGTGTACAAGGATTGCATTCCATGTCTGAGTGTCTGGGGTTCGCTCTGTGTACACTGGCCATGTGCCCGTACACGGCCTCAACCCGTGTCGCCCTGCCCGTGTATCAGTACATGGGGTATCCAATGTATCTAGCTGGGTCTGGATGGGGAAGGGTATACACGACGTGTCCTTTGTCATGTACCCAACCCATGTCCATGTACTCCCTGAGTACACGCCAGGTGGTCTGCCGACGAACACATGCCATGTAGCCCATACTACACGTTGTGTAGTCGGGATTTCTCCAGAATCGTCATCTTCCTTCGTGCACTATGACTTGATCTCCATATCTATGTTCTATCATCTGTTTGTGCTAAGACTTCATATCCTCATTTGTCTCATCATTTTAACACCCAATCAGGTGTTTTTGGGACTTCAATCGATTTGAAAAACCATCTACGATCCGTCCAAAGAAAAACGCCCAAAAAGTCATATCTCTCGATCCGCTCTAAATCATCTGCTAGAATCATCGTCTCCTCTTTTTAGGATCATTCTAAGGTTGGATCTATAATCTCATATCATTGCGGAAATAAACGAATGCACAACGATTGATTCTTCCAAGAAAGTCGAGCGCGGGGAAAGACGAGAAATTACCACAAAGAACGGGAAGTCATGGAATGAGTCGCAAATCAAATGAGAGGGAAGAACCTCAATCATTGTTCGTGATGATCTGGGTTCGTCATCATTAGAACAAAACCAAATCAATTTCACAGATTATAATCATGAATATTTGGATCTCCCGATAAATCCCCAAATCACACCCTCCCCACTTAACGATCAATCCAAGGGATAATCGGTTCGTAGATTAGTCTACATTCATCATAGGTCTTATAGAATAGAAAAAGAAAACAATATCAAATTATTTACCTGGATCCAAGGAATTCTCATATGATGATCCAGTCATCGCATCGTTGTCGCCGGTGAAACTCATCAAGAACGTCGTCGCCTCGTTGGGGGTTTCCTCTAGAGCTTTCCAGAGCCTCCAAGGGAAATTCGGGGTTATGAGATCTCCAACCCTGATCCCCTAAAAAATCATTACTTAAAATATTAAAAGGATTTCAATGTAGAAAGATTTTATAAAATATTTTTATAAAATATTTTTATTATGGTGACGTCCAAAAAACTAGATTTCACCACCAACCTGCGCCAGCCAATGTTATGCCTCAACTATGGTATACTCACTGCTCTGAATGAAATGGTGCCCTCATATTTCTGTTCCGAGAACCCATTCAAGAGTTATTCAACTTTTTTCAGGAAAACCATACGTGCACATAATTTAATTATTTAATTAAATTCAAACATTTGTTCCGAGCTCACCGGGCCTCGGAACTGCACGTCGTCTTAAAGACGAGTCTCGAAATAATTCTCATATAATACTGAAATATTATAGGGAAAAATTAGAGACATTACATCCTCCCCATCTTAAAGATTTATGTCCCCAAAAACCCAAAACAAAGGCTACTCAAAAAGTTGCAGGTACTGTGCACGGATCTGAGCCTCCCGCTCCCACGTGCTCTCCAAAAGATTCGTGTGCTGCCACCAGACACGCACCAAGGGAATAGCCCTCCCATAAAGGATATTCTTATACCGATCCTTGATCTCCACTGGGTACTCAGAAAAGGTCACTTTATCATTGATGTCCAGCTCTCCCCAGTCGATAACGTGCCATGGATCATGCACGTACCTCCGTAGCTGCGACACATGGAAGACATTGTGTACTCGGTCCATCTAAGGAGGTAGAGACAAGCAGTACGCCACCTCAAAAACTCTACTCAGAATCTGAAAAGGGCATATGAACCTTAGAGATAACTTGCCGCCTTGGCCAAATCTTCGCAATCCCCATTGAGGTGAGACCCAAAGGAACACATGGTCTCCCTCCTCGAACTCCAAGGGCCTCCGTCTCTTGTCGGCATAAGACTTTTTCCGACTCTGTGTAGTCTTCATCTACTCTTGGATGACTTGCACCTTTTCTATTGTAGCTCGCCCCATCTCTGGGCCCATGAGTGATGACTCTCCTGGGTCAGTCCAACAAAGTGGTGACCTGTATGGTCTCCCATACAAAGCCTCGAATGGTACCATACCAATAGTTGAATGATAACTGTTGTTATAAGAAAATTCCACCAGTGGTAGGTGATCCTCCCAGTTAAAACCAAATTCAAGTATGCAATATCGTAGCATATCCTCCAGAACATGGATGGTCTGCTCTGTCTGTCCATCAGTCTGAGGATGAAATGTTGTGCTCAAGCGTAACTGAGTCCCAAAAGCTTCCTGCAATACCTTCCAAAAATGAGATGTGAAATGAGCATCACAATATGAGATGATCATTGATGGAAATACATGATGCTGAACTATCTCCTGCACATAGAGGAGTCCCAAGATCTCTACTGAACTCTGCTCCCGTACGGTTCGGAATTGGGCCGACTTGGTGAGTCGGTCAATGATCACCCAGATGGAATCACGTCCCCTGAATGTACGTGGTAAAACCATCATGAAGTCCATGGATATCCTATACCACTTCCACTCTGGCACCTCAAGGGGATGAGTCAAACTTGCTAGAACCTGGTGCTTAGCCTTTACTTGCTGACAAGTAAGGCACCAAGAAACAAACTCTGCTGCAATCTTCTTCATTACTGGCCACCAGAACTGATGTCGGAGGTCCTGGTACATCTTTTCCATGCCTGGATGCATGACCAAAGGAGATGTATTGAACTCCCTCAGAACCTCCTCCTACAACATCACTGGTACTAATGTGCGACCTCTAAAAAGAACAATGTGCTTCCCACCTTTTGAATATCCATCAGCAGCATCACTTGCAGATATCTGAGCACGTAGAGTCTCACAGCTAGCATCATCGAGCTGTGCTTCCCTGACATTCTATATGATTGGATGGGTAACAACCATTGAATGAAGGTAAGCTCCCTCATCTCTATCCATGAAGGATAACTATAAAGAAGACAACTGCCTCATCGCCTCATCCATCAACTGCGAACTGGATTTCCTGCTGAGAGAATCTACCACAACGTTCCCCTTCCCAAGAGTGTAAATGATCTCAAAGTCGTAATCTTGGAAGAACTCAATCCACCTCTTATGTCTCAAATTAAAATCCTTCCGAGAAAAGATATATCTGAGACACTTGTGATCAGAGTAGATGATAAACCACTCTCCCATTAAGTAGTGCTACCACATATTCAATGCGAAGACTACCACTGCCAACTGAAGATCATGGGTCGTGTAGTTTTACTCATGTGGCCTCAACTGACGTGAGCCATAGCCAATCAATTCTTGCCTCTACATCAGGAAACAACCAAGCCTGGTTCCTGATGTGTCACAGAACACTACGTACTCGACACACTATTCTAGTAGTCTCAAGATCGGGGTGCTCGTTAGAATTTGTCTCAACTGATGAAAAGTCTGCTGGAATCTATTGATCCACATGAAAGGTTGCCCCTTTCAGGTCAAAGCATTCAATGGTTCTGAAATCCTGGAGAAATCAGGAATGAATCTCTAATAGTAGCTTGCCAACCCAAGGAAACTTCGCACCTCCGTCACGCTCTGGGGTGGAACCCACACTAACACTGCCTCTAGCTTGGCTGGATCCACTACTACACCATCTGCTGAGATAACGTGTCATAGAAAGTGGACCTCCTATATCCAGAATTGACACTTTGAGAGTTTCTCATACAACTGGTGCTCTTGGAGTGTGTCTAGAACCATCCTTAGGTTCCTCGTGTGCTCCTCCTCAGATGCAGAGTACACAAGGATATCTTTGATGAAGACCACCATGAACCGATCTAGATAGGGTTGAAAGATCCGGTTCATGAGTCCCATAAACACTGTCGGGGCATTTGTTAAGACAAAGGGTATCACCATGTACTCATAGTGATTGTAGCGACATCTGAAATCCATCTTTGGTATATCCTCATCCCGTAATTGCAACTGGTGATAGCCTGATCATATATAAACCTTCGAGAACCTCCGTGCCCCTCTTAACTAGTCAAAGAGTTCATCGATCCTCAGTAGTGGATATTGGTTCTTCACGGTCACCTGATTCAAGCGCCGGTAATCCAAACATTCCCTCAAGATCCCGTCTGCCTTCTTGACAAACTACACTAGGGCTGCCCAGGGTGAAACACTAGGTCTCCCGAATCCCTTCCTTTGCAAGTCTTCCAGCTGCACTCTCATCTCACGAAGCTCTGAAGGAGCCATCCGATACGGTGATGCTGATATTGGTGTCGTCCTGGGTTGAAACTCTATACAGAAATCTATCTCCCGATGGGGAGGTAGTCCGGGGAGATCCTCCAGAAAGACGTCCTCATACTCAACCACTACTGCTGGAAACTGGAAACTCATAACAACTGCTGCGCCAAGGGCTAGGCTATCCAACTAATGTGAAATCAGCTGTACCTTCCTACGCACGAGTCCATCCGGCACTGCCTGGGTCTACTTTTCACTGATGAATGAGAACCTCATTCCATCAATGAGGACACAATGAACCCTTTGCCTAAAACAGTCAATATGTTCATGAACCGTGGATAGTCAATCCATACCACGAATGAAATAGTAAGGCCTCGACGCTACCACCAAGAGGTTCCAACCGAAACTCTCGCCTATAAGGGTCAGGTCACACTATCTGCAAAGGTGTGTGATCTCTGAATCTTCTCCAGTCGGTGTTTCTAAGCATAAGGGTCGAGTCAATGGCTCAACTAGAATATCAAGGTCTCAAACAAGATAAGCAAAAAGAAAAGAATGACTATAACCTGTGTATATCAGTACGACAACCAATGTAGAAAAGACACAGATTGTACCTCTAATCATTCCAAGAGTACCTGGGTCATAAGCCTCTGCTGCCTGCAGTTATCCCTGCCTCTTTCCACCAGCTCCCTGGACCTGGGGTGGACCTCCTGGGGGTGGTGGTGGTAAAGGGTCAAAACACTGACCACCTCCAGCTATTCTCCAAGTTCCTCTACCACATCTTACACCCCACGAATCTTTCCACTCCACATGTTTCCTTTGCCTCAGTGGTCCATCCACTGCTCCCATATCAGTAGTATGGCGGGTCAGACAATCTCAAGCGAGATGTCCCCTACCGTCACATGAGTAGCATCACCTCATTAGAAGCTGACTGGATGCGCCCTAAGAACCCTGTATGATAGATCCTCTATCTTGGGATCTCATCTGAAGATGTCTCCCACACATGGGTCCCTAACGTCGGCTCCCTGCTGCCGAGGTATCTGCTCCAGCTCACTCACTACTAACAACTACTGGCTGTCTCTACTCTACCAAGAAACCCTCGACCACCAAAGCTCACTTGAGCACCCCAACATAACTAGGAATTCTCATAGGGATTATGCTAGCTCGGATGTCTCTGTGCAAGCCCCACTAAAAAGTCCGAGCGCTGAAGTACTGATCCATGACCATATCCATAGAGTACCATGAGAGGTCGGTAAACCTCGATGAATTGTCAGCCATCATCATGGTTCCCTACTGGAGCTGAAGAAGCTCTTCCATACGTAAAACTCTTAGGGTTACCGATGAAAAATCCTCTCTGAAGAGATGCTCAAACTCTGACCATGAAAGAGTTGCCTCATCGTGAGTCTGGAGAACCAAAGTCCACCATCGCCCCGCCGAGCCCTGTATAAGGCTCGCAGCTAGGATCACCATCTGGTTTGCTGGTGTCCTGACCAAACAGAAGACTCTGGCCACTACCTCAAGCTAGTCCTCTATTGCCTAAGGGTCAGGCTCACCTTGAAACCTGAGGGGTCTCTATCTCTGAAACTCATGGAGTGCGCTCAGCCTGCGCTCCTCCTCTACTGGTACAACAGGCACTAAACACTCCTCCACAGGTGGTGCAATAGCTGGCACACCACCCGAAGGTAAAACTGGGGGATCTGGTCTCTATATCGATGTTTCATCACTAAGGGGGTCATCCTCATGATCGAGCTGCTGGATCCTAGATGGTGCACATCGTGGATGCATCCTGTAAAGAAACAAGATGTATCCCTATCAGTGAGTATACCTGGAGAGATGACTCGAGAAGGACATGGAAACCAAAACCCATTCATATACGATGCATGTACCATTATTTTCCCCTGAAACTAGTTTTCTCATGTTCTGAGTCAAAAATCAAGTTATCAGAGTCCTGGTGTATGGATACGTCGGCTGCCCGTACCAACACTGGGGTCCCTGACCTAAAATCCAAACTCGAAACACTTAACACTATTGCCCCAAACCAACTCACAGACTCTCGGTCCTAAGGTAGAACCGACCACCTCTGATACCACTCTGTCATAACCCGTCCCAGTGGGGCCCATGACGTAACTCCCCAAGCCCGCCTTTAATAGGCCAGGGGTTGGTGACTAGCACAGGGTAGTCATGTCACTAACATGAGAGGCATTTCCTATAAACTTGTTCACACACACACACATCTCCAAGCCCAAAAAGTTGTAAAGTGAAAACTACTAAAAGGGGAAATGCATGAATACACTAAAATCCCAACCAACAGAGTACGATAGGAAAGTAAAGTATAGTAATGTAAAACCCTAGGCCAAAAGTACAATCCCACCAAAAGAAAGTCTGCAACAAAGTCCAACCTGTAAAGAAATGTACTGGGACAGCAATCCGTAGCCGTAGGAACAGACCTCGGCCAGCCTGATCTCGCTGAGCACCATTTGGTACTAGTCCACCTAAAATCATGTCGAAGGCTCGCTCGTCTGCACAAGACACAACAAGTGCGGGAAAAGCCCATGGAGGGGTGAGTATAAAAATACCCAGTAGGACAACCTGAAAACCACAAAGTAATACTACAAAGTAAATACCACAAAGGAATGATATAGTCAGCTCTACACAGTATATTTTTATAGAACATATAACAAGAATATCCATATATACTCATACACAATTGATTATCGTGAAACCAACACTAAGATCTAACTCGACAATTCCACTAAGCACGTAACAGGGAGAATAAAATACTAGTTATGAAGAGAGAGAGATACGAAGCACTCATTTTGGCAGAACTCACTCCATAAGTACTTATGAATGCGATACTTAGATGAGGATCACAACCAATATCTATGGGGTGATTCCAACAACTCAGTCTAAACTAATCCGCTAAGTAGAGGATCGGTGCCTGAGTAAGGTAGGTCACGTCGATTCCAAAAACTCTACCTAGGGTACCAAGAAGGAATAGAGGATCCGACTCTCAGTCTCACATAGGGGATTCCAACAACTCTATTCAGGAAGTCCTACAGAAGGGATCATACTCATGTAAATATGAAATGATACCAGAAACCTTCAGGGAAAAGACCAAGGGTACGAACCCTAAGAAAACTATCCCAATTCACGGAAGACAAATGGCTCAAGCCATGTAAAATAGGTTACACGACATGTAGTAGGTTCACACGCCGTGTTCCTTGAATCCGGATACTGCCCATGTAAAACAGCTCGTGTCTTAAGACTTTTCATACAAAAAGTAACTACACAGCGTGTAGAAGGATTAAATGCCGTGTCCGAGTGTCTGGGGTTCGCTCCATGTACGCTGGCCATGTGACCGTACACAGCCTCAAACTGTGTCGCCCTTCCCGTCTACCAGTACACGGGGTATCCCGTGTATCTGGCCGGGTATGGCCGGGGAAGGGTATACATGCCATGTCCTTGGCCGTATACCCAACCCGTGTCCATGTACTCTCGGAGTACACGCCAGGGGGTCCGACGATAAACAAACGCTGTGTAGCCCATACTACACGTCGTGTAGTCGGGATTTCTCTAGAATCGTCATCTTCCTCCGAGCACCATGGATTGATCTCCAGATCTATGTTATATCATCTGTTTTTTCCTGAGACTTCAGATCCCCACTCATCTCATCATCTTAACACCCAATCGTGTGTTTTCAGGCCTCTGATCGGTTTGAAAAACCTTCAAAGATCCATCCAAAGAAAACGCCCAAAAATTCATATCTCTCGATCTGATCTGAATCATTTTCTGAAATCATCGTAGTAGCTCCATATGATCATTCTGAGGTTGGATCTATAATCTCATATAATTGTGCCAAAAAATGAATGTGCAACTATCGATTATTCCAGGAAAGTCGAGCGCGGGGAAAGACGAGAAATTACCACGAAGAATGGGAAATCAGGGAGCGAATCACAAATCAAATGAGAGGGACGAACCTCAATCGTTGTTTGTGATGATATGGGTTGGTCTTCATTAGAAAAAAACCAAATCGATTTCATAGATTATAATCATGAATATTTGGATCTCCCTATAAATCCCAAAATCACACCCGCCCCACATAATGATCGATCTGAGGGCAAATCAGTTCGTAGATTAGTCCGCGTTCGTCGAAGGTCTTCAAGAACAGAAAAAAGAAAAAAATATAAAACATCCTACCTGGATCTGAGACGTTCACAAATGATGATCCGGTCGCTGTGTCGTCGCCGCTTGCGAAACTCATCAAGAACATCGCCGCCTCGTTGGGGGTTTCCTCCAGAGCTTTCCGGAGCCTCCAGGGGAAATTCAGGGTTATGAGATCTGCAACTTTGATCCCCTGTGAAATATTTACTTAAAATATTAATAATATTTCACTATAGAAAGATTTTATAATATATTTTTATTAAATATTTTTATTATGGTTACGTCCAAAAAACTAGATTTCACTACCGACCTGCGCCAGCCGATGTTAGGCCTCACCTAAGATAAAATCGCTGCTCTGAACACAACGGTGCCCTTGGATTTCTGATCCGAGCACCAGTTCAGGAGTTATTACACTTTTCAGGAAACCCATATGCATGCATAATTACTTATATAATTAAATTCAAACATTTGTTCCGGGCTCACCGGGCCTCGAAACTGCACGCCGTCTCAAAGCCTGGTCTCGAAATAATTCCCTTATAAAACTGAAATAATATACGAAAAAATCCAAGACATTACATGGAGATTCCATATCATTGTCTAAACCAAATAATAATAGGAAGGAGGATTAGTGTTTGCAATATATAAATATTGACTATTTTAATAGGAACTACCAAGAATACTTTAAGGTTTCTAAGAAATCCCTTGGAGAGTCCACATGAGATATAAATGTCAAATAATTAAATTCATAGATTTTAAATATTATAAGACACTTAACTTATGTTATAAAAATGTTGTAAATGTATAAATTTTTGGAAGTGAATAAATAATTGAAGGTAGGATATTGATTTTTCTTCAAAATGTTACAACCTATGGTATTAAAATAACAAAATTATGTTAAATATTGTATACGACACACAACACAGAGATTAAAAACCCCAAAAAATATATTATTTAAACATGACTATTATAACCTAGATATTAAATTGGATATTATGAATAAGATTAATTGAATTATGATATATATATATATATAGTTCATAATATATAAGAATTTAATTATAAATTCCTAGTAAATATTATCTCTCAAATTATTAGTAAAGTCATTTTTTGCTTTAAAATGAATTTTCCTAAAAAATGGTTCTTTTATGAATTTTATATTTGAGAATTATAATTAATTTATACAAATTTTAGAAATATTATTTCAAAAAAATATTTCCATTTTTTAAATCATTATATAAAAACTATTTTAGGAGGATTTTTTTTATTTTTCTAAAAGGAGTGACTTTTTAGTGAATAGCAAAAAATACTACTTTTTATAAAACTGTTATTTCCTTTCAAATTAAACTTCCAATTGTTCTTTAAATTTTATTTCAAAGTAAAATAAAGTATTATTTAGTAATATTTAAAGTACTTTATTAAATTTGAATCATATTTATACCTTATTTTGGTAAAAGTTCATTTTTAGGCTTAAAAATACATTTTTGGAGACTATTTTTAATTGGATAATATTCTTCCATTTTAATAAATTAAAATAACCAATAATAAGTAAATAATAAAATTAAAATTATAGATTATATATATAAATATATTAATCTAAATACATATCATTATTATTACTATTCATATAGTTAATATAAGATCATCTTATTCTTGAAAAATTCATTTCTTGAAAAACCATTTTTGACATTTTTTGGCCAAATTAATTTTAAATTTTATTATACCAATTATATGTATTTAGTTTCATTAATTGTTTTGAATATTTTGAATGATAGAAATTAATATTTTATAATAATTTCAACTTAATTTTTGGTCATAATGATAAATAATGTTATAAAAATTTATTTACCACGAATAAGGTTAAAATAGGGATTTGTGCGTTACATGCGCTTATAATAAAATTAATTTTCCACACACATGGGTTTTTTCTTTAAAAGAGTGGATTTAATGGTGAGAATAAGTCGTTAAAACTATCTAATAAGGAAAATTTTATTTTATTCATATAGTAAAAATTACCATGTTTAAAAAACTAATTACCGTAGTGAAAAATAAAATGGTAAAAGTAAGTAATCTCAATGGATAAATAATAACAAGTTTAAAAATTGTTTTTTGTGGTGGAGGTGTTAATAAACATTAAATTTTATAAAATATATTATTTCTCAATTTTGGAGGCACTTTGGGTGAGATTGATTTCCCATTATTGAATAGTTTTGGGATTTATAAATGTCACTCCCCCTAAATTACAAAAGGGAACTCCATCCCCTCAATTGTTCACACCTATAAAGAAATTTGGATCAAATAAACACTACAAAAATATCTCCCAAAAATTATTATACATATTATATATATTCTTTTCTTCCCAAAAGACTATCCCTAGGGTCCTTAATAAGAGATTCGAAAGAGGTTCTTCTAAGAGAAGGTAAATGTCTTCACAAAGTTTCTTATTATTGTTTCTTCCTTTTAAAAATTTAATTTTATATTAAAACATAAAATATAATAAAAATATTATCTTCAATATATTTATATTTTATAATGTTTATGACATAATATTTACCCACCTCATTCTCCATCAAATGATAAACAAATCCATCGCTCGTGTGTATGGAGGACTACGACCTCACGAAGAGATGTAATTTGTTTTCCATCACCAGAAAACATGTATAGTCATAATGATGGAAATAATGAATATATATGGTTCAAATGATATTATTTTAATTATTAAAATTAATATATCATACACTTACTTACCCTTTCTATATCATCCCGCCTTTTTATAATATAAACTTTCATTACATTACACATAACTGAGGATCTTTAAGGTCTAGTGTCTTGGAAACCAGGAACATAATACATGAAAACAACATAAAGCATTCTTCTTAGACACTTGAAAGTCTTCTACTTAAGTTCATCCTAGGTTCATTACCACATCTCATAACCTGGGGACATACATCACAAGAAAGGGTGAGCAGAAGGCCCAGTAAGGGAAACAAGAGGAACATTTTACATGTGAACTTGATATACTTCAATAAGGACATGAAAAGAACTTTAAGGCATGAGAAAGAAATCATGAGTCATTTCATAATAAAAATAAAATTTTTCATAACTTGAAGATGTGGCTACATCATTTAACATAGACAATCATGAATATATCACCAAGGTCTATCCCCAAGGTGTCATTTGAAAATTACCAAGGTTATTCACAAAGGTATCGTGAAAATTGTAATCTCTAGTGGTTACATCATTACCCAATGCATTGGACCGCTATCAGGGCGCACCCTTAAATTTGAATTTATTATCCTGTCAGCCACATATATCATGATCAAACATTTCATAAATAACCCACATAGCATAAAATAAATGGGTCTCATTTCATAATCATAACGTTTTAAAAACTGCTTTAAAGACATGATCTTTACGTCACTTTAAACCCACGAAAAGGGAAAGTGGATCTCTTGTATGTATATCCAAGAATTTAAAATAGAACATTTTGATATATATGTTAATACCCTTGTAGAAATAAGAGCTTTGAGTAATCACTTTATAACATAAAATAATTTTTGAGAAAAGAGAGAGGCATTTTGAGACGAAAATTCTGCAGCATAACGGCTATGTTACAAGGTTTTTGAAAACATTGAAAAGAGAGGGGACATGGGTCACCCACTCATAAATGATCCATAAAAAAGTAGGGGGAGAGAATAAGAAGGATATATGGACATGGTAATGAAATTTTAAGGACATACCATTTGAAATGAAAAACATGGAAGGAAGACAAAAATTAGATTTCTCTTATGAAAATTCGGCAGCCTAACGGCGTCACTTAAACTTCAATAAAAATGAATTGACAAGATCAAATAGGGTATCTCATCATATGATCATAAGAGATCAGTATGATAGATATAGAGATCATACCCCAACATAATAAAAAGGAACTTGAAAGACATGACATGAAAATCGAACTTGAAAAATGAGAAGGGTGAAAGAATCCCTTAAAAATTCGGCAGCCTAATAGCGTCACTTAAACTTTCATAAAATGAAATGATGAGAGTAATAGGGGATCTCTCATCATATAAAAATGAAAAGGGAAGTAAGAGGAATATAAAAGAACATCCTCTCACATAAGAACATGGATCATAAAAGGAATGACATAAAAGAGATTACATGAAAAGAAAGAGAGAGGTCGGATCCGTTACCTTAAAACGTGACTCTTGAAACTCAACGGTTTGGACCTTGAGGGCTTGGGGGCACCTTGGGAGGACTCATTGGGAGGTAAGGAGACCAGAACTTCGTTGGGGGAGATTTGGGAGTGAAAAATAAAGGAGAAAAGGGTGGTTATTCATAGGGAAAGTGAGGGGACAAGGCATTAATGGCCAAGGGACACCTCACAAGTGCTTTTCTCAAACCCATGTGCTCTATCAAGATATTTTCCATAAAGTTAGGCCACATGGGGCCCCCAAAACAATAATTCATCACCCTTGGCTGGACAACCCTTAAAAAAACTCATGACATCATCATGACACAGTTATGATGTCATTAAACATACCGAAACCCTAAAACTGTATTTTTACTATTCACTGAAAATTCAACTTTCTCAAAAAAATACCAAAATTTCACCTTAACCAATTATCGATGCTCTAAGTACATTTATGAACTCCATTTTATAAAAATAATTTTCTAAATATTTTTAATTTAATTTTTAAATAAAAGCACTATTCATCGAAAATTCATTTTTTTCAGAAAAATCCCCAAAAATTACCATACCACAATATCGTTGCTCTGAGTTCAAAAATAAAGTCATTTTTATAAAAATAATTTTCTAATCATTTTTAATTTAATTTTTAATTAAAAAACACAATTCACCTGAAAAAACTAATACTTGATTAATCATTTATGAAACCATTATTTACCCATTTTATTGAATCACATTACTTAATCTAGGTGTCTAAATTATATTAAAACTTTCTTTGAGTGAAATTACTAATCCATTTGGTCACATTACTAATCCTAAATGTAAAATCACTATTCATAATTTACTATTCATCAAAAATTAAGTTGATCTTATTAGACTCCAAATTCCTTACTGAACACTTTTGTAGAAGACCTTTTTTTTGAAAATCATTACACATCATTAGTTATTTAGGGTTTTCATAAATATTTTAAAATATACTTTTTTCCAAAATTCATTAATAAAATACATCCTAAAATTATCCAGACAAAAGAAATTCCACAAACATCACTAAAGGAAGATATCTCAAATTATTCACCCGAAAGGATTACACAAGGAAGCTAGGGCCTCGTCACATAGCCCCTTATAACACCAACATAAGACCTAAGTGTAAGGTGTGCTATGGTGAGAGAATCTGAGGGAGGATCAGATAACATTTCCTTAGTAGTAATCTCTACTATCTTTAACTTCTCCCGTATGCGTTTCCGTTCAAGCTTGACATGCTGGAGTTCGGCTTGGGCTTGGTCCAAAGCGAAGCCCACAGATGCTACCTCCTTCCCAAGATCTGATAAGTGGGCTTCATAAGGGTCGAGTCTACTGGATGAAGCCATCGACTCCTCTTTCTGCACTAACCATTAACATGTTATTAAATCATTAAGAGTAAGTTAATATACTACTCAAAAATATTGGGTTGTTACATTCTTCCCCCCTTAATAAATTTCTTCCCCGAAATTTATACTTGAGGCCTAGTCGAAAAGGTGAGGGTACTTTTTCTTCATTGTTTCCTCAGGCTCCCAAGTCGCTTCTTCATATTTACGATTCCTCCACAACACTTTCACAAGGTGGGTAGTCTTGTTTCGTAGGAACTTGTCTCTACGGTCCAAGATCTCCACTGGCTGCTCCTCATAAGAGAGGTCATTTTCCAGTTGTACCACCTCTGGGTTCAGTACATGCGAAGGGTCGGGTATGTACTTCCTCAAGAGAGATACATGGAAGACATCATGAACTTGAGCTAGGTTCGGTGGAAGTGCTAGACGATAGGCCACTTCTCCTATGCGATTAAGTATTTCATAGGGGCCAATGTACCTAGGGCTGAGCTTCCCTTTCTTCCCAAACCACATGACTCTCTTCCATGGAGAAATTTGAAGGAAGACTTTGTCACCAACACCAAACTCCAAGTCCCTTCGACGATTGTCAACATAGCTCTTCTGCCGACTCTGAGCAGCCTTTATGTGTTGTTGGATGGCATGAACCTGTTCTGTCATTTCTTGCACAAGATCAGGCCCAAGAAGCTTTCTATCACCAGTTTCATCCCAACAAGTAGGAGTTCTACATCGCTTTCCATACAGTGCTTCATAGGGTGCCATATGAATACTCGAATGGAAGCTGTTGTTGTAGGAGAACTCAACTAATGGGAGGTGTTGATCCCATCCACCTTTAAATTCCATTGAGCATAATCTCAGCATGTCTTCGAGTATCTGAATAGTCCTTTCAGATTGGCCATCAGTTTGAGGATGATAGGCTGTACTAAAATTCAATTCAGTATTCAGAGCATGTTGAAGACTTCTCAAGAATTTTGATGTGAATCTTGGGTCATGATCAGATACGATGGATAGTGGTACCCCATGCAGCCTTACCACTTCCTTCACGTATATCTTGGAAAGCTGATCCAGGGAGAAATCTTCCCGAATAGAGATAAAATGGGCTATCTTGGTGAGACGGTCCACAATAACCCATATCGCATTGTTTCCTTTAGATGTTTTCGGGAGACCAGTTACAAAGTCCATAGTGATATTATCCCACTTCCATACTGGTATGGGTTGCGGTTGTAATACCCCCTTAGGAAGTTGTCATTCTGCCTTTAATTGCTGACACACCAGGCACCTTGTAGTGTAATCAGCAATCTCCCTCTTCATGTTATCCCACCAATAATGATCACGAAGGTCTCTATACATCTTATTGCTTCCCGGATGTATAGAGAAAGTAGAGCTATGAGCTTCATCCATCAATTCTTTCTTTATATCCGGAATAGATGGAACACATAGTCTTGTACGAAATTTCAATACACCTTCTTGATCAATATTGAAATCAGGGAACTTCCCATCCTTTACAGCCTCGAACTTCTCCTACAGTAAAGGATCTTCTTTTTGAGCCTTCCCGATCTTCTCTAGTAATGAAGGTTGAGAAATCATTTGGGATAGGGTTGATGATGTCCCTTTCCTTATAATTCCCATGTCCAGTTTTACTAGATCTTTAATCAAGGGATCTCCTAAGATCCTCATTGTTTCCAGAACAACAGGATCTTTCCTTCTTAATGCATCCGCGACTTTGTTTGCTCTTCTAGGGTGATAATGAATTGAACAATCATAGTCTTTAATAAGCTCCAACCATCTTATTTGTCTCATGTTCAATTCTTTCTGTGTGAAAATATACTTTAGACTTTGGTGGTCAGTGTATATATCACATTTCTACCCATAAAGATAGTGCCTCCATATCTTTAGAGCAAAAACAACTGCTGCCAGCTCTAGATCATGCATAGGATAATTTTGCTCATGAATCTTCAACTGTCGAGTTGCATAATCAATTACCTTGTCATTTTGAATGAGGACGCACCCAATCCCTTTCAGAGATGCATCGCTAAAAATAACGAATCCTTCTTCGATAGAGGGTAGTGTTAACACAGGTGCAGTAACCAATCTCTTCTTAAGCTCTTGGAAACTTTCCTCACATTCCTTTTTCCAGATGAACTTAACCCCTTTTCGAGTCAACTTGGTTAGTGGATTAGAAAGCCGTGAAAAGTTTTTCACAAACCTCCTATAATATCCCGCTAAACCAAGGAAACTACGAATCTCAGTTACTGTTGTCGGTTGAGGCCACTCCTCCACAACCATTGTCTTTGCAGGGTCAACCGAGATTCCTTCATTGGTTACGATGTGCCCCAAGAAAGCCACCTGTTGTAACCAAAACTCACACTTTCTGAACTTCCCAAAGAGCCTCTCCTTCCGTAGAGTTTTCAAAATAACCCTCAGATGATCTTCATGCTCCTCATGACTTTTTGAATATATCAAAATATCATCAATAAAATCTATCACAAAGTTATCAAGGTAGTCCTTAAAGACTCTATTCATCAAATCCATGAAAATAGTAGGAGCAGTAGTCAAGCCGAAAGGCATAACAGTAAACTCATAATGCCCATATCTTGATCAGAAGGCAGTCTTTGGAATATCTTCCTTCTTCACCCTCAATTGATGATAACCAGATCGAAGGTCAATCTTAGAGAAGAATTGAGCCCCGCAAAGTTGGTCAAATAAATCATCAATTCTTGGAAGAGGATATCTGTTCTTCACTGTGATCCCGTTCAGTTCTCTATAATCAATGCATAGCCGCATTGATCCATCCTTCTTCTTCACAAAGAGAACTGGTGCTCCCCAAGGAGACACACTCAGTCGGATAAACCCCTTCTCCATCAAGTCTTGGCGTTTTTTCTTTAACTCTTCTAGCTCCACATTTGCCATTCTATACGGAGTATTTGATACCGGTTGAGACCCAGGTACGAGTTCAATGGGGAACTCTACCTCTCTTTCTGGGGGAGGTCCAGGTAACTCCTTAGGAAATACATCCATGTATTCCTGAACAATCGGAACATCTTCTATTTGTATGCCCCCTTTTCCTTCTTCATAATCACCGATTAACTCCATAAAGAAAGCTATAGGAGGTGCTTCTAGATATGGATCAGTTCGGGATATCTCTCCTCGGAAGATAACTCTAGGTCGTCCATTCAAGACTACTGATATTTCCTTACTTCTGCAATTGATCTTAGCATTATACTTTGAGAGCCAGTCCATCCCTAGTATAACGTCGAATTCCAACATGGGAATGACTACTAGATTTGCGATAAGATTGTTCTCACTAAGGTAAACACTAGAGTCTCTAAACACTATTGATGCATGGATAATCCCACTTGGAGTCTTGACTGACAACTCTTCCTCAAGAAATTCAGGGATTGATTCTATATTCTTTGCAAACTTGGAAGAAATAAAGGAATGCGTAGAACCAGAATCAAATAAAGTACTTGCTAGTTTTGAGAGGACGACAAGAGTACCTGCTACCACATCGTTTGGAACTTCAACTTCAGTTGTTGTGATAGCGAAAGCACGACCTTGCTCCCTTGGCTTCTGCTGAGGTTGATGGTGATTCCCCTCCACCGCCCTCGGATTTGGACATTGATTAGAAAAGTGCCCAAGCTATCCACACTTGAAGAATGTGACTTCGAGTAGGGCCAGAACCATATTTCCTCTATCGTTAGTGTTGGGAAGTTGAGGCTTCACATCACTACGACAATTCCGAGAAATATGGCCTTCTTTTCCACACCTATAGCACTTACCACTTCCGATCAAGCATTTCCCCGAATGCTTCTTCCCACATTTATTGCATGTGGCATGTTGCATATGCTTTCCACCTCTTTCCTGATCAAAACTTCTTCCCAGGCTTGGTTCTAGAGTTCTCTTCTTCTCATTAGATTTGTGAGACCACTGTGTCTCCCCAAACTCTAGTTCAACTTTCATAGCACTTCGAACAATTTCTTCATAGCTATCATAGTCCCTGTTGGCTAGATTATTCCGTAGATGAGGTCATAGTCCACCAAAGAATCTATCAACCTTCCCATTAGGGTCCATGACGAAGCTTGAGGTATAATGGGAAAGCCTTGTGAAGTTCATCTCGTAGGTTCCAACTGATTCATTCTCCTTTTGCTTCAGCTCGAGAAATTATTTCTCCATTCTCGTTCTCATCGAACGAGGGAAATACTTATTAAAGAATATTCCCCGGAACTCTTCCCACTCCATAGCTTCCATCTCTCCTCGTGGATTCGTGTTCTTGATCAGTGACCACCACTGATCAACTTCTCCCTCTTGGCGGTAAACAGCAAGGGTGACTTTTTCTTGTTCCGAACAATGAAGTACAGAAAAGATCTTTTCAATGGAGCTTATCCATTGTTCCGCAACCAATGGGTCAGTAGATCCACTGAATGTTGGCGGTCGTTGATGCATAAAGGACTCAATAGAAAGTTGTTCCCTTCGTGGTGAGATCGGCCTCTCATCTTGATTCAAGTTATTACTCATAACATGAGTCAGTTGGTTCATCATTCGCATGAATGTTTCCATTCTAGATTCCATCGGAGGGCCGTCAGCACATGGTGAATTGCGGGCACCATCGGCACGGTTCCTCCTATTTCCCGCCATTTTCTAAAAGAATAAAACCTTAGTGATAAACTTATTTCATATATGAATATTTTAACTAAGACTTCATGCTTAGACAATTACACTTTTCTATAATTCCTTCATAATGATTCATAAAAAGCTTGTGATTAACCAAACATATCCCCCGGGAGTGTCGTCACCAAGATTGCAGCAAGGCCCGTTATCGTGCACCAGTTCCCGTTCGAGTCTAGCTCAAAGCGGTGTTTTTGGGTTTTACCCCTATGTACATCTGTGCCAGAGCCACCTCTACCTGCTCGTATCCAGACATGGATGTATTTGTTTGATAAACCACTTACTCAATACTTACCAAAATACCAAGAAGTTTTCCTATATTTAAACTTTTCTATAGGGTTCTTCCTAAAGTTTTTATATCCTAATTTCCACAAATAACTAAACCATCCTTTGATACCAACTATAGCATCCCACCTTTTTATAATATAAACTTTCATTACATTACACATAACTAAGGATCTTTAAGGTCTAGTGTCTTGGAAACCAGGAACATAATACATGAAAACAACATAAAGAATTCTTCTTAAACACTTGAAAGTCTTCTCTGTAAGTTCATCCTAGGTTCATTACCGCATCTCATAACCTGGGGACATATATCACAAGAAAGGGTGAGAAGAAGGCCAAGTAAGGGAAACAAGAGGAACATTTTACATGTGAACTTGATATACTTCAATAAGGACATGAAAAGAACTTTAAGGCATGAGAAAGAAATCATGAGTCATTTCATAATAAAAATAACATTTTTCATAACTTGAAGATGTGGCTACATCATTTAACATAGACAATCATGAACATATCACCAAGGTCCATCCCCAAGGTGTCATTTGAAAATTACCAATGTTATTCACCAAGGTATCGTGAAAATTGTAATCTCTAGTGGTTACATCATTACCCAATGCATTGGAGCGCTATCAGGGCGCACCCTTAAATTTTCCTTTATTATCATGTGAGACACATATATCGTCATCAAAAATTTCATAAATAACCCACGTAGCATAAAATAAATGGGTTTCATTTCATAATCATAACGTTTTAAAAACCGCTTTAAAGACATGATCTTTACGTCACTTTAAACCCACAAAAAGGGAAAGTGGGTCTAATGTATATAAATCCCAGAATTTAAAATAGAAAATTTTGATATATATGTGAATACCCTTGTAGAAATAAGATCTTTGAGTATTAACTTTATAACATAAAATAATTTTTGAGAAAAGAGAGAGGCATTTTGAGACGAAAATTCTGCAGCATAACGACTATGTTACAAAGTTTTAGAAAAAATTGAAAAGAGAGGGGACATGGGTCACCCACTCATAAATGACCCATAAAACAGTAGGGGGAGAGAATAAGAAGGATATATGGACATGGTAATTAAAATTTAAGGACATACCATTTGAAATGAAAAACATGGAAGGAAGAAAAAAATTAGATTTCTCTTATGAAAATTCGGCAGCCTAACGACGTCACTTAAACTTCAATAAAAATGAATTGACAAGATCAAATAGGGTCTCTCATCATATGATCATAAGAGATCAGTATGATAGATATAGAGATAATACCCCAACATAATAAAAAAGAACTTGAAAGACTTGACATGAAAATCGAACTTGAAAAATGAGAAGGGTGAAAGAATCCCTTAAAAATTCAGCAGCCTAACGGCGTCACTTAAACTTTCATAAAATGAAATGATGAGAGTAATAGGGGATATCTCATCATATAAAAATGAAAAGGGAAGTAAGAGGAATATAAAAGAACATCCTCTCACATAATAACATGGATCATAAAAGGAATGACATAAAAGAGATTACATGAAAAGAAAGAGAGAGGTCGGATCCCTTACCTTAAAACGTGACTCTTGAAACTCAAAGGTTTGGACCTTGAGGGATTGGGGGCACCTTGGGAGGAATCCTTGGGAGGTAAGGAGACCAGAACTTCGTTGGGGGAGAGTTGGGAGTGAAAAATAATGGAGGAAAGGGTGGGTATTTATAGGGAAAGTGAGGGGACAAGGCATTAATGGCCAAGGGACACCTCACAAGTGCTTTTCTCAAGCCCATGTGCTCTCTCATGATATTTTCCATAAAGTTAGGCCACATGGGGCCCCCAAAACAATATTTCATCACCCTTGGCCGGAAAACCCTTAAAAAACTCATGACATCATCATGACACAGTTATGATGTCATTAAACATACCGAAACCCTAAAACTGTATTTTTACTATTCACTGAAAATTCAACTTTCTCAGAAAAATACCAAAATTTCACCTTAACCAATTATCGATGCTCTAATTACATTTATGAACTCCATTTTATAAAAATAATTTTCTAAATATTTTTAATTTAATTTTTAAATAAAAGCACTATTAATTGAAAATTCATTTTTTTCAGAAAAATCCCCAAAAATTACCATACCACAATATCGATGCTCTGAGTTCAAAAATAAAGTCATTTTTATAAAAATAATTTTATAATCATTTTTAATTTAATTTTTAATTAAAAAACACTATTCACCTGAAAAAACTAATACTTGATTAATCATTTATGAAACCATTATTTACCCATTTTATTGAATCACATTACTTAATCTAGGTGTCTAAATTATATTAAAACTTTCTTTGAGTGAAATTACTAATCCATTTGGTCACATTACTAATCCTAAGCATAAAATCACTATTCATAATTTACTATTAATCAAAAATTAAGTTGATCTTATTAGACTCCAAATTCCTTACTGAACACTTTTGTAGAAGACCTTTTTTTGAAAATCATTACACATCATTAGTTATTTAGGGTTTTCATAAATATTTTAAAATATCCTTGTTTCCAAAATTCATCAATAAAATACATCCTAAAATTATCCGGACAAAAGAAATTCCACAAACATCACTAAAGGAAGAGATCTCAAATCATTCACCCGAAAGGATTACACAAGGAAGCTAGGGTCTCGTCACATAGCCCCTTATAACACCAGCATAAGACCTAAGTGTAAGGTGTGTTATGGTGAGAGAATCCGAGGGAGGCTCAGATAACATTGCCCTAGTAGTAATCTCTACTAACTTGAACTTCTCCCGTAGGCGTTTTCGTTCAAGCTTGACATGCTGGAGTTCGGCTTGGGCTTGGTCCAAAGCGAAGCCCACAAATGCTACCTCTTTCCTAAGCTCTGATAAGTGGGTTTCATAAGGGTCGAGTCTACTGGATGAAGCCATCGACTCCTCTTTCTTCATTAACCATTAACATGTTATTAAATAATTAAGAGTAAGTTAATATACTACTAAAAAAGATTGGGTCGTTACACTTTCACCAATTATTGGAATGACATTGTCGCACATGCGTACATATGGCCAACCATCTCCGTGATGAGATGAGATTTATCTTCCATGTAAAACATTAAATAATATTTAAAAACATGTATAAAATCAATAAATATGATATTTAAAAAATAAATATTATTCTGTATATGATCGATCTATACATTATTAACAAGAATCATAACTTCCAGGACAAAACATGCTTGATAAAACGAAGCAGTAAACACCCAGAGCAGTGGAAATAATAAAATATTATTAAAAAATGGGTGATAAGATGTTATAATAAGATCATATATGATATCATAAACATGAATATGGTTATTTAAAAAAAATTAACAAGTCTAAAACCATTATACATGAGGTAAAATCATGTTCAACTAAATGGAAATGTGATGTAAGGGATTTTGTCTCAATTTTTTTCATTGAGGCATATTCTAACGTTATGCACCTAATTTATTTTATATGATGTATAAACTATACATTTTAAAATTAATATAACTAAAATCTCATATTTATTGTTATTTTATGCTTCCATTCAAATTATTTCATCTAAGGGGATTTGATATGAAATTTACTATGTGGTAAGGAATTTCATAACTCCATTTCTTTTCATTGGGTTATATTACCTCATCATTGTATTTGATATTCAAATATTATGTGTGTAATGAATTTTAATTATTTTATATTGTATTTAAACTAGTTTTACATGGATTTACATTAGATACAGATAAGAAATTAATTTATTATTCTTCAATTCAATAGTATGAACTTTGTAAGAGGTTTTATTTTAATTTCTTATCCATTAAGACATATTTGTTATTACAAACCTATTGATTTTTATGATAATTTTATACTACCCCATTGATATGTGTTATCATTAATCTATTTATATTCCTGGTATTTAAAATTTCATTTTAATTTATTTCTCTCAGGGGGGTTGTGATTCAAAAGTCACAAAAGCAGTAAGGGTTTATGATTCACTCTCATTTTAACCAAGATTGTTTATGATTAAATTAAAATTATATGAAGTTATTTAATAATTGTATAATAAATCCCATTAATTGTTTTCTACTTTGGTTATTAATGAAATTTTTATGTAATTTTTACTATTTTACTCCATTTGGTAATTAAAACTATTGATATTTTTTTTTTCTGAGAAAAGGCCGCATTATTTTTCTTTATAATCAAAAATGATTATAATTCAGTATCTAAATTTTACATAAAATGTTTTAAAAATATTATTTATATTATTCAATTATTTATTAAATTCTATTTTTACATTTTTTTTAAAATGAATCTTCCTGTCACTTTCCAAACAAGGTACTTTTTGACTTTGATTATAAAAATGTGAAAACAAATCTTCACTTTAACATAATCAGAATGAACACAATTTCCCATATTCAAGACCACCCATTTATTTAATGATTACTTTATATGTTTAAAATTTTATTTTTTTTAATTTTTTTTTCAAATATTTTGTATTTTTTTGTTTTTAATACTGATTTAAAAGTGAAAAGGGTACTTTCCTCAATTGGGTTTTAAAGATATTTTTATGGTATTATTAGTCACCAATAAAAAACATTTATTTTACTAATTATCTAGTGGGGATATGTTCCCAATATACATTTGTTATTATTTATCTAGATGGATTTTGATTATTTTGGCTAGGTAATGTATTGAGATTAACTTTCTTGATTATTTTTTGTTGTAATTAACTTTCCATTGAAATATTAACTTTCTTATGATCATTTCACCTCACATTTACCTTAAATATCAACATTATTTTTCATGTATATGATTATTTATTAAACCATTAATCATTTATACATATAGTTATTTACCATGAAAGTTATTTGATTGATTTGAGAATTATTGATATTTCATATTCTTTACTCAATACAAACATTTATTGATATGGTATATTGTTCATTAATTAAATCAATAATTCAATATATAAGGGATTATTTGTACACACGATGATGGGTGGGGGATAAAATTATATATCCCCTAAATTCATTGGTAATCTCATGAGACGAATTAGTTGGATATCCTAATTTAAATGGGTTTGGTGTATTACTACCCATCCATTAAACTATCTTGGAGAAAGGTCTTGATGGTATAGATACCATAATGTCTGAGATCCTAATGTCCAATATTTATAATTTCTTTAATTGATAATTCAGCTAATAAGATCCATGCCATTATTGTATATATATTATCCCTGGATGAATTTTATACTCAAGTTATTGATTAAATGGCATGTGTGTTTAGTCATTTACCTTTCTATATAGATTATTCCTTATCTAATCAAGAGAGTAATGTTATTGATTAAATGTAATGTGGGTTAAATTATTTACCTTTACATGTTTATTATTACTTATATAGTCATGGTATTTATGTTATTGATTAAATTTAATGTGTGTTATGTTATTTACAATGTCATATTGACTATGTATTATTGATTCATTATAGATTCCATTGTAGATAACCCATAATGGGCATCTAATATTACTCTTATCTTTCTTATATTCCCTGGGATACAAAGATAGAATATTTGAATGATTTCAAGGGTGAATAATATTTACTCTCACTATTTTGTATTTCATGTTTCCAATTGTAATTTGTGATTCGAGTATTAATCTAGTTTCCAAGATTCATAAACTGTACGGTCCATCAAGATGTGGTTCCTTGAATATTGTACTAATGTAATAAAGTAAGCACCATTTCTAAGATACTTAGGTTAGGGTCTTTATAGTTGGAATTATGGGGAGTTTAGTAGAAACATTGGTAATTAGATTTATGAAAACATAGATTATGGAACATAACCCTATGAAATAATTTGATGATAAGTATAAAAGAAAATCCTAAGGTTTTTGTAAGAAAATGATTATGTGGGTATTCCTAGAAATACAACCATGTATGGACACTAAAAGTTTATGTGGTGATAGAATAGTTATACCTAGAGGTAACAAATATAAAAAAGGTGCATTGGGATTTGAATCAATCATCATGTATTAAACAACAACAAACCTTACTTTACACTTGTATTTACACTTATGGGGAATATTATATGGATAATTCACATTTTCATTATAAACCATTATTAAGGATTTGAATAGATTATGAAAATTGATGGCATAGGTTAAATATAAAGTGTCTTAGATTTAAAGTAAGGTGTCATGATTTAGAAATATTATAAAAAATTACATGGTTTTCCACTATGATTTGTGTTTCTCACACTATGTTTTTGGGTTTTAGTCTATTATTTGAACCCAAAGGAATCATGCTAACATGGAATATGATGGGAAATATAGTTATTATAAGGAACCAAATAGGATAGTGATTGGAGTAAAAATATCATAATTATTCATAATTAATTATCCTGAAATACGATTAACACCCTAAACCTTAACCAACTCTTAGACTCACCAAAGAAGAGAAGTATAGAGTCCTCTAAAAGCATGAGTGGCAGAGACTATAGAGGAATCTAGGATCAATATTCTTTATGTCAGATTTTTGGAAATATACACCAATGATAAAGTCTCAAAGGAATAAGAAATGTTTTATGCATGGAAAAGAAGATCATAGATAAATGAATTTCCTTGGAAAACTGAGGAGTTCAATAGAGAGTAAAATATTTAATCCTATAAATACATTTGTAGTTTGTTTTCTTGAATGTGGGAAAGAAAAGAATTATCCAATTCAATGCCTTTATTTAAAGGTTAACTCCTATAACAAGGAAGGATATATATTGAGTTAAAAAGAGTTAAAGTATTTCTGTACTAGGATTAATAGTTATATTGTAGATGTATTTTTATCATTTGTATTTCGGTTATAAGAATGAGGAAATATATAAGGCTTGTGTTAATTTTTTTTAGAAACATATATGTCTTCATCTAATATTAAATCCACAATTATGGATACTATTACCAGTTTATGTGTTTAAGGATTATTATAAGTTCAATGTATTAAAAAACCTTTTTTTATTTTTTTTGTTATGGGATGTTTATCATGATTAAGCGTATTTGGGGAAACATTTATTTTAATAAAACCCATTGGTTAGTATTTGTTTTAAAGAGAAAGTAATTTTAGGAAGAATATATTTACATTTTTTAGATATAAAATTAAAGGTATATTTAAAATTAAAGTTTTACATTATCTTTGATGCATTGATAATTATTGTTCAATAAAATTTTGGAAATTTAAAGGAATTATACTAATATAGTTTTGGAAAAAGGATAAACTGCATGTCGGGTGACAACCCATCACATCTGGAAAAGTTGGGGGGCATAAACCCAAAAACATAGGGTTATAAGGGTAGAGAACCTACCATTGGACTACAATATATACCGGTTAGTATGAAATTTTTTTACTTAAATTATTTGAATAATTGATATTTTGGAATGAATTAATTTGAAATTTGTGTTTTAATATCGAGGTTTTAGAGATTAATGAATTATATTTATCTGAATTTAATAACTTGTGCTAATAATTTTTATTTTAGTAAATAATAGAGGAATAGTTTTTTATCCATTTATGGATTATGAAATCCATTAAAATTTTATTCTAGTGCTTCAGACCAAAATTGTTCATATTTTATTTACATTCCTTGGATTATGTGGTGAGGTGTAAATTGATCAAAGCCCAACCAAAGGATGAAATTTTGATTATGAAAATTAAAAAACACCAAGTAAGTATATTTTGTGGTTTTTTCTATATTTATAGTGAAATAACCACTTAAATTTAGGAATACTACATTGAAACAAAACAATTATTCTATTACCTTATTATCTAATTAATCAATGGTCATTTAATTCATCATAGATTTATGGGTTTGTGTTTTAGAATTTCTCATGATCATTCAATTTTTTATGATCTATGATCTCTATCACTCTCTATAATTATCTATTTTTTATTCCATGTCCATATTTTTTCTTTCAATTTTTTTTATCATACTTGGAAAACAAGTTATATTTTATTCTAGATGAGCATTAAATTTCCCTTTCCCTTTTTTAGATGAAGTTTTATAAACCCTTTTTAGGATATGGGTTTTCAACAAAGAAATTTTCAAATATCAACCCCTTGATTTCAAAGTAAAAGATCAAATTAAGAGGATGATATTTATTGAATTTGGTGAGAATTTATCTCCTAGATATTTTAAAAGAATAACATTATGGTCAATATATTATACAACAAAAAATATATTATTTAAATACGATTGTTATAACATACCTTTTGAATTTGTTGGTATGAATGAGATTAAAAACATTATGAAATATATATATATATATATTGGTCATAATCAATAATAAATTATTTTTAAATTCTTATTAAATAATCACTCAAATATTTAGTCGTCATTTTATGCTTCAAAATATATTTTCTTAAAAAATGGTTTAGTTTTTCATTTTATGCGTTGAAATTATAATTCATATATACCAATATTATAATTTCATTTATAAAATTAATATAATTTTTAAATCTTATTATCGAAATTATTTTAGGGTGAAATTGTTTTGGATTTTTCTAAAAAGGGTGATTTTTAGTGAATAGTGAAAATGCCACTTTTTTATAAAACTACAATTTATTTTCAATTTAAAAGAACCATAATGATTTTAATTTTATTTCAAAATAACACAAGTATTATTTTATTATATTTAAAATAATTAATTTCATTTGAATCACCTTTATACATGATTTTTTAAGTTTCTTTATAGGGTTAAAAATATATTTTTCTGGAAACTATTTTTAAGGGCATAATGTTCTTTCATTTTAATTAATGAAAATATCCAATAATGAAGAAAAATTTCAGTTAAATTTGTAGATTATATATATACATGTATAAAGATAAATCCATCACATTATTATTGATGGTCATATAGTTAATATAATAAAATATTATTCTTGAAAAATTCATTTCTTGAAAAACCATTTTTGACACATTTTCTAGGTTTAATTTTAATTTAAATTATAAAAATTATTTGAATTTAGTTTTGTAAAATTTATTCCATATTTTTAATAAAATTAATTAATATTATATAAAAAAATTAACTCAATTTTTGTTCATAATTATTAATAATGATACTAAAATTTATTTACCATGATTAAGGTTAAAACGAGGATTTTCATTTTATATGCTCTTGTAATAAAATTAATTTTCCACAAAAATATAATTTTTATTAGAGAAACTGTATTTAATAGTAAGAATAATTGGGTCCAAATTATCTAATAAGGATCATTTTAGTTTATTCTTAAAGGATAAATTCAATAGGTTAAAAGAAACAAATTACCATGGTGAAAAAGTAAATGGTAAAAGTAATAGACATAGTGGATAAAGAATAACATGTCAAAAAATGTTTATTTTTTATAGTGGTGGTGTTTCATGACCTTAAATTAACTATAATACATCATTATTCAATTTTTGAGGTACTTGGGGTGAGAGAAACTTCCCATTATTGACTAGTTTTGGGTATTTACAAATATGGAACTCTTCCTTAATTATAAACAGGAACTACCACTCCTTAATTATTCACACATCTCAAGCCATTTGGATTGGATAAATCTAGAAAAAAAACTCTCCCAAAAATCATTGTAAACACTATATATCTTATTCCCTTTTCAAAATACCAACCCTAGGGTCCTTAATAATAGTTCCATAAGCGATTATTTTAAGTGAAGGTAATTGTCTTCCCAAAGATCATTATTTTTATTTATTTTTCCCCATCAAATATGTCATAAAACATAGAATTTAATAAAAAGGTATCTCACATATTCTTAGATGTTAATATTTTGATATAATATTATTTATCCATATTTTTGTCCATCAAATGGAAAATAAATCCATCGCTCGTGTGTTCAGTGGACTACCGCCTCCCTATCCAATGTGATTTGTTTCCCTCACCAACTCACATGTATTATAATAATTGTGGATATAATTAATATATATGATACATATGAAATGATATTAATTATTTAAATTTAATATATCATCCACTTCCTTACTCTTTCACCCAATAAATGAAGGATGTCATCCCTCGTGCGTATGTATGACTTACCATCTCCATGAAGGGATGCAATTCATTTTCCATGTCCCAATTTAAAGAATATTTTAAAAAATGTATCTAATGAATAAATACTATTTTTTAAAAAATAATATAATTTCTAATATGATATATTTATATCCTATGCATAATTAGCAAAAATTTCATGACAGAACAAGCTTGAGAAAACAAAGAAGCTAACACCTGAAATGACAGAAATAATAAAATATTATTATAAAATAGGTGATAAGATGTTATAATAAGATATTATATGAAATTATAAATATAAATATAGTTCTGTTATAAATATTTAAAAATTCTAGAACCATTATACATTAGGTTAAATCATTTTCAACTAAAGGGAGTTACGAGGTAAGGGATTCTCTCTCAATTTTCTTTCATTGAGGCATACTGCAATGTTATGAACCTAATTAATTTTTTATAGTGTATACACTACCCTTTTACATGTAATATCGTGAATATTTAATATTTCATGTTATTTTATTCTTCATCTTTAATTATTTCATCTAATGATATTTTACTTGAATGTCACTAAATCATATAGAATTTCATAAATCAATTTCTTTTCATTGGGTTATATTACTTCTTCATTGTATTTGATATTGTAATTTTATACTGTATTTCTTCTTTTTTACATGGATTTAATTTTTATACACATAATCAGTTCACTAATGAATCCTTACTCCAATGGTATGATCTTTGTAATATATTGTTTTCTTTATTTCCTCTCAATTGAAGAATATTTGATATTATGCACCTATTTATTTTTATAATGTGTATCTACAACCATGTTGATATGTGATATAATGAATCAATTTATATTCATGGTAATTAAATTTCCATTCCATTTATTTCTTTCTTCTCGGTTATGATTTTGAATTTAACAATGTAGTAAGGGTTTAGGTTGCAATCTCATTTTAATCGGGACTTTTTATGCTTGAATTTCAATTAATGGAATTTATTTTGTTATTGAATAATAAACCCATTTAATTTTATTACCCTTTGGTTATTCATGAAATTTTCATGTAAAATTATCATTTTTATATCTTTGGTACTTACTATGATTGAGAAAATGGTTTTTTAGGAAAAGGGAACTTTATTTCCCTTTGTGATAAAAAATGATTTTCTTATATATCCATATTTTACATAAAATGTTTCAGAAAATATTTTTAAAATTATAATATGATTTGTTAATGTCAATTTTACCCATGATTTTCTTTTTAAAATCTTCTTTAAAAAATATATTTCCATCATTTTCCCAATAATTTATTTTTTAACTTTTCATACAAAAGCGTGAAAGGAATATTTAATTTGACATACTCGACATGAATGGAATTCACTACCTTCATGACCACCAATTACATTGAAAATTTATTTATAATTTTTAAAGTTTATTTTAAAAAATTTCTTTTCCTAATATTTTAGAAATATTTAGTTTCTTTTACATAATTTTTAATGTGAAAAGGGTATTTTTCTCAACAGTGTTTTAATGATATTTTTATGGTATTTCTATTCAAAAACAAAAACAACCCTATATTTCAGATAAAATATATTAGGGATATGATTAAATGATATTGTCCTTATTCTTTCTATGGATGTTTTATGATTAATTTTACCATGGAAATTGTTGAAATTCACTTTCTTTATTAATTTTTATAGTCATAAACTTTCCCATGAAACATTCACTTTATTGTGATAATTGGACATTAAATTTCTCTTAAATATCCATATTATTTATCATGGATATTCTTATTCATTAAAACATATATAATTTCAATATATGGTGGTTCACAATGAAAATTAGTTTTTTGAATAGATAATTATAGATAATTCATAGTTTGTACTCAATATGGACATTTATAGATAGGGAATATTGTTCATGAATTAAATAGATCATTAGATATATGAGGAATGATTCAGACATATAGTGATGGGCGGGGCCCAAAATTATATATCCCCTCGATGGTCAGTAGTCTCATGACATGAATTAGTTGGCTAGACTTATATAAATGGGTTCGGTGTAATCCTACCCATTGATTAAACTTTCTTGAAGAAAGGTATTGATGGTATAAATATCATGACGTATGAGATCATGTAACCCAGTATTAATTATTTCTTTCATTGAGAATTAAATTGTTATTATACATGATATTATTGAATTGATATAATCCATGGATTCATTTAATACACAATTTATTGCTTAATTAGAATATGTTTTCAGTTATTTACCATGTAATATTAATTGTTCTTTATCTAATCGTGGTAGTCAAGTTATTGATTAAATGAAATGTGTGTTTAGTTATTTACCATGGAATGTTGATTATGCCTTATCTAATCATGATAGTCATGTTATCGATTAAATAGAACACATTTTCATTTATTTACCTTTACATATTGATTATGCCTTATCTAATAATGACATTCAATTTATTGATTAAATGACATGTGTGTTTAGTTATATTAATTTCCATATTGATTATTTCTTATTGATTCAAGATAGCTTCCACTGTATGTAACTCATACTGAGCATATGATCTCACCATTTTTTTGTTTCCTTTCCCTAGGATATAATGAATGAACCATTAAATGATTTTAGTGATGTATAATATTTACTCTCACTATGTAAAATTTCATGTGTTCAATTGTAATGTGAGATTCAATTATGTATCTATTTTTTCAAGTATAACAAAATATTCAGTCAATCAGGATGTGATTAAATGTATCTTATTCAAATGAAATAAAGTAAAAACCGACTCTAGCCTACTCTAATTGGGGCATTTACAAAAAAATAAAAGAGATAGGAGTAGTTTCATTACGGAATTGGATTAAAGGATCGCTTAAATCATGGTTAATTTTTAATGGATTTTTATATTTGTCTCATTTTTTCTACATCATGTTGATCTAATAAATGATTATTGTTTGAATAAATGAGATAAATTTTTTAATACAAATAATTTATGATTTCTTAAAATTTTATAACACGATTGGAAAGAATATACAAATAAAAACAATTTTAACTAGGGTAAAGTGTTTATCCAAGAATATGTGGGAATATGATTACACCACTAATAGTGTAATATTTGGAAAATTATTCTTTTCAATTAATTTTTAATACATAAATAATACCATATATGAAATTTTATTAATGAGTTATTTGTTAAATATTTATTCAAAAATTAAATATGTGTCATTTTTTAAACACAAATAAGTTTGGTTAACTTAACTTTATATTTTAAAAATAAATTAGATTCTAAGAGTCTTGTGGGAGTATTTTTTCACTTAAAGAAGTTAAAATCCAATAAATAATAGGTCATACCAATTAAAAAACATAGTGAATCTCACTAGATATATTAAATGGTTTAGGATGTGGTGGTAGAAGAAATAATATAATAGTTACCTTAGTTACCATAACAAAGTGAATTCCACTTTATATTCTCAAGAGTTTAGGATGTGATAGTAAAGATAAAAAAGTAAATAGTTGGATTAGTTAACAATAAATTTCAAGGGAATAGTTTAGTATATTATTATCTAGGAAGATGATGATGCATTTAGAAGATTTATAATTAATTAGATAAAATAAGTTATCAATAACATTACATTTGATGTGGAAGAACTCATCCAAATATGGGATAAGATGGAAAAAAACATTGAATACCTCCTCAAAGATGATCTGGATGGAAAGGCTAACACTCTTCAATGGAGCATCCATGGAGGTAAGTTCTTTGAAAGTTTTAAACTGCAGTTCGAAAATATGATTATTACCTTTGGTGTTGGTTGATTGTCTGGTTGTGCCTGGACCGGTTTCCCACTTTTTCCTTAAAAAAGGTTTCTTAATAAAATAAAAATAAGTTGGTGTGGTGATGTTATGGAGTTAAATACTTTTAATATGTTCACAACATTGAACATTAGGAATATAATTCTGAAATATCTCTTTTAGTCAAACAATATTCCTCCATTGATGTTACTCACTAAATAGTTTAGTAGAATTTTTTTAGATAGTCACATAGAGATGTGGTACTCATTACATTTGAATGAAATTTTTTTAAAAAAAAAACACCATATAGTGTAGAAAAATAAGATTGATCTGAAAATTTCTCATATATAATTTGATAAATAATTTATTTTTTTTAATTTTGTTTAATATTATTAAAAGTGTTTAAGAATATTAAATATATCATATAAAATACAATCTTTATTACATTATTTCTTCACGTTGAATATATATATATATATATGTGTGTGCGTGTGTGTGTGTGTATAGATATACATATCATGAAGTGTAATTTTAATTAACCTCTCAAAGTAGGAGTTTAATTTTCCCCTAACTGATATTAATTATACGTTATTATAATTTATATTAAAATGTTAAGGTTAGCATAAAGAGGATTCTTGTTTGAGATACTAAATATGATCATGAGGAAAAAAGTGTTTTTGTGTGTAGGATTACCCATCGGTTATACCATATGAATTGTAATATACTACGTATTTGTAACATCCCGAGCTTCCACGATATGCTTCTCTTTCAATAATGCAAAAGCTTGCATTGTACGCAAGTTCGAGTTCTAACACACCGCGACTAATCAAAGTAGCCGTTATGAATAGTAAAACCCACTTTTTAAAATTATGGAAATCTTATATTTCAAAATAGACTTTATTTTTGTGTTCGTAATATCGAAATTATAATATGTTGAATTTTTTGTGATTTTCTGAGAACTTCCATTTTTTTTTGAATAGTGAAAAATACTTAAAACAAATTTTTTGATCAAAATAATTTATAGTGATAAATTATACTATTGAGTGGTTTTAAAGTATAATTTGAATATATTTTTACCATTTTATCCAATGGTGTTCATTAGAATTAATTTCACTTTGAAATTGGACATAAATAATTGTCAATCTTTTGATATATGTTGTTTCTTAAAAACACGCTATTTGTTGTGACAGCGGGAATTAATTACAAAATTAATTAATGAAACTTATATGTTTGGAATTTTGTAAAATATACATCATTTTTTAATTTGGAAGATCAATTATAGCTTAGGGTGAAATTTTGTCATTGTTCTGAAAAACTTCAATTTTTGATGAATAGTGAAACCACTAAGTGGTTGTTAAAAAACTGATTTTTCCATTTAAATGAAAAATTACCACTTCTGTGATTTAATTTTAAAAAATATGACATACATGGGTGTCATTATAAATTAAAATTTGGTTCAATGGGATTAAAATAATTTTTTGGTGAATAGTAACTTTTAAGTTTAATTAATCGCGATTAAAGGTAATTAGTGAAATTTAAGGTAAAAATGGTATTATAAAAATATGAAATGAACTTTACACTTGTCCTACCCCTATTTGATGAGTCATAACCGACCAAGACAATCCATGGGTTAACTTGGGGACCCCATGGTGCCACTTTGGTAGGAAAATGACCTTAAAAGCTTTTTATTTAATGTTAAAATAAAAATGTCACAAAAAAGAGTTGTTTTACTAAAAAAATTTTTAAATGGGGTTATACAAGTCATATTTTTGACTATAAATATTAATTATAAAGATAAAAATCTTTAGTACATCATGATAGTTTTTTTTATAATTTTTAGACATTAAATAAATTAAATTATTTGTGACACCATGATGATGCAGTAATTACCTCATTAATTAACGATTTAAATAAAATGAAAAGATAATGTAAAATCTAAGACTTATACTTGTCAAAAACATATTGGATGAGTATATTTCGAACACTTATCACCTTATAATCTAAATATATAAGTTTGGGACCTTTATAATCCGAAAAATTATTTCATAATAAAGTAACATTTCAATCTTTCCAAGAGTGCCCATTCTCCCCTCTTATAAAAGGCCCCCACCACTACCACCATAATCACACCTTCAAAGCCTTTTGGATCGGCCAACCTCTTCCCAAATACTCTCTCAACTTCCCTCCCTTACTCTTAAAAGCCTCACTTTGGGCATAAGTATTCCCAAGGAAGCCTTTGGCTCAAATCAAAAAGAGTTACATGATTTTAAGGTAATGTCATCTCTAAGGTTGTTTTGTTTTATTTTGCTTCTCCAACCCCTTAAACTATTTTTAT
Organism: Viscum album; assembly: GCA_963277665.1. Taxonomy (NCBI): domain Eukaryota; kingdom Viridiplantae; phylum Streptophyta; class Magnoliopsida; order Santalales; family Viscaceae; genus Viscum; species Viscum album. Next base: position 1,206,704,120 of record OY728150.1, on the reverse strand, counting down.
TCCTTTATTTTGTAAAAACAACAGTATCTAAAATATACTAGGATGTTGTTATGATAATTATTTGGTTTACACTTACACACACCTTCGTCTAATGGTTAAATAACATACTCTTTCTGTGGGTGGTGAAATAATGCCTCACGAAACGATGATTGTTCAATATTCTTTTAACACCTCTAATAGTGGCCATTTTGATGACACTATTTTCATATATGCTATATATATTATGTTTATGTTTTCATTATACTTCTTTATTTCTCATTTACTGCATACTTTATGATTTCCATTATGGGTAAACGCGATAATTTCATTTTAGGAAGTGCGGACTACCACCCCCTCAAAGTGATTTGAATCGTTAATGCCATATGTGGGATGTATAAAGGATGGAGTAAATGGTATTATACATTATATTATACTGGAATTATATTATACCTTTATCTAATTATAACTTCATTCCATTAAATACTAAATAGAAATGAAAGTAGCGTTCATGCGTACGCACGGCTTACCGTCTCTATGAACGGTGCATTTCATTTCTTACCTCTAAATGTTATGTAATATTATAAATGAATGTATATACTGGATATATACAATTTATATGATATATACATCATGAATATAATTATGTATATAATGGATATTTTACCACATGAACAAAGTGTAATTATAAGAAGTTTATTTTTGACTCAAGTACCTAAGATCGACAAAATGACCGTTATTAACTTAAATGACTACACAATTTTCATAACATTTAATAAGTGATATAAAAGGGATAATGAAATTGAAAAATGTTCTTAAGAAATTATATATTAACTCTAGTTTATTATTCAGGAGGTTAAATAACGGTCGAGTCAAGTCGGACACAAGGTAAGGGAACTTCTTAACCCAATTTCCATTCTTTGGGTTAATCTCATACTTTCAAATTATGTCATGATATTATTATGTCCTATCTTGTATTTATACTTTCTTTATGTGTACATATAGTGAATACACATAAAAGATATATTTTATTTAAAAATGATCTTTTTATGGGACTTCGTCTCAATCTCCATTCATTCAGGCATATTTTGTTTTATAGACATATTTCTTTTATATGGTGTATAAACCCCTTTGAATTTTACTTTTATTCAAAAAGAATCTTTTTATACGAAGCATTTTACTAAACAAAAAAAAGGAATTTTTTTTGTCATACGTATGCGGCGACAACGACTTCTCCGCCGCCGTGAGAATTATTTGAGTTTCGGCTTCCTCTACAAGCCATAGTTTTTTTAAATGAAAAATAAATAAAAAGTTTTAATTATATTTTATTCTGGTATTGAAAATGGTTTGGAAAATGTTTTTATTATATCAATGTGTTGTATTGATATCTTGTGATTGAAATGTGGAAATGTTATGTTTCCTTTATGCATGTTTTATGTGATAAAATTATGTTATGGTTTATGATATGTTTAAACCTATTCATATGAGGAATGCATTGGACTTAATAAGTGACGGGTGGAGCCCGCTATAGCTCCTCGATGCATCGACATGTCTCATGAGACAAAATAGTGTCTTGGCACGAGGCTTTGAAAAAATCTTATTTGTAGTCTTGGCACGAGGCCTTGGCAATATGGTTATGATAGTCTGGCATTATGCATTCCATCATTATGAAAATGGTTATTGATATTGCATGTGATTATTCGACCAGTAGATAGTCCATGTGAAGAAGTAAATGACATTATCTCATTTTACTTTTACCATATTATGTTGAAGTTCAAGTTTAAAAGGCTTTTGTTTTAGTTATACATTGCCTTAAATGTTTATGTTTATTTATGAAAGCTTCCGCTATATTTTTATCCTTACTGAGCATCTGAGCTCATCCCTTTAAATGTTTTAATTTTTTCCAGGATGTGAAGAAGTATTTTAGGAATGGCCTGCAGGGATAGTCTGAAGGGTATATAAGTGTGGAAAATGGAGACTATTTTATTGTGATTTTTCACTTTATGATGTAAAGTAAGACTTGTGAATGTATCTAGTGTTTCCAAGGCTACTAAACTAATCAGTCTTTCGAGACTTGATCTTTTGTGATCATGCCGATGTTACACAATAATGCACCGACTCTAGGTAACTGGGGTCGGGGCGTTACAATTGGTATCAGAGACAATTTAGTACTAACCTTGGAAGCTAGATTTAGATAAACTCTGATTAGATCACATAGCCCAAAGATAGAATTTTAGGATTAGTATAGAAGAACATCCTAGAATTTTGGTATTATAGAGATGTTGGGAGTTTTCCGAGCAATACATCCCTGTCTGGATACGAGCAGGTAGAGGCGGCTCTGGCACAGATGTACCTAGGGGTAAAACCCGAAAACACCGCTTTGAGCTAGACTCGAACGGGAACTGGTGCACGACAACAGGCCTTGCTGCACTCTTGGTTACGACACTCCCGGGGGATATGATTAGGATAATTCTCATTTTCTTTACAAACCACTATGAAGGGATATGAGTATATACTTCCTCAAAGAAAACATTTTTATGGATTATATCCATAAATAGTTCAATTTATGTTAAGTATTTTACAAGTATGGAATTATGTATTTTGATTCATAAACTGATCTAGTTTATGCCATTGTATAGAAATGGTGCCCAGTAGAATGAATGTGAACTCCAGCAATACCTATGATCCAAAGAGTAAGAAGGATCATATATTTCACAGTATTAAGCAAACATTTAGAAGGGAAATAGTCTCCCATGTGTTCTCAACATATGAAGAAATAGTATCATGTGTTAATAAGATAATTAAAGAAATCTATGAGTCTTATGGCTTTGAAGGCAAGAAATAGAAGAAAAGGATGGAAGAGAGAATGATGGATAAAGGGACGAGGGAAAAGAAGAATTTTCCAATATGTGATAACTGTGGGAAGAAACACCTTGGAACTTGTCGGAAGGGAAAGGGAGTTTGTTATAAGTGTGGAAAAAAAGGACACAAAGTGCATGACTGCAAGGTTAAGAAAAAGGTTTCAAATGTACAATGCTTCATCTGCAAGGAGTGGGGACACTACGCAAACCAATGTCCAAATCATTAGAGTATGCCCCAAATGATGTTATTGGATAATAATCAAGTTATGATACTACCAAAGATGAGGAGGAATGATTAGAGTTCTTATGTTGTTATTAAAGAATTGTCTCATTTGAGTGTTGTATCAATGATGTACTGGTTATAATAATTATGGAGTATATAAGGATTGTACTGCAGTATTATTTCATCAAGGACTTAAGATTGTGTGTAACCAAGAAAAGTGACTCCACAGCAGGATAAATTTTTGGAAAATATATGGTTGAGAGAAAGATAAACCATAATATGGTTCTGATACAGAGATAGTGATTTTAGAATAATACATGATTGATATGGATAAATTATATTGGATATTCATAACTTCCTTAAAACTGAATAATGATTTGTATACATTTTTGGATAGAAGGAGTATATCTAGTATTCTCTAAGGAATAAGGGATAATGAATGTAATAAATAAGGATTTATGGTAATTTAGGATGTTGCAGTGTTTTAAAAGAATACATGATGAAGGTGTTCACATGTTGTTACGCGAAAAAAAGGATCTTCATTATGTATACCTTCCTTATAAAATTTGGACTGTGAGTTGGACAGAAGTATTTTGGATAACTATAAAGGTTGGAATGGATTATATTTTACATTGGATACTATTGTTAAGGTTATTTTTGGATATTTATAAAAATAACAACACGCAGACTGAGTGACAACCCATCGCGTCGGACAAAGCTGTGGGAATCGAACCCACAACCATAGTGCGATTGGGATTAATCGCCTACCACTGGACTACGTGAAGTCCTTGGTTATTAAAAAAATACTTTTTCTAATATAAATGGTATGTGTTAATATTTTGAACCTTGTACGATTAGGATAAATACAATATTTTTGAGTTCTATTATCTTTTTGAGTGAAAGATGAGTTTGTGGTAGAAATTAGTTGAAGGTTGAAACTCTACTTGTCAAGCATAAATATATATATACCTATCTCTTATTCTATGAATAAATTAATTATTAAACTTTATTAAAGCGATATTAAAACAAAAAATCTGTTATCCTAATACCTTATGTCTTGTTGAACTGATAATATTTTAAATCAACATAGATTGAAGGCTTTGAGGCCCTCAATTTTACACTTGTTTGTGATTGATGACCTCAATCACTCCCTACAAATATTTATGTTTTTCCTCCAATTATATGATTCTAATTGCCACCAATGTTCTCTTTATTGAGATCATAATTTGGTGGTGACTTTTTGATTTCCCTTTCCCTCTTATTAAGGCTAAATTTTATTAACCTTATTTCCGATGTGGGTTTTCCACAAAGGTATTTTCTATTTTCAACCTTTTATATTCAAAGAATATTTTCAAATTGATAGGACGCAATTTATTGAAGGAGGGGAGAACGTAACACCCCGATCTTCCATGATACGCTTCTCTTTCAATAATGCAATAGCTTGCATTATACGCAAGTTCAAGTTCTAACACACCGCAACTAATCAAAGTAGATGTTATGAATAGTAATACCCACTTTTTAAAATTATGGAAATATTATATTTCAAAATAGACTTCATTTTTGTATTCGTAATATCGAAATTATCCTAAGTTGAATTTTTTGTAATTTTCTGAGAACTTCCATTTTTTTATGAATAGTGAAAAATACTTAAAACATCTTTTTTGATAAAAATAATTTATAGTGATAAATTATACTATTGAGTGGTTTTAAAGTATAATTATAATATATTTTTACCATTTTATCCAATGGTGTTCATTAGAATTAATTTCACTTTGAAATTGGATATAAACAATTATCAATCTTTTGATATATATTGTTTTTAAAAACATGCTATTTGTTGTGACAGCGGGAATTAATTATAAAATTAATTAATGCAACTTATATGTTTGGAATTTTGTAAAATATAAATCATTTTTGAATTCGGAATATCAATTATAGCTTAAGGTGAAATTTTGGCATTATTCTGAAAAACTTCAATTTTTGATGAATAGTGAAACCACTAAGTGGTTGTTAAAAAACTGATTTTTCCGTTTAAATGAACCATTACCACTTCTGTGATTTGATTTTCAAAAATCCAAAATACATGGTTGTCATTAGGAAGTAAAATGTGGTTCAATGGGATTAAAATAATTTTTTGGGGAATAGTAACTTTTAAGTTTAATTAATCGCGATTAAAGGAAATTAGTGAAATTTAAGGTAAAAATGGTATTATAAAAATATGAAATGACATTTACATTTGTACTAACCCTAGTGGATGAGTCGAGGACGACCAAAGAAATCCATGGGTCAACTTGGGGACCCCATGAAGCCACTTTGGTAGGAAAATGACCTTAAAAACTTTTTATTTAATGTTAAAATAAAAATGTCACAAACAAGAGTTGTTTTACTAAAACAATTTTTAAATGGGGTTATACAAGTCATATTTTTGACTATAAATATTAATTAGAAAGATGAAACGATTTAATACATCATGAAAGTTTTTTTATAATTTTTAGGCATTAAATAAATTAAATTATTTATGACACCATGATGATACAGTGATTACCTCAAAAATTAAAGATTTAAATAAAATGAAAAGAAAATGTAAATTATAAGACTTACACTTGTAAAAAACCTATTGGATGAGTAGATTTCGAACCCTTATCACCTTATCCTCGAAATATATAAGTGTGGGACCTTTAGAATCCGAAAAAGCATTTCATAATAAAGTAACATTTCAATATTCCCAAGAGTGCCACTTCTCTCCTCTTATAAAAGGCCCACCCCACCACCTTACTCACACCGTCAAAGCCTTTTGGCTCAGCCAACCTCTGCCCAAATACTCTCTAAACTTCCCTCCCTTACTCTTAGAAGACTCACTTTGGGCAGAAGTCTTCCCAAGGAATCCTTTGGCTCAAATCAAAAAGAGTTACCCAATTTTAAGGTAATGTCTTCTCTAATGTTGTTTTGTTTTATTTTGATTCTCCAACCACATAAACTCTTTTTATTACTTTCTTTTGTAAAAACACCAGTATCTACAATATAATAAGATGTTTTTATGATAAGGATTTGGTTTACACTTACACACACCTTCGTCTAATGGTTAAATAACATACTGTTTCTGTGGGTGGTGAAATACTGCCTCACGAAACGATGATTGTTCAATATTCTTTTAACACCTCTAATGGTGGCAATTTTGATGAAACTATTTTCATATATGCTATATATATTATTGTTATGTTTTCTTTATTCTTCTTTATTTCTCATTTATGGAATACTTTATGATTTCCATTATGGGTAAACGTGATAATTTCATTTTAGGAAGTGCGGACTACCGCCCCCTCAAAGTGATTTGAATCGTTAATGCCATATGTGGGATGTATAAAGGATGGAGTAAATGGTATTATACATTATATTATACTGGAATTATATTATACCTTTATATAATTATAACTTCATTCCATTAAATACAAAATAGAAATGATAGTAGCGTTCATGTGTACGCATTGCTTACCGTCTCCATGAACGGTGCATTTCATTTATTACCTCTAAATGTTATGTAATATTATAAATGAATGTATATACTGGATATATATGATTTATATGATATATACATCATGAATATAATTATGGATATAATTGATATTTTACCACATGAACAAAGTGTAATTATAAGAAGTTTATTTTTGACTCAAGTACCTAAGATCGACAAAACGACCGTTATTAACTTAAATGACTACATAATTTTCATAAAATTTAATAAGTGATATAAAAGGGATAATGAACTTGAAAATGGTTCTTAAGCAAGTATAGATTAACTCTAGTTTATTATTCAGGAGGTTAAAGAACGGTCGAGTCAAGTCGGACACAAGGTAAGGGAACTTCTTAACCCAATTTCCATTCTTTGGGTTAATCTCCTACTTTCAAATTATTTTATGATATTATTGTGTCCTATCTTGTATTTATACTTTATTTACGTGTACACATAGTGAATACACATAATAGATATATTTTATTTAAAAATGATCTTTTTAAGGGACTTCGTCTCAATCTTCATTCATTGAGGCATATTTTGTTTTATACACATATTTATTTTATACGGTGTATAAACCCCTTTGAATTTTACTTTTATTCAAAAGGAATCTTTTTATACGAAGAATTTTACAAAACGAAAAAGAGGAATGTTTTTTTGTCGTACGTATGCGGCGACAACGACTTCTCCTCCACCGTGACAATTATTTGAGTTTTGGCTTCCTCTACAAGCCATAGTTTTTTTTAAATGAAAAATAAATACAAAGTTTTAATTTTATTTTATTCTGGTATTGAAAATGGTTTTGAAAATGTTTTTATTATATCAATGTGTTGTATTGATATCTTGTGATTGAAATGTGGAAATGTTATGTTTCCTTTATGCGTGTTTTATGTGATATGATTATGTCATGGTTTATGATATGTTTAAACCTATTCATATGAGGAATGAATTGGACTTAATAAGTGATGGGTGGAGCCTGCTATAACTCCTTGATGCATCGGCAGGTCTCATGAGACAAACTAGTGTCTTGGAACGAGGCTTTGACAAAATCTTATTTGTAGTATTGGCACGAGGCCTTGGCTACGTGGTTATGATAGTATGGAATTATGCATTCCATCATTATGAAAATAGTTATTGATATTGCATGTGATTATTCGACCAGTAGAATATCTATTTGAATAAGTAAATGGCATTATCTCATTTTACTTTTGCCATATTATGTTGAAGTTCAAGTTTAAAAGGATTTTGTTTTAGTTATACAATGCCTTAAATGTTTATGTTTATTGATTAAAGTTTCCGCTATATTGTTATCCTTACTGAGCATCTGAGCTCACCCCTTTCAATGTTTTAATATTTTCCAGGATGTGAAGAAGAATTTTCAGAGTGACCTGCAGGGATAGTCTGAAGGGGATATAAGTGTGGAAAATGGAGACTATGTTATTGTGATTTTTTACTTTATGATATAATGTAAGACTTATGAATGTATCTAGTGTTTCTAAGGCTACTAAACTAATTGGTCTTTAGAGACTTGATCTTTTGTTATCATGAAAATGTTACGCAATAATGTACCGACTCTGGGTAACTGGGGTCAGGGCGTTACAGTATTTATTATACGATGGATACATTTTTAATATAGGTGTTTTCACAACCCATGGTTGGTATGATACATACCATGATAAAATTCATACATTTATACCATTGTTACGCAAGCCATTGAGACTTAGCTAATTGGTGGGGACAACTACAGAATTGGAATTTAATAGCACTAGAAATTACTTTTATTAGTTCTAGAAAAGAACTGACAATGTGGGCGATGTTAAAAGCCCCAAAATTTTATTAGTGCTAAAAAAGAACTAATAAAGGTTTCATTTATCATCGCTTTAAGAAGCACTGATAAATGTGATTTCATCAGTTATTTAAAAGCTCTTGCAATGTTCCTATTTTTTCTGCACTTTTAAAAGAACTTATAGAGGGCCATACTGCAATATGATGTAATATCACACTACAACACTGAAAAAATGAAAAAAACACACCAGAAACAAATAAGATATTAACAAAAAAAAGTACTAATACATAATTTAAATGAAATTAAATTTATAAAATAAATACCAAAAAAACAGTATATTATAGACATTTCGTACACTAGTTTATACAATTACATAAATACAAATTATTATATACATTTAAAAAAAATCCTAACTATCACTATTACCATGGTTTACATTGACATTATCTGTTGAACAACCAATATTACATGAGCAGTTTCAAACAAATCATGTTAAATTGAAAAAATTAATCCACCTATATAAGAAAAAAATAATTATGATTAATATTAAAAAGAAATAAATTAACATAAAAATGAAATAATACATTAATTATATGGAAAATTATTTTACTATGAAAATACCATGATTACCTCTATAACTGAGTATTGGATGAAACTTGAAAGAAAGTGATAAATGTAAACACTATATGAGTGTCATGACCCATCCCCTGGGGCCCGTGCTGTGACTACCCCAAGACCGACTTCTATAGGCCAAGGGTTGGCGACTAGCACTGAAAGGAATATTACCTAAAACCGAGAATGTAAAATCCTGAGATTTTATTAGAATTATTATTTTTAATTTTATTGATGTCTTCTGTGGTATGCTACACCAAGATTATCTTGTGCTATACGCAACACCGTATAAGCTTGTAGTATACACAACACTATTCTTGGCTCGTGTTACACACAATTTCAAGTTCGTTTTGTAGAAATTATTCTGCGCAACATTAAGTATAGATTTTTTTTAATATATAAATGAAATATGGTTATATTTTGTTATAGGCAACGACAAAGGAGTCTTTAACTATAGGTCACCCTGACTTGGCTTTCATTACAAGCAATCGCGACCTTCCTCGATAGCGTGTGTAGTACACAATACCGGGTTTCACAAAACAACGATGTATTGTTATAATATTATTATGGACTAGCCGTTATGAATAGTATTAACTAAATTTTGAATTTTATAAAATTATTATTCATCTTACACATTTTTTAGAACATGGTATGAGAACAAAATAATTTTTTTGGGTAAAATAAGTATTTTAAAAAAATGCAGTTTTGCCGCCTTTTGATGGCGCACCCACTTTAAATCTAGTTTTTGACATGTTTATAAGTTCAATTTGACAAAATAAAATTCTTCTTTGGAATCAGGATATACAAATTTACTTTGGATAAAATTTTCATATTATTCTGAAAACTTTCATATTTTAATGAATAGTAAAAACACGCTATATTTTAATTAAAACTAACTTTTTTCATCGTAATAAATTATATGGTTAGATTATATTTTTAATTGGTTTTAAAGTGCAACTAGAATATATTTTTACCATTTAATCTAATGTTGGTCATTGGAATTAATTTCACTATGAATTTGGACATAAACAAGTGTCGATCTGTTGATAGTTATTGTTTCTTAAAAACACGCTATTTGTTTTGATAACGGGAATTACTTTAAAATTAATTAATGTCACTTCTATGTTTGAATTTGGAAAAATAGACATCATTTTTGAATTTGGAATATCAAATATATCTTAGGCTGAATTTTTGGTATTTTTCTGAAAAACTTAAATTTTGATGAATAGTGAAAACACTGAGTTTTTGGTTAAAACTGACTTTTTATTTAAATAAACATTTATTTGATTTAAATTTATTTTAGGTAAAAATAGATACATAATAATTATATATGTTCAATGAAATTCATTGGATTCATTTTATAATGATTTTATATTTATAAAAATTGTATTGAACTTTTCATCATCTTTTACCCACCTTCTAGGAGCTTTTGCAATTGTTCATAAAACATAATTTTACCGCTTCTGTGAGTTGAATTTAAAAAATCTGAGAGGCATGGTTAATATTAAGGATTAAAATTTGGTTCAATAAGATAAAAATATTTTTTGGTGAATAGTAACTTATTACTTTTATTTACCACGGTTAAAAGTAAATAGGGCAATTCATGGTTAAAATAATATTATAATAATTCAAAATTAACTTAACACTTGTCCAAACCTTATTGTATGAGTAATGGCCGACCATGGTCATCCTTGGGTCTATTTTGGGACCCCATGGAGACACTTATGAAAGACAATTACACATTAGATTAATTAATTTAATGTAAAGACAAAATTGACATTAACAAAAATCTTTTAGTAAATTAATTTTTATATACTATTATATAAGTCATATTTTAGACTATAAATATTCATTAGAAAGATAAAAATATTTCCTACATCATGGTAGTTTTTTTCATAATTTTTAGACATCAACTGAATTAAATTAATTATGACACAATAATGATGCAGTATTTACCTCATTAATAAATGATTTAAATAAATAAGATTATAATGATAACAATATTACCCAAAACATGTCCAATTTTGACTGGATGATTTTATTTATACTATGAGTCATCTTATAATCATATTTAATGATTTTTTTGACATTTTGAAACCGAAGATATGTTTATAATAAAATAATAATTTCACACTTTCCAAAAGAGCCCCTCCTCCCCCTTATAAAAGGAGATCATTTCTATCTAATTCCTCACACCTCTCAAGCCATTTGACTCGTCCAAACTCTGACCAATTAATCTCTATAAATCCCTCTCCTCCCCCTATAAACCTTACATTAGGCAGAAGGCACTTCAAGAATTCCTTTTGGTTCAAACCAAAGGAAGTTACCCAAATTAAAGGTAACAGTTTCTCTTAAGTTGTCTTCTTTTATTCTACTTCTCCAACCCCTAAAGTCTTTTTAATCCTTTATTTTGTAAAAAACACAGTATCCTCATTATACTAGTATGTTGTTATGAGAATTATTATAATTAAATTTACACACACCTCCATCTAATGGATGAATAACATAATGTTTCTGTGGATAGCAAACTAATGCCCCACGAAACGATGATTGTTCGATTTTCTCTTACCGCCTCTCATGGTGGCCATTATGATGGAACTATATTCATATATGATATATATTATGTTTATTATTTCCTTATGCTTCTTTACTTCCAAATTATATCAAGCCTTTATGGTTTCCATAGTCGGTAAATACGATAATCTCATTTGAGGAAGTGCGGACTACCGCCCCCTCAAAGTGATGTGATTCGTTAATACCTTTTGTGGGATGTATAAAGGATGTGGTTAATGATATTATATATGATATTATACTGTAATTATAATATAACTAGGTATCATTATGTTTTAATTCTATTAAAATAATAAATATAAATGAAAGTAGCGTTCATGCTTACGTACGACTTACCGTCTCCATGAACGGTGCATTTCATTTCTTACGTCCATATGGTATGTACTATTATAAATAAATGTATATGATGGATATATAATGAATATATATGATATATAAATCATTATTTACATTATGGAACTAAGTAAATCATGATATATGTAATAATAACATCAAGAACAACAATTCCAAACACGTACGATAAATAAGATGATTTTACCCAAAATGTTGCTTTAACATGGGATTTACAAAAGAAAGGGTAATATAAAGTCATAAGTGAACCATATATGATATCATAATAATGAATATTATTCATTAATAAGTCAATTGAGTCATTTAAATCATTATACAGGAGGTTCAAATACGTACGAAGCATATCAGACCTAAGGTAAGGGATAACTTTTCAAATCTTGTTTTCTATCTGAGATTGTTTATTCATAAGTATTTACTGGGCTTATTGTTATCATCCAAGCCCATGTTTTCTAAAAATGTTTTTATGTATGTTTATAGTCCTTTTTACCCATTTTTTACATTTACCACATGTTATGAAAGGAATATTTCTATTGTTTACCATACGAGGATTTTTTTTGACTTTTCTGACAAAAGTACGAGAAGAATATTATTTTTAACTTATACGGTGTGAATAAATTTTTATGGTTTCATAATGCCTCATTTTAATGAATCTTACTCTACAAGATTTTATGACTATTTTCAATAAAATACTTTTCTTTTAAAATTGCATGGAATTTTGAAAAAAGAAAATGATTTTGAAGAACAAAGGATATTTTCCTCAAGAATTCATTTCAATTGTTTTATAAAAACCATTTTTCATCTAAGATAACATTATTTCATATGTGTATGTTTCAAGTATAATGTATCTATGATGTACATGGTTTCACTTTTCTTATGATGAAATATCCATTTGTTTTATATGGATTATGTGATGATGGGATGATGTTTATGAAACCCATTTTATTCTTTGGGTTATGATGAATGTTTTAAGTTTATTTTGTGGCACATATAAGAATGATTTCATCATGAGATGGGTGGGACCTATATCTCCCTCCAATGAATTGGGTAAAGATTTATATCTCATGAGATAAACATGGCTGAAACGACAAGTAAATCCGGTTCAGTAATACAGGGCTGGAACGGCAAGTAAAACCTGTTCAGTAAGGGACTTTGTCCACTAAGATGGTCTTGGTAGCAATGTCTTGGATACTATGAAAATAATATTATGTGCTTAATGTTTTTACACAATTACAAGTTTTATTCCCATGCTATTTTATCATGATTGATGTTCCATTATGATTTATTCCTTATGTACTTCCATGTTTTATCTCATTGCTCAAGATTTTCATGTTTAAACATTATGGTCATGTTTTTTAGTTCAAATGTATACATTTTGTTTTATTTTCTCCATGCTTACCCTTACCGAGCATTTGAGCTCACCCTTTATATGTTTTCTTTTCCCTAGGATATAAATAAAGGTTTTAGGTAACAAAACAAAAGGGGAAAATCTTTATGGGAGATGTTGAAGATCTTTCACCATGATTAGAAGATTATGTTCCATGTTTCTAAAGACACTAAAATATTATGGTCCTTGTGTTTTGGTTTTTGTTATGTATTAAGTTTTCCGCCAAAGTAATTTAATTTCCATGTACATTAAGCTTTGGGTCTCTACAGTTGGTATCAGAGGAAAGGTTTAGTTAATCTTTGTAAACTAGGATTCAAAAACTTTAGTGAGATCCCTAGAGATATTTCTAAGGTATGTCTAGGGATGTCCCTAAGGATAAGTATAAGTATAGGTTATAATCCTAGAATTAAGGTAACGATCTTAGAATTAACCCTAAGGTGTTAGATATTGAAGGTACTCCCCCTTTATTATGCTGTTTTCCTTAGCATGATTTTTGCCTCTCACACTATTCTTTTTGGGTTTTAAACGATGGCTGGAACCCTAAGGAACCGTGTTGATCAATGTAGTGGAAAATGCAATGATTTTCCTCTTGAACAACCAAATGTGATGGGAGATGGAGTAAAAAATCTTATTTCTATACTTACACAAGCTATGAATCATTCTGGACTTCCAAATGGTCAGAGAAGGGAACAATATTCTATTGAGTCCTTCATGAGGAAAAGTCCACCTTCTTTCAGTGGGTCTTCTGATCCACTTCTTTCTGAATAATGGATCATTACCATAGAAAATATATTTTCCATACTTCTCTATTTAGAGCATGAAAAAGTCATTTTGGCTCTTTACCATTTAGAAGGTGAAGCAGACCAGTGGTGGAATCTCATTAAGAATACAATTCCCCGAGATGAAATTGAATCCATGGAATGGGATGAGTTCAAGAACTTGTTTTTCAATAAGTACATCCCTCGTATTCTTTGAACAAAGATGGAAAAGGATTTCCTTGAGCTTAATCAAAATGATGATGAATATATTGGTATATAAGAGGTGAATTTTACAAGGCTTGAATGATATGCATCTGGCATTATCACCCAACCTGAAAGTAATGTTGATCGATTCTTCAGTGGATTAAAACCATGTATTCTAAGGGCATTAGCTATAAGAGACTTCAATAGCTATGAAGAAATTGCGCGTTGTGCTATCAATGTAGAATTGGAAGTTGGTGTTACATATCCATCTTATGGTTTTGACAAGAAACGAAAGGTGGAGTTCAAGGAGAAATCTCAGAACAATGGTGAAAAGAAGATGAATGTTTCTTTATGCTCAAAGTGTGGAAAGAAGCATGGTGGAGATTTCCTAAAAGGTACTATAAGATGTTTTAAGTGTGGAAAAGAAGGTCATCGAGTAGTTGATTGTCGATGTAATGGTAAAAATGTTTCTAATGATGTGAATAGAGAAAAGACTACATATAACTCTCCACCTACACTTTAATGATTCAAGTGCAAGGAAATGGGGAATTATGCTAATAAATTCCCTAATCCACAGGTTAATGATGATTAACATGAGAAACCTCTTATGAAAAAGGATAAAGGTAAGTCTTATGCGACCACTATTTGTGATGTTAAGTATGAAAATGATGTTGTGTAATGATTAAGTGTTTATGTAATGGGATTTCAAAATAGTATCATTGAATCTCATTTATGGTATTTTGGAATTTTGGAATATCTATGTATTGGTTTTCAATAATTATATGGTACTGGTAACTATGAAAAAGTGATTGAAATATTTTTGGAAAGTAGATGAAATGTGAATAATTAAGGGATGAGGAGAAAATAATATGATAGTAATCATGAGCTCATGACTAAAATAAGGACAAAGTGATATCATGGTTTGAGTATATAGAAATTTTGGATTTTTGGGATGTGGAAAGAGTTTGACGGCATTCATGTTTTCACACAGGTTTAATGGGTATTCATTTTTCAAGAGAATACATGATTAAGGTATTTACATGATTGGAATGTGATCAACAAGATATATCGGGGATAAATGATGGTATTCACATGCTCGGTATATGACATTTATAGTAATTGTTTTCTTTATACTATAATCTTGGATAGAAGTATTTTGGATAAGCCTAAAGATTTGAAATGGATTATGTCGGACATAAGTTAGTATTGTTTAAGGATAGAACTATTTTCAATATTATTGATGGAATGTTATAATGATGTTATTTTAGAAAAAGGACAACCTGTAGGACGAGAGACAACCTGTTGCGTCGGACAAGGCTGTGGGAATCAAACTCACAACCGATGTGCGACAGGACTTTATCGCCTACCACTGGCCTACAGGAAGTCCCTGGTTAGTAGAAACTAGTTTTATTTTATTAAGTGGTATGATATAAGAAGTATAAGTCCATTTTCGGAACCATGTACGAATAATATCACCATAGATGGACTTATGTATATAACTTTTTCTAACATTATGTTTGAGACAGATGGAATGACCTATCATTCTATCGCATGATCCGCTAACACTTCATGGAAAACAAATTCAACTTCATTTCTTTAAGAGATGAAGTGGAAATTGTTCAAGACATGAACAAAAATGAGATTGTACCAAAATCAAGTAAGAATTTCTTTTAATTCAAAAATTCTTCAGAATTAGGGAAATTATCTTGAAAGCCAAAAATGTTGTCCTAGTACTCTTATATTTGATGAATTAGATGGTACCTTAGATCATCACAAATCTATGGCTTTGTGATTTTTTGGATTTTTTATAGCCCTGTTCTCTACCAATCCCCATCAGAACATGATGGTAAGATTTTTCTTCCATATCCATATTTTCACTTATATTGTCATGTGTGGAAACCAATTGCTGAGTAACATTGGGTGACCATTATGATTCTAAATTCCTTTTTTAAAATTATGTTTTAGTATTCCTTTTTACGATGTGGGTTTCTATAAAAGAAACTTTCAAGTAGTAAACCATTTATAACCCTGATGAATTTTGAGGGTGAAATTCAATTTAAGGGGGTAGAATGTAACAACCTGAGATTTTATTAGAATTATTCTTTTTAATTTCATTGATGTCTTCTGTTGTATGCTACACCAATATTATCTTGCGCTATACTCAACACCATATTAGCTTGAAGTATACACAATACTATTCTTGGCTCATGTTACACACAATTTCAAGTTCTTTTTGTAGAAATTATTCTATGCAACATTAAGTATAGATTTTTTTTAATGTATAAATGAAATATGGTTGTATTTTGTTATCTGCAACAACAAAGGAGTCTTGCACTACACATCACCCTGACTTGGCTTTCATTACACGCAATTGCGACCTTCCTCGATAGCATGTGTAGTACGCAATACCGGGTTTCACTAAACAACAATATATAGTTATAATATTATTATAGACTAGCCATTATGAATAGTATTAACTAAAATTTTAATTTTATAACATTATTATTCATCTTATACATTTTTTAGAACATGGCATGAGAGCAGAATAATGTTTTTAGGTAAAATAAGTTTTTTTAAAAAAATGTAGTTTTGCCGCCTTTTGATGGCGCACCAACTTTAAATCTAGTTCTTGACATTTTTATAACTTCAGTTTTACAAATTAGAATTCTTATTTGGAATCAGAATATAAAAATTTTGGATAAATTTTTCATATTATTTTGATAACTTTCATATTTTAATGAATAGTAAAGACATGCTATATTTTAATTAAAAAAAACTTTTTTCATCGCAAAAGTTTATATTGTTAGATTAAATTTTTAATTGGTTTTAAAGTGTAATTAGAATATATTTTTACCATTTAATCCAATGTTGGTCATTGGAATTAATTTCACTTCGAATTTGGACATAAACAAGTGTCGATCTTTTGATAGTTATTGTTTCTTAAAAACACGCAATTTGTTTTGATAACAGGAATTAATTTTAAAATTAATTAATGCCACTTATATGTTTTTAATTTGTAAAAATAGACATCATTTTTGAATTTGTAATATAAAATATATCTTTGGCTGAATTTTTGGTATTTTTCTGAAAAACTTCAGTTTTTGATGAATAGTGAAAACACTGAGTTTTTGGTTAAATCTGACTTTTTATTTAAATAATCATTTATTTGATTTAAATTTATTTTGGGTCAAAATATGTACATAATAATTATATAAGTTCAATGAAATTCATTGGATTCATTTTATAATAATTTTAGATTTTTAAAAATTGTATTGAACTTTTCACCGTCTTTTACCCACCTCCTAGGAGCTTTTGCAATTGTTCATAAAACATAATTTGACCGCTTCTATGAGTTGAATTAGGAAAATCCGAGAGACACGGTTAATATCAAGGAGTAAAATGTGGTTCAATAAGATAAAATAATTTTTGGTGAGTAGTAACGTTTTTCTTTTATTTACCACAATTAAAAGTAAATAGGATAATTCAAGGTTAAAAAAATATTATAATAATTAAAAATTACCTTAACACTTGTACAAACCTTATTGGATGAGTAATGTCCGACCATGGGCATCCTTGAGTCTATTTTGGGACCCCATTGATTCACTTATGAAAGAAAATGACACATTAGATTAATTAATTTAATATAAAGACAAAATTGACATTAACAAATATCTTTTAGTAAATTAATTTTTATATGCTGTTATGTAAGTCATATTTTAGACTATAAATATTCAATATAAATCTAAAAAGATTTCCTACATCATGGTATTTTTTTCCTTATTTTTAGACATCAAATGAATTAAATTAATTATGACACAATAATGATGCAGTATTTACCTCATTAATAAATAATTTAAATAAATAAGAT
Source organism: Viscum album (assembly GCA_963277665.1). Taxonomy (NCBI): domain Eukaryota; kingdom Viridiplantae; phylum Streptophyta; class Magnoliopsida; order Santalales; family Viscaceae; genus Viscum; species Viscum album. Next base: position 1,206,686,015 of record OY728150.1, on the reverse strand, counting down.
TATAATGATTAAAATATTATCCAAAAAATGTACAATTATGATTGGATGATTTTATTCCGACCATGAGTCATCTTATCATAATATTTAATTATTTTTTGACCTTTTTAAACCGAAGATAAGTTTATAATAAAATAATATTTTCACACTTTCCAAAAGAGTCTCTCCTCCCCCTTATAAAAGGAGACCATTTTATCCAATTCCTCACACCTATGAAGCCATTTGGCTCGTCCAAAATTTTCCCAATTAAGCTCTCTACATCCCTATCCTCCCCCTATAAGCCTCACATTAGGCAGAAGACACTTCAAGAAGTCCTTTTGGTTCAAACCAAAGGAAGTTACCCAAATTAAAGGTACTAGTTTCTCTTAAGTTGTTTTTTTTATTCTACTTCTCCAACCCCTAAACTCTTTTTAATCCTTTATTTTATAACAAAACAAGTATCCTAAATATACTAGGATGTTGTTATGAGAATTATTAGAATTACACTTACACACACCTCCATCTAATGGATGAAGAACATAATGTTTCTGTGGATGGAAAACTAACGCCTCACGAAACAATGATTGTTCGCTTTTCTCCTACCGCCTCTCATGGAGGCCATTATGATGGAACTTTATTCATATATGATATATATTATGTTTATTATTTCCTTATTCTTCTTTAATTCCAAATTATATCAAGCCTTTATGGTTTCCGTAGTCAGTAAATACGATAATCTCATTTGAGGAAGTGCGGACTACCACCCCCTCAAAGTGATGTGATTCGTTAATAACTTATGTGGGATGTATAAAGGATGTGGTTAATGATATTATATATGATATTATACTGGAATTATAATATAAATATGTATCATTATGTTTTAATTCTATTAAAATAAGATATATAAATGAAAGTAGCGTTCATGCGTACGTACAACTTACCGTCTCCATGAACGGTGCATTTCATTTCTTACCTCCATATGTTATGTACTATTATAAATACATGTATATGATGGATATATAATGAATATATATGATATATAAATCATTATTTACATTATGTATGTAAGTAAATAATTATATAAGTAATAATAACATCAAGAACAATAAGTCCAAACACGTATGATAAATAAGATGATTTTACCCAAAACGTTGCTTTAACATGGGATTTACAAAAGAACGGGTAATATAAAGTCATAAGTGACCCATATATGATATAATAACAATGAATATGATTCTGTAATAATTCAATGATATTATTTAAATCATTATACAATAGGTTCAGATACGTACGAAGCATATCGGACCTAAGGCAAGGGATAACTATTCCAATCTCGTTTTTTTATCCGAGATAGTTTATTCGTAAGTATTTACTGGGGTTATTGTTATCATCCAAGCCCATGCTTTCTAAAAATGTTTTTATGTATTTTTAAAGTCATTTTTACCCATTTTTGACTTTTACCACATGTTATGAAAGGAATATTTCTATTGTTTACCATACGAGGAATTTTTTTGACTTTTCTGACAAAAGTACGAGAAGAATGTTATTTTTAACTTATACGGCGTGAACAGATTTTTACGGTTTCATAACGCCTCATTTTCATGAAGCTTAATCTACAAGATTTTATGAATATTTTCATCAAAATACTTTTCTTTTAAAATTTCATGGAATTTTGTGAAAAGAAAATTATTTTGAAGAAGAAAGGATATTTTCCTCAAGAATTCATTTCAAGTGTTTTATCAAAACCATTTTCTATCTAAGATGACATTATTTCATATGTTTATGTTTCAAGTAAAATGTCTCTATGATTTACATGGTTTCACTTTTCTTATGATGAAATATCCATGTGTTTTATATGGATTATGTGATGATGGGATGATGTTTATGAAGCTCATTTTATTCTTTGGGTTATGATGAATGTTTTAAGTTTATTTTGTGGTACAAGTAAGAATGATTTCATTATGAGATGGGTGTGACCTATATCTCCCTCTATTGCATTGGGTAAAGATTTATATCTCATTAGATAGACATGGCTGAAACAGCAAGTAAATCTGGTTCAGTAATACAGGGCTGGAATGGAAAGTAAACCAGGTTCAGTAAGGGACTTTGTCCACTAAGATGGTCTTGGAAGCAATGCCTTGGATACTATAGAAATCATATGATGTGGTTAATGTTTTTTCACAATTACAAGTTTTATTCTCATGCTATTTTATCATGATTTATGTTCCATTATGATCTATGCCTTATGTACTTCCATTTTTTATCTCATTTCTCAAGGTTTTCATGTTTAAACATTATGGTCATGTTTTTAAGTTCAAATGTATACGTTTTTTTTATTTTCTCCATGCTTACCCTTACTGAGCATTTGAGCTCACCCTTTATATGTTTTCTTTTCCCCATGATATAAAGAAATGTTTTAGGTAAGTAAACAAAAGTGGAATATCTTTATGGGATATGTTGAAGATCTTTCACCATGATTAGAATATTATGTTCCAAGTTTCCAAAGACACTAAACTATTACGGTCCTTGTGTGTTGGTTTTTGTTATGCATTAAGTATTTCGCCAAAGTAATGTAATGTCCATGTACGTCATGCTTTGGGTCTCTATAGGGAATGAATTTGATTATCCAATAAAAACATATATTTTAATTACATTTTAATGGTATTAAATGTTCATTTTTTATCTTATTGTCCTGAGTTAGTTCATTTTCATTATGAACATCCATTCTCATCATTTGTGCAATTCATGCCTAATATACTCCAATTTAGGCCAAATGAGTCATCTGATTCTAAGGAGTGTAATTATCAATATTTTAATTTGATATTTTGGGAACTATATGTACACTTAAATGTGAACATTTTTCATTCAGGGATCAATGGATGATTCATAAATGATGATGGAGATATTTGGAGATGAATGGAAGCAATTCTAAGAGAAGGATGATTGGAAACCAGCTCACTTATGAGACTATGGGGCCCAACATACTAGCCCAATGAATCCCAAATTTTGTGGAACGCTAGAAGCCATGTATAGGAACAAATCAATCTGCATGATCCAATGATAAATAGGCCTCTATGGTGGTCATTAAGGCGGCCCAAGTTAGAGATACAATTTTGGGACAGATTCTGCGGCCCAGAAAAACATCCCACTAATTGGATCATATATCGGAATCAACAACTCCAAATGGGCCCATATTTTTCAGGCGGTTAGAAGAAATCTGGATCTCCATTTTAGTCTTCTATAGACCACTCTGATTCGGCCATGTAGAAGGTCCTACAGACGCGTCTGTTCGTTGAAGGAAAGCTGGCTGCCACCTCGGGTCAAGGGTGGAAAAATCAACTCTCCCTAACTTTCCACCCACCTATGGCCTACCAAAATTAGTTTAGGAGACTTGGACTGTTGGAGGCCCGACCCAAGGGCTCAAAAATACCTATTTAAGGCAGTGGTACTAGAGGATTGAAGAATATTTGGTGTTTGGTTTCATTGTAGTGTTATGTTGTCGCTTTGTGTTTGTAATCACATTTCTTTCTCATCTAAGTTGTTTAATTCACCTTAGTTTCTTAATAAAAGTTCTTCATTTACTCTTATTATTTTCTTCTAATTATCACGTTGATACCGTTGGTTCAAGGTGTGAATTTATTTACACCATACTTTGTGATATTTATCACACAACGGAGGAGTGATCTTTTTTTGTTGTTGTTTTTACTTCTTCAATTCCACCCTTGTAAGTCTACTTCCTGCTTCCGTTGAAGACATGTCATAAATGGAGGGATAACTCTTTTATGGGTTGATCCAAGTGAGTATCAAGGGGCTGGATTGGATGTTATTTATCACCCCATTAATGTATAATGACTTCTTATATTGAGATTTTTATTTGATGATTTTTAAACTCCATCGTCCTTGTTGAATTTAGGGCCACACACTTCAAGTGATAATACGAACCTTTACCTAGAAGTGCTCAAAACATTGATCCTTAAAGTGTATAGGTGATTAGTATTAAAGGGTGTGGGAATTAAACCAGTAAGTGATGATGTTGTTTTAACTCCTTAAATTAACCCATCTTAAATATAAGAAATTGAAATCATTAAAAAGAAAATACGTCCAATCCACCCCGAGCGATAACCTAGGATCAACTCATTATTTTAAATTTAATTCACTTAAATCTCTTAGTGATCCTTTGACCCATCTAAAATCAACCCAAGTTGGCAAATTCATATCCAAAAATAGTACTTAGAATGTGCATGTCTAAAGGTTACTTCTTAGGTCTCTGTGGATTCGACAACCCAAGCTAGACTACAAGGACCGTTCTACCTTCATCTCTTGGGTAAATTTGAGCGAGAATCAAATTTTGGCGCCGTTGCTGGAGACCTATTATCTGAGACACTATCATCATTTATTTTTCATTCTACCTCTATTTTCTCACTACTCACTCCTATGGAAGTCAATTTTGAACAAGTCCAAACATGGGAAACTTATCCCTACTTTGATCACCCAACCCCATGTACGATGTACAACGACCATCCTAATTTTTACTTGTGGGATCATCAACAACCTACTGAACCAAAATGTTTTTATTCATATGATCTACAATACATTCCAACATATTATGAGTTCCAATCCCAACAAGGCCAATCTGAACATCCTCCTGTGGAATTCCAACAACATAGTTATCCTCATGGAATAGACCATCTGTCTCAACCCCTTGCCCGTCCTGATCCACAACCATTACTTGAAAAACTATGTCAACAAATGGAGATAATGAATTTTGAGGTTTCATCATTGAGGTTAGAACTACAAAGCATTAAAACTTGTGAGGAACCCATCCCTACACAAACTGTCCCTTCCATAACCTTATGTGAAGTGTCTAGTTTCACACAAACCACACATGAATTTATTGAAGAACCAACCTTTGGATTTGGGATAGATGAAGAGGATCAATGATTTTTTTGAAGGGTCTTTAAATCAGGAGGAAATTAACTTTTTGGATTCAAAAGAGGAGAATTTGACATCATGGATTCAGTCTCTTAAGTATAACTCCATTGATGGATTTTCAAAAGCACCAACCATTGAACCATTGGGAGAAATCATAAACTTTAAGTCCATATAAATTCCAAACACTGATCTTCCAATTTTTTGGTTGAATTTTCTATTCAAAAGGAACCAATTTTGTTGAGAAATTTGGAAAATGAAACTGAGTTGGATTCAAAATATCAACTTGTGTCTAAATGTCCTATCCAAACCAAGACAAAAATTATTGTCCTTCCCTCCTTGCTAAATAATACCATCATAAGGAATAATAAAGACCTTTCAATTGGAACTCATTCTTCTCTTGAAACCAAAAAAGTTGTAATGGTCATTTATGTCTTAGAAAAGACTATAGAGGAAACTGGATCAACCATTTTTGATATTCCTTGGATTTTACCACTCATTTTAGAACATAGGTTTTCACACAAAAAAAATAATAAAAAAATAATAAACCTCAATCTAGTGGACATGGAGAAATATGGGGTCCTTAAAATGTTAAAAATTGGTATTGGATAAGTTGAGGTGTTCATGTCAAGCTAACGACGTTAAACAAAGCGTTGCACGGGAGGCAACCCGTGGTTTTTATGTTGCTAATCTTTCTGAATCATTTTTATTTTTCAAATAAGATTAATTAATCATTTTTATATTTAAAAATAAAAAAAATAGACTTTTGACCTGTTCTTCTATTATGAGTTTGGATGGGTATGAAAGGGGAGCACCATATTCATCTGTGTCAGGTGGTGTGATCCTTGAGTAATACCTTACCCAGAAATTTAAAAAGAAGACAATGTATCATGAGTTTATTTTTTTGTATTTTTATTATTTTAAAGGTTAAGCTAAAAATAATAAAAATAATAAAAATAATATAATAATTAAAAAAAGGGACACACCATAGGCTATGGGGAAAACCCCGTCACAACCGGCGAAGCCGCGGGGACTCGAACCCGGGACCAAAGGGAGACAGGTGCGCGCGCTTACCACTGACCTACAGCTTAATGTTCTTACTTATTCTATAATTTATATATATATACTTATATTTTACTTATATATATATATATAATGTTTTGTTTTGTTTTGTTCGTTTGTTTTCCTTTTTCCACTAGGGAACTTTGCAAGCGACATGGACAACAAAGAATTAAATTCGAGCGACAAGAACTTCAAACTTCAACCACCAGGTGACTTCATTCCATGATCCTCGTATTTCAATTTCCTTATTTGACTCCCCTTTTATTCCTCTACCCCATTCTAAATTTTATTTTTATGAAACTAGGGACAGTTTCATTCTATGTTTGGGGGTGTGGAAACAAAATGTTTGTTTAAAAAAAACAATGATAAAAAAAAGTAAAATTCCTTTATCATTCATATAATAACATCTTTTCTCAAATTAAAACTACATAGAAAATAACTTTTATTTCCTTGACTCTTAATTTAATTCATGATAAAGTTTAAAAGCATTGATTTTTGAAGTTTGGTTGTCTAACGAAAATTTTCATCATTTTTATTTTCATCCATTAAATCAAAATACCACAATGCACGTCTTCTAGATTGTGGGGTATAATTTGAATTTTTGGGGTCCCATAATAAATAGCATAGTCTGGTTTAATTTTTATGAATAATATGAGTATTCAAAAAAATTAAAAAAATAAAAAATAAAAAATAAAAAAATAAACATAAAAATTTGCGTGTAGAGCAATGGATTGATAAAATGCGAGGCTTTCGGCACTTGGTGATCGTGAATCCATAGTTTTGTAGCCCTGCATTTTTTCAATCTATCTCTATTTATGGTAATATGACTTTGTTTTTGATTAAGTTAACTCGAGACGATGCTTGAGTATGTGGGCTTCACTTGGTGCCCTAAGGCCTTTGAGTCTGGGAGTCATCGGCAAAGTCTTACTAGATGGGTTAATTTGATTAACTGCAATCTCAATTACTATAGAAATATTTCAAAAAAAAGAATAAAAAAAAAAGAAATGAATAATACTCATATTAGGATTAAATATGATTCCACCTAGCGCTTCCATGATTTCGCCCTTGAATGAAAATGAACCCCCATATCTATTGTGATTCACAACACATCATTACACCTAATTGAGTTGGATGAAGTATGATGATGGATTTGATTAAAGGAATGCGCTTGGGATTGGGATCTGCTTTTAAATTCATCTTGTTTTAAATTATCTTTATAGGTTATAAAGATATATTTGTTGTGTAGTTTACATTGTGAGCACTGTTTGTTATAATGTGTTTGAAGAAAGGAATTCAAATAAAATCATTGAATTATATGCTCGGGACTAGCAAAACTAAAGTTGGGTGGGTGTGATTATCCAATAAAAAAATTTATTTTAATTACATTTTAACGGTGTTAAATGTTCATTTTTGATCATATGGGCCTGAGTTAGTTCATTTTCATTATGAACATCCATTCTCATCATTTGTACACTTCATGCCTAATATACACCAATTTAGACCCAATGAGTCATCTGATTCTAAGGAATGTAATTATCAATAATTTAATTTGATATTTTGGGAACTATATATAAACTTAAATGTGAACATTTTTTATTTGGGGATCAATGGATGATTCATAAATGATGATGGAGATATTTAGAGATTATGAAAGCAATTCTAAGAGAAGGAAGATTGGAAACCAGATCACTTATGATACTGTGGAGACCAACATACTTACCCAATGAATCCCAACTTTTGTGGGACGATAGAAGATATGTATAGGAACAAATAACTCTACACGATCTAATGAAAATTCGGCCTCTATGGTGGTCATTAAGGCGGCCCAAGTTAGATATACAATTCTGGGACAGATTCTGCGGCCCAAAAAAACAGCCCACTAATTTGATACTATCTCGGAATCAACAACTCCAAATGGGCCCACGTTTTACAGGAGGTTATAAGACATCCTGATATCCATTTTCTTCTTTTATGGACCACTCTGATTCGGTCATCTATAAGGTCTTCCAGACACGTCCTTTCGGTGAAGGAAAGCTGGCTGCCACCTCAGGTCAAGGGTGGAAAAATCAACTCCCCCTTACTTTCCACCCACCTATGGCCTACCACAATTAATTGAGGAGACTTTCACTGTTTGAGGTTCGACCCAAGGGCTTAAAAAGGCCTATTTAAGGCAGTGGTGTTGGAGGATTAAAGAATCTTTGGTGCTTGGTTTCATTGTAGTGTTATGCTGCCGCTTTGTGTTTGTAATCGCATTTCTTTCTCATGTAAGTTGTTTAATTCACCTTAGTTTCTTAATAAAAGTTCTTCATTTACTCTTATTCTGTTCTTATATTTATCACTTTGATACCGTTGGTTCAAGGTGTGAATTTATTCACACCATACTTTGTGATATTTATCACAAAACGGAGGAGTGATCTTTTTTTTGTTGTTGTTTTTACTTCTTCAATTCCACCCTTATAAGTCTACTTCTAGCTTCCGTTGAAGACATGTCAACAATGGAGGGATAACTCTTTTATGGGTTGATCCAAGGAAGTATCAAGGGGCAGGATTGGATGTTATTTATCACCCCATTAATGTATAATCACTTCTTAAATTGTGATTTTTTATTTGATGATTTTTAAACTCCATCGTCCTTATTGAATTTAAGGCCACACACTTCAAGTGCTAATACGAACCTATACCTAGAAGTGCTCAAAACTTTGATCCTTCAAGTGTATAGGTGATTAGTATTAAAGGGTGAAGTAATTAAAATAGTAAGTGATGATGTTGTTTTATCTCCTTAAATGAACTCATCTCAAATATAAGAAATTGAAATCATTAAAAAGAAAATACGTCCAATCCACCCCGAGCGATAACCTAGGATCAACTCATTATTTTAAATTTAATTCACTTAAATCTATTAGTGATCCTTTAAACCCATCTAAAATCAACCCATGTTGGCCACTTCATAGCCAAAAACAGTCCTTATAATGTGCGTGTCTATAGGATACTTCTTAGGTCTCTGTGGATTCGACAACCCAAGCTAGACTACAAGGACCGTTCTACCTTCATCTCTTGGGTAAATTTGAGCGAGAATAAAATTTTGGCGCCGTTACCGGGGACCTAAGTAAGTTATCTTAGACACTATCATCATTTTTTCATTCTACTTCTCTTTTCTCACTCCTCACTCCTATGGAAGTCAATTTTGAACAAGTCCAAACATGGGAAACCTATCCCTACTTTGATCACCCAACCCCATGTACGATGTACAATGACCATCCTAATTCCTGCTTGTGGGATCATCAATAACCTACTGAACCACACTGTTTTTATTCATATGATCCACAATGAATTCCAACATATTATGAGTTCCAATCCCAACAAGGCCAATCTGAACATTCTCCTATGGAATTCCAACAACATAGTTATCCTCCTGGAATAGACCATCTGTCTCAACCCCTTTCCCATCCTGATCCACAAACATTACTTAAAAAACTGTGTCAACAAATGGAGATAATGAATTTTTAGGTTTCATCATTGAGGTTAGAACTACAAAGCATTAAAACTTATGAGGAACCCATCCCTACACAAACTGTCTCTTCCATAACCTTATGTGAAGTGTCTAGTTTCACACAAACCCCACATGAATTTATTGAAGAACCAACCTTTGGATTTGGGATAGATGAAGAGGATCAAGGAATTTTTGAAGGTTCTTTAAATCAGGAGGAAATTAACTTTTTGGATTCAAAAGAGAATAATTTGACATCATGGATTCAGTCTCCTAAGTATAACTCCATTGATATATTTTCAAAAACACCAAGCATTGAACCATTGGGAGAAATCATAAACATTAAGTCCACATCCATTCCAAACACTGATCTTTCAATTTTTTGGTTGAATTTTCTATTCAAGAGGAACCAATTTTGTTGAAAAATTTGGAAAATGAAAGTGAGTTGGATTCAAAATATCAACTTGTGTCTAAATGTCCAATCCAAACCAGGCCCAAAATTATTGTCCTTCCCTCCTCGCTAAATAATAACTTCATAAAGTATAATAAAGACCTTTCAATTGGAACTCATTCTTCTCTTGAAACCAAAAAAGTTGTAATGGTCATTTATGTCTTAGAAAAGACTACAGAGGAAACTGGATCAACCATTTTTGATATTCCTTGGATTTTACCACTCATTTTAGAAAATAGGTTTTCACACAACAAAAATAATAAAAAAATAATCAATCTCAATATAGTGGACATGGAGAAATATGGGGTCCTTAAAATGTTTAAAATTGGTATTGGATAAGTTGGGGTGTTCATGTCAAGCTAACAACGTTAAACAAAGCACTGCACAGGAGGCAACCCATGGTTTTTATGTTTCTAGTCTTTCTGAATCATCTTTATTTTTCAAATTAGATTAATTAATCATTTTTATATTTAAAAATAAAAAAATATACTTTTGACCTATTCTTCTATTATGAGTATGGATGGGTACGAAAGGGGAGCACCATATTCATATGTGTCAGGTGGTGTGATCCTTGAGTAATACCTTACCAAAGAAATTTAAAAAGAAGACAATGTATCATCAGTTTATTTTGTTGTATTTTTATTATTTTATAGGTTAAGATAAAAATAATAAAAATAATAAAAATAATATAATAATTAAAAAAGGGGACACACCCTAGGCCATGGGGCAAACCCCGTCACAACCGGCGAAGCCACGGGGACTCGAACCCGGGACCGAAGGGAGACTGGGGCGCGCGCTTACCACTGACCTATGGCTTAATGTTCTTACTTATTCTATAATTTTTATATATATACTTATATTTTACTTATATATATATATATATTGTTTTGTTTTGTTTTTTTGTTTTCCTTTTTCCACTAGGGAACTTTGCAAGCGACATGGACAACAATGGACTAAATTCGAGCGATAAGAACTTCAAACATCAACCACCAGGTGACTTCATTCCATGATCCTCATATTTCAATTTCCTTATTTGACTCCCCTTTTATTCCTCTACCCTATTCTAAATTTTATTTTTACGAAAATGGGAACAGTTTCACTCTATGTTGGGGGGTGTGGAAACAAAATGTTTGTTAAAAAAACAATGATAAAAAAAAGTAAAATTCCTTTAACATTCATATAATAACATCTTTTCTCAAATTAAAACTAGATAGAAAATAAATTTTATTTCCTTGACTCTTAATTTAATTCATGATAAAGTTTAAAAGCATTGATTTTGGATGTTTGGTTGTCCAATGAAAATTTTCATCATTTTTATTTTCATCCATTAAATCAAAATGCCACAATGCACGTCTTCTAGACTATGGGGGTACTAAATTGAATTTTTGGGGACCCATAATAAATAGCATAGGCTGGTTTGATTTTTATGAATAATATGAGTATTCAAAAAAATTAAAAATTAAAATAAAAAAATAAAAAATAAAAAAATAAACATAAAAATTTGCGTGTAGAGCAATGGATTGATAAAATGCGAGGCTTTCGGCACTTGGTGATCGTGACTCCAGAGTTGTCTAGCCCTGAGTTTTTCAATCTATCTCTATTTATGGTAATATGAATTTGTTTTTGATTAAGTTAACTCGAGACGATGCCCGAGTATGTGGGATTCACTTGGTGCCCTAAGGCCTTTGAGTCTGGGAGTCATCGGCAAAGTCTTGCTAGATGGGTTAATTTGATTAACTGCAATCTCAATTACTATAGAAAAATTGAAAAAAAAGAATCCAAAAAATAAATAAATTAAGAATACTCATATTAGGATTAAATATTATTCCACCTATCGCTTCAATGATTTCGCCCTTGAATGAAAATGAACCCCCATATCTATTGTGATTCAAAACACATCATTACACCTAATTGAGTTGGGTGAAGTCTGATGATGGATTTGACCAAAGGAATGGGCTTGGGATTGGGATCTTCTTTTAAATTAAACTTGTTTTAAATTATCTTGATAGGATATAAAGATATATTTGTGTGTAGTTTACATTGTGAGCACTGTTTATTATAATGTGTTTGAAGAAAGGAATTCAAATAAAATAATTGAATTATTTGCTCGGGACTAGCAAATCTCAAGTTGGGGGGGTGTTATTATCCACTAAAAACATATATTTTAATTACATTTTAATTATATTAAATGTTCATTTTTTATCTTAGGGGACTGAGTTAGTGCATTTTCATTATGAACATCCATTCCCATCATTTGTGCACTTCATGCCAAATATACACCAATTTAGGACCAATGAGTCATATGATTCAAAGGAATGTAATTATCAATATTTTAATTTGTTTTTTTTGGAACTATATCTACACTTAAATTTGAACAATTTTCATTCAGGGATCAATGGATGATTCATAAACGATGATGGAGATATTTGGAGATGAATGGAAGCAATTCTAAGAGAAGGCAGATTGGAAACCAGATCACTTATGAGACTGTGGGGCCCAACATACAGGCCCAATGATTCCCATATTTTTTTGAAGCTAGAAGACATGTATTGGAACAAATCACTTTGCATGATCCAATGATAATTCGGCCACTATGGTGGTCATTAAGGCGGACCAAGTTAGAGATACAATTCTGGGATAGATTCTGCAGCCCAGAAAAACAGACCACTAATTTGATCATATCTTGGAATCAACAACTCCAAATGGGCCCACATTTTACAGGCGGTTATAAGACATCCGTAGATCCATTTTATTCTTCTATGGACCACTCTTATTCGGAAATCTATAAGGTCTTCCAGATGCGTCTGTTCAGTGAAGGAAAGCTGGATGCCACCTCGGGTCAAGGGTGGAAAAATCAACTCTCCCTTACTTTCCACCCACCTATGGCCTACCAAAATTAATTGAGGAGACTTGGACTGTTGGAGGCTCGACCCAAGGGCTCAAAAATTCCTATTTAAGGCAGTGATGTTGGAGGATTGAAGAATATTTGGTGCTTGGTTTCATCGTAGTGTTATGCTGCCGCTTTGTGTTTGTAATCGCATTTCTTTCTCATGTAAGTTGTTTAATTCACCTTAGTTTCTTAATAAATGTTCTTCATTTACTATTATTCTATTATTATACTTATCAATTTGATACCGTTGGTTCATGGTGTGAATTTATTCACACCATACATTGTGATATTTATCACACAACAGAGGAGTGATCTTTTGTTGTTGTTGTTTTTACTTCTTCAATTCCACCCTTGTAAGTCTACTTCCCACTTCCGTTGAAGACATGTCATCAATGGAGGACTAAATATTTTATGGGTTGATACAAGGGAGTAGAAAGGGGATGGATTGGATGTTATTTATCACCTCATTAATGTATAATCACTTCTTAAATTGGGATTTTTATTTGATGATTTTTAAACTTCATCGTCCTTGTTGAATTTAAGGCCACACACTTTAAGTGCTAATACGAACCTTTACCCAGAAGTGCTCAAAACTTTGATCCTTCAAGTGTATAGGTGATTAGTATTAAAGGGTGTAGTCCTTAAACCAGTAAGTGATGATATTGTTTTATCTCCTTAAATGAACCCATCTCAAATATAAGAAATTGAAATAATTAAAAAGAAAATACGTCCAATCCACCCCGAGCGATAACCTAGGATCAAATCATTATTTTAAATTTAATTCACTTTAATCTATTAGTGATCCTCTGAACCCATCTAAAATCAACCCAAGTTGGCCACTTCATAGCCAAAAATAGTCCTTAGAATGTGCGTGTCTATAGGATACTTCTTAGATCTCTGTGGATTCGACAACCCAAGCTAGACTACATGGACCGTTCTACCTTCATCTCTTGGGTAAATTTGAGCGAGAATCAACATTGCATTTATATCTTGTAAACATAGGCAACAAAGCACACAGTATGATTCTAACACAAGTAAACTGTATAGAAAAAAGAGTGTTGAATGTAAGAGGGGCCAAAATACTAGCCCAACTGCAAAGGTATAAGTACAAATGAAATACAATACAAATGAAGAAAGAGAAAGACAACTACTAAGTTGTACTATGAGGTTTTACCTGAAGGGTAGGTAGAGATCGCCTCCTTATCACTCCACGTCCGCCCGTATCCTCTTTGAACCGACAGACCATATGGTCTACCTTTGGGCACCGTCCAATCCTGGTACCCTCATCCTCGATCAGTGTTGTCGTTGTTTGCACCAAACACAACAAGGTACAGGCATAGCCAGTGCTGGGGTGAGTATAAGATTACTCAGTAGGGACCCAAAGACAATTAAGGTCTCACGAAATCAACGAAGGATAGACCAAAAATCATGAAATCAACTAATAACCCTACTTAGGTATATGCTCATACATAATCCTAAGTTATCAATAATACCCATCTCAATCACAAGGAAAACACTCAGTCCAACCCAAAAACCTAAATCTCAAATGTTCCACAAAGGAAAGAATACCAAAAAGGTAAGTACCACACATGTAAGCCACACAGAAGAATACCACCAAGGTATTACCATGAAGGAAAGTACCACACATGTACGAACTCAGCTCACACCAGGTATAACATAGGTACAATATTAGAGCTGGTTAGATGTAACTTCTAATTCATCTTACTATGTTAAAAGGCAGATCCATGAAGGATCATAAATCATTATCTTATCCTCAGATGATCGTAATACATCATCAGACCCACACAGGATCCTAATACCTCATCAGACCCACAAAGGATCCTAGTACATCATCAAACCCCCACATGATCCTATTACATCATCAGTACATCATCAGACCCACACATGAACCTTGTACATCGTCAGTACGTCGTCAAACCCACAAAGGATCCTAGTACATCGTGAGTATGTCATCAGAACCACACAGGATCCTAGTACATCCTCAGTACGTTGTCAGACCCACACAGGATCCCAGTACATCGTCAGTTCGTCATTAGACCCACACAGGATCCTAGTACATTGTTAGTACGTCATCAGACCCACACAAGATCCTAGTACATCATCAGTAAGTCATCAGACCCACACAGGATCCATGTACATCGTCAGACCCACACAAGATCCTAGTACATCTTCAGTACATCGTCACAACCAACTATAGTGTACCCACACTAAGTTTGCTCATATCTAGAAGAGTCTGATCCTCAAACTACTCATCGATACTCCAACTAACATGAAGTCCCACGAAGAAGCATCTCAAAGGTCCTCCACGTCATAGGGGTCTCAATTCAATACATGGTGCGTCAAACGGACTCCCAGTTTGTAAGTTATTAGCCATTTAGTCCCGAGGGCCCGATTGGATTCGTACTCGATCCAATCCGACCATACCCAAACTTTATCCAAATCTTGAGTGGGGTATACCAAAAGTTCGTCTCGCTCCAAGGTTTTTGGTACCATATAAGGTTCATCAAAAGGATGCATGGTGCCAAAGTTATGGCCAAAAGAACGTATAGGGTCGAAACTGGTCCGGGTCCGTTCCAACCCGGCCTGGGCCGACCCGATTTGGTTCGACCCGACCCGAACCACTGGGTTCGGCCCAGACTGTTTTGGGTGGCTCGGACCACGCTGGGCGGTCCGGCCCGCGGTGCAGTGAGGTGACCACGATGCGGCGGGGCAGCGGCGGTGCGGCTGGGCGCCGCGGGGCGGCTGGGCGTCGCGGGGCGGCCAGGCGGTCGTAGTGCAGCGGGGCGGCCGCGACTAGCCAGATGGCGAACCTTCCTCTCCGCATGGCGCGGTCGCGCGCTGCGCATTCACCGGTGGCCAGCTCGGTTGCTTTATTCCTCCATCACAAAGATTTCATCAAAAACCACAAGGGATTGTGGAGTGGTCATGCCATGTTTTCTTGGCCTGCACCCTCCACGTTAGAGTGGTAGCAAGCGGTTCACAACTTTTACATCATGAAGAACATCAGGAACGGGTAAGGGATGTATTTACAAAATCAAAACCTACCTCTAAGGTTCATTGATGTGAAGCAAGATAAAAATGGTGAAGCCAAATAGGGTGCCAATGACCGTCACCTCCGCAACATGCTTTCGAAGTCGGGCTCGTGCATCGTCCTCTTTCTTGGATTCGAAGAATTCTATTTGAGGTATTTGTCATTCTTCTTTTAGAGGAGAATTTCTTCGTTGGAGATGATTTTCTCCAAGCTCTTCCAAGATTCTCCCTTTTCTAACAATTTCCAACCCGGAGAAATGAGAAGTTTAAACTTATTAAATTAAGTCTATCAATTTAATTTACATTGGCCCAATTAATTATACCATGTTGGCATAATAAATTTGGAGGAAGTCTATGTGTTAAATATTCATTAATGAGGGAGTTCAATGGGTTTCTCCCATTAAGAGGGTTCAGGTTGTCCCCACCTTTAGGAACTCAAAATGGGGGTTTTAGTTTCAGTGGTCCCAACCTCTTTAACATTCACATGGGAGGTTTCAACAAAAATAAAATTGAAGTTTATTTTATTTTATTTTTTATATCCATGAAAAAAAAACAAAATCTATCTTTCACCCTCGACCTACTGCGATCGAGGTGAAGGTATCCTTAAAAAAATACTAGCACTGCGAGTTCAATGGTGCCTTCAGATTTCAATTCTGAGCACCAGTTTAAAAGTTACAAAAACCCTCTTGTACGTTTAATGAACCTACCCAAAAAAAAGTTCAGAAAATCAGTCTTGGCACACTAGGCCTCAGAATCATGCGCTGTAAATTTTTGCAGACTCGTAAAATTCCCATATAATTAAAAAAATTACATAGAAATTTTGGGTCTTTACATTCTCTCCACCTCATGGCTTTGCACCCCCAAAATCCACATCACAAAACTAGGAAAACAAGTGGGGGTACTAAGTACAAATCTGAGCCTCTCGCTCCCATGTGCTCTCCTAGAGATTCTCGTGCTTCCAGCAAATGCGCACAAAAGGTATCAACCTTCTATGAAGGACCTTCTCCTATCGATCCTCAATCTCTACTAAACATCTGTAAATATCTCCTTATCATCGACATCCAGCTCGCCATGGTCGATGATGTGATAAGGGTCGTGAACGTATCTCTTCAGCTGGGATACGTGGAAGACGTCGTACACCCAGTGCAACTGAGGGGGAAGATCTAGGCAGTAACCCACCTCACCAACTCTGCTGAGGACCTGGAAGGGTCCAATGAAAATCGAGATAACTTGCCACCCCGACCAAATCTCTGCAAACCGCATCAATTTGAGACCCGTTGAAAGACGTGGTCACCATCTTTGAACTCCAGAGGTCTCCATCTCCTGTCAGCATAAGACTTCTGCCTGCTCTATGTAGTCTTCATCCGCTCCTGGATGATCTGCACTTTATCTATGGTATCCTATACCATCTTGAGTCCCACGAGTGCTGACTCCCCTAGGTTAGTCCAGCACAAAGGTGATCTATAAGGTCGCCCGTACAACACCTCAAAAGGTGTCATCCCAATAGTGGAGTGATAGATGTTGTTGTATGAAAACTCCACCAAAGGAAATTGATCCTCCCATCAATGAACGAAGTCGAGGAAGTAAGAACACAACATGTCCTCGAGGGTCTGAATGGTCTGCTACGTCATATGGGTCTCAACGCAACAGACGGTGTGTCAAACAGACGCCCGATTTGTAAGTTATTAGCCTTTTAGTACCGAGGGCCCGGTTGGATTCAAGCTCGATCCTACCCGACCATACCCCAACTTTATCTAAATCTCAAGTGGGGTATACCAAAATGTTCGTCTTGCTCCAAGTTTTCTAGGCTGTAGACGGTTCTTCAAACGGACGTCCGGTGCAAAAGTTACAGACAAAAGAACGTACAGGGTTGAAATTGGTCCGGGTCTGGTCCGACCCGGCCCGACCCGGCCTGGGATGACCTAGTTTGAGTCAACCTGACCTGACCTTCTGGGACTGGCACGGACTGCTGGGCTACTCTCTCGAGCTGGGCGGTGGGGCGGCGGGGCGGGGGGGGGGGGGGGGGGTGGCGGGGCGCTGCGGTTCGGCAGGACAGCCGCAGGGTGGCGAAGCACCGTGGGGTGGCGGGGCGCTGTAGGGCGGCGGTCCACCATGGCTGGTCGGATGTCCAGTCGTCCTCTCAGCATGGCGCGGTCACATACCACACCTTCACTGGTGTCTGGCTTAGTTTTTATCTTTCTCTATCGCAAATATTTCATCAATAACCACAAGGGATTGGGGAGAGGTCGGGCCATGTTCGTTTGGCCAGCACCCTCTGTGTTAGAGTGGTAGCAAGCAGTTCACAACTTTTGAATCACGAATAACATTAAGAACATGCAAGGGAGGTATTTAAAACATCAAACCCTACCTTGAAGATTCATTGATGTGTTGCGAGATGAAAATGGTGAAGGAGAAGAGGGTGCCAACGATCGTCGCCTCCGCAACACGCTTCCGAAATTGGGCTCATGCGTCGTCCTCTTTCTTGGCTCTGAAGAACGTTATTTGATGGAGATTTCATTCTTCATTTAGAGGAGAAGTTCTTCGTTGGAGATGAGTTTCTCCAAGATCTTTCAAGTTTCTCCCTTTGCCAATAATTTTTAACCCGAAAAAATGAGAGGTGCCAACTTATTAAATTAATTCTATCAAATTAATTTACATTGGCACAATTAATTGTACCACGTTGGCATAATAATTTAGAGGAAGTCCATGGGTTAAATCTTCATTAATGAGGGAGTTCAAGGGTTTTCTCCCATTAATAGGGTTCGGGTGGTCCCCACATTTAGGAATTCAAAATGGAGGTTTTAGTTTAGGCGGTCCCCACCTCTTTAACATTCACATGGGAGGTTTCAAAAAAAATAAAATAGAAGTTTATTTTATTTTATTTTTCATTTCCACAAAAAAAATACAAAATCTATCTTTGACCCTCGACCTACTGGGGTCGAGGTGAAGGTATCCTTAAGAGAATACCAGTGCTGCGAGTTCAACGGTGCCCTCAGATTTCAATTCCGAGCACTAGTTTAAAAGATACAAAAACCCACTCATACGTTTACTGAACGTACCCAAAAAAATAGTTCATAAAATCATTTCGGGAACACCGGGACTCGGAATCACGCTCTGTAAATTTTCAAGGACTCGTAAAATTCCCATATAATTAAATAAAATTTACATTGAAATTATGGGTCTTTACAATGAGTTAATGGTTTTGTTAAAGAATAAGTATGTCAATGTTTTCATGTAGAATGGGATGAATGTTAGACATACAACCCCCAACGTGATCAAAATAATCCACCAGTATAAAAAATTATTATGTGAGTAATACTAAAAATATTTAAATTAAAAATACATATGAAACAAAAAATTTAATCTATGAATAATGATTTCACTGCCCAAACATCAAGATTACCTCTGTAATTGAGCAGAAGCAGCATCATTTCTTTTCCTTTAAAGGCATTGGAAGTAACTTGAAAGAAAGTGATAAATGCACCACTATAGGGGTGAAAAGGTTTTAAGGGAGAAGGAGTATGAAAGTTGGACATATCACCCCCGACTCGATAAAAACAATCCACCTGTATAAGAAAACAATTATTACGTGAGTAATACTAATAATAAATAAATTAAACATCCATATGAAATAATACATTAATTCCATGGACAAAGATTTTACTGTCGAAACATCAATATTACCTTTTTAATTGACCAGAGGTAGCATCATCTCTCTTCCTACAAAGGTAGTGGATTTAACTTGAAATAAAGTGATAAATGAACCACTATAAGGGTAAAAAGGTTTTAAGTGAGAAGGAACATGAAAGTTGGACAAAGCACCTCCAACTTGAACAAAAGAATCCACCAGTATAAAAAAATTATTATGTGAGTAATTGTAAAAAAATAAATTAAATATAAATAGGAATCAAATAAATAATTCAATGGACATTGGTTATACTATTTAAACATCAATATTAACACTATAATTCAATAGAGGAAGCTTCATTGCTCTTCATATTTTGGAAAAGGAAGTAACATGAAAGAATGCGATAAGTTAACCACTATAGGGGAGAAAATATTTTAAGGAAGAAGGAGCATGAAAGTTGGACATAGAACCCCCCCCCCCCAAATAGAAGAAAAGAATCCACCTGTATAATAAAATAATTATTATATGAGTAATACTAAAAAGAAATAATTAAAACATACATATAAAATAGTAAATTAATTCTATGGAAAATGATTTTACTGTGAAAACATGAATATTACCTCTGTAATTAAGTAGAGGCAACATTGTTTCTCTTCTTGAAAAGGCATGACACATGAGAAAAAATATTCTAAAATAAACAAACTTTACAAGAAATAATGAAAATTAAATCAACATTCCATTGTATAATTTTTCAGTAAAATATAGAAAGTATATAATAACATTACATTCACATCTATCCAAAGGGTTTTTGTTATTATAGTTTGTTCTTCTGATTGATTGGTAACATCATCATGTGCAGAAGACATTGTTAGAAAGAGTAGTCAAACATTTAATTTTGATTATGTTAATGCAGTAGAGAAAATATAATATTATGAGAAAAACATAATATATTAAAAAATTCTTTTACCTTCTCATTGAAATCTCTTTCTTTTTTAAAGGTTTTATGGATTTGGTTCCAATTATGATAATCCAAATCCCCTCTTTGTGGTCCCCTATAATATACAAGACATTTTATACAATGGGAACGATATGAACTCATTGTGATATCCCAATGAAAGGGTCATCCTCGATTGAATTTTCATCTGAGTCAATATTTGTTTTAGTCACGAGTAGGAAAATCAACCAATTATTGTTTGTTGGAATAGAGATATAAAATACTTGCACTGCATGTGATTCCATTATGAATGAATCTTCTATTCCCCTTTTCAACTAAAATTCACCTTCACAAATCCTATTTCATTAACTTTCAGTCCATTGATACTGTCAACCCATTAGAAATGAAAAAGAGGCACTTGAAATTATTTATAATCCAACTCATATATCTATTTAATAATTACTGAATTTTTCATATTTGCATAAATTGGATTTATATCCTTGGAACTAGATCTGTACACCACTTCAGCCACAACTATCCATTAAAGTCATTCGAAATTGAATTCGGATTTTTAGATAACTCATTTTAAATTTGATCCCTAAACCATCCTATAAACTTTTGATTATGTGTATCTGATATTTTTCTTTCATCCCTTGATAGATTCAAATACATAAGAATTTATTTTTGGACTTCAATGTATGGATCAAAATCTTTACTATTATGTAATATGTAAAGATGTGCTTACTACCACTCTATCAATGTAATTGTATCAACATCTCTTCCAAAAATTACCTCTCCCATAAGGTGTTAGTTGTGATGATACTTTGGAAGACCGATGATTTCAACATCTGATAGGTAATTAGTATAGAATTCAATAGATTCTTCAAAAATATATCATTCTACTATAAAATATTTGGGCCTACTTTGATTATTGACATACCCTTTCAAAATCAATATATAATGTTAAATGGGGTACATCCATCAGTAATAGATAGGACCACATAGTTGAACCTCTATGAAAAAGTGAACCATCAGGGTGACGATTATATTAAAGAATGATAGAGGGATGAAAATTTCTAATTCACATAATATGATTGGAATATTTTTATTGATGATGGGAAGCTTCGTCAGGTCTACAAATTTACTGCATATGGATTTGAAAAAGAAGCAGAGTGTGGTTAATGTATGTCATAGATTTTGATCAAAATGCAACGGAAAGAAACATGAATTAAATCTTACATCAAAACATGAAAGTTGTGTGATTTTATTCCTTGTAACTTCAAATTATTCATTGATATGACATTCTTGATAATTTATGAATACCCTTGTAGAACTTTTACACTAGTCAAGAAAAATAAAAAATGTAATTTTTCCTATCTGGATAGAGTATAAGCTACTTGTGGAAGAAAAGTACACCTTTTACCCTTTACTAGTGCCAAATATTCCCTTATCCCCATTTCAATCAATTCCAACCTTACCTTGATTCCATATATAATTTTTCTAGGAACATTTTGCAATGTTCCAATAACACTATCAAATACATTTTTTCAAAATGAATGGCATCAAGAAAATGTCTGACATACAAAAAATTACAATACAATAATTCAAAGAACATCGATCTTTTCTTCCAAACAAATTTTGAGAGTTTTTTAAAAAAAATGGCATACTAAAAAAAGTGTCCACATTTTTTAATTTTTTGTAAAATTGATCGCCCGTTCTGATATTCCCATTGAATGAAGTCATATAGGATTGGTATTTATGTCATCAAGGTAAAAGGTTTCAAGGTCCTAAAAACACATTGTTTGAGTAATGTTTCAACCGAACTGAGTATGTCTATTTTTCACAAATGGGACACCCCAACATGCCTTTAATGCTATAGCCTGATAAATTTCTATAAATTGGGAAATAATTTATCATTCTATACAACATGTCCCTCAATGTGAATTATTTTCTTCTAAGAGCATCATACATTATAACACCTATATCCCACATCAATTTCATATCTTCGATCAATGGATCTAAATAGACGTCAATATAATTACTTGGTTAATTTAGTCCAAATATAAGTAGAGACAACATAATGTATTTGTGCTTCATGAATAACAATAGTGGAAAGTTATAATTTAAAAACATGATGGGACATGTACTGTTATTACTACTCTATAAACCAAAAGTATTTTTCCATCTATAGATAATTCAAGACGAATGTTTATCAGCTCATCTCTAAATTCAGAAAACTCGTAATCAATTTTCTTCTACTAGGAGAATCTACTGGATGATGTAGGTTCCTATCTTTAATTCATGTATTTGCATGCCATGTTAACTGTCATGAAATTTCATCACATCCATATAGTCTTATAAACCATGGAATGATATGAAATTACCATACATAATTCAAAGTACTTGATTCATTTTTCTTGTATCGATCTACACAACACTTAGGGAATTTGATAAGGGATTCATGATCCTTGAAAAACAATATGAAATCATTTAGACAAACATGTATTTTTTAGAGATCATTCCCATTGAACATAATATTTGTTTAGCATCATATGTTCAGTGTGGTAGTTTTTTTATGGTAGCATAACTTTCAGAAGACCAAGTAGTTCTGTAATGCTGGTATCACTCCATTTGTTGCCAACATTCAAATTATATAACTTCAATACAAATGAAAATTTTGTGTATTTAGTACAACTGATATATAATGGTTTTTTAGAATAGCTATTTAACTCCTCAAATATCTTTGGACAATCATTAAGGTCATCTTCAATTTCTATTATCATTTCTTCCATGTGATCTCTATTATCTTTTACAAAGGTATTCATATCAAATGATTTATAAACCATAGTGTCATCCCAATCGATGCCCACATTTTGTTTTTTCCTACGTTTAGTCTAAAATTTATAGATTTGATCTATTCTGTGATAAGTCAAATGTCCTTCTTAGTCATTAAAACTAGTTTTACTTGAATGAAAACAATATAAACAAATACAAAATATTTTAAAAGGGCCGTCTACATGATCTCATGCAAAATTCATGAACTCTTTAATTGTATATTTATATTCGTTTGTAAAATTATTAGTGTTCATCGATGTTCGGTTTATATCCATCTGATTTAGTTTATAAAATATTAATTTTATAAAATATATAAATAAATACACATAAGATATTCATTGTGAAAAGTGAAAGTTACACACAATTCTAATAAGGGAAATATGGATCATTTCAACTAGAATATATTAGCACCTAGATATTCTAAATCAAATAATAAGGGCTGTTTGAATTTAATAAAATAGTGGCAGATAAAGGCAGATGATAAATGATATTTTCAATAAACATTATAGGTGTAAACTGGAAGATGGATAGTGTAATGACCTTAGCCTAAATTACCTGAACAACACCAGGTCAGATCATATTATAACCTCTGACAAACATCAAAGTCACTAAAATATGGTTTAAAAATTGGGTTTCGAAAACCATAAATGGGAGACACCCCCCCCCCAATAGAAACAGTTAATACCATAGGTTGAACATAACTCTAGCATGAACTTTGGGGTTAATGGACATGTAGACAGAAAATCATCATTACCCGATATAGGCATACCTTTTAGACAAACAACTATGGAAATAAATGATGAAATAGTTATATACACACATATACATGTCACTCCAATATAAAAACTCACTCACTTATAGTCTATAAGAAATATAAAATTGATAAAAACCTGATATTCAAACATAATGTGAACTAAAGGCACCATAATGATTAAAAAAGTGAAGGCTTGATGTGATAAAACCTCATGTACTTAACTGGGGATGGCCCCATTGAATCAGATCTATAAGAAAACAAAATACCATAGTGAATTAAAATAGGAACTAGATACTATGTAACATATAACCAATAGAGGAATATACATCACTCCACTAACTTGGTTCCTAAAAAATAGCATCTGAAGTTGCATGTCCACTGAGGTGTCCATGAAAGGTGTCAACATATACATAATCATTAAGGAACTGCCAATGTTCCTTAAATTAGTAGTCAATAAACAAGAATATAAATGAAAATTTCTACACATTTATATACATATATGAAAAAGTTAGTTAGTAAGGAGATATTAAACAAAGCAGTAAAACAAAAATGAATAAATCCAAGGTTCCATATTAGATATAAACAACAGATCATACATCTATAGTCAATATAAACAACGGACCACAAATTTTTACCTAAACAAAAGATCTGGAACAAATCATAAACAATAGACCACAAATCATTCCTTAAACAAAGAATCACAAAAAATCATAAAAACAAATAATAAACAAATCATAGAAGAAGAAATAAAAAATTAAACAAAAAATAAAAAAATAAAATCGGAAGGCCTACCTCACTAGGTTGAAGAAAATATGAGACCCTCCTCGGATGTAAGATGATATGTTCAGAGATAGTAGAGTGTTGTGATTCATCCTTTGATTCAATGTGGATGAGCGTCGATAGTGGGTGGGTTCCACAGAATGCTTCTATATAGTAACGAGTTCGCAAATGGTTAGGATTTTTAAAATAGATCAGGATAATTTTATTAGCTCTAAATTTATAGTAATGATAAACCATCCTCTTTATCAGTGCGAAGAAAGCACTGATTAATATTATTTTATCTGTGCTTTTTACTGATGCATTGTTAAAGGATTTATAAATATAATTATAAATAACTTTTTTTAAATATTTATAAATACTTAATAAATATATATAAATATAAATATAGTATATGTATTCTTTTTGAAATATATTTATTATCATTTTATAATTAATTATTTAAAATTATAGAAATATTATAAAAAATATTATTTATAAAATTATATGTATTTATATAATTATACATACATATATTATATATATATATATATATTTAGTAAATATATTCATTATTTATGTAAATTTATTATAAATGTAATAATTATTTAAATATACATAATTATTTATTTATAATTATATAAATACATTTAAAAAAATATTTATTTATTTATAATTATAAATATATAATTTATAAATAGAGTGAATGTACATTTATAAATATATTTATTTTTAAATATATTTATTTATAAATATTTTTTTACAAATATTTTTTTAAAATTATTAATGAATATCTAATTTTGTGTGCATGCATATATCTACAAAATGAGTGAAAATGAATAAATTAAGAATATAGGTACACTCTAACAATATTTAAAAAATGGATAAGTTCTGTGTGAATTCATATTGTATATAAAAAATTCATTAATTATACGTACATGTAAAATCAATATAGCAAACATTTTATCTATATTAAATTGAAAAATAAAGGAAATTCAATTCTATTTTGAGTACTATATAATTATTCAATATTTTTAATTCATATTAATTTTTAATTATATACTATTATTCAATAAATATATGAAAATTTTATGTAAAGAACAAAAATATTTTGTAATATATAATAATATTTACATACATTAATATTTATCTATATATTCAATATATAAAATTTAATAACATTAACTATCATAATTATCAAATTAATAAAATGTTTAATATTTAATAATGTATAATCAATCAATTCATTTTTAGTAATAATTATTTAATTAATAAAATTTGTAATTTTTATTTAAAAACACATTCTTTATTTTTAAATTATTAATTATTTCATTTTATTAGAGCTAAAAAAATGTTGATGAAAGAAATATTTATCAGCACTAAACATAACACACTAATAAACCATACCCTTTATCAACACGAAAAATAATGCGCTGATAAAGGATACTGTTTGTCCGCACTAAAAACAAAATGCTGATAAATGTTTCCTTTATCACTGATAAAATAAAAGCATTGATAAAAGTTTTAATTTATTATCACTTTCTTTAGCACTGATAAATAAAAATTTTATTATTGTTTTCTTTTAGTGATGATAAATAAAAGCACTGTTAAAGGCTGATTTTTTAGTAGTGGGGGATGAGTTTATTTCTGATCATGTCACCGATTATAGATCAACCAACAAGTTATTTTTCGCCTCATATAATGAGAATGAAATATATTCCCTTTATTGATATAGACAATGGAAATTTATGACCATGCTTCAAAGGTTCATATGATGTAGTTATCTACTGGGGTAAGGGGATACTGATGTACTCATTAATTTTATGATTAATAGGTGATGTATTCATCGACCTGGACAATCTATACTTAATGAAATGATAAAATTTTATCAAATTATATGGTATTGAAATACATTATGTACCATAGTCACTCAATATCTTAGACAAAGGGAACAAATTGAAATGAATGCTAGTATGAGATGCATATGATGGATAGAAGTATAATGATACATTTATTTTATGGATATCATGTTAGATCCTTTTGTAGCTTGATAATCAATGATGATTTCTATATGATACTATTTTCTAACATTTATGGATCTTGTTATTCATTTTTTGTTGTAATTTATATAAAGTACCATGGGGTCACACTTTTGGGATGACCGAATGAGGATTGAGTGTGACATAGAAAGCTACTCTGAAAGTGTTTTAGAGTATTATATAAAATGATTTTGGATAAGGTTGTTTAAAAGTTATTACATTTTATATTATATAAGGTTAAGTTAATGATATATTTTAAAAAGTGTTCTAAAAGACATGAAAAAGAGTTTTTATATGTGATTTCACTTGTAATTGTATATGACACAATATAAGGTGAAATATCGCATAAAATTCTATAAGATTTAGTGTAACTAGGTGATGGAAGGAGATATAACATAAAGATATATATGTATATATGAATTATATAACATGGTATAATACAACTAAGTCATAGAGTATGACATGTAGGGAAATTATGATTTTTATGCATAGTGGGGTATATCTTTTTATGTGATATAGTATATTATAAAACTTATATATAAGACAATTTTAGTTGTAAAAAGTTGTGGGAAGTGGATTGTATGTTGGCTTCATGGTGTTGTTTTATATTTTTATAAGCATGAACCATAAGCATTGACCATAAAATGGTTTGAGGAATCATATTGCTTCTCCGACACATTTATCCAATCAAATGATTTGGATTCTACTACACTACTACTATCATTATTAATACTTGGGAGAGTCATGGATATCAATTACATAGTATTTAACTAAATCCATTTCTCATATTTTTATGTAATATAAAATTAATGGAATGACATGGCCACATGGATCAAGAAATGTCCTTGTACTCTATATTAAGGAAACATAGCCCTTTGGGAACATGTGTGGCATTCCTTGAGAACCTATTTTGTTGTGACTCTAACTTCCTCAAATATCTATTTTTTCCCTTATATATTACTTAGATACTATAATATACCATGAAATAAATTAAAATAACACACAACAAGTTTTTATAATTCATATAAATCCATGGATACGTCATATAGGGAATAATTACACAACTGTTCGTAGGTGATCATTAGAAAACATATAAGCCACAACACTAGGAGATAACAATATGTACAATTGTTCTTTATTTTATTTTATGTTTTTTAGTTTCAAATTCATTTATTTTCTTATAATTTATTATTTCTGTGTGCTTCCACCATTATTTTAATTGTTAATATATTCCAAGATATCCAATCATTAGATTCCTTCCAAAGTGAGTACTAGTTAAAACCTTGATTATCAAATGGGAAAGGTTTTGGAAGAAAAATGTTCATGGATTATCTTATATAAGTAAAGTCAGTTATAGATGACACTAATAAGATTAAGATACCATACCTAACATGATATTTAGGAAACAATTTTCTATAAAACTTTGAAGGTTGGGATAATAGAGGATTAGAGTTGGGATAATCAATATGAAGGATTCTACATGGAGTTTTCCACTTAAAAATCCACGATTCATATATTATATGATTTACATGATAGTCCAACTAAATAGTTTAGTAACAGGTGAAATTATAATGTGGTCCAATTCCTAGGGAAATATGTATCTTAGACCACTATTATATATTATTTAATATTATAATGGATTTTCAATTTAGTGGGAGTAGGGGTTATTACCTGGAAGGATCAAAGGAGAGTGGGCCAACCCTGCATGGACCAATTCTAAAAATGGCCAATATTTTTTTCTAACATATAATGCAGGCTAAAAAAAATCTTGCTTGATCCACATTTTAAGCGGAATGGTTGAAAAATTAACCCACATTTTTATTTAATATTAAAAAAATTAAATAAAACAAATTATTATTAAAGAACATTAAATATTAAACATGTAAAAATTATCACGTAAATTCTAATATATATATATCAAATTATTATAATTTTAATATATATATATATATTCCTCTCACTTGAAAAGTTTAACCCCTTTTGTATCTGAGCCTTTATATCAATTTATATAGATGAATATTTATATGAGTTACTAGAACAAAACACCAAATAAAATGTAGAAAATAATAAAATATATCAGCACATTTTATTTTTATAGGGTTTAACCCCAATATGGGAATCCACTCCTTTTTTCATTTAGGATGAGTCTAAGATGTTAACATCTACAATATTACACTATTTAATACAATAATTAATCTCTAACAAATCTTGTATATTCTATTTACTGATTTATAATATTCAATTTCAAATTGTCACATAATAAGATTTTTTATACTTGCACTCTCTAGTTTATAATGGGTCTTTCCAACATACCACTGAATAAGATCATCTCCTCTACTCTGGATGGAACTGTATTACAATGGTAAGATATTTTTACTTAGAAAAAGGTCTTCTACTACCTTTATATAATCAAATGCAATAACATTCACACCAAACTTATTCTTAAATCAATATTATTCAAGAGTATCAACACAAATAATGAATATATGTAAAATAAAAGATTCATTCTAACTCAACTTTTCGATTCTTCTTCTTCTTCTTCTTATTTTTCTTCTTCTTTCTATTTTTTTTCTTCTATTTCATCACACATGGCCTAATTTTTAGAATATACTTTCCTTCTCTCTCTCTCTGTAAAACCAAAAATATTAAATAGTATATAGTATTTGTTACCTACCCTCTTACATTTTTACTTTTATATTTTCAAAATATTTTGTGAAATAATTAATAATTTAGTATTCTATAATTTCTATAAAAACCAATCACTCAAAATAGTTACAAAAACATTTATCAACTATTATTAATTTTCAAATAATCACATTGAATATTCCCCCCATGATACTTAACCCGTTATTAGATCTAAAATAATCATATGGGCCTTCCACCCACGATACTCAATGAAATCTATGCCACTACTTCATCAGACCCAACCTTTATATTTTTCATATGTATGTGAATGATAACATGAAGCTATGGTTAAAGATTTCACTTCATAATATGAGTGAATTATCACTTTTATATATACATTCATGGTTCCATTGTGTAATTAAAATCTATGATTTAATGCATTAAATCACCTCAAAATAGTAAAAAACCTAACCTCCACAGCTTATCATTATGATGTGAATTTATCCTAAAAACTTTTCTTCATTTCTAGATCTGATGTGAGTTTTTTCTCTATGATGAAAAGTTATTTAATATAAACTCATCATGTATCACAATATTCACATTCAACTGTGGTGTTTAATTCATGAAATAATGAAAAATAATCAAATGATTTAAATTCCAAATTTATATTCCAGAATATCTACAACATCTACATTAGATAACTCTTATATTATCATTTTTTACTATTACATCTCTCCTAGTAATATTTTTTTACCCTTATATATTATATTGGAATCTTTTATGTATAATTCAGATGTATATTCTAGACTTATTATTTTATTTATAAGATGATTTTTATAGAATTTAATGTTCTATAGTTGTATTTTAACTTATGGAACCACTTTTTCACAACCATATAGATTTTCAAGTGAACTCTTATATAGCCACATATAAACCCTAATGTATGCTCCATAAACATGGAGTCAAAACTTATGTATCTTAGTTCATCTATGATAAATTTTCAAATCTCACTACTCTCAGAGTACCATTATGCATCCACCCATTAACACTTATGCACTAAAATTTTGGTGTAACTATTATGTATCACAACACGACTTGGATATTTTTTCATATATGACTAAATTGTGAGTAACCTTACATATTTTCTTTGATTAACTATGATATCCATTACATATCAGGTTACTAACTATAATTTATCCATTTAATGTATCTTACATATCTATATAAAGTTTTTTCATTTTACACATATCATCATGTGATTCAATATATGCCTTATATATCTGTATAATATATTTCCTCTTATATATTAGTGTATAAGATTCAAAATATATGTTTTATATAATCTATGATATATTACATACCAATAAGAAACCATACATATCATATGACATTTGTTATATATCACAATATAGTTCCCATATTTCCTTATGCAACATGAAGATAATATTATATACCATAGCGACCTTCAATCCTTTGCAAAAATTCATCTTCTGAGAAATCATTATACATTCCATTCATTTTTAAATTTCTCAACTTCAACACAAAAATCCAAAACTTCTTCAAATCAGCTTATAACTTCTTAAAATTATCTATGGGATTATCTAATCACTACAATCCTACTGAATACAACATAAATGAATTTATGAATATATCAAAACTTCATAAATCCCTTCAATAAATTTCTAAATAATATTAAATAATATGCGTACTCTTTTTAAGTATTTAAATAAATCTCCAATTCCTCAATAGTTCTCATCTCTACAATTCATCTTCTTCTGACATGATTTAAGAGATATTCTTCATTAGCTACAAAAACATTTTTTATTGATAATACAATGATTGATTCTCACTCTTCCAAATAGATTTATTCTTATACAACACAGAAAAAGTTCCATTCCTCCATAAATTTGTAGTAATTAGTGCATACATAAACCATCAACACTTTTAAATGATTCACATTCCAACATCATCTCAACAATCATCAAATGTGATGTTGCTTCCTTGAATTATTTTATCCTAGAACTTGTAATAACAATATAATTTTACAATAATCAAGGGAATCATCTCATTATTTATCACTTCGTTCACTGGGCTCATCATCATCACCTAACATCATATTATATTGAATTTAATTCTCATTAACATATTGACAACAAAAACAATAAATGAAACTCTATTAATCACAATACATTTTTGCACTTTAATATCTCCCTTTGGATTTGTAATCAATACCCATTTCAATTATACCCATATTAATTTCAAATTCAATATCATTCTCCCAATTATTGATATAAAATGAAAATATTAAATAGTGAGGGACATTCCTACTCATCACAAGAATTGAAATTTCTTTATCTCCCATTTAGTAAAACCTGCCCCAATAGAGAGAAGGGTGGAAACACATTTCTATTATACAATAAGTTATAAATTAATTAAATATAATTCATTGTAAGCTAGAAAAATATATAAAATAAGAGTGAATAACTAATACAAAAAAGTTGACAATAAAACTGTTTAGTATGTGATACTAATGAAATTTTCTCTTAATAGGTTATTTTAAAATATATTTTAAAGGAATTTATAATGTGAAATCTTCTCAATAAATATATCAAAAACAATCTAGTTCAATAATATTTCACCCCTTCATGATATATTCTAGCTCAAAAATATATAGCATTTAATAACCATATTTTATTTATTTAAAACAAGGAATAGAAATTTATTATCATACATCATTCTTAGATTTCTCTAAGAATTTTCTAGATTTTTAGATTTACATGAAAAGAAACCTTCTGATTGCCTACTCATCTTCTTAACCCCCCCTAAAGGATGTACTCAAAAATTATTTATCATGATTGAAATGATTTTAAATTTTTAAAAGAGATAGTATAATTTCTCTTTAAGATATATCTATGATATATTTCTCTTCCCATAGTATAATAATTACAAACCACATCCAGTTTAACCTTTTTATACCTCAACATTAATTCCATGCATGAAGAGTTAAAAATTATAGATATATAGAAATAAGTGGGTCATACCTTACTCATTAATGAGATAAATAAGATTCATATTTGATTTTAAAACTAGAAAAGTCTATCTTTATAGATTCAGATTTATCAGAACTCTTCATGCTAACTCCTCTAATTTTTTAGACTTGTGAATTTTGGGATAACATGGTATTATTATTATTTTCAGTTTTATCCCCAGGAGGAATATGATTTTCACCTTAAATAGTTAGTAAATTTAATTTTCTTATGAATTATATATATTATTATCCTTTTTAACTAAAATGATCATATGATCTTGCATTACTTTGAAACATGTACAGCTTTCCTTGTTTTTTCACATGAATTCAATGGTTTTTTATTTTTTTCCACCATCTTATTTTATCTATGTAGTTTTGTATTTAAATTTTCACGAGTGTGTTTAGTTTGTTTGAACCTTCCTCAAAGCTTCTCACTAATATTATAGTTAACCTTCTATGGAAACTAATCATGTCCTTCTTCAAGGACATCTTCCACTAAACCAGACCCTTTTTGGATTGATTCTCATTATTGTTCTAGATTGACTCATTTTTATTTAACTTCATGTCCTCCTTACATAGATACATGATGAATCATTTTTCATCCTATTATAATCATCTCTTTTATAGAGAATAATCCATGTTAATGTACTTATTAGGAGGGGTTTAAAAAAAATCTTTTTTTACACCCTAAGGGTAGATCATCATTTTTAGTCCTTTAATTTTGATGTCATATACCATTGATATATTAAGAAACATGTTTTTTATCATACCCCACTCTTCACCATTATGGCCACTTTTTTTTCACTTTTCATTGATTTCCTCAAGAAATTTAAATATATTCTCAATGAACAGATTTCTCATTTTTTTGTGAAATTTTCTTCTTATCAGCCTCATTATCATGATATAAGACTTCTATATTCTCAATTAATTTACATATAATTCCAATATTTCATTTAATTATATAAAAAAATTCCACAACATAAATAATTTCAAAAAAAAATCATTCCTTTGGTTACAATCTATCTTGATTTTAAACCTTGTTTTTTAAGCTAAACAAACTGTATTTTGATTAAATAACAGAGATCTTATCTTCTCACACATGTTTATTTCCATTCATGATGTAATGGTATATTTTTATGAATTTTTAAACACCTATAATTTTCTAGGCTTTAATTTAAAATATGTACTTTTAAGGGAAATAATATTAATAGAAATATATATATATTTGTAATATGGGTTACATTTTATTATGAACTTGCAATGGAAATATTATTAAATTTATAAAGAACTTTTTTACACTGACATGTGTATTTTTAGAATAAATTTTATTAATGGAAGACTTCATGGAAGCATATCTTCTATCACCTTATTGGAAAATTTTAGGATGGGCCACCTCCCAATTTCCCTTTTATACCTCCAACTCAAGTCACTTTATGTTGAGTGTATTTTTATGAACCTCAATGAAGCTCAATATTTCATTTCATTCTCTCTTTTTATTATTAATTTTATATTATATCATTTTAAACTTGCAGAGACCCGAAGCTTAACGTAGATGGACATTACATTACTTTTACGGAATACTTAGTACATAACAGAAACACACACACAAGGACCATAATAGTTTAGTGTCTTTGGAAATTGGGAATATAATCTTCTAATCGTGGTGAAAGATCTTCAACATCTCCCATAAAGATCTTCTTTTTTTTCCTAAAACCTTTCTTTATATCCTGGGGAAAAGAAAACATAAAAGGGTGAGCTCAAATGCTCATTAAGGGTAAACAAAAGAAATATCAATCACATCATATACATAAGAACATAAATTTTGGAAATCTTAACCTGCAAAAGAAATCATAATTTCATAACATGGGATAAATCATAGTAGTGAAATGTAATCCCAATAATCATAACTTAAAACATGAAACTTTGTGGCATACACATATAATCATTGAGAATCATTTCTTGTTAGTCAAGACTCATTTCCAAGACTATCTTAGTGGACAAAGTCCATTTCTGAACCGAGTTCACTCCTCGTTTCAATCCTGTTTCACTGAACTGGTTTAACCTGCCGTTCCAGCCATGTCTATCTCATGAGATATAAAATCTTTACCCAATTCATTGGAGGGAGATATAGGTCCCACCCATATCATAATGATACCATTCTTATGTGTGCCACAAAATCATAAACCATACATCATAGCATAAACCGTGTAATAAAAATGGGAATCTTTAAACATCGTGACATCATAAAACAATTCATATAAGATAAAAGAATTAATAAAAATATTTCCATCACAACATAATCAAATCCATATAATAATAGGGATAGAAACATAACCCTTTATTATCTTATATGGAAAATAATTTTGATAAAACACTTGAACTCCATTCTTGAGGAAAATATCCTTTGTACTTCAAAAACATTTTTCCTTTCTTAACATGACATACAATTTTAAACTAAAAGAAGATGATTAAAAATAAACTTGAAAACTTGTAAAGGAAGATTCTTGGAAATTTTGTTTTAAAAATCCATTCATGCCGTATAAGTTAAAAAAACATTCTTCTCGTACTTTTGTCGGAAAAGTCAAAAAGTACCTCATACGAAAAACGACAAAAGATTCCTTTCATATCTTTTAATAAAAACTCACCGAAGGGTAAAATTGGATTTAAAAAATTGTAGGTGGATGGAAATAGTATTAAATATCGAGGAAACATGGATGTGGATGATAAAATACACCCTAGTAAATACCGAAGTATAAACAATCTCAGATAAAAATGAGATTGTGATATTTCCCTTACCTTAGGTCCAATTTGCTTCGTAAGTGTCCGAACCTCCTGTATAATTATTTAAATAATGTTATTGAATTATTCCAGAATCATAATTATTTTTATGATATCATATATGGTTCACTTATGACTTTATTTTACCCATTTTTTTTGCAAATTCCATGTTAAAGAGCGTTTTGGGTAAAATTGTTTCATTTGTCGTCCGTGTTTTGACTTGTAATTATTAATATGACTAATTAGATCATGATTACATAATTCCAGAATATAAAACATGATTGATATATAATATATATTCATAATATACATATATATAATAGATCCGTAAATGGAAAGAAATACACCGTTCATGGAGACGGTAGGCCGTACGTACGCATGAACGCTGTTTTCGTTTCCTTATTGAGTTGAATGGAATTAAGTAGATGACATAAATATATATACACATAAATACAGTATCATTATTATGTTATATATTTCCTGATTACTTATTATATATACTTTATAATCATTCATGAATGGTTAACGTGGAGAATGAATCTCATCGCGTTGTGGAGACGGTAGTCCGTACGTACGCACGAGCGATGATATCATTCTCATGATCGTGGAATTGTATTGGAGTGTATGTATACTATTTCAGAATCAATATCACTTTACAATAATCATATATAGTTATTATGTACACCATTATACCCATCCAAGTAAGGTGGTGGTGGAAAATAGATTACACCACGGCGTGGAGACGGTATTCCGTACGTACGCACGCGCAGTGATTTCGTTTTCCATAAGATGGATAGATGGTGAAATAGGGTTGTTTCATACTTATAATAAAATATCAGTATATGAGTGATACTGATTTTATTACATCATAATGAAACAACCTAAGAAGAAGAAGTGGAAGAAGAAATAAAGTTGAAAGAATCGGTAACAGACATTACCTCTTCTTTGAAGCGCCTCTTTGAGATCTCCTTTTAGGGCACAAAAATTGGTCTTTGAGAAAGACCAGAACCTCTAGGATGTTTCTATGGATGTTTAGAAGATAATTTGGCAGGGGTTTTCGAAGCTTGATGGTTCAAAGTGGTGTGAGGAAGAGAGGGAGGAGGTGCCCTTTTATAAGGGAGGAGAGGGGCTCCTTTGGAAAAACTAAAAATATTACTTTATTATAAAGAAACATTCGGTTTTAAATAGCTCCAAATTGAGTTATTTCTAAGCTAAGGTGGGGATGGGTCGAAATCCTCTCATATAATAGAATTTATACAAGTTTAGGTTCCTATTGTAACCTTATCATTTATATTTAACTTTAAGTTAGATAATTTTACTTTTACCGTGTCTTTTTGTGTTCTTACACTATAAGGTTAATAAACTTACTATAAGAAGTAAAAAGAACCCCAAGTTGTTTATTATTAATATATATAACCTTATCTAAGTCATTTGGCTGAACATTAGATTTTTAGGAATAAAATAACAATTAATAATATAATATTTGTTTTAAAAACTATTTTATGTCAATTTTGACAATATTTAATAA
Source organism: Viscum album (assembly GCA_963277665.1). Lineage (NCBI taxonomy): Eukaryota > Viridiplantae > Streptophyta > Magnoliopsida > Santalales > Viscaceae > Viscum > Viscum album. The sequence goes on along the minus strand of OY728150.1, from coordinate 1,206,649,264 downwards.
TTGATTTTTTAAAAAATAATAACAGAATGATTAGCTCTAAAAAAGTTAATTAAATAAATACTAACATGTCATATTAATCTATAAAATTAGTGGAATTCATAAAAACTCTCAAATTACATTTATTTGGGTATTTATAACATCAATTATGTCAATATTTCATTAATAAAATAATTACTGCATCATCGTTGTGTCATAAATAAATTAAATGATTTCATGTCTAAAAATTACAAATAAAATACCATTATGTAGGAAATCCTTTTATATTTCTAATGAATATTTATAGTCTAATTTATCTTATGTATAACCCTATATTAAAAATTATCTACTTATTAAACTTTGATTTTAACTATTTTAACCCTTCTTTAAATAAATTAATAATAAATGTCCTAATCTAATCCAAGTGGGCCTAAATGGTCATATTTTATTCCTAAGGTTGTTTTTGTCTAATTACACTTATCCAATAGAATTATGACATGTGTTAGGGTAATAATAATATCATTTTTACCCTTAATTACCCTATTAACTTTTAACCGTGGTAAAAAAAAGTAAAAAGTCACTATTCACCAAAAATTATTGTCATCTCCTTGAACCGCATTTTACTTACTGACATCAACTATGTCTCTCAGATTTTTGAAATTTCACTCACAGAAGTGGTAAAATTAAGTTTTATGAAAAATTCATTTTTCTTAACTACCACTTAGTGGTTTCACTATTCAGCAAAAAATGAAAGTTTCTAGAAAAATACCAAAACTTAGGACTAAGTTATATTTGATATTATGAACTCAAAAATGATGTCTATTTTACCAAATTCAAAACATATCAGTTGCATTAATTAATTTAAAAATTAATTCCCGTTGTCAAAACATATAGCGTGTTCTTAAGAGATAATAACTATCAAAAGATTGACACTTGTTTATGTCTGGTTTAAATGTGAAATTACATCCAATGACCAAAATTGTATTAAATTGTAAAAATATATTCTAAATATACTTTAAAACCACTCCAATTAATAATTTATCAATATTAATTATTTCAATTAAAAAGGTTGTTTTTAATTAAAATTTAGTAATTTTCACTATTCATCAGAAAATGAAAGTTATCTGAAAAGTACCAAAATTTCACCCTAAGCTAATTTAGATATTCCAAATCCAAAAATGAACCCATTTTGAAAAATAAAATTTACAAAATTTCAAAAAGTGGTTATTACTATTCATAACGGCTGGTTTTAATAATATTTTAATAGCATATCGTTGTTTAGTGAAACTCGGTATTGCGTACTACACACGCTATCGAGGAAGGTCACGATTTCATGTAATGCAAGGAAAGTCAAGGATGCATGTTGTTCAAGATCCTTTTGGTGTAGCGTACAACACAAGACATTAATGAAATTAAAAAAGAATATTTTTCATAAAGTCTCGGGGTGTTACATTCTACCCCCCTTAAAATGAATTTCGCCCTCGAAATTCATCGGGGTTATAAATGGTTTACTACTCAAAATTTTCTTTAATAGAAACCCACATTGTAAAAAGGAATACCAAAACCAATCTTTAAAAACAAAAGTATGAAATGTAACGGTTACCCAAATAAACTAATCACTGGGTTTCCACATCGGTGAAAATATGGATATGGAAGAGAAATATAACCATCATGTTCTGATGGAGAGTGGTAGAGAACATGGCTATGGAAAAGACAAAAATAAAAAAGCCATAAATTTGTGACGATCTAAGGTACCATCTGATTCATCAGATATAAGAGCACTAGGATAACATTTTTGGTTTTCAAGATCATTTCCCTAAAGTTGAAGAATTTGAATTAGAATAAATACTTACTTTATTTTGGTACAATCTCACTGTTGTTCGTGACTTGAACAATTTCCACTTCATCTCTTAAAGAAATGAAGTTGAATTTGTTATTCGCGAAGTGTTAGCAGATCATGTAATAGAATGACGGGTCATTCCATCTGTCTCAAACAAAAGGTTAGCAAAAGTTATTAAATATACAAAAGTCGATCTATAGTGAGATTAATCATATATGGTTCCTAAAATGGACTTAAACTTATTATATCATAATAAAACTAGTTTCTACTAAACAAGGACTTCATGTAGGCTAGTGGTAGAAGATAAAGGCCAGTCACACTTCGGTTGTGGGTTCGATTCCCATAGCCATGTCCGACGCGATGGGCTGTCGCCTGTCCTGTAGGTTGTCCTTTTTCTAAAGCTATATTACCATCAATAATATCGAAAAAGTTCTATCCTTAAACAATACTAACTTATGTCCAACATAATCCATTCCAATTTTTAAGCTTATTTAAAATACTTTGGTCCAAGCTCATAGTATAAAGAAAATGATCACGTGAATGCCATCATTTATCCCCCATAAACATGTGAATACCTTAATCATGTATTCTCTTGAAGAATGAATACCCATTGAACCTTATTGAAAACATGAATGTTGTTAAAAGTTAACTCTTTCCACATACCAAAATCCTAAAAATTCTTTATACTCAAACCATGATATCACTTAGTCCTTATATCAATCATGAGCTCATGAATACAATCAAACATCTCATTATCTTCTTATCCCTTCATTATGTGCATATCATCTGCTTACCAAAAATATCTCAATCACTTTCCATGGTTACCAGTACCATAAAATTATTGAAAACCACAATAGACCAATTCATAAATATTCCAATATTCCATGATACTATATACAACATTATTTTGGAATCCCATTACATAAACACTTAATCATTCCACCACATCGTTGTCATATTCAACATCGCCAATAGTGATCACATGTGACTTCCCTTTGTCCTTTGCCTTAAGTGGTTGCTCATGTCGATCATCACTAACCCTTGGATTAGGGCATTGATTAGCATAATGCCCCATTTCCTTTCACTTGAAGCATTGAAGTGTTGTTGGTGCGTTCTCTGCAGTCTTTTATTTATTCGCACCATTAATAACCCTTTTTCCATTACTTTGAAACTCAGCTGCTCGATGACCTTCTTTTCCACACTTAAAACATTTTCTATTCCCTTTAAGACAATCTCCACCATGCTTCTTTCCACACTTTGAGCATAAGGAAACATTCATCTTCTTTTTACCATTATTCTAATATTTCTCCTTGAACTCCATCTTTCGTTTCTTGTCAAAACCATGAGATGAATATGTAACACCAACTTCCATTTCTACCTTAATGGCACAGCGCACAATTTTTTCATAGCTACTGAAGTCTCTTATAGCTAATTCCCTTCGAATATTTGGTTTTAATCCACTGAATAATCGATAAACTTTACTTTCAAGTTAGATGATAAAGACAGATGCATACCTTGCAAGCCTTGTAAAATTCGCTTCGTATACACCAACAGATTTATCATCCTTTTGCTTTAGTTTAAGAAACTTCTTCTCGATCTTTGTTCGAAGAATACGAGGGATGTACTTATTGAAAAAATAAGTTCTTGAACTCATCCCATTCCATGGACTCAATTTCATCTCTTGGCCTCGTATTCTTGATACGATTCCACCATTGATCATCTTCACCTTCCAACCGATATACTGCTAAGATGAATTTATCATGTTTAGAATATTAAAGAACAGAAAATATCTTTTCAGTGGTACTGATCCATTATTTAGCAACAAGTGGATCAGGAGACCCACTGAAAGAAGGTGGATGTTGCCTCATGAAGGACTAAATAGAATATTGTTCCCTTCTCTGCTCATTTGGAAGTCCAGAATGATTCATAGCTTGTGTAAGTATAGAAATAAGATTTTTCACTCCATCGCCCATAACATTTGTTTGTTCATAAGGACAATCATTGTATTGTCCATTGCATTGATCAACACGGTTCCTTCGGGTTCCAGCCATCGTCTAAAACCCAAAAAGAATAGTGTGAGAGGCACAAATCATGCTAGGGAAAACAACATAATAAAGGGGGAGTACCTTCAATATCTAACATCTTAGGTTACCGTAATTTTAGTACTATAAACTATACTTATACTTAACCTTAGGGAAATCCCTAGACATACCTTAGAAATATCTCTAGGGATCTCACTAAAGTTAATGCATCCTAGTTTCCAAAGGTTGGCTAAACCTTTTCTCTGATACCAACTATAGAGACCCAAAGCTTAACGTACATGGACATTACATTAATTTTTTGGAATACTTAGTACATAACAGAAACACACACACAATGACCGTAATAGTTTAGTGTCTTTGGAAACTCAGAATATAATCTTCTAATCGTGGTGAAAGATCTTCAACATCACCCACACAGATCTTCTTTTTTTTCTAAAACCTTTCGTTATATCCTGGGGAAAAGAAAACATAAAAGGGTGAGCTCAAATTCTTAGTAAGGGTAAACAAAAGAAATATCAATCACATCATATGTATAAGAACATAACTTTTGGAAATCTTAACCTGTAAAAGAAATCATAATTTTATAACATGGGATAAATCATAGTAGTGAAATGTAATCCCAATAATCATAACTTAAAACATGAAACTTTTTGGAATACACACATAATCATTTACAATCATTTCTTGTTAGTCAAGAATCATTTCCAAGACTATCTTAGTGGACAAAGTCCATTTCTGAACCGAGTTCACTCCTCATTTCAGTCCTGTTTCACTGAACCGGTTTAACTTGCCGTTCCAGCCATGTCTATCTCATGAGATATAAAATCTTTACCCAATGCATTGGAGGGAGATATAGGTCCCACCCATCTCATAATTATACCATTCTAATGTGTTCCACAAAATCATAAACCATACATCATAGCATAACCCATGTAATAAAAATGGGAATTTTTAAACATCGTGACATCATAAAACAATTCATATAAGATAAAAGAATTCATAAAAATATTTTCATCACAACATAATCAAAACCATGTAATAATAGGGATAGAAACATAACCCTTTATTATCTTATATGGAAAATAATTTTGATAAAACACTTGAACTCCATTCTTGAGGAAAATATCCTTTCTACTTCAAAAACATTTTTCCTTTCTTAACATGTCATACAATTTTAAAATAAAAGAAGTTGATTAAAAATAAAATTTAAAACCTGTAAAGGAAGATTCCTGGAAATTTTTTTTTAAAAATCCATTCATGTCGTATAATTTAAAAAAACATTCTTCTCATACTTTTGTCGGAAAAGTCAAAAAGTACATCGTACGAAAAACGACAAAAGACTCCTTTCATATCTTTTACTAAAAACTCACCGAAGGGTAAAATTGGATTTAAACAATTGTAGGTGGATGGAAATAATATTAAATATTTATGAAACATGTATGTGGATGATAAAATACACCCTAGTAAATACCGAAGTATAAACAATCTCGGATAAAAATGAGATTGTGATATTTCCCTTACCTTAGGTCCGATTTGCTTCGTAAGTGTCCGAAACTCCTGTATAATGATTTAAATAATGTTATTGACTTATTCCAGAATCATACTTATTGTTATGATATCATATATGGTTCACTTATGACTTTATTTTACCTGTTTTTTTTTGTAAATTCCATGTTAAAGAACGTTTTGGGTAAAATCATTTGATTTGTCATCCGTGTTTTGACTTGTAATTATTCATATGACTAATTAGATCATGATTATTTAATTCCAGAATATAAAACATGATTTTTATATAATATATATTCAGAATATACATATATAAAATAGATCAGTAAATGGAATGAAATACACTGTTCATGGAGACGGTAGGTCGTACGTACGCATGAACGCTGTTTTCGTTTCCTTATTTAGTTGAATGGAATTAAGTAGATGACATAAATATATATACACATAAATCCAGTATCATTATTATTTCATATATTTCATGATTACTTATTATATATACTTTATAATCATTCATGAATAGTTAACGTGGAGAATGAATCTCATCGTGTTGTGGAGACGGTAGTCCGTACGTACGCACGAGTGATGATATCGTTCTCATGATCGTGGAATTGTACTGGAGTGTATGTATATTATTTCAGAATCAATATCACTTTACAGTAATCATATATAGTTATTATGTACACCATTATACCCATCCAAGTATGGTGGTGGTGGAAAATAGATTACACCACAGCGTGGAGACGGTATTCCGTACGTACGCACGCGCGGTGATTTCATTTTCCATAGGATGGATAGATGGTGAAATAGGGTTGTTTCATAATTATAATAACATATCAGTATATGAGTTATACTGATGTTATTACTTCATAATGAAACAACCTATGAAGAATAAGTGGAAGAATAAATAAAGTTGAAAGAATTGGTTATGGACATTACCTCTTCTTTGAAGCGCCTCTTTGCGATCTCCTTTTAGGGCACTAAAATTGGTCTTTGAGGAAGACCAGAACCTCTAGGATGTTTCTATGGAAGTTTAGAAGAGAATTGTGTAGGGTTTTTCTGAACTTGAAGGCTCAAAGTGGTGTGAGGAAGAGAGGGAGGAGGTGCCCTTTTATAAGGGAGGAGAGGGGCTCCTTTGGAAAAACTAAAAATATTATTTTATTATAAAGAAAAATTCGGTTTTAAATAGCTCCAAATTGAGTTATTTCGAAGATAAGGTGGGGATGGGTCGAAATACTCTCATAAAATATAATTTAGACAATTTTAGGTTCCTATTGTAACCTTATCATTTATATTTAACTTTAAGTTAGATAATTTCACTTTTACCGTGTCTTTTTGTGTTCTTACACTATAAGGTTAATAAACTTACTATAAGAAGTCCAAAGATCCCCAAGTTGTTTATTATTAATATATATAACCTTATATATGTCATTTTGAAGAACCTTAGTGTTTTAGGAAGAAAATAACAATTAATAATATAATATTTGTTTTAAAAACTATTTTATGTCAATTTTGACACTATTTAGTAATTGATTTTTTTAAAAATCATAACAGAATTATTAGTTCGAAAAAAGTTAATTATATCAATACTAACATGTCATATTAATCAATAATATTAGTGTAATTCATAAAAAGTCTCAAATTACAATTATTTGGGTATTTATATCATCAATTATGTCAATATTTCATTAATAAGATAATTACTCCATAATTGTTGTGTCATAAATAAATTAAATCATTTAATGTATAAAAATTACAAATAAAATACCATTATGTTGGAAATCTTTTTATCTTTCTAATGAATATTTATAGTCTAATTTATCTTATGTATAACCCTATATTAAAAATTATCTACTTATTAAACATTATTTTAACTATTTTAACCCTTCTTTAAATAAATTAATAAAAAATGTCCTAATCTAATCCAAGTGGGCCTAAATGGTCATATTTTATTCCTGTGGTTGTTTTTGGTCGAATTTCACTTATCCAAAAGAATTAAGACATGTGTTAAGGTAATAATAATATCATTTTTACCCTTAATTACCCAATTTACTTTTAACCGTGGTAAAAAAAAGTAAAAAGTTACTATTCACCAAAAATTATATTCATCTCATTGAACCACATTTTACTTAATGAAATCAACCCTGTCTCTCGGATTTTTGAAATTCCACTCATAGAAGCGGTAAAATTAAGTTTTATAATAAGTTTATTTTTCTTAACTACCACTTAGTGGTTTCACTATTCATCAAAAAAATGCAAGTTTCTAGAAAAATACCAAAAATTAGGCCTAAGTTATATTTGATATTATGAACTCAAAAATGATGTATATTTTACCAAATTCAAAACATATCAGTTTCATTAATTAATTTAAAAATTAATTCCCATCGTCAAAACATATAGCGTGTTCTTAAGAGATAATAACTATCAAAAGATTGACACTTGTTTATGTCTGGTTTAAATGTGAAATTACATCCAATGACCAACATTGTATTAAATTGTAAAAATATATTCAAAATATACTTTAAAACCACTCAAATTAATAATTTATCACTATTAATTATTTCGATTAAAAAGGTTGTTTTTAATTATAATTTAGTAATTTTCACTATTCATCAGAAAATGAAAGTTATCCGAAAAGTACCAAAATTTAACCCTATGCTAATTTCGATATTCCGAATCCAAAAATGAATCCATTTTGAAAAACAAAATTTAAAAAATTTCAAAAAGTGGTTATTACTATTCATAAGGACTAGTTTTAATAATATTTTAATAGCATATCGTTGTTTAGTGAAACTCGGTATTGCGTACTACACATGCTATCGAGGAAGGTCATGATTTTGTGTAATGCAAGGCAAGTCAAGGATGTGTATTGTGCAAGATCCTTTTGGTGTAGCGTACAACACAAGACATTAATGAAATTAAAAAAGAATATTTTTCATAAAATCTCAGGGTGTTACAAAACTTATCATGAAAAGAATTTTCAAACTCCTTTACCCTTTTTTTACATTGACTTCTAACCAAGAATATTTCATCATCATAGAGGTTTTATGCATTTCTTACAATTAATGAAACTCTTAAATATATTTATTTTTTATCTTATCTTCTACACCAAGTTTCTTTTTCAGTTCCTCTTCATCCATGGAGATACTTTCCTTATAAGGTAATGTAGTGAATTATTTGGATTTAACATGTTGGTTTAATTTTATAAAATATTGAAAATTATTTTTAAATAATTTTTTCATAGATTTTCAATATATTATCGACTATGTTTTATAATCATGTAGTTACTTGATTAACTCTAAAATATAAGTGAAAAGTTTAATAGAAAAATTACTTAAATTATCCTTGAATTCAGAGTATAGGGCTTAAAACGATTTAATTGACTCATACTATTCTAGGATTGAACCTGATTTTTCAAAAATATCATTTTGGATAGATTACATAGATAAAAAAGAAATTTTATTAACTAAAATTAGTAGTGTATCCTCTTTCTCATTCAAAGAATTTCATAACTTCTTTTCCTAATTTTTTTATATTGTTAAATGTTTTGGTTCAAACCACTATATTTTTATTGATCGTGATGGAAAATTCATTTTTTATATGGGTAAACTCACAGCCTTCTTCAAATATATATTTTATATAAGGAATATAAAATAATTGGGATAATTAGATCTAATCCAAGGGAACCTGTACTTGATTTGCTATCCATTTAAATTCCCTAAAAAGATCATGTGGTCACATTAGGGGGAGGGGCTGAATCATTATAGAATTATTTTTCTTAATTACTCCCACATTAAACTGTTAAAACATTTTTTATTCAAAAATCTATATTAAAAAAGATATTTGGATACATTTATGAGTTACCAAAACACAAAACCTCATGAAAAGTGGTAAAAATGAAAATATATAATCACATAGTATTTTTACAAGGTTTGATACCAATATGGGAATCTAATCCCTGCTACATTCAGGTCGAGTCCAAGATGAAAATTTACACTATTTTACATAAGTGAATATAATAGGATATTTCCTTAAAATCTTTCATAGTATCACAAATGCTTTACAATATCCCGATTGGTAACAATGTCATGAAATGTTTTCTTATAATGGATACTTATAATGTATAATGGGTCCTCAAAAAAACACTACTAAATAAGATCTTAATATATAATCTTGAAGATACTACAATATATAGTTAAGATCTTATTCCTCACCAATAGGTATTCTAATTCTGATATATAATATATTACAATCACATTCACATTGACCTTGATATAAACTCAATATTCTTCATGATTCTTGAAACATGGAATGATATCTATATTGTAGCACTGATATAATTTCTTATCTATTCTCTTCTTCTAACTTTTTCTTCTTCTTTCTTCTTCTTTGATGCATAAAATCTAATTTTATTAATATCAAATTCTTTACTATCTATCTCTCTGATAATTATCATATTCACTAGTATACAATATTAATTATATTATCTCTCACTTTTTTATTTTATATTTTCAGTTGATTTCTGGACTTAATTAATAATTAATAATTTTGGAATTTCTAGATAAATTAATCACTCAAAACAATTCCAAAAACCCGTCTTGATTGTTTTTAATTCAGAAATAATCACAATGAATCTACCACCCACGATCCCCATTTCATTTTAATTATTAACTAATAACATGGGTCTACTTATCATAATTCTCTACATAATCCTCACAACTTCTCCTTAAGAATTGACCTACATATTTTTCATGTATATATGAATAAGCATAGAAAATTAGGGTGAAACTTTTCCTAACAATATATGATTGAATTATCAATTTTTTATTTGTTTGTATTGTTTTGGTGTGGAATTAACTATAATGGAACAATGCATAATCTTAAATACAAATAGTGAAAAACATAACTCTTATGACTTCTCATCACTTTATGAATTCAACCCACAATATTTTCTTCAACTCATGTTATGGTGTGAGTTTATTCTTGGCGACACAAACTACTCTTCCAAACACTCAACTTGAATCATGATATCTATGTATAACCAAGTCTTTAATACATGAAGTAATAGAAAAAAATATCCTTAATTAAACATCCATATTTAACTTCTAGAATAACTATAACATATCAAATGAATAACTGTTATCTACGGATTAGTTACTCTTATATATCCCACAAGAAGACTTGTTTTCTATTACATATCCAGTTGAAATCTTTTATGTATCACCTTCTCATATATTCTATAATTATTCGTTCATTCAAAACATGCTTCTTCTAGAACTTAAATTTCCATATTTATGTTTTAACATCAATAAATAATCTTACAGAGCCATGTAGATTTTCAGGTGATCTCTTACATATACATCTATTAACCCATACACATTAACTAGAAACTTGAAATCAACCCTTATATAATATATTGCAACTCTGGTAATTTTCCAAATATCACTACACTTTGAGTACATTTTTGCATCCACCTGTTGAATATTACATATACATTAGGATTATTGAATCAATCTTTTGTATCATAATAAAAATCATGTGATTTTTTGAATCTCAGAAACTTATAATTACCTTTACATGTTTCCTTTGAATAACTGTGATAAACCTTTGATGCCTATCAATTAAATCATACATATCCATTAGAATCATCTTACGTATCAAAATAAGGTTTTTTCCTTTTTTTACATTAAAAAATTACCTTCAGTATATATATTTCATATAGTCACATATTTTATGTATCAATGTAATATCCTTCTTTTTCCAAATTTCAATAGACTAAAAAAATATCTCTTGTATGAATATGAACATATTACATATCAACAAAAAACCTTAAATACCATATGAAATTTGCTACAAATCACACTATAAATCCTATATTTCCTTAAACATAATCAATATAATGCTACGTACCACAATGAGCTTGAGTTATTTTCTAATATTTTTATTCTAAGAAAACCTTACACATTTTATTCCTCCTCCAATTTCTCAACTTCAACCCAAAAATCCAAAACATCTTCAAATAAACTCTAAAATTATTTAAATCATATATTAGATTTTCTAATGGTACTAATTCAAATAAAACAATAAATTACTTTATAAATATATCAAAACTTATTATATATTTTCATCATAATTTCCAAATAATTTTACCATATATGTTTACTATTCTTGAGTGTTTTTATAAAGATCCAATGCATCAATAATTATCAACTTAACACTTTTTATTCTTCATCCATCACCGAAGTAATATTATTTATTAATCATAGTGTTTTTTATGTGTGATAATCTAAGGATGGATTCTTACTACTCCTTACATATGTTGGCTTTGAATATACAGATTATACACAAGAGGGGGGGTGAATTGTGTCTTTTGCAATTTTTCGATAACTCTTTTCTTGAACGAGTTCTGTTCTTTAGATTTTATCAGATTTGATCGTGCAGCAGAATAAGTAAAATCAAGAACACAAAAATGTATAGTGGTTCGGGGAATAGAAGTCCCCTAGTCCACTCCACCAACGCTCAACATTACGAGCTTGGTGGTTTTCACTATCTGGTCCTCTTTTACACAGACCGATTCACAACTGAGTACAGACATTTGATACCTTTACAATCCAAGTAAAAACAAATCCTTCTGGTTCAAACACTAACCTACACAGCTTAGAACAAGAAGCTGGTTACTCAAGAATAAAAATAATTTCAGAAAGAAATTTTCCAGTTGATCTTCACAATTGTAACAGAATGCAATTGACAGCAGATGGATCGAAGTCTCTAGAAATATTGATCTTCAAGATGAAGCAGTTCTGATTTGATCCAGTTTCAGTAGATATAGATATATAGTTCACAACTTTAGCAGTAGTAGATCCACATTAGATATTCGATGTAGAACAGGTGAATCTTCTATCGACTTCCTTCTTCTTAAAAGAATAGAGCTTTGACGATCCTTTTTGAATCAGCAGATCAACGTGAATAGTTTCAATCTCTGTTTTCCACCTTTTTCAAGAATATATCGATCACATACACATGTACCTGGTGTTTCAGAGAGAACATATATAATAAAGCATATCTCTTGCACATTTAGATCCATAAAAGTTGCCTCCTGATTCGCGATATTCAAAATTTTGAATTTACAGAGAAGTCGTAACTTCCCCTAAAACCCATCATAAAAAGATACTATAAATTCGATCTTAAATCCATTAATAAAATGGCTCTGAATTATTCAAATTTGTACTTTAAAAATCACTTTAAATTCGGCTTGAAATCCGCCCAGAAATAAGCTTACTAATCGTTGCACATAAATATCGCCTGTCAAAATTTCCGATGCCAAATGTAAGGTTGATGATGTGGCCTCTAAACGTAGGGTTAATAACATAGTCTTCAAACGTAAGGTTAACAATGTAAGGTTGAACACAAACGTAGGGTTGACAACGTAAGGTTGAACACAAACATAGGGTTGATCATCCATACTTTTTCTTCAACACTCAAACATACGGTAAAATATCCATACTTTTACTTGATCCATAATTTTCCAAGAACGTATGGTTGTTTACAAAAGTAATGTTGATGAAACATACTTTTGAGAAACAAATGTAACACTTAGAATTTATGTTCGGTTCTCCTCCCAAACTTTCCTAAAAATGTATGGTTGTTTAATCATAATTTTCTCTTATCTCAAAAAGTGTACATGTGTTGCATCCTTACGCTACGTTTATCCACGTAGGGTATGAAGAATGATTCCAGAACGCGCTAAAGCCGATTATACGCTATATTTATCTACGTAAGGTATGAACAGTGATTCCAGAACACTCTTAAAGCAGATTCCGAATAAGTAATAAATTCTCGTTATTTCAAGAGTAAAATAAATTAATAAATTCCTGCAAAATACTAAATAAAATCTTTAGAAAATAACTAAGGGTATTTCTGAGCATCAAAATTATCATAAAGAGACAGAGTATTATTTTCAATAATCTCCTCTTTTAAATAACATTAACATGTATTATTGAAAACAATACTTTTCTCAACAATATCCCACTTTTTTATGATCACAAAACCCATAAAATAATTAAAATTATTTAAACAAAAATTAACATTAAAAATTAGTTATAAAGTTTTAAATAAAAACTACTATGCCAAAAAGATAATTATAAATCCAAATTTCTCATTTAATTTTCTCCCTCAATAAAATTAATTCTCCCCCTAAATAAAATGTTGAGGTTTTGATGTTTTGTTTATCCAAATTCTCCCCCTTTTTTGATATCAAAAAGAATGAAAAATCATGGATTTTAACACTTTTAATATTGCACTGAACTGTTAGTAAATTCTATTATGAACTGTTTATCAATAATTAAATATGGAGTACTGACATATCAAAAATAAAGTCAGTAAAACAAATAAGGAAAGAAACAAATAAACAATGATGAAAATTTTCATTCAAAAATAGTAGTATATACATGACAATGATATACGCATGAATCAAGGTTTAGGTAAGATAGGAAACAGGGTCTATCTCCTCTGAATTGCAGACTTGATTTCTATAAACTGCTCCTGAAGTCTCTTCATCATCCCATCTCCAAGATTGATAATGAGATCTATGTTCTCTTAAGTCATATGAATACCCTCAATTAAATTGACTCTAAAAACTCATGCATCCTTTCCTATTTTTCAACAAATACTGACATCTTCTCTGATAACTGATTTAACAGAATTCTGATCGATGGATCACTAGATGTCAGTTGATCCACTAAGAACTTCTGATTTTCCAGCAACACTGACAAAGGAGCACTGTTACATTGAAGATCTTATATCTAGTCATTCATGTTGCTCATCGCAGCTGTGATAGCCTGAAACCTTCTGATTAAATCCGGTGAAGTACCTGATCCACTAACAACATTATTTTCAACTGATGCAAATTGGTTCACCATAAACAACTTCAGATATGATAAATCTGACTTCATAACCATTTCAGATTTCAATTGTGTAACAACAGTTATCATATCCTCTTTAAACATTTCAACTTCTTTCCTTGAAACTATAAACTCCTTCAGCTTCTGAAATTTCAAATGTTCTAAGTCTAAGGCATTTTGTTGAGAAACGTTCTCAGATTCCAACTGAGATACCTTTCTGTACAGTTCTTAAACTTCTTCTTTCCTTTAATCAGATGCACCCTGTGTTTGATTCACAGTCTTAGGTTGATGTAGTAGTACCAAAGGAAATGATTCAACATTATATTTTTCTTTTTCTCTATCCTGAGAAGGTTTGTCCACAGATTTTTCCTTAGAGTTTTCAAAATCCTCCATAGAAAAATTCTCTTGAAGTACCGTTGTGTGAGCTTCATAAGCTTGCTCACCACAAACATCAGAATCTATGCCTTCCATTGGGTTTTCAAGAACAATATTTTCAGTAGTTTCTTGAGGTCTGGCCACTTCTTCACCAGGCACTGCCTCCATCTCTTTTTCCTGTTAAAGTGAAACTTCAACATCAGCTACAATCTGTTCATGATTTTCCCTTTGAGTTTCTTCTTGAGCTCCTGGTTCCTCTACTGGAGCTGTTCTCTTAGTAACATGTTCCATGGTCTTATCAACAACAGCTTCTCTCACAAAAGAATAAGAAAATAAAGCTTCTATTATAGTTTCCAAAGCAGGGGAAGTGACTTCCTCATTTACTGGACTCTTTCTTTTTGATTGAAGTCCCTCTTGACTTCTGTCTTCCTCAACATCTTCCACTTTAAAGAGAATATTTATTGATACATTGCTGGCTCTAGATTTAGCTTGTCCCTCCTTGGAATTAGCTGGTTGAGCCTGAGCACTCTTTGAGTCTTCCTCGACTCCTACTGGAAATTTTTTTCCATTAATTGTGCTCCAGAAATATCCAACTTTCCCTAAAGTTCCATCATTAAACTTATTACTATGATGATAGTTAACTCTAGCATCCACTAATCTCACCATGTCTTACTTAAATAACAGTTTAGAAATAAATCTACCAAGAGGGTAGAAATTCATCCTGGCCTCGCTTTGACAACAGTAACTGAGATACCTTATCATGTATATTGGAAAGTTTAACTTAATATCACTTAACATAAGAAACATTATATACATATCAGGGTACAAAATCTTTTCCATTTCTTCCATATGTGGAGCTATTCCAGTCTGAATAAATTTGACCAAAATCTTCTGATCAGGCTCCAAATCCATGACAAACATTTTCTTTATTTTCTTGGTACCAAAAAGAAAAGACATGATGTCTTCAGATTTATGGACAGAATCTCCTATATTCTTCAAGTTGAAATGAAAAACTTCCCCATGAGAGCAGTTGAGAATCTGACTAATCCCTACTGAAGAGATTGAGAAATCCTTATCCTCTATATTATCCATCATACTGTCCTCTGTATCTCCCAGACTAAATTGTACAGATTTGAAGAAGTATCTAAGTTCTAATTCATACAGAAATTCTGGATTTTCACTGTTGAACATCTGTTCAAGATTCTGAAACGACATATCTTGCTTCAATAATAGATTTGTCTGAAATAACCAGTCGAGATCGATTACCTTACCCTGTAAGATTTTTCTTCCCTCAGTGTGTTGTCTCTTGGCATTTCTTGGCTCGGCTTCACTGGCTCTTTTAGTCCTTACCATTTCTGTGAGAGCCTCTGAAGGATTGATGGTTATGGTTTCAGAGGTTTGAAGGATAGGGTTTAGAAGAGGAAATGTGATTTTCATATTTAGAAAGGGTTTCGATAGAAGTGAAAGGTTTTAGAAGTCAAAAAGGCTCTGACAGCCTTGATTCCCGTGTAATCACTAATAATTACATATATTTAAAAACAAATAAATTTTTTATATGATGAAATAAAGAAAAACTTAAACAGTATTCAACAAAATTTACATAAATAAATAAAAGAAAATAAAAATTTAAAAATTATTTAAAATTAAATAAACCTAGCTCCCCCTTAATAAAATCAAACCTTGCAGTGGGAAGTGGTTTAGTAAAAATATCTTCTAATTGAATTTCAGTATTTATAAATTCTAAAAATATATCTTTTTTAACAACATGATCTCTTAAAAAGAGATGCCTTATATCAATATTATTAGTTCTAGAATGACTAGTAGGATTTATTGAAATATCAATTGCACTCGTATTATCACATAAAATAGGTGTATTATTAAAATTCAATCCAAATTCTATAAGAGTGTTTTTCATCCACAACACTTGTGCACAAAAACTGCCAGCAGAAACATATTCTGCCTCAACTGTTGATAGGGCAACTGAATGTTGTTTCTTACTAGACCATGATACTAAGGACATTCCTAAAAAGTGACATATACCTGATGTGATTTTTCTATCTAACCTACAACTTCCAAAGTCAGCATCTGAATATGAAATCAAATTAAAATCAGAAGTTTTAGGATAAAGAAGAGATTGAAAAATAGTTTCTTTTAAATATCTAACAATTCTATTAACAGCAGTTAGATGAGATTCTTTTGGATTTGATTGAAATATAGCCCAAAGACATACTTAATACATTATATCTGGCCTGCTAGCAGTAAGATATAAAAAACTACCAATCATACCTCAATATAACTTGTTGTCAACTGATTTCCTAGTTTCATCCAAATCATGTTTTATATTATTACGCATAGGAGTTGTAAATGAATTTCTATTTTCAAGTCCAAATTTCTTAAGTAAATCAGTAATGTATTTGCTTTGATTTAAAACATTTCCAAAATATTTTTGAAATATTTGAAGATCCAAAAAGAAATTTAATTCTCCCATCATACTCATTTCAAATTCTTCTTGCATTAATTTTGAAAATTCATGACAAAGAGTTTTATTAGTTGATCCAAATATTACATCATCAATATAAATTTGAACCAATAAAATATTATTTTTCACAGTTTTCTTAAAGAGTGTTGGGTCTACCATTCCAACAATAAAATCATTTTTCAAAAGAAAAGAACTTAATCTTTCATACCAAGCTCTAGGTGCTTGTTTAAGGACATAAAGATCTTTAGTAAGTTTAAAAACAGAATCAGATTTTTGAGAGTTTTCAAAACCAGGAGGTTTCTCAATATAAACTTCCTCCATTAAATAACCATTTTAAAAGGTAGATTTAACATCCATCTGAAATAATTTAAAATTCACATAAGATGCATAGGCTAAAAGGATTATAATGGCTTCTAACCTAGATACAGGTGCAAAAGTCTCATCATAATCTATTTCTTCTTCTTGATTATATCCTTTAGCTACTAATATTGCTTTATTTCTACTTATTGTGCCTTGGTCATCCTGTTTATTTCTAAAGACCCATTTTGTTCCTATTACAGGATAATTATTAGGTCTTTCCACTAATTCCCAAACATCATTTCTTTTAAACTGGTTTAATTCATCTTTCATTGCTATTACCCAACTTTCATTATCTAAAGATTCTTCTATAGTCTTGGGTTCTTGTTGAGATAGGAAGGCAGAGAATTCCACTAGGTTTCCTATGTTTCTTCTAGTTTGAACACCAGTTTCTAGGTCACCTATTACAGTTTCTAAAGGGTGATTCTTTAGGTTTCTAGACAGTCTAGGTAATATATCTAAAGGTTCTTTAGTATCATGTTCCTCTGAATTGGACTGAATTTCTTTTATATCATTTTCAAAATCATTCTTTAAGTTCTGAAGTCTCATGTTATCATTAGAGTCAAGTTCATCCATTTGTTCTGTCCTTTTCTCAAAAGGATCAGATTCATCAAATTTCACATGAAATGATTCTTCAACAATCCTTGACTTCTTATTATAAAGTCTATAAGCTTTGGAGGTAGCAGAATATCCTATGAAAATACCTTCATCAGATTTTGGATTGAACTTACCAAGATTATCCTTGGTGTTTAAGATGTAAACCTTGCATCCAAAAACTTTAACGTAATTTACTTTAGGTTTTCTGTTATTCCATAGTTCATAGGGTGTCTTTTTCAAAATAGGTATAATTAAATCTCAATTAATTATAAAAAAAGATGTATTCACAGCTTCTTCCCAGAAATATATAGGTAGGCTATATTCATTTAACATAGTTCTAGCCATTTCTTGAATTGTTCTATTTCTTCTTTCTACAATCCCATTTTGTTGAGTTGTTCTAGGTGCAGAGAAGGTGTGTTTAATACCCATATTTGAGAAAAAGGAATTAAAATCCAGATTCTCAAATTCTCTAAAATGATCACTTCTCAATGAGATTATATTGAACCCTTTTTCATTTTGAATAGATTTGCAGAAACTTTCAAATAAAGTAAAAGCTTCATTTTTAAATTTTAAAAATAAAATCCATGTAAATATTGAATAGTCATCAACTAAAACATATAAATATAATTTACCTGCTAATTTTGCTACTCTTGAAGGTCCAAAAAAATCCATATGAATATGTTCTAGAGGTTTAGACATAGCAACCTTATTAACAGATTTGAAGGATGATTTGTGTTGCTTGCCAAGTTGACATGAATTACAAAATCTGTCACTTTCAAATTTGAGACTAGGTAAATCAGAAACTAAATGTTTCTTAGATAACATATGTAAAACATATACATTGTAATGACCAAGTCTTCTATTCCAGATCCAAGATTCACTTACTTTAGCAGTCAAGCAGTTTACCTGTTGTTTATACAAGGAATTTAAATCTAAAGTATATACATTTTTAGTTCTTGGTACTTTAAATTTAAATAGTTTATCTTTAGAAACAATACAATAATTGTTAGTAAAATCAACAGTATATCCATCATCACAAAGTTGAGAGATACTTATCAGATTGTGTTTTAGTCCTTGTACATAAAGTACTTTGTTGATTGAGACTATTTTTGGATCTCCAACAGTTCCAATACCAATGATTTTTCCTTTGGCATTGTCACCAAATGTGATAAGTCCTCCTTCCTTTTGAGTGAGTGAAGAAAAATTCAATGAGTTTCCACTCATATGTCTTGAGCAACCACTGTCCATGTACCATATATCTTTTCTTATATGGTGGCCTGCTACCTGCAAATACATTCAAACAAATTTCTTTGGTACCCATATTTTGTTGGGTCCAGGGGTGTTAGCTAGCAATGATCTGGGTATCCAGATCTGCTTTGTTCATTTAAAATTAGCTGAATCATATAAGTCTTTTGAAACATAGGCTTTATTAATACCATAAATTTGAGGTTGTCTTAAGAAACAGTTTTTAGCTATATGTCCCTTTGTCCCACAAATATTACAATTAACCTTTTTAGAGCTAGGAACAAATTAATTTTTATATAGCTTTGGTTTTTCTCCTTTACTACCAATTCCAAATCTCTCCTTTTTAATGACAGTTTTCCAAGAATTTCATTTAATGAATTCTCTCCTTTTGTAAAAACCAATGCAGCCTCTTTGTAAGATTCTACTTCATCCTGCAGTGTTTTTATTCTTGATTCAAAATTAATATAGTTAGTGTTAATCGAATTATATTTATCAGTTAATTATTTATGTTGTTTTAGTTTTTTATCTCTTTCATCTAAAACGACTTTATGTTTATTTTTTAGTGAATTATGTTTCTTAAATAGTGAGTCATATCTTTCTTCAAGCATATTGTAGCAGGCTGCAAGTTTTTCATTTGAGTAGCTTGATTTAGAATTTGATTCAAAGGAGTAATATGAGTGTACCTCATCAGTTTCGTCCATGAAAGACATTTTTTCCTTTATATTGACTTCTTCTTTCTCTGATCATGATTCAGAAGAGCTACTAGAGTCTTCAGATACACTCCAAGTGGCTTTCATAGCTTTCTTGTCTTTCTGCTCAAAATCATTTCTTTTGAAGAATTTCTTCTTTTTTGCATCCTTCAATTGTGTGCAATATGGTCTGATATGCCCCATCATTTTTCATTCATAACATCTTACTTCCTTATCATCTCTCTTAAAAGATTTTTTTAAACCTCTTTTCTTGTTGTAGAACTTTCTAAATTTCCAGGCTAGTTGAGCCAGCTCTTCATCTGAGTTGGATGAGTCAGAGCATTCTGATTTAGCTTTGACTTCTCTGTTCTTCGTCTTTCTATTCTTTTGTTGTGAATTTACCTTCAAGGCAGTATCTTCTCTTTTGATAAGCACTTTATGTTCATTAGCCTCATCTTGTATTTCAGCTTCATACATCATCAGTGAACCAATCATCTCTCTCATAGTTAGATCCTTGACAGGTGTTGATTGTCTGATTGCAGCAGAGATACCATTCCATCGAGTAGGAAGTACTCTTAGTCCTTTTAATGCTTGATCAGCCTGCTTGATAGGTTCTCCTAGAGCTGTTATGTTATTGAAAATTTCTATCAATCTCTCATTCATTTGGGCAATGCTATCACCTTCAACCATTCTGAAAGTATCAAATTATAATTTTCCAGTTGCATATCTCATTTGCCACACATTGTCTGTTCCTTCATATGCCACAGCTATTATTTGACACATCTCATATGATGTCGGGCACTGAGATACTCTATTAAATTCATTTGGTCCTAGACCACAGATAATTTCATTCATAGCCTTCGATTTCATATCATACTCTGCCTCTATAGCATCACTCCATGTCTCAGGATTTTTAGGAATTTCATACGGAGTTAGAATATTTGAATAGACTCTATATTTAAGGATTTTCAGGTATATTATCATGCACGATTTCCAGCAACCATAGTTGTCTCCATTAAAATATGGTGCTCTGACCATTGACATCCCTTCTCTTGTATCAGTTATGACGCTCTGTTGTATAATCTTTAAATTTCTTCTAGCTTGCTAGGGCTCTATCCGAAGCTCCTCCTTTGATACCAATTATTGGATCTGAATCTACAGATTATACACAAGAGGGGGGTGAATTGTGTCTTTTGCAATTTTTTGATAACTATTTTATTGAACGAGTTCTGTCCTTTAGATTTTATCAGATTTGACCGTGCAGTGGAGTAAGTAAAACCAAGAACACAAAGATGTATAGTGGTTTGGGGAACAGAAGGCCCCTAGTCCACTCCACCAACGCTCAACTACACGAGCTTGGTGACTTTCACTATCTGGTCCTCTTTTCCACAGACCGATTCACAATTGAGTACAGAAAGTTGATACCTTTACAATCCAAGGAAAAATAAAGACTTCTGGTTCAAATATGAACCTACATAGCTTAGAACAAGAAGCTGGTTACTAAAGAATAAAAATAACTTCAGAAAGAAATTTTCCAGTTGATCTTCATAATTGCAATAGAATGCAATTGACAGCAGATGGATCAAAGTCTCTAGAAATATTGATCTTCAAGACAAAGTAGTTCTGAGTTGATCCAGTTTCAGTAGATATAGAGATATAGTTCACAACTTTAGCAGTAGTAGATCCATAGTAGATATTTGATGTAGAACAGGTGAATCTTCTATCGAGTTCCTTTTTCTTAAAAGAATAGAGATTTGACGCTCCTTTTTGAATCAGCAGATCAACGTGAATAGTTGCAATCTATATTTTACACCTTTTTCAATAATAGATTGATCACATACACATGTACTTGGTGTTTCAGAGATATCATATATAATAAATCATATCTCCTGCACATTTAGATCCATAAAAGTTGGCTCCTGATTCGCGATATTCAGAAATTTGAATTTACAGAGAAGTCGTAAATTCCCCTAAGACTCGGCGTAAAAAGATCCTTTAAATTCGATCTTAAATCCATTAATAAAACGGATTTGAATCAGTTAAAGTCGTACTTTAAAAACGACTTTAAATCCGGCTTGAAATCCGCCCAGAAATCAGCTTACTGATCGTTGCACATAAATATCGTCTGTCAGAATTTCCAACGCCAAATGTATGGTTGATGACGTGGCCTCTAAACGTAGGGTTAATAACATAGTCATCAAACGTAAGGTTAACAACGTAAGGTTGAACCCAAATGTAGGGTTGACAATGTAAGGTTGAACACAAACGTAGGGTTGATTATCCATACTTTTTCTTCAACACTCAAATGTACGGTAAAAGATCCATACTTTTACTTGTTCCATACTTTTCCAAGAACGTATGGTTGTTTACAAAAGTAAGGTTGATGAACCATACTTTTTAGAAACAAACGTAACGCTTATAATTTACGTACGGTTCTCCTTCAAAACTTTTATGAAAACGTATAGTTGTTTAACCATACTTTTCTCTTATCTCAAAAAGTATACATGCTTTGCATCCTTACGCTACATTTATCCACCTAGGGTATGAACAGTGATTCCAGAACATGCTAAAGAAGATTCCGCACTATATTTATATACGTAAGGTATGAACAGTGATTCCAGAACGCGCTTAAAGCAGATTCCAAATAAGTAATAAATTCTCGTTATTTCAAGAGTAAAATAAATTAATAAATTCCTGCAAAATACTAAATAAAATCATTAGAAAATAACTAAGGGTATTTTTGAGCATCAAAATTATCATAAAGAGACAGAGTATTATTTTCAATAATCTCATTCTTTAAATAACATTAACATGTATTGTTGGAAACAATACTTTTCTCAACAACATCATGATTATTTTATAACATAACTTGCTTTCTCATCCTCTATAAATCTGTAATAAATAGTTCTACCATCAAGCATAATAACTATTCAATGATTCAAATTACGTGATTTTTTCTATACTCATAGTATATAATATTTATTCTTTGAATTTATTTATCCAATAACTCTATGTAGCTGCATACTTTTCCCATTTTCAAGGGTATCATCTCAAAATTTATCCTTTCAGGCATTGCGATCATTATAATCAACCAACATTAGTATATATTGACTTTGTTTCTCATTTATATATTGAAAAAACATAAAAATGAAACTATATTCAACATAACCCATTTTAGAAGTTTAATATTAAGATCAAATAACATTAAAATACAAAATAAAAAAAATATTCTTGGATCATGGGTTGATCTTCATATCTTAAAGTCAATTTATATAAGACCTTGGTATTTTTTACTAAGTTAATTTATGACCATTTAAAATATAGGAAATTTTATGTTAGTCTAGTATTCCCCATAATTTCTTGTTGTTATACAAATACAATGGGATTAAGACCCAATTAATTACCCCAAATTGATAAAATGGAATCATTATAATCAAAAAATACATTGAGATCAGTTATTTAAATGAGAAAATTATCATAGGTAACTTCTCAAACTAGTATAAAATTTTAAAAATAATTATTAAGAAGAAAAGTCTATTTATTTGTGAATCCCATTATTGGGTGATCTTTTGTTGAATTTATTCAACAAATAAATCTATATTCTCATATGAAGCATCAGATAGATTTTATAGACGATTTCAAAATATTTTATTAGACACAAACATACCAAAGGAAATTTATTTGGGGATCATATAATCAATATGAATTGATTTTTCAATGACATAGAGAGGTTGGGGAATCCTTTAAGGCATGGTTGTTATTACCCTGACCTACCATCCCAGATCATGTTCTATAAACACATTCTTTGCATACTCACATTAATAACAGTTATAAAATCTAGTATACAACCATCATTAATCGTATAATAAAAAATTATTATTGAATGTCTTAAATTATGACTATATTTTTCACTATAAATATTTAGAGAATTCAGAAAAAAATAAAGAAACAATGCACATGTTCTACATATCAATATGATTTTTTTCCATTATATATGAAACTGCTTAATCTATAATGAAACTTAAACATCTACCATAAATTATTTCACATGTTCTATGATTTTAAACATGTAATGTGCACCAATTTTATTTTTAACATGAGTAAATGAAAAAATAATAAGGGCTGAGTTCAAATTATCATTAAGGGAAAACATAAAATTGAGTTAATCATGGAATAAAAATGGAATAAATATTATGACATGGATAATTAAACAACATGAAGCTATAATAAACTTGAAACTGAAAGAATCCTGTATCCATGATAATAAATGAAACATGGATATCAATAATATCGATATCATATTAATAGAAATAAAGTTCTCAAACATCAAAAACATGTTCTCGAGGACTTATTCCCAGATAATATCATGTTATGGGGAGAGGTATAAACTGAAAGTCAACTTATTTTTGTCTCATGAGTCCCGTCGATGCATCAAGGGGATATATAATTCTAGTTTCCATCCTTCATATGATTAAGTCGAATGAATTCACTATATGTTTCAACAAGACCTTTCGTATCATTACCTAATGAAAAATTAACTAAATAAAAACATATATATACATATAATTAAGAATACATAATATCAATACATGATCTACCTATGTTTGTAGTCAATAATCCTCAAGGATGTCAATACTTTTACCCATGTAAAAAAAGGGATTATATAATCATAACCTATCCTGATAAATAAGATAGATAGTCAAACATTCTTATAATGGTACATATTTTAATAAAAATATATGGTACATCAATACATTTCCCATGCCCATAAATGGGGTAATATGACTATAACCCACCCAGAGAAAGAAGGAGTATGGTTAAACTTTCCAATAATCATATGTATTGGAATAAAATATATGGTCTTACAATACTTTTCTCTATATCAGTAAAACTAATAGAATTATCATAACCCATACATATAAATAATGTGTATGTTTGAAAAAAAACATAACACCATTGTTACTAAGGAAACATATAAATATTTTTGACATAGATGAAAAATACCTATTGCAAAATAATTATTGAATAATACCACCCAAGAAAAGATTAAGAATTGGGTTTTTTGGTATCATGATTTTATTACCAAAAAAGTTAAATATATATTGAAGTATAAATACTAAAAGAAAAACCATATTTGAGGAAATACTTTTAATGTTGAAAATGGAAATATAAGTGAAAACATAAAATCAATTTTAGAAAATATTTTTAATATTAAAATAAAAGACAATGTTATTTATCCCTTACAAAATTCTTTTTCAAAAGGTAAAGTGAAAACCCATTTAAAACATTTAATTTTAAAATAAATATTTAATAATAGATCCTTCAAGATGAAATAATTTTTTCTATAGGAAATTTTGATATAAATGATAAAACATTGGATTATTAAAGGGACATTTTTAATACAAAAAATTACCTTTATTGAAACCCCAGATTTAAAAAAGATTAAAACAACCTTATTTTTATTAAAAATGAATTTACCAATAGGGGAATATAAAATACCATAAAATATTAGGGTGGTATAACCCATTCATGGTATAAAAATTTTTAAGTTAAAACATTATAATTTAAAGATGAAGATTTGGGTTACTAATATCCCTTACGGGAAACATATCTCAAGAAGTGATAAATATTTTTCAAAGGGTTTATGTAGTAAGAATGTATATTTCCACAAAAAAAAGAGAAAATAATACATAATATAATAAAAGGTAATAATGATCCAAAGTTATAAGTTCAATATAATTACCATTACTCATAAAATGTAATTTAAGTTAACAAAAATCATTACTACCAGGGAAACAACTAAATCAAAAGAAAATTGAGTAAAGGAATGTGATTAGTCAAGTAAATCCACTGAAATAAAAATAGTATGATAAATATATATCCATGGGAGTTTAATACACCATATAAAGAAATAATGACGCACAAAATGTATTATATCTCAAATAATCAATATTGAGACCAATAAAACTCTTATGACTAATAAAACATTCAAATCAATACCCCTCAAAATAGAGGGATAATAACTAAACTTAAAATACGATGATTAAAATATCATTAATGAAATTTTATCTCAAATTTGTAGTATATAAACCAAATAAATGAAAATAGGTTTATAATACCAAACTTGTCTCGAATAGAGGAATTTGAGATGAAAACCCTTACCTTAATTTTCATTCATTTTTCACTCACACGAAACATCATGAATAATTATGTTAATTAAATAAATACACAAAAAAACATATTCATAAATTTGATTATTTATGCTACCTATATATAACCATTATATGTATATATGTTAGTTTTTAAAAATTTTAAACAATGTGTGTAAGTACCCTTTCTTGCTTTATACTAGTTTCATAAAAATGGTTTTGGTTTCTATTAGTTTTAAAAATTACATAATTATTAGATTATATAAGGTAATATAATGTTCTCATATATATTATAAATCTATAATTTCATTTCATGGTAGTTTTTGTTAGGATATATGTAACATCTAGGACTCGAATAGCCACCCGAATAGTGCTAAACAGGTCGGGTGATACTACCTCAGGCGCATTCCCCGAATGCCAAAGGCTGCTGACTTGAAGCGAGGGTGTAAATAGGTATAGTGGGGAGGTTAACCTCTCAGAGGAATAAAATGGTACTGGTCCAAGTATAATAATAAATATGAAGAGGGAATAAATGACTCATCATACTTGAACCAGACCCGCATAGTGGAAGCACATTCGATATCATTAAACTGTGGAAGTAATATATAAACAACTACAGTGAAAGGTAAAAATAACAGCATGATGAGTATCATATGTAACTACTACTGAACAAGAAAACATGCATCCAAATCAAGTCATACATATCGATATAAAATAGGCACCAATGGCTAACCAAATTTATCTACAAAATAAGTAACCATGATAATACAGAAAGGAAACAAAAAAAGTAAACTCCGGTTAGGCATAACCTCAAGGTCTATACCAGTCTCCATTCCAAAAAAGTACTATGATCCATCTCATGAGGCTGTCCTTTACCTGCACATAAAACCATAAAGTCTACATGTGTTCTGAAGGGCCCGTGTAAGGTGTGAGATGAATCTCAGTAGGATATCACCCAGATGGTGTGTACCTAGTATAAGTGTTTAAGCAGGAATGCATCTCTATGTAAAGTAAACAATAAAATGCAATAAATAAACACAACATCCAATGGTGCTCAGCAACCACCATGGAGTGTCACCTGCTTATGGAAATGCTTGAATATCTGAAGAAAATAGAGTGCTTGGACCATGGCCCAAGTACCCTTATCATCTCAAATCCCAAGTGAACCCTATGGTTCCATCTCAATAATGTAACCCAACACCATGTGCCACCTGACACCACGTGTCTCAAGGCACCAATGTACAGAAGGCATGCCCAAACAAAAGTAACTCAGAGGAATAGTGATGCCTCCCCTCAAATAAGTAACTGGAGGGACATCTATGTCTTCCCTCAAACAATGTAATCAGAGGGACATCGATATCTTCCCTCACATAAAGTGTCACGACCCATGGCCTTAATCACATGAAGACTTATCCCCCAACCTGATAGCCTCATCGCTATCTCTCGAAGCCTCCTCGCCATCCATGTGGCTTCCTACGGTAGGCACCCATAATCCAATAGTACCTAAAAACAACTAGGGTGCTCTACCTACATGAGTGGTCAAAACCACATCATCACACAGTCTCTATGTGTTCACACTACTCAAATCACGGATTAGCGGTAATCACAAAAATAGTACCCAAGACAAAAAATATCTGGCCCCTCGTACCTATGTGACCATGTCACTCAGTATCTGATAGCCCTTCCATCCAAGTACCTTGGGCCATGCCCAACCTGATAGTCACACTTCTTCAATACCAACATCCTTGATGCCCAATCCCACGGTCAAAACCACCCAAAGTATTCTGAGCCAAGCCCAAACTATGATCAATATTACTCAATAAAAATCCAGGCCATGCCCAACACAACCCAAAGGTTCCAGCATATAAAATTAAGTAATTACATATATAATCAAAGAATCAATTTATAATAGGAAAAACAAAATAAATAGTTGAAATGCACTAACCAAGTGCTTTACCATATCAGCGCTGAGGTCTTTAATGCCTTTAAAAATTCATATCATACTTTAACAAATTAAACTCAAAAGATTAATCAAAACATTTTTTTAACACATATAGGAATACACGGGAAAAAATATCCCAATTGAACAATGACCCCTTGATTGACCCTACTCATGCAAAACTGGAAAAAGGTCATACCCAAAGCATCCCACGAGTCTAAAAAAAATTAATATGAAATAGATAATAAAACAGGTCCCTCTCAAAAATACTCAATGATACACCGAAGGATGCACCACCCAAAAGTCGAAAAAAACAAAAAACAAGGTATGGACAACCTAACTCATACACATACGATGACCCTCCTCTGGTAAAAACCTCCAATTCAGTCTAAATCGTGGTAGATCTACAAAATAATAAAAAACACTCAAACCCACATAACGTGGTTTAAAAACAGAAATCAAGATGAACATCTCAAGAGGAATCAAGGCCTTACCGAGGGGGTTCTATCACATCTGATGACTTTCAAAATAGTTTTCAAACAAAGATCTGGGTGAAAAAATATGCTTTGTCTGACTCTCCTTGCTCAAACTTGTTGAGGGTTTGGATTTCTACCTCAAAATGGGGCTACTGCCTATTTTATTGAAAAAGAGGAAAATAGAAGGCATGTATATAGGTATACACGTCATATATACCATTTAAATGTTCATTTAGTGGTCGAAGACCTTTCCGACATGACTACATGGCTTGTACTAGGAAGTACACAGTGTGTACATGGCCCAACTCTTCTACCCTCACCGACACCCTTACACGCCATGTATAACCACCACATAGTCAAGACCTAAATGGCGTGTACTAATTGTACACGGTCTTTACTTGGATATTTATCTCCACCCAAACAACATTCTCACATTCCATGTATGGAATTCACACCTGGGCAAGGGTATAGGGTGTGTACTGAAGGTAAACAGAGTGTAATCTGAAATTTTCTAGAAACTGCCCAGTTTCTCTAGTTTACTCAAAACAAAGTAAAAAATTGAAATAAAAAAAAACTATTTCCTCAAAGGAAGAACTGTGTTCTTAAAAACATCCCCCTAAAGAAATATGTCCCAAAATTATCCTTCAAAGGGTAGCAAATAAAATATTTTAGGAGAACAGCAATCCAAAATTCAAAATAAAGAAAACGTTCACTAACCTGTTTCTCGACTCATGGTCCTCTCATGATGCATCGTCCCCACTACATGAAATTAGGTTCTCCAGTGTTGATTACAATACCCAAAAGTACTTGTACAACATTAGTGTCCACCTCAATGAGGTCATGCATCCCATGGATGCTCAAAAACAAAACCTGGTTCCTTGCACATCATGTAACTTGCATCCTCGATGCCCCAATCCCCATGAAACCTCAAGAAACATGCATCCCATAGATGCCCTGATGCCCATGGAACCTCAAGTAACCCGCATCTAATGATTCACATGATGCCAAGAACCTCAGACAGACACACACACACACACACACACACACACACACATATATATATATATATGTATATGTATATATATATATATATCACTCACACGATATGGTTCAAATCCCACTAACTAGCATCTGGCCAGTCTACATATATCATGTGAAACTAGTGTACTCAAAACGGACATGACCCAACAGGACATGCCAAAATAAGTAAAAACAAAATAGATCATGACAACACCCAATGTGTACCTATAATCGTTGTCGGCTCACCAGCCTGCTCAGCCCCTGGCAGCTCCACGACGTGCACTTGGCCTGACACACAACTACCTGAAGCCTGTCCTCCCTATAGTACTACACCAGTCACCACCCACAGACCCCTCATATTGGTTCCACTTTCCATGTTTTGTCCTCCATGTGAAGCTGAAACTCGGCCACCCTCTCTTGATACCAAAACTAAACCAACTCCAGATGTCATAGTATGTCATGTTCCCTGATTACCGGCCATCTGAGAAGGATTCCTATAGAACCTCTTGATATGTCGAACCTGTCCACATGCCCGAAAATCCTTTGGAGGCCTATCGCACTGAGTCTAGATATGCCATGGATACCCCCCAAAGAAAGAAAACCATTTTTTAACTACCACGACCTGGTCTAGCTGAGTCCTGACTGACCTACTGGAACTCATACCACCGTCGGTTCCTTCTATCTAAACCATCACTTAAAGCCACTGATTCGATCAAATGTGACCTATCCATAAAGTTTCCCTTGTCTATGAGTGCCTAATTCAGCACATCTAAGAACAAGGTCAACTTGAAGATGTTCACCTGCACCTTAATGGCGTTTCGTAAGTCATCTTCGAAGCACCTCACCCTCTAGGTGTCATCACTTACCATACCAAGTGCAAAGTGAGAAAGATAAGTGAAATTAGTTTCATAGTCCATGACGGACATGTCACTCTGATGAAGTCTCAGAACTCATGAGCTCTCTCTTCCCTCAGTGTGTTTGGGAAAAAGTGCTCAAATAATATATCATCTAAGTCTTTCTAAGATAGTCCCTTGTGTCTCAAATCATGTACTTGAACATCCCACCAATGCTTCGTCGGTCCTCTCATCATGTATGTAGCTTGCTTGACCCTCTACCCTGGAGGCATCTCGAGCTGGTGGAAGATCATCTTCATTCTCTCTATCCAGTTCTCAACCGCATGTGGACCACCCTCTCCCTAAAAAGGTGGTGGGTGCTGTGAATGGAACTTCAACGTTAGATATTCCATAGATCGATATGTACCCTAAGCACCTCTATAGACCCCCTACAAGACATGTACCATGCTAGTCTGGAGATTCTCGTCAAGCCATGGCTCAAACATTTCCAAACCCTACTACTACCCTATCTATAATGAATCCCGAACCTTATCCTATATCTGAGCTTATAACTACAACTCATGCTTTGCCTTCCCCTCAAGGTACTGAACCTGATTATGCTCCTAAAACATTTTACCATCACCTGCTTGATTCTCGAT
The DNA here is from genome assembly GCA_963277665.1 of Viscum album. NCBI lineage: Eukaryota > Viridiplantae > Streptophyta > Magnoliopsida > Santalales > Viscaceae > Viscum > Viscum album. The sequence goes on along the minus strand of OY728150.1, from coordinate 1,206,618,185 downwards.
CAAGCCATCAAGGAGGAACCCACTGAATACCATAAATGGTCCAAAAACCCACATATAATATATATATATATATAACACAAATAGGGAAACCATTAAAAGGAATCGTATAACTACTACCCTTACTCTCACCTACTGTAACTATTCCCATGACATCTTGGCCCCATGGCACCCTTACTCACCCTCAACATAGCCAAGTATCAAAAGTACCTCAGGTCATGCCCATCCTGAAAAACAACATTACCTCAAACCAATGACCTAATTGCCCAATCCTGGTCACCAGAATTACCTCAACCAAGTACCTTCCTGCTCATACAAGATCCAAGACCAATTCTCTTACAACATGAAATTCATAATACATAAAGCATGGAATAGTAAATTGCAATAAGTAGCAACTCTATCAGGATTTTTACCTTTCACATTTCAAAATCATCTATAGCACGACAATTGATATTATTCACATGGTATTATCACTTCACTAAGAATACGTACAGTTATGAAGGGTGTTTTCTTAATTAATAAGTAAAATATGCATATAACCATAATAGAACTCAAAAAAATAAAAGAATTATTTACATATTTAAATCATGATATTCTATTAAATAATTTATCATAATCATTCATGAAACAAATTCATACTATTGTTCAAGTAGTTGGTTAAACCGACCTAAACATGAACCTACCTTGATTAATAGAAGATTATGTGGTGGTTTAGTTGTAATATAATTATAAAATAAGTATAAAGATATTATTTAGTTTTTAACAGTGTGATATTTCATAATTTTAAATAATTATAAAGAAAATATAATTTATATTAATTCATTACATTGAAAGAAGATATCATTTTCCTCTTAGTTCGCTTATTTTATATGATTAAGTTAATAATAATTGTTTGTTCATCGTATCATTAATATGTCATAATTTTTCTATAAAATAAACTTAATGATATTATAAACATCATATTTATCCTTTAATATCATCCTCATGAACAGAAATATAATTTGGTGAAGAAAATAAAAATAGAAATCAATTGTTTTAGGGTGGTGGTAGTCCACACGTACACATGGTTGACAATTTCATTTTACATAGAACAGGAGGAATGAGTAACATGGTTTATTGGTCTAGAATCTTAAATGTTATATAAATCTCACAATTATTTATTATATTCCCCCTTTATAACATTCTTTTATTATGGTGAAGGAAAATGAAACATGTTTCATCGTTGAGGCGGTAGTCCGCACAACACATGAATGATAGTTTTTTTTTCTTAATATAAAATAGAAAATGAGATTAAGGATTATTTACAAAGAATAATAAAATTAAGTTTATATACAATATTTATTTAATTAAATCATTATTTAAAAATTATAATTTTAAATTAAATTAGAAAATAAACAAGTTATGTAATAATGATTACTCACATTTAGAACTGTGAGATTTACTTGGCAGATCCCCTAGAAATGGATGGTATATGCTAATATATTATTACCAGAATATAAATAGAGTGAAAAAATATTAAATGGTAAAGAATACTTTCATGGTTTCATGAGTGAAACTATTTTTTATGATTTCTTTGAAGGGGTGGTGAGAGTGCCCTTTTATAAGTGGTGAAAATCACATTCTTATAAATATTTAAACTTAATATATAAGGAGAACGTGTAAAAAATTTCAAGTGGATAAAAAAAACTGAGAAATAATTTATTTTTGAAGATATAATGTCAATAAAAACCCAATAAACTTGATTATATGAATTTTATTATCATTTTTTACCATTTACCCCTTGAATTATTACCTTTACCATTTTAGCTCTTATTATGGTAACAAGTTTTTACCTAAGGTAACATAATTTTTAAGACTAAAAATAATGTTGTAATTATTATATAATTTATAACTAATGAATATAAATATTAAATCCATTCCATTTTATTCAAATTATAAAAGTGATAAAAATTGATTTTAAAATAAAAATGTATAATTTGTTAAAAATAATTTTCGAGAGAATATTGGTTATGTAATAAAATATAAAATTTGGGTTTGGGAATTAAAATCCACATTTTTAAAATTATAATTCTAGATATAAAATAAATATTATTTCTTATATAAATTATTCATTAATTTTAAATTCATACTCATATTTGACCCATTCATAATTTCACATAGAATTTTATGAAGGGAATAAGATCTAGATTCATAATTAATAAGTTCCAAAAAATCTTGAAAATTATTTATATGATAATCATACTACTAAAGGTTTATATTTATAACTCAATATCCAATATTTGGTGAAAAATTACATGAAACAAGAAACAGGAAAATATAGAGTTAAAAATCATTATCTTCTATATTTGTAGTTGTCGAATAGTATATTCCTTATTCTCATGATTATTGGCCACTATATCGCATATTGGCCCTTATATTGGGACATTGAGTCATATAATGTCCAAATATCTTGGAATTTATGAAAAATATTTTTGTAGCTTATCTAATTTCCTTACACTTGTATGTTTAAAAACATTCATTTTCAAACCTATAACATCTACCTATCCATTGAAATCAATTACCCTCATGCTTCTTTCCTTATTTTTAACATGTTTGAGATTGAATCTTCTTTCCTCCACCATATTGGTCACTTGAATTTATCATAGATTCTATCCAAATTTTCTCTATTGTGTTTTGAATTTAAAATATTTAAAAATTGTTAATTGGGATTCTTGATACCTGGTTTGGAAAAATCAAAATATTTCTCACTCTATATCTTATCCTATTAGGTTGTTCATTGGGACAGTTTCTGTATTGTATGCGGCATCGATTGTTAACTTTGTTCATTTAGGATTCAGCCATTCTTAAAACAGAAAGAGTTAGCATGAGCGGTGATTATTATAAGTTAACTATCATAAATAACCATAAGAAAATTTAACCTCAATATGTATCATTTTATAACACTCTCATGTTATCATATAGCTTTTACAACTCAATATGTATCAAAATTGGTTCAACCTATATCACCCACAGTTTAACCTATATCATTCTTCGTTCATCCTAGGTTACTTTGAGTTGTCTTCTTCTATAATTATTAATCTAATAATTAAAATAGAGATCCTAAATTATCCTGAAATCTATTAAAATATTATAAACCCAATAATCATTGGAATCTATGATATCAAAACACAACTTTTCTGTTATCCAGGAAAGCACAAATCAATTAATATGCACTTTTACTTATAAATATCTATGTTTCAATATATGTTATATATGGCCACTTTACTATTAGCTTACATTACTTAAAGATATTTATATCCCTTATAATGGTTCATAAATATAATTTAAATTAAACCAATAATATCCCTCAGGAGTGAAAACTAGTTGAATAGTTAGACCACTTTTTCATAAACTATGTAATGATCATGTTAATACCCAATCCACCCTTTTCAGGGTTATAAACCATAGATAAATATATTATAGACACTAAATACACTTGTATTATTTGTAAAAGGATGTAATTACTATGAGAAACACACAATCTCTACTCTAACAAAACATTGCGATATTTTTTGATACTTAGAATTCTCACTTAAATTTATCCATGAGGTTTTAATTAAGTCTATCTTATTCAAATATCGAAATAAAATGTGAATTATTTCCTCATATTTAAATGATATACAATCCCATAGGGTTATCTATACCTTTGAAATTTTGATCATTCTTAACTTATCAACCCTTAAATTATATTCAATAAACTTTCTAATCTCCAAATTTATTCAACCCTTTCATTTGATACCAATTGTGATTCCTCAGATCTGTAATCCCGGATCTAGTCACATAAACACATACATTACATACTAACATTGATGAAAGATATAAAAGTATGAATATAACCATCCTTAATTACAAAATAAATTTTTTTTCACATCTATTATATTCCATGTATCATTTAAGGTTTAAAGATTTAGAGAAATAAGAAAAATAATAAATTAAAAAAATATATGTTCTTTCTATCAAGCGGTATTTGTTTTCACTTTAAATGACACTACTTAATCTATAATGAGTATTTAATATATCCCAACAATTCTTTCACATGTTTAATACTTCTAAACATTTCATGTGTACTAATTTTATTCATAACCTATGGAAATGTAAATATAAGAAAGGGTGATCTCAAATTCTCAATAAGGGAAACATACAACTTTGAAAAACATGGAATAAACATGGATTAAGAATTATATAAGGGGTTTGTAAACAACATAAATATATAATAAACTCAAAACTGTGACCAATATATATCCATGAAAACAAATGAAAACATTTATATTAATAAAACTTATCTCACACTGATGGAATGAATAATTATGTTCATCAAAGACATACTATCAAGGTCTTATTCCAAGACACTATCCTATTATGAGGATAAATATACACCAAAACCCATCTTTTTTTGTCACGTGATACCTATAAATGCATCAAGGGGTTATATAATTATGATCCCCACTCATCACCAAATTAAGTCCAATGAATTCACCATAAGATTTAACAAGACCTTTTATACCATTACCTAAGTAACCATTATCTTGATAAAAACATGGATATCCATAAAATGATGAAATTCTAATATCAATACATTATCAACCTAAATTACCAGTAAAAATCATCGATAATTTCAATACTTTTCCCCATGACAATAAAATGGATTATACAATCGTAACCCATCCTAAGAAAGAATGTGGATGGTAAAACTTAATAATAATTGTTAATATTGGAATAAAAATACATGGAACACTAATACTTTTCCCATTTTAATAAAAGGTATAACATGGTCATAACCCATCCTTGGAAATAATTTTCATGGTAAAACATTCCAACAATCGTCTATATTGGAATAACAATACACAATACACCAATATATTCCCCTGTAAATAAAAGGGATAAAATTATCATAACACACCCAGATAAAGATGTTGGATGGTTAGAAAATAACATTAACCCCAAATAACAAATAAATCATAGAAAGTTTTTTACATATATGAAAAACATTCTTTCAAAAGAATGATTTAACTATTCCACCCATGGAAGGAAAATGAATTGGATTGTTTGGTATTGTGAGTTAATTCCCCCAAAGGCTAAATATATATTAGAGTATAAATTATAAAACATAACCCATATTAGGGTAAATAATTTTGAATTTTAAAAGGAAAATGGAAGTGAAAACATAAAATACATTTTTGAAAAGATTTTTAATATTGACAGAAAAATGATGTTATGAGTCCCTTCCAAAAGTATTTTTCAATAGGTGAACGAAAAAATAATTAAAATTTTTTAATTTCAAAAATATTCTATAAATACGGATCCTTGAATATAAAATAAAGTTTTTTATAAGAAATTTTGATCTAAAATACAAACATTTGATTATAAAAGAGATATCTTTAATACATGAAATTACCGTTGTTGAAAACCCACATTGTAAAGAGAGTAATAAAAAATTATTGCTATTAAAAAATAATTTTACCAAATGATATTATAAAATACTATAAAATATTAGGGTGGGAGAACCCATGAATTGAAGAATAATTTTCAATATATATCATTATAACTCAAAGAATGAGATTTTAAGTACCAATATCCCTTGCAAGCAACATATCTGAAGAAGTAAGAAATATTTTTGAAATGATTTATGTGGTAAGAATGTATATCCCTAGGATACAATGAGATAATTCCATATAATATAATCAAATATAAAAATATTCTAGACTTATAAGTTCTAGAGACTGATTATGGCTCAATGAATGAAAGTAGAGTCACCAATAATACTTACTACTAAAAAAACTAAATCAATAGACACTTGAATAAAAGAATGTGATTTGGATGGTAAATCCCACAAAATAAAAAAAATTATTATAAAAATATATCTAGTTGAAATTAATACAATATGAAAAAATAATGTGTACAAAATGTATTATATGTCAAAAAATTAGTATTGAGACCAAGAAAAAGATTATGACTATATAAACTTTTGAATCAAAACCACTTGAAGTGGATAGATAGTAATAAAACATAAAAAAAATATAATTCATGATATTATATATCAAATAGATATTATATACACCATAAAAATGAAATTAATTTCTTAATAACAAACATGTCTTAAAGAGAGATATTTTAGATGAAAGCCCTTACTTCGGTCTTGATGCATTCTACACTTATACCAAACATCCTAAATAATAAAATTAATTAAATAAAAACCCAAAAAACGGATTTATAACTATGAAAAATTTATATTCTCCATTTATAATCAGTATATATACATATAAGTTCGTTTTTAACTTTTTTCAATACCAGGTGTAAATAATATTTCTCAATTTCAACTTGTCTTATAAAAATGATTCTGGTGTCTATGATTTTTCCAAATTCCATCATTACTAGTTTATGTAAGGTGTTGGAATAGAAATTCCAATATATTTTACAAATATGTAATCTTATTTCATGATTGTTTTGGTTACAATCCATGAGGTTAAAATCAGCAATAATCATGTCTTAGTGTTTCTTAATGAATAAAGAATGGTTTTTTAATTAATGTGCTAAATATTCATATAACCTTACCAAAACTCAAAATAAGTTATTTTCATATTTATTTAATCTTATTACATTAAATAATTTCTCATATTAATCCATGATATATATTCATTTTATTTTTCAAGTAAGTAATTAAACCGACCCAAACATGAACATACCCAGATTAATGGATGAATATGTGGTGGTTTAGTTATAATATAGTTATAAAAGAATAATAATGATATTATTTAGTGTTAATTAGTTTGATATATATTTATTTTAAATAATTATAAATAGAATGTAATTCATATAATGTCATTATTAGAAAGAAGAGATCATTTTCCTCTTAATTTTCTTTTTTTAAACGATTGAATTTACAATGATAATTTTCTAATCATATCATTAATAGATTATTTAATTTTTCATACCCAAAAGTAATTATATCCTAAAAATAAAATTTATTCTTTAATACCATCCTCATGACCATTCATATAAGGAATTTAATAAATGAAAAACAAAATCAACCGTTTCATGGAGGTGGTAGTCCACACATATGCATGGTTGATGATTTCATTTTCCAAAGAACGAGATAAAGAAGTAATATGGTTTATTTTGTTATAATAATAATATATATATATATATATATATCTGAATTATATATCAAGTTACCATTTTATACCAACCTTTTATGATAGTGAAGGAAAACAGAACATGTTGCATCATGGAGGTGGTAGTCCACACAACGTACGAATAACAGTTTCGGTTTTTCTTAATAGAAAAGGAAAAATGTGATAAATTATTTTTCCCAAAGAATAAAAAAATCATTATATAACAAATTCCAATTTCATCATATATGTATTTGAAAATTATAATTTTAAAAGGAATTATAATAGAAATAATTTAAGTGAAAATGATTACTCACGTATAGCACTTTGAGATTTCCTTAGATGATTCCTTATAAATAGAAGACATAGGATAATATATTTTGACAAGAATATAAATAGAGTGACATATTATTATATGGGAATAAATAAATTTGGTTTCTAATAATAGAAACAAATTTTTAAGATTTCTTTTAAGGGGTGAGGAGTGGATCCTTTTATAAGTGAAGAGAATGAAATTTTTGTAAATATTTCAACTTAGTATAAAGGGAGATATTTTTAAACATGTCAATTTACCCTAAAATTGATAAATAATTGAGTTTGGAATAGATAAGGTCTATAAAAACTTAACACACTCAATCATAGACATTTTTATCACGTTTAACACCCTTTTCTCCTTGAATTTTTACTTTTACCATTTAAGTTTATGGCGATGTAACTTGTTTTTACCAAAGGTAGCATAATATTTATGTCTAAAAATAAAGTGGTACATATTATATAATTTATAAATTATTATTCTAAAATTTATATCTACATTTTTAATTCAATTTATAAAAGTGATGAAAATTATTTTTAAAATAAAAAATTTTAATGTATTAAAAATAATTTTTGAGAAAATATTAATTGTGTTAGAGAATTTCAAATGTGCGTTTGTAAATTAAATTAATTTTTTTAATTATAAATTCACATATAAAATCCCTAATTCATCTTATAAAAATGTTTTATTTATTAAAATTTCGTACTTATATACTGATAATGTCATTAAAATAATGTTATTTAAATAAATGACATTTTACACTGTTCCCATAAAAATTTAATCTGTTTAAAAAAAATATCAAAAAAAAATATTAAGAAAATATTACTATGATGATTCCAAAAAATGCTAATTTTTTAAAATTCATGATCTAAAATTTTATAATTCAATATTTATATAAAATCGTAAAATGTGGTGGAAAATGATTGGTATTGGATAATTGATCTTAAAATATTGATTGTTCTTTATTACTATTTCCTATCAATTACTAATGAATTTTTTTGTAGCCTATTATTCATATTATTTATATATTTTATTTCAATACAATTTTAATATATTTATTCTCTATAAATAAAATACCAATTTTATGAAAATATTTTTTTTAAGTATAGAATGATTTCCTTTATTGTTTTAGTTATAATAATTAAATTTAATTCATATTAAAAGTATCTATTATTTTATTTATATTAATATTTCATAAACTAATTACTCATATATATTCTTACTAATTCAACATCTAGGTTTTAATGTTCATGCTTAATATTTATTTTTTATCTAAATATATCATGTTTTTGTCTTTGTTTGGAATTGTGTGTGGAGAATGATATGAAACACATTGAATTATTTAAAAGTAATCATATATGAAATTTTTTGGGAGTTACATTGATCTAAATATGAAATTTATTTTACAATCAATATCATGAAGGATTTGATAATTCATTATAAAATATAGCATGAATGAATTTTATAGAATTTTACATGATCTCATCAATTTATCAAGAATAGTTGAGAAGGAAATTAGAGTTCGGGGCTTTGGTGTTGTGTTGATAGTATAAAAGGGTAAAAGTATAAAATATAAGAAGAATACTAGAGGGTATAATAGTTAGTTCTCATCATTGAAACCTCCAGGGTGTGTTAGAAAGGTTGTACAATGTTTCCATTACTATAATCCTAGAAATTATAAATATAAATACTCATAATACTTGAAAGGGTTTATGAATCTTCATAGAGAGTTCATGTCAGGTATTAGAGTTATATAATTCAATTATTTTGTTTTCAATGATATGTGATACCAATTTTATATTTTATATTTTTTTTTCAAAAATATATGTTTTCAAAACTAAATAAGATTTCATAGAGATATCTTGAATTATGCATTAAAATGCTAAAGAAAATGATTCTTTATATAGGAGATGGATTCAATGGATAACTTTAATGATTGAATAATAAAGAAAATGTGTTGTATCTCATATTATATATCTTATATGATAAGATATTTATTATAAATAAAGTGTTTTTGGAATAAAATAAGATGAAGTTTTGATACGCATGGTTTATTGTTTTTGAAATTTTCTTACATGTTGAAAAAAATGAATGTATGAAAATTTGTTTTATCCCAGATAAATATATTTAAACTATTTGGTTAAATATAAGGGAGAGAGTTTTCATTACACAAAAGTTTTATATTTTAATTATTAAAATATTATTTTCAAAGTATCACTCTAAACACATATAATTATTTATAATATTTGGTTATTATAAGTTTAATTATTAAATATTTCAGTAAATGAAATAAGTATTTTTTTACCATACATGATTTTGGGTCTTAAAAATATATTTTGAAGCAAATAGGATTTACAAGTGGATATTGGGATTATATTTGAACTTGTAAAAGTTAAAAGGGTAATAAATGAAAGATTATACTGATCCAATTTAAATTGAAATTAAATTGATTTTCTAAAAGAGTTTCGGGTGTGTTAGTAAAATATGATCTTAATGTAAAGAGTTATATTTATAATTTATTACCAAATAATCTCAATGAAACTTTTGAATGAAAAGGTTCTAAAATTTGATAATGGTGAAATTAAAAAGTGTTCTATGTCTTTAAGATAATTTAAGATATTAACATCGTAACATAGGATATGATAAAGTGAATAAGTTTTAATATTATATTTAAATATTTGAACATGAAGATTATGAATCCTAATAACACCATTATTTAAATAATATTTCATTATAGATGTTACTCATTTAATGACTTTAATGGAAATATTTATCATATGATCACATAATGATGTCTCAGGAATTATATAAAGATGTAATTAGTTTATCAAAACCCAAAAAGTGTAGCAAAATATGTCGTTTCTAGGGGTCTATAATATGAGATATGATTTGAATTACAAATGTGTTTCATTTTTCTATCTTAATAGTGCTTAAGAATCTAAAAATATATCATATTATATAAAAGAAAATAACCACATTTTTATTATTTTATATTGGTTACACAAATTTCCTGAAGTCTAATTATAATTCACTTCTCAAAGTATAACTTTGAGTTATCCATTATTGATGGTCTAATATTGTATTATAAATGATAACAATAAATCATAATAATATTATAGGTGATGTTTCCACCCAATATAGATCTAAAAAATGTTTTAAAGGGGTTTCCCCTTTTCACTAGGATTATACTCAAAGGACATTAAGGCTGTCATCCCCTCATCACCATGATATCGTTTATGAATTTGAATGTAGAGTATATTAGATCCTCTACTAAATGAATGTATTTCCCTATGAAATTATCCATTCAAGAAATTTCCATATTAGTGATCCATGAACCCAGGAATAGGGAAATCTCAATGTTGGGTTTTGTGTCCAAGATTCACATCAAGAAATTATGGCACAAAATCCCTTGTAACATCCATACATGGATATTTTATAAGGATAATATTCAATTAAAATTGGACAACTCTACCTCCAAATATATCACTGTATAGGTAACTTGTCATGATTAACCAATTTAGGTGTCCCTTTTCTATGTTAAATGTGATGCAGTTGAATGTGAGATTCCTTAGAAACACTCTTCTCATTTAGCAGGGGTTACTAACCTCGGTTTATTTGGGGATACTTCAAAATTATCATTTAACATAAGGAAAAATAGGCAGTTGTGTGTTTTCAAGGAAATATATGTCTAATTTTAATATCTATATGATGATTAACCAATTTCTGAATCATGACTATTTTGGTTACCAATTTAGCTATCATAATAATAAGAGTGGTTGGAAGATAACATTTTCCTCTTTTAGATACACCTTGATAATATAAATGAAATTCTATTTTTCCCCAATACCTCAGTCACTCATAAATTATGATCCCTTATAGACCATTCCTCACTTCTTATTAAGATGTGAATTTAGCTGCCAATAATCCATGATTTATCTTTTCTAAACATCTATTTCAAGATACCATATTCATTTAGTTAATCCCATTCTCATTTAATTCTCCCATATAGGTCAATACATGTTATTTTCTTAAAAAAACATAGATGGATGAAATGTGATATTTCAGAATGGGCATACAAACAACCTAATGCCAACATGGGTATTAAAGAGTTTGGTAGCAAAATTAATCAAATTGATTGTAGACTCTATGTTAGTAAGTATGATAAACTTTTTATGGTTTTATTGTATAAATAAATAATAAAGGAAGAGAATATGGATGAGGATGATAAATTTTTTTAAAAAAAATAGAATATATTGGATTAAATAGGGGTATAAGAATACATAATATTTATATTCTTTCATTATGTAGTGTAAATTAATGGGAAATGTCAACTTTTTGCTCAAATATTGTTCTCACACTAGTGATATTAACAATAATGGGCCCATTTATTCTAAAAATTTATTATTATTACTCATAGGTATGAGATATAATGTGAGTATGGTTTATCCTATAAGTATTGTTGGAGATGACTTTTTAAAAACATCCCATGGTTTGTTAGAGATTAAAACAATTTAGCCCTTGTTTTATATTCCCTAGGAAGATGTGATTTTGGTCGATATCAAAATCCTTAATCTTGATAGTGCCTTGGTCGATGATTAGTTCCCTGGATATTTCTACATCAATGCAAGACACCTCATCAAAAATAGTCTTATGAAGGATATATAAGATTTTTTTCAAGGGTGGAATACTTACAATAGGTTTTTTTGAGACATAATTTGTTTTTATTACAAAGGTGCACTATCCTAGATCTTTTAACCATTTCCACCATACAAATGTATAATTTACCCTAAAAGTTTTTGATGAAAATTGTAAATAAATGCAACACTCCCCTCTTACCCAACCTTATTTCCAAATAACAACATGGATTTATCTAGGTAAAGAGTGTAAAAACCAATACCCCAATAGCATAGATCCAGTGGTTAATTTACTCCTCTGACATAAGATAAAAGTGATCGCATCATAAAGGAACTAATATTTTAATAGTCTTGGTAAACTGGATATATACACGAGTCTTTAATTACATTAAAAAACCCAAATTATAATTTTTTTTGAGAATATAATTATTACCTATAGAATATACTTACTTATCATTCATCACAAACTTCCTCCATTCCTATGAAAGGAAACAAAATAAGGGTGATTTCATATTCTCGGTGACATTTATGTATAGTGGAAACTATCTTGAATAAATAATAATAATCAATAGGTAAATTTAAAAAAATGAACACACATGCGATTTTAATTCTTGAATATAATGAATAAATAAGTCTTGATCAAAATGTAAATGTAAATAACCAAATACACATGTTATTTAATCAATAAAATAATAATCAAATGCATCCAAAGATAATATAAATGTTAAAATATCATGGATATTAATAAATGGATTCTAAATGAATTTAATTCTTCATAATTAGATATTATGATCTTAGTCATCATGATATCTCTATTATCAAGACCTTGCAAAAGGTAGTTTAAAACTTATGGGTAGTTATGCAACAGAAACCCATTTAACTAAGCATAGGAAACTGATTCGTCTCATTAGACTAATGATACATATATGGGCTATCTATAATTGGTATCCACATGTTTCTTCATGTCCAAATCATTCCTCATATATTTTACAACTAATTTAATTCATGAATAATAGTTCTTATCATCAAATATCCATATTAAGTAAAGAATAAATATATTTCACTATTTCCCCAAAAAATAAAATAGCATTAAATGTGGAACACCATATACATAAATGATATATGGTTTATAAACTAAATATATCCATTATATATAATATGAATATTTATGAGAAACATAATGTCTAATGATCATAGGAAGGTGAATATTTCAAGGGAAAGTTATTGAATTTAAAAAATTAATTAAGAATGTGAATCTAAATATTTTACTCTGTCAAAATGCACATAAAACCTATATATAATGAATAAGTATGATATCAATACATCATATATCTTATATAGTATAATTAAAATAATGTTTTGTTTTCATTGATAAATAGAAAATCCATAAAAATGTAATCAACAACATCTTTTTAGGAAGCTATCTTTTTTAATTTAAAATAATTTTAAAACAAAAAGTTCAAAAAATAATTTGAAAATATTTTTCATGAAAAATAACCATTGAAACTTATAAATTTTTCTTTAAAAAATTTATCATTCATGATAGTGGGAAATTTCATAAATGTTGTACACATTAAAACAAATATTCATTTTAAATTTTTAGTAAAAACCAAATAGGCCTTTCTTGAAAAACTAAATGAATATTCCTTTCAAAAAACCTAAAAAGGAAAACATGGGTAAAATTTTATTAAATAAATCATTTTAAAAATTTTAAAAATATGTTTTGAAACATTTTTTTGAAAAATTATCTTGGAATAAAATGTATTTTTGACCGAATAGAGAAATGAAGTCAGATATTATGAAATACATATTTTTTTTAATTTTAAGTACCAAATAGTGAAAAAATGGAACTATCACATGAAAAAATAATCAATTAATATATTATAAAAAAATTAAATTGTTTTATTATAAAATTATAAAATAATTCTACTCAATGGATATTCAATCATAAACAATCATGATTAAAATGAGATAGTTAAATAAACCCTTACAAAAATCATAACGTTGAAGTGATATTTAACCAATGAATCAATTATGTGTCTAAAACATAAATCCACAAAAAACAAGTGGATATAAAAAATAATATATTCTAAATATGATACACACATAACTATAAAATATCAAATACAACAAAAAAGTAATATAACCTAATGAAATCAAATTGAGTTATGAAATTCTTTACCACTTGGTAAGTTTCATGTCAAATCCCCTTTGGTGGAATATTTCAAATTAAAACTAAAAATAAAATTAATTATTAATATATCATGATATTAAATGTATAATAGTAATTATATACTCCATATAAAATAAATCAGGTGCATAACATTACAATATGGCTCAATGAATAGAAATTAATATGAATCACGTTTTGTTGTGCTTACTTTTGGATGATCATGATTTAAAATCATGTATAATGGTTTTAAGAATGTTATTAATATATGAAAAATCCATATCCATATTTATAATATCATATATTATCCTATTATAACATTTTATTGCATGTTTGTTAATAATATTTCATTATATTCATTGTTTTTTAATACTAATTTCCTTGTTTTCCCATGCTTGTTTTATCATGAAAGTTAAGTGTATTTTGTATAATATAAATTTAAATCATATATATTGTAACATCCCATATAAATAAAGAATAAAACATATTCATATTTATTGATATTTACGAATTAAATATTAATTTTACTTTAAAGGGGTTGTTATGTTCGATAGCGTACCCGATACGCAATAAAGAGTTTATTTGAAATCTTACGTTGCACACTAGTAATAAAATAATATTATTTTAAATGGTAGTTAACACGTACCATTGTATTGGCGGGAATTAATAGAAATAACTAAAATATTATTGTATATGTTTGTTAAATGTATTTACATTTATCCAATAAAGGATAAAGAATTAAAATACGAAAAAAATTCAATTTTAGGCATATATACTCTAATTTTCACTAAAGGTCCACTTATCGCCTTTTGATGGAGAACCTTCCTTAAATATAGTTTTGGTCACTCTTATAAAATCTTTTTCACCAAATAAAATTCTTTTTTAGAATTGGGATATCAAAATTTACTTTGTGTAAATTTTTGGTATTTTTCCGATAAAGTTTATTTTTTTAATGAATAGTGAAAAATGTTGTATTTTAATTCAAAACCTCTTTTTAATTTAATTTATATATATGATTAGATTATCTTTTGAATTGGTTTTAATGTGAAATTAGAATATATTTTTATCATTTCATCCAATAGTGGTCGTTGGAATTAATTTCACTTTGAAATCGAACTTAAACTAGTGTCAATATTTTGATATATATTGTTTCATAAAAACACGCTATTTGTTCTGACAGAGGGAATTAATTATTAAATTAATTAATGTAACTTATATGTTTTGAATTTTTTAAAATAGAAATCATTTTTGAATTCGGAATATCAAATATAGCTTAAGGTGATGTTTTCGTATTTTTCTGAAAAACTTCAATTTTTGATGAATAGTGAAACCACTAAGTGGTACTTAAAAAAACTGATTTTTCATTTAAATGAAAATTTACCACCTCTGTGTTTTAAATTTCAAAAATCCGACATTCATGGTTTTCATTAAGAAGTAAAATGTGGTTCAAGGGGATTAAAATAATTTTTTTTGGTGAATAGTAACTTATAAGTTTTTAATCACGATTAGAGGTAATTAGTGTAATTTAAGGTAAAAATAATGTTTTAATGATATGAAATGACCTTGACACATGTCCTACACTTATTGGATGTGTCATGGCCGACCAAGACAATCCATGGGTCAACTTGGGGACCCCATGGAGCCACATTGATAGGAAAATGACATTAATAAATTTTTATTTAAATTAAAAATAAAAATGTCACAAACATGTGTTGTTTTACTAAAACAATTTTTAAATGGGGTTATACAAGTCATAATTTTGACTATAAATAATCATTAGAAATCTAAAAATATTTTATACATGATGATATTTGTTTTATAATTTTTATACATAAAATATATTAAATTATTTATGACAGCATGATGATGTAACGATTACCTCATTATTTAACGATTTAAATAAAATGAAAAGATAATGTAAAATGTAAGACCTAAACTTGTCAAAAACCTATTGGATGGGTGGATTCCGAACTCTTATCACCTTATCCTCAAAATATATAATTTTGGGACCTTTAAAATCCGAAAATAATTTTATAATAAAGTAACCTTTTATAACATTCCAAGAGTGCCCCTCCTCTCCTCTTATAAAAGGCCCCCACCTCTACCACCTTACCTACACCTCTCAAGCCTTTGGCTCAGACAACCCCTACCCATTTATCTCTCCACATCCCTCTCCTACTCTTAGAAGCCTCACTTTGGGAAGAAGTTTTTTCAAGTAAGCCTTTGAGCTGAAATCAAAAAGAGTTACCTGTTTTAAAGGTAGTGTCTTCTCTTGTGTTATTATGTTTTATTTTGCTTCTCCAACACCCTAAACTCTTTTTATTCCTTTATTTTATAACGACACCAGTATCTTCAATATACTAGGATGTTGTTATGAGAAGCATTAGAACTACACTTACATGCACTTTCATCTAATGGTTAAAGAGCATACTGTTTCCGTGGATGCTGAATTTCTGCCTCACAAAACGATGATTGTTCAATATTCTTCTAACACCTTCAAAGGTGGCCATTAATATGACACTATATTTATATATGATATATAATATTTTTATGTTTTTCTTAAGCTTCTGTATTTTTTATTTATGGCATACCTTTATTGTAACAGCCCGAGATTTTATGAGAAATATTATTTTAATTACTTTGATGTCTTATGTTGTACGCTACACCAAGATTATCTTGTACTATACGCAACACCGTATTAGCTTGTAGTATACGCAACGCTATTCTTGGCTAGTGTTACACACAATTTCAAGTTCGTTTTGTGGAAATTAATCTATGCAACATTAAGTTTAGATTTTTTTTGATTATGTTATACGCAACACCAAACAGAGATTTCACTACATGCAACCCAAACTTGGCTTGCATTACACGCAATCAATACCTTCTTCGATAACATGTGTACTACGCAATACCAAGTTTCACTAGATGATATATTATTATGATATTATTTTGAACTAGCCGTTATGAATAGTAATACCCAATTTTTGAAATTTTAGCTTTCAAAATGGACTTAATTTTTGGATTCAGAATATCAAAATTAGCTTAAGGTGAAATTTTAGTATTTTTCTGAAAACTTTCAATTTTTGATGAATAGTGAACACACTGAGTTACCATTTAAAAATGGACTTTTTATTTAAATAATTATTTATTTTATTTAAATTTATTTTAGGTAAAAATTGATATATAATAGCAATATAAGTTCAATTTAATTCATTAGAGTCATTTTATAATAATTTTCGATATATAAAAAATTTATTGAACTTTTCACCGTCTTTTACCCACCTCCTAGGAGAATTTGAAAATTTACACAAAACATAATTTTACCGTTACTGTGAATGGAATTTCAAAAATCTGAGAGACACGGTTGATGTTAGTAAGTAAAATGTGGTTAAATGAGATGAAAATAATTTTTTGGTGAATAGTAACTTTTTACTTTTTTTACCACGGTTAAAAGTAAATAGGGTAATTAAGGGTAAAAATGATATTATTATTACCCTAACACATGTCCTAATTCTATTGGATAAGTTTAATTCGACCAAAAACAATATTAGGAATACAATATGACCATTTAGGCCCACTTGTATTAGATTAGGACATTTATTATTATTTTATTTAAAGAATAGTTAAAATAGTTAAAATAGTTAAAATCAAAGTTTAATAAATAAAATTTTTTTTATATAGGGTTATACATAAGATAATATCAACTATAAATATTAATTAGAAAGCTAAAAAGTCTTACTAAATAATTGTATTTTATTTATAATTTTTAGATATTAAATAATTTAATTTATTTATGACACAATGATGAGGCAGTAATGATTTTATTAATGAAATATTGACATAATTGATTTTATAAATATGAAAATAAATGTAAATTGAGACTTTTTATGAATTACACTAATTTTATAGGTTAATATGACATGTTATTATTGATTTAATTAAATTTTTTCGAACTAATCATTTTGTTATGATTTTCACAAAAATCAATTAACAAATAGTGCCAAAATTGATATAAAATAGTTCTTAAAACAAATATTATATTATTAATGGTTATTTTATTCCTAAAAATCTAAGGTTCGGACTAATGATTTAGATAAGGTTATATATATTAATAATAAACGACATGGGGTTTATTTGGCTTGTTATAGTAAGTTTCTTAACCTTATTGTGTAAGAAAACAAGAAGACACGGTAAAAGTGAAATTATTTAACTTAAGTTAAATCTAAAAAATAAGGTTAAAATAATTACCTAAACTTGTCCAAATTCTATTATATGAGAGGATTTCGACCCATCCCCACCGTAGCTTCGAAATAAATCAATTTTGAGCTATTAAAGACCGAATATGACTTTATAATAAAATAATATTTTGATTTTTTTCAAAGGTGCACCTCTCCTCCCTTATAAAAGGGCACCTCCTCTCCATCTTCCTCACACCACTTTGAGCCATCAAGCTCGGACAACCCCTGAAAATTTCTCTTCTCCACTTCCCTAGAAACATCCTAGAAGTCATGGTCTTCTTCAAAGACCAACCCTAGTTCCCTAAGAGGAGGTTAAGAAGAGGTGCATCAAAGAAGAGGAGGTTCAGATACATACGAAGCATATCGGACATAAGGTAAGGGATAATTTTGAAAATCTCATTTTTTTTATCCGAGATTGATTATACGTAAGTATTCACTGAGGTTATTGTTATCTTCCATTTCCATGTTTTCTAAATGTGTTTTTATGTATATTTAATGTCCTTTTTACCCATATTTGACTTTTACTACAAGGTATGAATGAAATCTTTCTTTTACGAGGTACTTTCTGACTTTTTCGGCAAAAGTATGAGAAGAATGTTTTTTTAACATATATGGAATGAACATATTTTTACAGTTTTATAAAGCCTTATTTTCATGAAGCTTCCTCCAAAATATTTCATGACTATTTTCAACAAAATCCTTTTCTTTTAAAATTGCATGAAATTTTGTGAAAATAGAATGATTTTGAAGAAGAAAGGATATTTTCCCCAAGAATTCATTTCAAGTGTTTTATCAAAAACATTTTTCATCAAAGATGACATTATTTCATATGTGTATGTTTAAATTATCATGTCTCTATGATTTATGTGGTTTCACTTTTCTTATTATGAAATGATATCCATTTATTTTATATGGGTTATGTGATAATGGGGTGATGTTTATGAAACCCATTTTATTCGTTGGGTTATTATGAATAATGTATGTTTATTTTGTGGCACAAGTAAGAATGATTTCATTATGAGATGGGTGGGACCTATATCTCCCTCCAATGCATTGGGTAAAGATTTATATCTCATGAGATAGACATGGCTGGAATGGGAAGTTAATCTGGTTCAGTGTTACAGGACGGAAACGAGGAGTGAACTCGATTCAGAAAGGGACTTTTTCCACTAAGATGGTCTTGGCAGCAATTCCTTGGATACTATAGAAATCATAACTTGTGCTTAATGGTGTCCACAACTACATGTTTTATTTTCAAGTCTATTTCATCAGGTTTAATGTTCCATTATGATATATGCCTTATGTACTTCCAAGATTTATGTCTTTGCTCAAGATTTTGATGTTTAGATTTTATGTCCAAGTTTTTTCATTCAAATGTTTATGGATTGCTTTATATTATCTATGTTTACCCTTACTGAGAATTTGAGCTCACCATTTATATGTTTTCTTTTCCCCAAGATATAAAGAAAAGTTTTAGGTAATAAAACCAAAGGGGAAGATCATTATGGGAGATGTTGAAGATCATTCACAATGATTATAAGATTTTTTTTCTGAGTTTCCAAAGAATCTAAACCATTACGATCCTTGAGTGTTGGTTTTTTTTATGTATTAAGTATTCCGAAAAAGTAATGTAATGTCCATGTACGTCATGCTTAGGGTCTCTACTGTTGGTATCAGATGAAAGGTTTAGTTAACCTTTGGAAACTAGGATGCGAAAACATTTGTGAGATCTCTAGAGATATTTCTAAGGTATGTCTAGGGATTTCCCTAAGGATAAGTATAAGTATAGGATATAGTCCTTGAACTACAGTAACAATATTATAATTTAACCTAAGATGTTAGATATTGAGGGTACTCCACCTTTACTCTGTTGTTTTCCCTAACATGATTTTTGCCTCTGACATTATTCTTTTTGGGTTTTAGAAAATGGCTGGAAATAGGAAGATTCATGATAATGGAGGATATGATGGACAATGGAATGATATTCTTCATGAGAAACCAAATTAAATGGGATTTGGAATTCCAAACATCTTTATTATGCCTAATCAGCAATCTCATAATATGATCAATAATCTCAACTTTGGTAAGTTTCCCGACTCTGATAATAAGAGAAAGATGAAGTTTCATGATGATCATAAAAGAAAGAAAGTTAAATTTCCCTCATATAAGTCATGTGGTAAGAGGAATCAAGGGGAATGTTTCAAAGGAACTGGAAGATGCTTTGGGTGTGGAAAAAAAGGACACAAAGCCAGTAAGTGCAAAGGAAAAGGTTCAGTTAACACCATGGACAAGGATAATGGTATTGCTATGACATCAACAATGATTAGATGTTTTAAATGTGGAATGTACGAGCATTATGCAAACCAATGCCCTAAGGGAAAATCTCATGAAGAGAATCAGCATTGTCATATGGGTAGTATTTATGTGTATGATGATGAGGAGACTACAAATGATATATGAGATGGAAGAAGTGTTGAAGCTCAGTCAGTTGTCTAAGAAGATAGTGGAATGATTGTATTTTTATCAAGAGTTTTGTTGTATAGTTAATGGTACTATGGAGTAAAGAATCATCTACGGATTGTTACACTGTTGTTTTTCCTAAAGTATTTGAAAGTATATGTTGAATGGTACCGGTAACCATGAAAGGTTATTCAGATATTTTTGGAAAGTAGATGATATGCGCATAATGAAGGGATAAGAAGATAATGAGATGTTTGATTGTATTCATGAGCTCATGGATGATAAAAGGACAAAGTGATATCATGATTTGAGTATATAGATTTTATTTGGGATTTTTGTATGTGGAAAGAGTTAACTTTTGACATAATTCATGTTTTCCCTAAGGTTCTATGACAATTCATGTTTCAAGAGAATATATGATTAAGGTATTCACATGATTGTAATGTGATCAACAAGATATATCGGGGAAAAATGAAGGAATTCACATGCTCGGAAGATGACATTTCTAGTAATTGTTTTCTTTATACTATATGCTTGGACAGAAGTATTTTGGATAACCCTAAAGATTTGAATTGGATTATGATGGATATAATTTAGTATTGTTTAAGGCTATAACTTTTTTTCGATATAATTGATGGGATGTTATAGTAATGTAGTTTTAGAAAAAGGACAACCTGCAGGACGGACGACAACCCATCGCGTCGGACAAGGTTGTGGGAATCAAACCCTCAACTGAAGTGTGATTGGCCTTTATCGCGTACCACTGGCCTACAGGAAGTCCCTGGTTAGTAGAAGCTAGTTTTGTTATATTATGTGGTATGACATATGAAGTATAAGTCCATTTTAGAACCATATATGATTAATCTCACTATATATGGACTTATGTATATTTAATAACTTTTACTATCCTTTTGTTTGAGACAGATGGAATGACCTATCATTCTATCGCATAGTCTGCTAACACTTCATGGAAGACAAATTCAACTTCATTTCTTTACGAGATGATGTGGAAATTGTTCAAGGCCCAAAAAACAGTAATATTGTACCAAAATCAAGTTAGTATTTCTTTTACTTCAACAATTCTTCAAAATTAGGGAAATGATCTTGAATACAAAAAAATGTTGTCCTAGTGTCCTTATATCCGATGAATCAGATGGTACCTTAAATCATCACAAATTTATGGCTTTGTGATTGTTGGATTTTTTATAGCCATGTTCTCTACCACTCTCCATCAAAACAAGATGGTTATATTTCTCTTCCATATCAATATTCTCAACTATGTTCTCCTATGTGGAAACCCAGTGATGAGTTAATCTGGGTAACCGTTACATTTCTAAATTTCCTTTTTTAAAATGAAGTTTTAGTATTCCTTTTTACGATGTGGGTTTCTATGAAAGAAACTTTCAAGTAGTAAACCATTTACAACCCCAACAAATTTCGAGGGAGAAATTCATTTTAAGGGGGTAGAATGTAACAGCCCGAGATTTTATGAGAAATATTATTTTAATACTTTTATGTCTTATGTTGTACGGTACACCAAGATTATCGTGTACTATATGCAACACCGTATTAGCTTGCAGTATACACAACACTATTCTTGGCTAGTGTTACACAAAATTTCAAGTTCATTTTTTGGAAATTATTCAACGCAACATTAAGTTTAGATTTTGTTTTGATTATGTTATACCCAACAACAAACAGAGATCTCACTACATGCATCCCTAACTTGTCTTGAATTACATGCAATCAAGACCTTCGTCGATAGTGTGTGTAGTACACAGTACCAAGTTTCACTAGACGAGATATTATTATAATATTATTATGAAGTAGAAGTTATGAATACTAATACCCACTTTTTGAAATTTTATCTTTCAAAATGGACTTCATTTTTGGATTCATAATATCAAAATTAGCTTCGGGTGAAATTTTGGTATTTTTCTGAAAACTTTCAATTTTTGATGAATAGTTAACACACTGCCTTACCATTTAAAAATGGAATTTTTATTTAAATAATTATTTATTTTAAGTAAATTTATTTTAGGTACAAATTGATACATAATACCAATATAAGTTCAATTTAATTCAATGGATTCATTTTATAATAATTTTAGATATATAAAAATTTTATTGAACATTTCACCGTCTTTTACCCACCTCCTAGGAGAATTTGCAAATTTACACAAAACTTAATTTTACCGCTTCTGTGAATGGAATTTAAAAAATCCAAGAGACAAAGTTGATGTTAGTATGTAAAATGTGGTTCAATGATATGAAAATAATTTTTGGTGAATAGTAACTTTTTACTTTTTTTTACCACTGTTAAAAGTAAATAGGGTAATTAAGGGTAAAAATGATATTATTATTACCCTAACACATGTCCTAATTCTATTGGATAAGTTTAATTCGACCAAAAACAACATTGGGAATACAATATTACCATTTAGGCCCACTTGGATTAGATTAGGACATTTATTATTATTTATTTAAAGAATAGTTAAAATAGTTAAAATCAAAGTTTAATAACTAAAACATTTTTAATATAGGGTTATACATAAGATAATTTTGACTATGAATATTAATTAAAAATATAAAAATATTACCTAAATAATGGTATTTTATTTATTATTTTTTGTCATTAAATAATTTAATTTATTTATGACACAATGATGATGCAGTAATTATCTTATTAATGAAATATTGACATAATTGATGTTATAAATACCCAAATAATTGTAATTTGAGACTTTTTATAAATTCCATTAATTTTATAGGTTAATATGACATGTTATTATTTATTTAATTAACTTTTTTGAACTAATCATTCTGTTAGGATTTTCACAAAAATCAATTACAAAATAGTGTCAAAATTGACATAAAATATGTTAAAAAAAATATATTATATTATTAATTGTTATTTTATTCCTAAAAATATAAGGCTAGTCCAAATGACTTAGATAAGGTTATATATATTAATAATAAACAACTTGGGGTTCGTTTGTCTTGTTATAGTATGTTTCTTAACCTTATAGTGTAAGAAAACAAGAAGACACGGTAAAAGTGAAATTATTTAACTTAATGTTAAATCTAAAAAATAAGGTTAAAATAATTAACTAAACTTGTCCAAATTCTATTGGATGAGAGGATTTCGACCCATCCCCACATTATCTTTGAAATAAATTAATTTTTAGCTATTATAAACTGAATATGAATTTATAATAAAATAATATTTTGATTTTTTCCAAAGGTTCCCCTCTCCTCCCTTATAAAAGGGCACCTCCTCCCCCTCTTCCTCACACCACTTTGAGCCATCAATCTCGGCCAACCCCTGACAAATTTTCTTCTCCACTTCCATAGAAACATCCTAGAGGTCTTGGTCTTCTTCAAACACCAACCCTAGTGCCCTAAGAGGAGGTTAAGAAGAGGTGCGTCAAAGAAGAGGAGGTTCAGATACATACGAAGCATATCAGACATAAGGTAAGGGATAATTTTGCTAATCTCATTTTTTTTATCCGAGATTGCTTATATGTAATTAGTTAATGGGGTTATTGTCATCATCCATGTCCTTGTTTTCTAAATGTGTTTTTATGTATATTTAATGTCCTTTTACCCATTTTTTACTTTTACTACATGGTATGAATGGAATCTTTCTTTTACGAGGTACTTTTTGACATTTCTGGCAAAAGTATGAGAAGAATGTTTTTTTAACTTTTATGGAATGAACGGATTTTTACGGTTTTATAAAGCCTTATTTTCATGAAGCTTCCTCCAAAATATTTCATGACTATTTTCAACAAAATCCTTTTCTTTTAAAATTGCTTGACATTTTGTGAAAAGAGAATGATTTTGAAGAAGAAAGGATATTTTCCTCAAGAATTAATTTCAAGTGTTTTATCAAAACCATTTTTCATCTAAGATGACATTATTTCATATGTGTATGTTTCAAATATCATGTCTATATGATTTAAATGGTTTCAATTTTCTTATTATGAAATGATATCCATTTCTTTTATATGGGTTATGTGATGATGGGATGATGTTTATGAAACCCATTTTATTCGTTGGGTTATTATCAATAATGTATGTTTATTTTGTGGAAAAAGTAAGAATGATTTCATTATGATATGGGTGGTACCTATATCTCCCTCCAATTCATTGAGTAAAGATTCATATCTCATGAGATTGACATGGCTGGAACGGTAAGTTAATCCGGTTCAGTGTTATAGGACTGAAACGATGAGTGAAATCGATTCAGAAAGGGACTTTGTCCACTAAGATGGTCTTTGTAGCAATGCCTTGGCTACTATGGAAATCATAACATGTTCTTAATGGTTTCCACAATTACATGTTTTATTTTCAAGGCTTTTTCTTCAGGATTAATGTTCCATTACTATATATGCCTTACGTACTTACAAGATTTATGTCTTTGCTCAAGATTTTGATGTTCAGATTTTATTTTCATGTTTGTGCATTCAAATTTTTATGGATTGCTTTATGTCCTCTATGTTTAACCTTATTGAGCATTTGATCTCACCCTTTATATGTTTTCTTTTTCCCCAAGATATAAAAAAAAGTTTTAGGTAATAAAACCAAAGGGGAAGATCTTTATGGGAGATGTTGAATATCTTTCACAACGACTAGAAGATTTTGTTCTGAGTTTCCAAAGACACTAAACCATTATGATCCTTTAGTGTTGGTTTTTGTTATGTATTAAGTATTCCGAAAAATTAATGTAATATTCATTTACATCATGCTTCGCGTCTCTACATTTATGGCTTCCATTATGGGTATATGTGATATCTTCATTTTTGGATGTGCGGACTACCGCCCCCTAAAAGTGATATTATTCGTTAATGCCATATGTGAGTCGTATAAAGGATGGAGTTAATGATATTATATATGAAATTATACTGGAATTATAATATAAATTTATTTCATTATGATTCCATTCCACAAAATACGAAATAGAAATGAAAGTAGCGTTCATGCGTACGTACGGCTTACCGTCTCCATGAATGGTGGATTTCATTTATTACCTCTAAATGGTATGTAATATTATAAATGCATGTATATACTGGATATATATGATATATATGATATCTACATAATGAATATAACTCTGGATATAATGGATACATGAACAACTTGTAATTATAAAGAGTTTATTTCTGACTCAAGTACCAATGATCGTTAAAACGACCGTTATTAACTTAAATAATTACATAGTGTTCATGACATGGTAATAAGTGATATAAAAGGAATAATGAACTTGAAAAAGGTTCTTAAACAAGTATAAATTAACACAAGTTTATTATTCAGGAGATTAAAGATCAATCGAATCACATTGGACACGAGGTAAGGGTCTTCGTCTCAATCTCCATTCATTGAGGCATATTTTGTTTTATACACAACTTTCTTTTATACAGTGTATAAAACCCTTTGACTTTTATACTTATTCAAAAGGAATCTTTTTTTATACGAAGAGTTTTACTAAACAAAAAATGGAATGTTTTTTGTCGTACATATGCTGCGACAATGACTTCTCTGCCGCCATGACCATTATTTGAGTTTTGGATTCCTCTACAAGCCATAACCTAACTTTTTTTTAAAATGAAAAATAAATACCATGTATTAATTTTCTTTTATTTTGGTATTGAAAATGGTTTTCATAATGTTTTTATTATATCAATGTGTTGTATTGATATCTTGTGATTGAAATGTCGAAATGTTATGTTTCTTTTATGCATGTTTTATGTGATATGATTATGTTATGGTTATTGGGCATTGTTATGAAGATGGGTGGTTCCATGATAAACTAAGGGTGGGTGAGCCTGATATAGCTCTCCAATGCATTGGGTAACACGAAGGAGTTAAACGTTAAGGTTTCTCTGAAGATATTTAGGTAATATACTGTGATGGGTATTCCAAACGTAACCATGAGGGTTACTCCCTACATAAGAATGTTATGAATGCCTCATGTTACCTTTATGTCTTATGATTCCTATGATTTATTCATGATTTGATGAGGTATGTTAAAATGCTTATGTTTTATGAGTAAAGTATGATTTCATACATGGACTAATGTTTTCATTTCGTACATTTATATCCCTTACTGATCTTTTTATGATCATCCCAAGTTCTTGTAATGTTTTTCACAGGACTTAATGTGGAATAGGGTCAAGGATGGGATCATGGAAAATTCATGTTATCTAAAACATGGAACTAGACATGTTTCTTTTTAAGAATTTTTATTTTATGGAAACTTAGAAGAAGTGTCTACTTTGTAATCTTTTGAGATGTAATATTTATTTCCTAATTCTCTAAAACTATAAACCTGAAAAGATCCTCAATGTGAATTATTCATTTAATTCAATATTAAGTAAGGTTTAAGGTCAGGGCCTTATAGTTGGTATCAGAGGTCGGTTTAGACAACATTAAAAGTTAGAAAATTGTTAAATTATAAATTAATTTATGGAATGATTGAAATGATATAGCATTTAAAGATTACCATGTTGCTTTGCCTAATATATTTCTGTGATAAGAATGGTTTTCCATAGAGGAAACATAGCAGCTTTTCTAGGAAGGCATACAGAGTATAATGACCTTTCGAATCAGCAACCAGAGATGGTCAGAATCAAAATTGAGCAGTTTAGTGCACTGATGGCTCAGTTGAATCAGGTGATAAATGGTGGTTGTGTTTATTGATGATATTTTGGTGTTTTCTAAAAGTAAAGAGGAGCCTGAAAGTCATTTAAGGGTTATCTTGCAAACCTTAAAAGAAAAGAAATTGTATGGGAAATTCAGCAAGTGTGAGTTTTGGTTGCAACAAATTTCTTTCCTTGGTCATATTGTTTCTAAAGATGGAATAACTGTGGATCCTGCAAAAACAAATGTTGCTGAAGAATGTCCAAGACCCACAAATGTAACCGAGATCTTTATTTTTCTTGGTTTGGAAGGTTACTATCGATGGTTTGTTGAAAATGTTTCACGGTTATCTAGTCCAATGACTAAGAATATTGGTGAATACTCCAGTTTTGGCATTGCCTTCCAGGAATGATGAGTTTGTTATATAAAGTGATGCTTCATTGAAGGGACTTGGATGTGTCCTTATGCGGAATGATCAGGTAATTGCATATGCTTCACGTTAGTTGAAAAATCATGAGGTAAATTACCCTACACATGATTTGGAATTAGCTACTGTTGTTTTTGCTTTAAAAATTTGGAGGCATCATTTGTATGGAGTAAAGTGTGAAATATATACCGATCACAAAAGTTTAAAGTATATATTCACTCAGAAAGAATTGAACATGAGACAGAGGAGATGGCTAGAATTAATCAAGGATTATGATTGGACAATTCATTACCATCCGGGAAAAGCAAATAAAGTGGTTGATGCTTTGAGTAGAAAAAGTAATGCTTCATTAACAATGTTGTGTTTGGAACATGATCCTTTGGTTAAGGATTTGATGAACTTTGGCATAAAAGTTTTTGGTGCAGGATGTCCTTCTGTTTTGTTTCAGGTATTAGTGAAATCTTCTCTATCAGAAAGAATCATGCAAGCATAGAAGCAAGACAGTGAGTTGCAGAAAAAGGTGGAGCTAGTTCAGAAGGGTTAAAGCAGAGCGGCAGTTACAGAAAGGGTTGCTTCAGCCTTTACGAGTGCCAGAGTGGAAATGAGAAAATATATCCATGGACTTTGTTGTGGTATTACCAAAGACATCTCGAGGTAATAATGCAATCTGGGTTATTGTTGATCGCTTGAATAAATTTTCTCATTTTCTTCCTATTTGAGATACTTTCTCTCTAGATCAACTTTCTCAATTTTATCTTAAAGAGATAGTTAGGTTGAATGGAGTTCCCCTATCCATTATATCTGATCATGATCCAAGGTTTACTTCTAACTTTTGGAAAGTCCTTTAGAAGTCGTTGGGTACTGAATTAAATTTTAGTACAACTTTTCATCCTCAATCAGACGGGCAGTCAGAACGAACAATTCAGACTTTGGAGGATATGCTACGTGCTTATTCAATGGATTATTAGGGAAGTTGGGACCAACATGTTTCATGGGTTGAATTTTCATATAATAACAGCTTTCATTCCAGTATACATATGGCACCGTTTGAGGAATTATATGGGAAGCGGTGTCGAACTCCATATTTTTGGGATGAAGTGGGTAAAAGGAAGCCGATGGGACCAGAATTGGTAGAAGAGTTGGTAGAAGAAGTTCATTTGATTCAGAAACACATGAGAACAGCTCAGAACAGACAGAAAAGTTATGCAGACAACAGGAGGAGGGATCTATCTTTCAAGGTAGGTGATCATGTTTTTCTCAAAGTTTCACCGTGGAAAAGTGTGATGCGATTTGGTAAGAAACGAAAGCTGGGTCCAAGGTTCATTGGACCATATTAAATTCTGGAGAGAGTTGGATCAGTTGCTTACCGAGTGGATTTACCTCCGAGTTTATCTCAGGTACACAATGTTTTTCAGGTTTCGATGTTGAGAAAGTATATACCAGATCCATCTCATGTTTTGAGCCCAGAGGTAGTTTAGTTGGAAGAGAATCTCTCTTATGAAGAACAACCAGTCCAGATTCTTGACCGAAGAGAAAAAGTGTTGCAAAATAAGGTAATTCACCAGGTAAAGGTTTTGTGGAAAAACCATATGGTTGAAGAGGCAACGCGAGAATCTTAAAATGCTATGAGGGATAAATACCCCCACTTATTTTGATAAGTGAATAAAATTATGAGGACACAATACCCAAAAGGGGGGAAGGATGTAACATCCCCGGTAAATAAAGAATAAAACATTTTCATATTTATTAATATTTACGAATTAAATATTAATTTTACTTTAAAGGGGTTTCTATGTTCGATAGCGTACCCGATACGCAACAAAGAGTTTCTTTGAAATCTTACGTTGCACACTAGTAATAAAATAATATTATTTTAAATTGTAGTTAACACGTAGCCATTGTATTGGCGGGAATGAATAGAAATAACTAAAATATGATTGTATATGTTTGTTAAATGTTTTTACATTTATCCAATAAAGGATAAAGGATTAAAATATGAAAAGAATTCATTTTCAGGCATATAGACTCTAATTTTCACTAAAGGTCCACTTATCACCTTTTGATGGCGACCCCTCCTTAAATATAGTTTTGGTCATTCTTATAAATTCTTTTGGACCAAATAAAATTCTTCTTTATAATCGGGACATCAAAATTTACTTTGTGTAAATTTTTGGTATTTTTCCGATAAAGTTTAATTTTTTACTGAATAGTGAAAAATGTTGTATTTTAATTCAAAATCTCTTTTTAATTTAATTTATTTATATGATTAGATTATCTTTTGAATTTGTTTTAAAGAGAAATTATAATATATTTCTACCATTTAATCCAATTGTGGTCGTTGGAAATAATTTCACTTTGAAATCGGACTTAAACTAGTGTCAATCTTTTGATATATATTGTTTCATAAAAACACGCTATTTGTTCTGACAGTGTGAATTAATTATTAAATTAATTAATGTAACTTATATGTTTTTAATTTTGTAAAATATACATCATTTTTGAATTTGGAGTGTGAAATATAACTTAGGGTGAAGTTTTGGTATTTTTCTGAAAAACTTCAATTTTTGATGAATAGTGAAACCACTAAGTGGTACTTAAAAAAACTGATTTTTCATTTAAAAGAAAAATTACCACCTCTGTGTTTTGAATTTCAAAAATCAGACATTCATGGTTTTCATTAGAAAGTAAAATGTGGTTCAATGAGATTGGAATATTTTTTTTTGGTGAATAGTAACTTTTAAGTTTTTAATCGCGATTAGAGGTAATTAGTGCAATTTAAGTTAAAAATAATGTTTTAATAATATGAAATGACTTTTACACATGTCCTACCCTTATTGTATGTGTCATGGATGACCAACAAAATCCATGGGTCAACTTGAGGACCCGATAGAGCCACTTTGGTAGGAAAATGACATTAATAACTTTTTATTTAATGTTAAAATCAAAATGTCACAAACATGTGTTGTTTTACTAAAACAATTTTTAAATGGGGTTATACAAGTCATAATTTTTACAATAAATATTCATTATAAATATAAAAAGATTTCCTACATCATGATATTTGTTTAATAATTTTTAGAAATTAAATAGATGAAATTAGTTATGACACCATGATGATGCAGGGATTACCTCATTATTTAACGATTTAAATAAAATGAAAAGATAATGTAAAATATAAGACCTACACTTGTCAAAAACCTATTTGATGGGTGGATTTTGAACTCTTATCACCTTATCCTCTAAATATATAATTTTGGGACCTTTAAAATCTGAAAAGCATTTTATAATAAAGTAACCTTTTATAACTTTCCAAGAGTTCCCCTCCTCTCCTCTTATAAAAGGCCCCCCACATCTACCACCTTACCCACACCTCTCAAGCCTTTGGCTCGGCCAAACCCTGCCCATTTTGTCTCTCCACATCCCTCTCTTACTCCTAGAAGCCTCACATTGGGCAGAAGTCTTTCCAAGGAAGCCTTTGAGCTCAAATCTAAAAAATTTACCCGTTTTAAAGGTAGTGTCTTCTCTTGTGTTCTTATGTTTTATTTTGCTTCTCCAACCCCCTAATCTCTTTTTATTCCTTTCTTTTATAACATCACCAGTATCTTCAATATAATAGGATGTTGTTATGAGAAGTATTAGATGTAAAGACCTGTAAAATTCAAGGGAATTTTTTTTAATTTTCGTTGGGATTTTACAAGAACGCAGTTTCTGACGGCACTTGATTTCGAGGCCCGGTGTGCTCAGAATCAATTTCCGAAGTTTAGCTTAGGTACATTCAGTAAATGAATGAGCGGATCTTCCTAACTTTTTAACCGATGCTCAGAATTGAAATCCGAGGGCACCTATGGAACCGTAATGTCATTAATTACTTAATAACACCTTTTCCGGAGTTGCGTTTGCTCGGGCAAGGTTATTAATTAATTGGGTTTACTAAAGAACAAAAATAATATTTGTGCAACAAAATTTATTTTCATTTAAGGTATCTTAAACCTACTCTTGGAGGTTGGGGTGGGACCCACTAGTTCCTAACTACCCTATGTAGGATATTAGTGAGGTGGGGCCCACACGAGCCCCACCCCCTTTATTTCTTATTTACCTCCCACATACATTTATTTTGGTAACTCACCCGCACCCCCCTCTTAAATTCCAAGTCAACTCTCGCATTTAATTGAATTATTAAACACCTCTTTAATTGGTCAACACTCGATAATTAAATTGTG
This sequence comes from Viscum album, assembly GCA_963277665.1. Lineage (NCBI taxonomy): Eukaryota > Viridiplantae > Streptophyta > Magnoliopsida > Santalales > Viscaceae > Viscum > Viscum album. Next base: position 1,206,585,936 of record OY728150.1, on the reverse strand, counting down.
ATTTAATTTTGATTTTCAAAAACAGTTGGCATGAGTAATAAAATAAGGCAACACCTTATTTTATTATTGTTGTTTTTTTGTGCGAGAAGAATTTGAGAGGATTTGATCAAGTCTTGAACTTCATCTTCCTCCTTGAAGAACGCGAAGAACGCACCGTCACCGATGAAGAATGCCAGCCTCCGACGAAGGAAGAAGAAGAACGCCGAATCCTCAGAGATCGACGACGCTATGCCGTGTACAGTGACGCCGACGATTCTCTTCTCTGCGATGCTTTTTTCCGCGATGCCTTCTTCCACAATGTTCTTTCCCGCGACGAACCTTCGTTCGACGACACCTTGAGGTAGGGGTTAATTGTTTTGCCCATGAATTATTTTCCTTGTCGTTCATCGACTTCTTTTTGGGCCGCCTATTATCGTAATAACTGGAAGAGGTCGAACCGCATGAACACAGCCGACCGTCCTCCCCCTTTGATGATTGTACTTGTTTCGGATCGAGCAATGGTGGCGCGGTGCAACGACACCACGCAGAAACAATGAAGAACGAGCGAAGAAGCGCAGCGCCGTTGCGTCGCGCCGTTGCGACGATTCGAAGGTTCCACAGATTGTTCAATTGATGGCGGATCGACGGGCAATGACGGAACGTGCCACAGAGGAGGTTTGATGATTCCACAGTAAATTACGAGACCTGAGATGAATTCCGGCACAGACGGAATTGGAAACGGACCACCGGAGCAACTCCGGTGGCTCGCGGACTTCACTGGCGGCCGGAGGCGGCGGCGTCCCGGCGCGCCGCAAGGAGGGATTGTCGCGGCTGAAGCCGTGGCAGCAGGAGACCGGTCCCGCGGCCACGCGGGACTCGGGGGAGACGTGGCGCCTAGCGCCGCATCCGTTGGCCGAAGGGAGGGTCCCCCTTGTGGGGTCACAACTTCAATCAAGGGGGGAAGCCGCCCCCCCCCCCTTTCCGCAACGGCATGGCTAGAACCGGCCGTGCGGGGCGCGCCCGCGCCGGGCCGGGCTGCGCCGGTTGGGCCGGGCCGTGCGCACCGAGCCGGGCCGCGCCCTAAAGGGCCGGACCCGGAACCGATTCGGGTCGGACCGGTTCGGGCCGACCCACGGGGTCTCGGGCCGGGTCGGTCCGGGCCCAAACCCCCTAAAATCGGACAGTTCCGTTAAAACACCCGTATCTTGGGCTAAGGAATTCCGATCGATGCACCATTAGTTGCGTTGCGATCCTTGGATCGAGATGGTCGTTTTGTTATATTAAAATCAAGGTTTCGGAGAACTTTGGGTTCGACCGGGTTGGTTCAAACACAAAACCAATCGGGCCCTCGGAGTGGAAACTCTTATAACTTGAGCTCCGGACGTCCGATTGACGTGCCGTCGACTTTGTTGGTTTCCTCTTAGTGAAACAGACCTTTTGGCTTACTCCTATCAAGGTTTGGACGCAGTTGGAGTGCGGTCGGGTTGGATTTGACTTAAAAACCAACCGGGCCGCTGGAACGAAAAGGCCAATAACTCTCAGACCGGACGTCCGATTGACATGTCGTCTGTCACGTTGAGTTCCTCTTGACGAGAAGGAACTTTGGGATACATAAAATCTGGACTACGTGTCAGTTGATGTATTGACCCCCTTGGCTCGTGGAGCAGACCCTCCCGGAATTGAGCATACTGTGTGCGGGAACCCTAGAGCTGGCTGCGACTATGAAGACCGTACTAAAATCCTTCGTGGGTTCGACGGCAATGAAGACTGCACTAAAATCCAATATGGGTTTGACAGTGATGAAGACCGTACTGAAACCCTCCATGGGTTCGATGGCAATGAAGACTGCACTAAAATATTATGTGGGTTCGACAGTGATGAAGACCGTAATGAAATCCTCTGTGGGTTCGACGACAATGAAGACTGCACTAAAATCCTATGTGGGTTCGGCAGTGATGAAGACCATACTGAAATCCTCCGTGGGTTCGACGATGATGAAGACTGCACTAAAATCCTCCGTGGGTTCGACAACAATGAAGACCGTACTGAAATCCTCGGTGGGTTCGAGGTCTATGACTCTGTTCTTGGTATCCTACGTGGGTATGGAAGAGTAGTTGGTATGTATCCTATGTGGGTCCGACAGCTTAGCTGGTTTAGTATCCTACGTGGGTCTCAGCTTAGATGAATCAGTGGCTACATCTGATCATCTCTATCACCTTACGAAGAAGTATACCTGTGTGAGCTGATTCTTGACTTCCAATCATTATCTTCGATATGATTGACTTGTTTTCCTATGTGGATTGTGTTGTGCTTTCCTATGAGGATTGGGTTGTACTATCCTATGTGGACGTGATCAAACTTGGGCTAGAATATTGGAGTCGAACGGGAATTGATGACTTAGGTATATGTATGGGCATATACCTAAGTAGTGTTGGATGTTACTTCGTGATTGTATCTTTCCTTTGTGGTTTATCCTTTGTGGATTCTGGGAGACCTTTGGGTGTCTCCGGGTCCCTAATGAGTAGCGTATACTCACCCCTTCATGGGCTATGCGTGCACTACATTGTGTTGGATTCAGACGACGGACAGTGCTGATCGTGGTTGAGGCTAGTGGAGCAGTCGGTACCTGGAGGTGGACCACTGGGTGGGACGTACACGAAGTGGGCGGCTGGACCCGAGGAGCTGAGGTGGCTATATGTACCCACCCTTCAGGTGGGACTTCCAGTGGACAGCTCGACGTTGCTGCCTTACTTTCAGTTGTTGTACTTTCTTTCTAGTTGTACTTTACATTCAGTTTGGGTTTGTATTCTGGCCCATTTACTTTCCGCACTTACTTTTGTACCCAGTTTTACTTAGTGTTTACTTTTTTTGGATTACTCTGTGGTGTTTGTTTACTTTATAAAGGCAATGACTTCCCTTTTTTCAGGATTTACGCCTTTGGTGCTAGTCTCCAGCCCCTGGTCTAAGGGAGGTGGGCTTGGGGTAGTCACAGCACGGGCCCCGAGGACGGGTCGTGACAAATTGGTATCAGAGGAGTTCGGTTCTACCGCAGAACTCTAGACTCTGATCTTTCTTCTATGGGAAGTAATATTGTTAAGGGTATTGAGTGTGGTTATCAGTCCAGGGAGTCCAGTGTTGGTGCGGTGGCCGACGTATCCGTACACCAAGACCCTGACTTCTGATTTCTGACTCAATGCATGAAAACATTGATTGCATGTGTGTTTCAAAGTTTTATTTGTGATTACTTTGAGTCTGCTCACCAGGTATACTGTTTTGACCATGGTTTACCTGTTTCCTTTCAGGATGGCCCCACGATGGCAGCCAGCTAGGGTTCCGAGCTTTGAGTGAGACGACAATCTACCGAGCAATGAGGCCTTGGTGCAGGGCCCTTTGACAATGGAGGCACCGTGGTACCTCTACCCACCGAGCCACCGATACTACCAGAGCCAGACACTGATAGTGCATGTCGCCTTAGTGCACTGCCCGAGTTTCAGCATCAGAGACTGCCCAGGTTCCACGGGGAGACAGACCCTCAGGAAGCCAAGGATTGGATGGAGGTGGTTGTGTGAGTTTTCAGGTTAGTAAGGACACAAGTGGACCTCATGGTGATCCTTGCAGCGAGCCTCCTGCACGCGGTAGCATGCATATGGTGGAGCATGATGCTCCAGGTGCACGACGAGGCATCACTCCTCTGGACGGACATTGAGAGCCTCTTCCGCTCATAGTTCGTCCCAGCCACCCTCCGTGCGGTGCGCATCCATGAGCTTCTACATTTGCGGCAGGGCAGCATGACGGTCGCCCAGTACTCGGTGAGATTTACCGATCTCTCGCGCTATTCGATGGATATGGTACATGACCCATTATTTCGGGCCCGGACCTTCGAGTAGGGACTGAGGCATGAGATCAGGGCATCGGTGATCTCCCTTACCATTCCGACGCAGGAAGGAGTACTAGAGAGAGCCCTTCTCATTGAGAGCTTTCTTGCTGAGCCTACACTAGCAACAAGACCTACCACAGTGCGACATGTAGCAGAGTCATCTGTAACTGGCAATCGACGGACGACACAGGGGTCCAGGCTGATCAGACCATCAAGCAGACGACCTCAGGACACTGGCTCAGAGGTGCGGGGCACAGGGCACAGATCCAGCCTTCCGAGGAGCAGGTAGTGCTACGCATGCGGTGGATAGGGCCACATGGCTCGTGACTTCCCGACCCGCCGTGCAGAGGAGTAGCAGACGGTTGAGGGGCCTCCCAGGCAGAGGCAGAGGGTCGACCATGGCGGTCCGCCGAGAGTAGGTGGGCGAGGCAGGGGAGCTGTTTGAGCAGCAGGTTGTGGGCAACGCTTTGAGTCTTTACCACCACCACCACCCGGAGGTCCAACCTGACCACTGGGAGCTGGCGAGCAGAGACAGGCTCAGCTTCAGGCAGCAAAGTCCTCTGACCATGGTGTGCCAGAGATGATTTGAGGTACTATCTATGTCTACTCCACCCTTGATTCAGTTATTATAGGCATTGAACCGAGTCATTCTTTTATTGCTACTACCCTTGTTCGGAGCTCGGAGATTCCGACCGAGCCGTTGGCTTGATCCTTATGGCTAGAGACTCCTACGGGAGCAGACTCGACGATTACGCACTGGTGCTAGAAGTGTGAGCTTACTCTAGGAGGCGAGAGCTTCGGCTGGGATCTTCTTGTAGCATCGTTGAGGCCTTACGATGTCATCTTGGGCATGGATTGGTTATCTATAGTCCATGCTCACATTGACTGTATTAGGTGCAAGGTGTCGTGTGTACACACTGATGGGAGCAGGTTTACCTTCACCGGAGAGAAGGGAGACTTTGCAGCACAGGATAGACTCACACAGAGGAGAGGAAAACCCATCACTCATCAGTTGGATAGCCTCATCCTAGGAGCAGTTGACGTGCGTAGTCCGGGTTTTCCTATAGTGGTGGATCAGTATGCAGACGTTTTCCCTGATGGCGTCCCAGGACTACCTCCTCGTAGAGAGGTAGACTTCTATATTGAACTGTACCCTGGGACAACCCTGATATCCACTCCAGCATATCGAATGGCTCATGTTGGGCTTCGAGAGCTACGGGTGCAGCTGGAGGACTTGAAGAGCAAGGGATTCATCTGACCCAGTGTTTCACCCTGGGCTTCCCCGATATTGTTCGCCAAGAAGGCGGACGAGAGCTTGCGACTATGTGTTGATTACCGTCGCCTGAACCGGGTGACTGTGAGGAACAAGTATCCTCTATTGAGGATTGAAGACCTCTTCGATCAGCTCAAGGGAGCACAGTGGTTCTCGAAGATAGACCTTAGATTAGGCTATCATCAGCTCAGAGTTCAGGACGAGGATGTGCAGAAGACGACCTTCAGATTTCGGTATGGCCACTATGAGTTCTTGGTTATGCCCTTTGGCGTAACCAACGCTCCAGCAGTGTTCATGGGTCTCATGAACAGGATCTTTCATCCATACCTTGATCGATTTTTCGTGGTCTTCATCGACGACATTTTGATATACTCGACCAGTGAGGAGGAGCACGCCTACCACTTGCGGGTTGTTCTAGACACACTCCGAGAGCACCAACTTTATGGAATGCTCTCAAAGTGTCAGTTCGGGTTACGTGATATCCACTTCTTGGGACACATCATATCTGAGGTGAGAGTTGTAGTGGATCCTGCGAAGATCGAGGTAGTGCTAGCTTGGGAGCCACCCAGGAGCGTGACAGAGGTGTGGAGTTTCTTGGGGCTAGCTGGGTACTACTGGAGATTTGTGCCAAACTTTTCCAGAGTTGCGGCACCACTCTCAGCTTTGACAAAGAAGGGGAAACCTTTCATGTGGTCACACAGATGTCAGTAGAGCTTCCAAGAGCTGAGACAGAGATTGATCAGCGCACCTATCTTGAGGCTACCAGAGGAGGGAGTAGGGTATGTAGTCTACTACGATGCATCAGGGACCAGACTCGGATGTGTCCTGATGCAGGAGTGGGCCATGATTGCCTATGGATCACATCAGTTGAGGCAGAATGAGCAGAACTACGCTACCCATGACATGGAGTTAGCAGTAGTGGTCTTCGCTCTGAAGATGTGGCGACACTATCTGATGGGCGAGTGATTTACAGTCTACTCTAACCACCAGAGTCTCAGGTACATCTTCTCGCAAAAGGACTTGAATCTAAGATAGCGGCGATGGCTGGAGTTCCTCCAGGATTATGACTTTGAGATAGTCTATACTCCTGGAAAGGGGAACGTAGTAGCCGATGCTCTCAGTAGGAGGACGGGCATCCAGCTACTCGGGGAGGCGATGAAGCAGCTAGTCACTTTGCAGATATCCTTCTCGGATAGAGATGGAGTAACCCTTCTTCAGTCACTCACATTCACTCCTCCACTACTGCAGTAGGTCAGAGAGGCACAACATGGGGACGCTGACTATGATACACGGCGTGCGCAGATATCCTCAGGACAGGCACCTAATGGATTCTCTGTAGGAGGAGAGCACGTCATCCTTTTTAGAGGACGTACCATGGTACCATTTATTTACAGGAGGAGGTGCTGAGAGAGTTTCACACTTCCCTTTTAGAAGTACATCCAGGAGTGGCGAAGATGTACCAGGATCTCAGACGACAGCACTGGTGGCCGGGTATGAAAAAGGTTGTAGCTGAGTTCGTTTCTCGATGCCTCACCTGTTAGTAGGTGAAGGCGGAGCACCAGGTACCATCTGGATTTGTACATCCCTTGGAGGTCCCGGAGTGGAAGTGGGATGAGATATCTATGGATTTTGTGACTGTAATTCCACATACTTCTAGAGGTCACGACTCCATTTGGGTGATTGTCGACCGACTCACCAAGTCGGCCCACTTCTTACCCATCAAAGAGCAGGGCTTAGTAGAGAGATTGGGACATCTCTAAGTTTAGGAGATTGTACGACTTCATGGTGTTTCATCATCTATCGTCTCTGATTGGGATGCTCGCTTTACTTCCCAGCTTTGGAAGGGGTTGCAGGAGGCATTCTAGACGCAGCTACGTTTGAGCACCGCCTTTCACCCTCAGACGATGGTCAGATGGAGAGAAACATTCAGACTCTCGAGGGAAAGCTCCGTGCATGTGTCCTCGACTTTTGTCACAGTTGGGAGGACCATCTACCCTTCGTGGAGTTCACGTACAACAACAGCTACCACTCCACCATCGGGATGGAACCATACGAGGTGTTGTACGACCGAGATTGCAGATCACCTCTGTGCTGGACAGACCCTGGGGAGTCAGCACTTGTGGGACCAGAGATGGTCCAGGACACGACAGAGAAGGTCCAGGTCATCCAGGAGTGGATGAGGATAGATCAGATCCGGCAAAAGTCTTATGCTGACAGGAGGCAGAGGCCACTGGAGTTCAGGGATGGTGACCACGTATTCTTGCGGGTCTCACCTCGATGTGGATTACGGAGATTTGGCCGAGCTGGAAAGTTATCTGGGTGCTTCATTGGACCATTCCAGGTCCTCAGCAGAGTAGACGAGGTGGATTATCACCTGTCTCTACCACCTCAGTTGCACCGAGTGCACGACGTCTTCCACGTATCTCAGCTGAGGAGATACGTACACGACCTGACGCATATCATCGACCATGGAGAGCTGGACATTGATGATAGGGAGACTTTTGCGGAGGTCCTGGTGGAGATCGAGGATTGACAGGAATGGGTCCTACGTGGGTAGTCGATTCCTTTAGTATGCATCTGATGGCCGCACGGGAACCTCCAGGAGAGCACTTGGGAGCGGGAGGCTCAGATGTGTGCACAATACCCACATTTGTTCCCCTAGTTTACGATGTATCTCTAAAGGGACGTAAATCCCTGAGGTGGGAGTAATGTAAAGACCCATAAAATTCACGGGAATTTTTTTTAAAATTTTATTTGGGATTTTACAAGAATGCAGTTTTTGACGGCACCTGATTCTGAGGCCCGGTGTGCCCGAAATCAATTCCCGAAGTTTAGCTCATGTACGTTCAGTAAACGAACGAGCGTGTTTTCCTAACTTTTGAACCGGTGCTCGGAATCAAAATCTGAGGGCACCAATAGAACCGCAGTGCTGGTAATTGCTTAAGAACACCTTTTTTGGAGTTGCATTTGCTCGGGTGAGGTTATTAATTAATTGGGTTAACTATAGAATAAAAATAAAATTTGTGCAACCAATTTTATTTTTATTTAAGGTATCTTAAACCTATGCATGGAAGTTGGGGTGGGACCCACTAGTTCATAACTTCCCTAGGTATGATATTAGTGATGTGGGGACCACACGAGCCCCACCCCCTTTATTTCTTATTTACCTCCCACGTACATTTATTTTGGTAACTCACCCGCACCCCCCTCTTAAATTCCAAGTAAAGTCTCCTGTTTAATTGAATTATTAAACACCACTTTAATTGGTCAACGCTCGATAATTAAATCGTGATTTAATTTTGATTTTAAAAAACAGTTGGCATGAGTAATAAAATAAGGAAACACCTTATTTTATTATTGTTGTTTCGTTGTGTAAGAAGAATTGGAGAGGAGTTTCTCAAGTCGTCAACTTCATCTTCCTCCTTGAAGAACGTGATGAACGCACCGTCGATGACGAAGAACACTAGCCTCCGATGAAGGACGACGAAGAACGTCGAATCCTCGGAGATTGACGACGCGATGCCGTGTACCGCGACGCTGATGATTCTCTTCTCCGTGATGCCTTTTTCTGCGACGCCTTCTTCCGCGACATTCTTTCCCACAACGAACCTTCGTTCGACGACACCTTGAGGTAGGCGTTAATTGTTTTGCCCGTGTATTATTTTCCTTTCCTTTCATCGACATCTTTTTGGGACGCTTGTTATCGTAATAACGGGAGGAGGTCAGACCACACGAACACGACTGACCCTCCTCCCCCTTTGATGATTGTACTTGTTGCAGCACGAGAAAAGGCGGCGCGGTGCAACGACACCGCACAGAAACTATGAAGAACGGGCAAAGAAGCGCGGCACCGTTGCACCGCGCCGTCGCAGCGATTCGAAGGCTCCACAGATTTTTTGATTGACGGAGGATCGACGGGCGATGACGGAACGATCCGAAGAGGCGGTTTGATGATTCCGTAGTAAAGTATGAGACCCGAGATGAATGCCAGCACAAATGGAATTGGAAACGGACCACCGGAGCAACTCCGGTGGCCCGCGGACTTCACCGATGGTGCGGGCCGCCGGCACGGCGGCCAGGGGCGGCAGCCGACATCGGCCGGCCACCCGGAGGTGGCGGCGTCTCGATGCGCCTCCAGGAGGGACCGTCGCGGCTTCAGCCGCGGTGGCAGGCGACCGGTCCCGCGGCCACGCAAGACCCGGGGGAGACGAGGCGCCCAGCGCCGCGTCCATTGGCCGAAGGGAGCGACCCCCATGTGGGGTCGTGACTTCAATCAAGGGGGGAAGCCCCCCCCCCCCCTTCTGTAACGACACGGCCAGCACCGGCCACGCCGGTTGGGCCGGGCCGCGCCCTAATGGGCCAGACCCGGATCCAGTTCGGGTCGACACAGGGGGTCTCGGGCCGGGTTGGTCTGGGCCCAAAACACCCTAAAATTGGACAGTTCTGTTCAAACGCTCGCATCTTGGGATACAGACTTCCGATCGACGTACCGTTAGTTGCGATGCGATCCTTGGATCGAGACGGTCGTTTAGGTATATTAAACTCAAGGTTTCGTAGAACATTGGGTACGACCGGGTTGGTTCGAACACGAAACCAACCGGGCCCTCGGAGCGGAAACACTTATAACTTGAGCGTCGGACGTCCGATTGACGTGCCATCGATTTTTTTGGTTTCCTCTTAGTGAGAAGGACCTTTTGGATTACTTCTCTAGAGGTTTGGATGTAGTTGGAGTGTGGTCGGGTTGGTTTTGACTTAAAAACCAACCGGGCCCCTAGAACAAAAAACCCAATAACTCTCAGACCGGGCGTCCGATTGACGTGTCGTCTATCACGTTGAGTTCCTCTTGACGAGACAGAACTTTGGGATACATCAACTCTGGACTATGTGTCAGTTTATGTATCGACCCCCTTGGATCGTGGAGCGGACCCTCCCGAAATCGAGCATACTTTGTGCGGGAACCCTAGAGCTGGCTGCGACTATGAAGACCGTACTGAAATCCTCCGTGGGTTCGAAGGAAATGAAGACTGCACTAAAATCTTATGTGGGTTTGGCAGTGATGAAGACCGTACTGAAATCCTCCGTGGGTTCGACGGGAATGAAGACTGCAATAAAATCATATGTGGGTTCGACAGTGATGAAGACCGTTCTGAAATCCTCCGTGGGTTCGACGACAATGAAAACTGCACTGAAATCCTATGTGGGTTCGGCAGTGATGAAGACCGTACTGAAATACTCCGTGGGTTTGACGGCGATGAAGAATGTACTGAAATCCTCCGTGGGTTCAGCAGCAATGAAGACCATACTGAAATCCTCCGTGAGTTCGATGACGATGACTCCATTCTTGCTATCCTACGTGGGTCTGGCAGAGTAGTTGGTCTGTATCCTATGTGGGTCCGACAGCTTAGCTCGTTTAGTATCCAACGTGGGTCCCAGCTTAGATGAATCAGTGGCTACATCTGATCATCTCTATCAACTTACGAAGAAGTATACTCGTGTGAGCTGAGTCTTGACTTCCAATCATTATCTTCGATATGATTGACTTGTTTTCCTATGTGGATTGTGTTGTGCTTACCTGTGTGGATTGGGTTGTACTATCCTGTGTGGACGTGATCAAACTTGGGCTCGGATGTTGGAGCCGAATGGGAATTGATGACTTAGGTATATGTATGGGCATATACCTAAATAGTGTTGGATGTTACTTCGTGATTGTATCTTTCCTTTGTGGTTTATCCTTTGTGGATTCTGGGAGACCTTTGGGGGTCTTGGGGTCCCTACTTAGTAGCGTATACTCACCCCTGCACGGGCTATGCCCACACTACATTGTGTTGGATGCAGACGACAGAAAACGCTGATCGTGGTTGAGGCTAGTTGAGTAGTCGGTACCTAGAGGTGGACCACTGGGCGGGATGTACACGGAGCGGACGACTGGACCCGAGGAACTGAGGTGGCTTTCTGTACCCACCTTTCGGGTGGGACTTCCAGTGGATGGCTTGACGTTGCTGCCTTAATTTCAGTTGATGTATTTTCTTTCCAGTTGTACTTTAATTTCAGTTTGGGTTTGTATTCTGGCCCATTTACTTTCCGCACTTACTTTTGTACCCAGTTTTACTTAGTGTTTACTTCTGCTAGCTTACTCTGTGGTGTTTGTTTACTTTATAAAGGAAATGCCTTCCCTTTTTTTCAGGATTTATGCCTTTGGTGCTAGTCGCCAGCCCCTGGCCTAAGGGAGGTGGGCTTGGGGTAGTCACTACATGGGCCCCAAGGACGGGCCTTGACATTAGAGCTACACTTACACACACTTTCATCTAATGGTTCAAGAGAATACTGTTTCTGTGGATGGCGAATTTCTGCCTCACGAAACGATGATTGTTCAATATTCTTCTAACACCTTAAAAGGTGGCCATTAATATGACACTATATTTATATGTTTATGTTTTTCTTAAGCTTCTGTATTTTTCATTTATGACATACCTTTATGGATTCCATTATGGGTATACGCGATATCTTCATTTTAGGAAGTGCGGACTACCGGCCCCTCAAAGTGATTTGATTCGTTAATGCCATATGTGGGACGTATAAAGGATGGAGTTAATGATATTATATATGAAATTATACTGTAATTATAATATAACTTTATGTCATTATGATTCCATTCCATAAAATACAAAATAGAAATGAAAGTAGCGTTCATGCGTATGTATAGCTTACCGTCTCCATGAACGGTGCATTTCATTTCTTACCTCTTAATGTTATGTAATATTATAAATGCATGTATATACTGGATATATATGATATATATGATATGTACATAATGAATATAACTCTGTATATAATGGATACATGAACAAATTTTAATTATAAAGAGTTTATTTTTGACTCAAGTACCAATGATCGTTAAAACGACCGTTATTAACTTAAATAATTACATAATGTTCATGACATGGTAATAATTGATATAAAAGGAATAATGAACTTGAAAAGGTTGTTAATTAAGTATAAATTAACTCATGTTTATTATTCATGAGATTGAAGAGCAATCGAGTCACGTCGTACACGAGGTAAGGGACTTCGTCTCAATCTCCATTCATTTAGGCATATTTTGTTTTATACACAAATTTCTTTTATACGGTGTATAAATCCTTTTACTTTTACGCTTATTCAAAAAGAATATTTTTTTTACAAAGCATATTACTAAATGACAAAAGGAATGTTTTTTGTCGTACGTATGCGGTGACAACGACTTCTCCGCCACCGTGACCATTATTTGAGTTGCGGCTTCCTCTACAAGCCATAACCTATCTTTTTTTTAAATGAAAAATAAATACCATGTATTACTTTTCTTTTATTTTGGAATTGAAAATGGTTTTCATAATGTTTTTATTATATCAATGTGTTGTATTGATATATTGTGATTTAAATGTGGAAATGTTATGTTTCCTTTATGCATGTTTTGCATGACACGATTATGTTATGGTTCTTGGGAATTATTATGAAGACGGGTGGTTCCGTGATAAACTAAGGGCGGGTGAGCCCGATATAGCTCTCCAATGCATTGGGTAACGTAAAGGAGTTAAATGTTAAGGTTTCTCTGAAGATATTTACGGAATATACTGTGATGGTATTCCAAATGTAACCATGAGGGTTACTCCCTACGTAAGAATGTTATGAATGCTTCAAGTTACCTTTATGTCTTATGATTTCTATAATTTATTTATGATTTGATGAGGTGTGTTAAAATCCTTATATTTTATGAGTAAAGTATGATTTCATACATGGAATAATGTTTTCATTTCATACTTTTATATCCCTTACTGAGCTTTTTATGCACATCCCAAGTTTTTGAAATGTTTTTCACAGGACTTAATGTGGAATAGGGTCAAGGATGGGATCAAGGAAAAATCATGCTATCTAAAACATGGAACTAGAAATGTTTCTTTTTAAGAGTTTTTATTTTATGGAAACTTAGTATAAGTGTCTACTTTTTAATATTTTGATATGTAATAGTTATGTCTTAATTCTATAAAACTCTAAACCTGAAAAGATCCTCAATGTGAATTATTCATTTAATTCAATATTAATTAAGGTTTAAGGCCGAGGCCTTATATATATAATGATAATAATGTTATTAATATCTTATTTACTAATTATATAGATTTTTATTATCATTATTGGTGGCTAGAAATTGAAAATTAATCACATCTCTTTGTGGAGATGGGGGGTCGTACGTACACACGAGCAATGATATCATTCCATTAACGCGTGAAATGGTAAGTAATTGGATTTTATATTAATTATAAATAATAAATATCATTTCATTTATATGAAATATATTAATTAAATTTATCCTAATTACTTTCTATTGAAATCATAATTGAAAAACGAATCACATTGCTTAATGAGGTGGTAGTCCGCCATACACATGAGTGACGTTATCCAAATTTAAATTACATGAAAATTAAGAAGATATACGTGATATTATAATTAATTTTTTTAATAATATCATAAATATTATATATATATATATATTAAATAAACCATTATATACGATCATGAAATTATTTGACGGAAAAGGAGTTACATCGGTTCGTGATGTGATAGACTTCCGTACATAAGAACAATGATTTTGTTTCTCATTTGATGGAGGAGGAGATAGATAAATATTATACCATCAATGTAATAACATATCAGTATATGAGATATAATATATTTATTATATTCAATGTTTCATGACTTAATTGAATATGTAAAATGAATAAATAAAACGAATGATCTTCATTAAGACAATTACCTTCTCTTATAGAAACATAATTTGGATATCCACTTAAGGAACATAAGTTTGGTATTCGTGGAATAACAGTAGATATTTAATAGTTATAAGTATGTTAAAGAGATATAATTTCAGTTTTTGGTCAACAAAAATGGATTTATAGGTGTGAATAAGTGTAGGGAGGGAGTAGCCTGTTATAAGTAGGGGAGACAATACACATGGATTTTTTAAAAGAATAAAGTGTGTGCATGTTTTTTACTTTAAAAAATGATAAAAAATGAGAAATTATTTATCCTTGGAAATTATAATGTTTAATTATGTACATACAATGGGTTTTAGACAATTTTTGGTCATTTTTAACTTTTATCTTCTTAGTTTAGCCTTTCGTAAACCCGTTTTTACTTTAAAAGTTATAATTAGTTTTTACTGCTTTTACTATTCATAATGTTCAGATAATTAAGTTTGCCTTATTAGATAAAACAAACTATTATACTTAAAAATATCCAATCCATTTTTACACATTAAATTCATATAATTGGAATAATTTAGTTTAAAATTAAACTAGTAGATGCGATGAAAAAGTGGTTTTCCAAAGTAAAAAACATTCAAAAGTTCAAGAAGTTTTTATTTCAAAATTCCATATAAAATTGATTCCAATGACCTAAATTAGATAATTTTATTATAATTGTACTAATTTTACATTAAAATAAATTTATAATATTTTTTAATCCTAAAAAGTATTTATATTAAAATGCATTTTCAATAAAAATCAATACTTTTCTCTATTCATCAAAAAATTAAACTTTTCATGAAATTATAAAAAATTATCCCAAAGAAAAATTTGAGATGTATAGTTAAAAAAGTAATTTTATTTTAAAAAATAAATTTTCTTAAAGTGGTAAAAATTTATTTTAAATTATGCTTGCAATGCACAACTAAACCCTCTTTTAAAAAAAAATAGTTTTTCAAAAAACATTTCTTTTCATTCAAATGATTTTTATTTTATTTATAGTCCATATATATCCATTGATTTTTTTTATAAAAGTGTAAAAAATATAATTTTAATAATTTATTTAAACATATTCATACCCTCCAACTTAATGGATAGGTTATAATGATCATGTTAAATAATAAAATTTTAATCGAGTATCGTGTTTGGTTTACACCATGTGTTGTGTGAATCATAATTTATTGAAGAGAATGAATTTAAATAAATATATAATAATTTCTTGGTGTATTATATTGTATTCTAATATTGGTGTTTCATGTCATATATGAAATTGAAGATGATGTTCCTACTTTAAAATCTCGAGGCATTACTTTCTGCCCCCTTAAATAAATTGTGTCCTTGAAATTTACTCTTGATCTCTGTAATCAAAGGTTTGAATTTTGAAAATAAATTTGTTGTCAAACCACATCATAAAATGGGTTAATAAAACATCCTCTAAATAATAGAGAAAGGGAAGTATAATGTCCATCTTAAAAATACATACTAGGTTTCCAAATATAAGAACATTAGTAGAAAGTGAAGATATAGACATGGAATAGAAGTGTAAATAATTACAGAGATTGGTAGAGATCATTGATAAAAAAAGTGAATTATAAATTTAAAGTTAATGACATAGAAAACATAAATATATGATGATTTAAAAGACCATTATATTTATCAGATATGAAGGTAGTAGGATAACATTATTTTTTTAAGATCACTGTTCCTAATGTTGAGGAATTACTTTACTATCTTGACTATGAACATAAAGAAATATAATTTCTTGATATATTTCTATTTTATAAGCAAAATTTTATACCTTGGTTGTTCTTCGATCAATTTACACATCATATCTTACTCAAAGAAATAAATTCCCAAAAATTAATTTTTTATGCATGAATGATTAAAATAAAATTTTAATGGATCATAAGATCCACAAAAGAGAGAAGAATATTTCCATATATAACTGAATATTTTTGAAAACCAATATTGTTAGCACATGTTATAAAATATAATACATTAATATCTAAACTTAATTAGTAACTACAATATTTTATAAAAAATATTTATCTTTCATATCATAATAAAATCAATGATATATTAACCAGACCATAACTTAGGATAGTGGTAGGCATAACACACTTATCTCACATTGGTTATGGGATCAAGCCCTATAGTCTTGCTAGATGCAATGGGTTGTCACCCAATTAAAGACTTGTCCATTTTCTCAAACCATATTAGTATAATTCTTATAACATTAACAAAGTGTAATAACCTATAATTACCTCAACATTAAGGATAATATAAACCCTAAAGCTTACTAATACCTTTAAACTTATTCCCACCAAATCCAAGTTCATTATTACATAAATAACATTTTCAATAAATCATTTACTAAACCAACGGTTTATATCGCTATAAATGTCTCCTGGAATATCATTAATCTTAGTAGACACCCATCACATTAAACCCAAAAATGAGTGTTTAGTAATTGGAACTTATGATCAATTTTAAACTCATAAAACCATGATGATATCTATAACTCTTATGTTAATGAATACATATATGATTATAAAATTTAACACGATACTTAGATTCTTCTTGAGTCTTATAACCAAAATATTATTTGTAAAAATACTTCTACAATTTCATTCTTAAATCCCAATACATAAATACTTATAATTTATATTTCAATATATTTCATTCCTTGATCTAGGGGTTAACCTTTAGAAGAGGTCACTGACTCAGATAATTCCCAGGTTCACTAGATTAAGAAAACGATTATAAATATATACTTTGGATGAAATTTATTTCCTTTCCTCATACTCTTAATTTTTCCTTGACAATTCAATAAATTATTCCCTTATTTTGCACACATAAATTTTTTTCCTATTCATTGGATACACTTTTTTGAGGATCTCTTTCCACATTTTTGACATAAATAAATTCAATCGATCATTACTTCATGGTCTCAACCACTCGAGCTCTAAGAACACTCCATCCTTATATTCTATAGTGAGTCTAAGAGTTTGTTAAGGTATAGGTTATTAATCTTATTTTAGTACAACTGGTTTATAACAAATCATGATATATTTAAATCCTATAATAATCCAATTTTTTTTCTCATAGTCAACAAATTTTCCTTCATATTTAATGTTAACACGATTCCTTTAGGTTCCATCCATTGACTAAAACCAAAAATCATAGTTTGAGAAAAAATAATTATAGTTGAAAACCATATAATATTTTATAGGATATCTAAATAATGAAACCTTATTTTCAATCTAAGACACCTTATATTTATCATAGGTCACTCATTATCACCATCTATTCAAATCCTTTATAGTGGATAGTAAAGAAAATGTGAATTTTTCAAAGCATATCCCCTGGTAAAGTCAAACCAGGTGCGCAGTAAGGCTCATTATCATGTAAAAGGCAATACTTAAGACAATTATAATGCACCTTTTAAGATTTATTACCCTTATATGCATTTTTTGAGAACCAAATACACTTGTAGTATCCATACATAGATTTATTTCTAGAATAAATCACATAATCTATACCTTACCAAAACTTTAGGATGTTCTTCTATACTCATTCCCAAAGTCCATCATAGGCTTAGGTTCACTAATCTATGTTTTCCTAAATATAGTTTCTATGTTTTATAAAAAAATCTCTGATACCAACTATAAAAACCTTGATACCAGCAGCCCAGACCATGTGGTTACCTTACTGCTTTGGGAAAAGATAAAATTGATCTCATCCCGAAGGACCATATAGTTTAGTAGTCTTTGTAAACTAGATACATACTTGAGTCTTGCATTGTATTTGAAAACAAAAAATATAATATAATATTTTTCAAGAATATCATTATTCCATCTAGTATATCTTTGCATATCATTCATAGTACACTTCTTAGATTCTAGGGAAAAGAAGAAAAATAATGGGGGGATTAGATACTCAGTAAGAGTTACATAAAACATAATATACCATTAATCAATAAGTATAATAAACACATCGAGTTAAATAACTAAAAACATTCCATTAAAATAGTTTAATTTCATGAATAGATAAGTATTAATCAACATGTAAATGTAAATACCTGAATACATAATCCATTTAATCAATAAATTGATAATGAAATGAATCCATAGATAATATAAATGTGAAAATATCATGGATAATAATAATAACTGAATTATCAATTAAGGAAATTATTAATTGTTAGATGTTATTATTGGTGAGCATATGTTGTTTCAATAATACTCTATATTTTTATAATGATTTTGATGCGCATAAATACTCTTATTTGTTATTATTATGATTTTCCTTTTAGTATATTTTAGGAAATTAATATTTTTTATATTCCCAATTTTGGAATAATATTAAAGCATATGATTCACATGAAATATTTTTCAAAATGTTCGATAAGCTATTCAGTGTGTCCTGGAAACACTGTTCATATCATACATTTGAGAGTGTAGCTTAAGGATTATATCCTACGTTTATTTTACAGGAGTTCAGAAAAGTATGGTTCATCAAACTTACATTTGGAAGGAACCTTAATTTTTTTATATGAGATAATTATAGATGAATAACCTTACGCAAGTATGGTCCCTTATGTTTTCTTCAAAAAAGTATGGATCATCACCCCTACTTTTGTAATGAACCTTACATTTTATCCAAATGTTTGGATCATATACCTTATGTTATGAAGGAAATAAAATTATGGATGATATACCATATGTTTTAAAGTCGATGAAAAAAGTATGGATCATAATCCTTGCATTTGTAGTCAACCTTATGTTTGGAATCCTATGTTTGAATTCATCAAGTTTCAGAGATTTGAAATTGCAACTCTATCTTACAATGGTCGTTTGCGGAATATCAGGTTGATTTCAAGCTATATTAGAATCTCAATTTTAAAACGCATATTTGAATGATTTAAATCCATTTATAAATAATTTAAAGGATCAATTTAGGAAGAGGATTTTGTGCCTATTATTAAGTGAAGTTATGACTTCTCGGTTAATCAAATATTTGAATATCGTAATCTGTCAGGTGACTTTTGTGGATCTAAATTTATGAATAAGGTGCTCATCATTATTCTATATATTATGTGTATCTGAATTATTTTGATTACATGGGTGATATGATATGTCTTGAATTCGTGGTTATTAAAAAATTAAAATCTAGAGATATTGGAGTTTAAAAAAACAGAGAATCACCAATTATTTAAAAATATCTCTTATAGATCTATTTCTACAAAGAATGACCAGATTTTATCTTTTATATGAAAGAGAAACATTGAAGATTTACTTGTTCTAAATTAGAGATTTATGATAAATCTACTACTCATTTATTGAAGAATATATTTCAAGATCAAATTGTAACCAAATTGATTCAGAACTACTCTTACCTGAAGAACAACCTTTCTAAATATGAAAATCATTTTACTATCAGTTGGGTACTACTGTAACTATGAAGTTAAATTAAAAAGTATTTATCAAAACAATACTATTCTATTTTGAGTATCAGCATCTTACACTATGTTTTTTTGATAATTAATGTGTTTAGAACCATAAGGCTCTGTTTTAGCCTTAATTTGTAAAGGTGTCAACTACATTCACTCAGTTGTAGATGGTCTCGTGAAAAGAGAACCGACTAGTGAAGATCACTGTGCTCTTCGAGAAGAGCATTGGTAGAGTGGACCAGGGAATCTTTATTCCCAAAACCACTATAAATATTTGTGTCCAGATATTTGTTTTTTTCACTGCATAAACAATATGATAAAGATAAAAGAAAATAATTGATTTTCATTAGGATTTCTTGAGACGTTTTGAAAAACACAATTCACCCAACTCTTGTGTATATTTCATATAACCCAATCCAAAAATTTGTATCAGAGGTTGAGCATTTTTTGTTAAAGCTATAGCAAGCTGAAAGTAAATGATTATACAGATAACTCAATAGCTAATACATGATAGGTAATGACAATGATTCGAGCTCCGTACTTCAATCGTGAAAACTATGGATGTTTTAAATCGATTGTGATCATGTACCTGAAGAATCTTAGATAGAGATTCTACTAAAAAAATATTACTCCTTATGAAATTCTAGAGAAATATGAAACATGGAGTGCAACTATTAAAGCAGAGTATAAAATAAATTAAAAATCTATGAATGCTATCATCTATAGTTTAGGAAAATATGAATTTAATTGAGTATTTCAAGTCTTGACTACTTATGAGATGTGGCAGACAATTGCATTTTCTTGTGAAGGAACTGAAAATGCCAGACAAATGAGGTATGCTATAGCAAAGATAAAATTTTATACATTTATAATGATTGATGGTGAAAGCATCACTCAAATGAATGGAAGGCTCAAAAAGATATTCAAAAACATCACTACCTTGGGATATCCTATCAACCAACTAGATCAAGCCTTAAAAGTACTAAAAGTACTACCAACCCAATGGAATGGGATATTGGTAGCTATTAGGAAATCATCACCAGTTAAAAATATAAATATGAGAGAATTCATTGGAACCCTAATGATGCATGAATCTGAGATGGAAGATGAAGATAATGAGAATAAGTTATTGATAAAAAGAGAAAATACTTCTATGAAAGTTACATCTAGGAAGAAGAGTAGAAATATGAAACAAGAGATCAAAAATGAATAATTTTCTAACTCATCTAATTCAAAAATAGAAATGGAAAAAATGTCCCAAAAATTCAGAAAATTTTATAAGAAGAAGAAAGGATTTAGAAAGTCCTAGAAGAAATATGAGAAATTTCCAAAGGAAGTTAGATGATATGTATGAAAAAATGGGCAACAAGAGACCTGACTGTCTTCTGCTAAAAAAGAGAAAACAAAAAGTTTTTTTTAAATAATACTAATTATGAGAAGAAATATAAGAATCGCACTGAAAGCTACATGGAGTGTTTTTAAAGACGCCAACATCTCGTCAAATTTTGACTCAGAAAAAGAATAATCAAATCTAAAAGAAAACATGTGCTTCATGGCTAAAGATAATGAGGTATAATCTTATTACTCTTCCAATTATGATACAGAACCTAGATATTCAAATGAAAAATGGGTATCCTACTGTAACATGCTAGAAGAATGATATGATTCCTTATTAAAAAATATTCATAATAAAATTTTAGGATAAAGTGACACTTTGCTAAAACAACATCAAGAGTTAATTGAGAAATATAACTCATCTAACAAAAACAGTGCAGATCATGAAACTAAGATAAAAAAGATACAAGAAGATATAAAAACCTACAAAATAACATATCCCTTTTTTAGGCAAGGAGAAAATACCTTAAATGAAATTCTTCATAAAAATTTAATTAATAAATAAAGATACAGAATAGGCAGTAAAGGTGATAAACCTAAACTGTACAAAAACTATTTTGTTCCAAATACAAAAGGTGTAATTTGAAACTACTGTGGAACAAAAGGATATAAAACTTGAAACTGTTATTTAAGAAATACCCAAATTACTGGAATTAAAAAGTCCTTTATTTAAAACAGCATATTTAAATCAAATGATTATAGAAAAATAATGAAAATCTAGATTCCTAGATTATTTCTACCTGACACTACTGGACCCAATAGAATATTGGCATAAAAACCATTGTTTAAATTCCTTCATAGAAAGAATCTCATAGAATTAGAAAAGAAATATGGTACATGGATAGTGTTTTCTCTAGGAATATAAGTTGAAACTCATCATTCTTTAAAACCTTAACTCAAAAGGATGGTGGATGAGTCACCTTTGGGGAGAATTCCAAAGGAAAAATCGTTGTCATTGGAACTTTTGGAGATCTAGAAGTTATCTCAATCAATAAAGTACTTTTTGGACAAGGATTGAAACATAACATGATAAGTTATTCTCAACTTTGTGATGATGGTTATTGTGTTGTTTTTTTAAACGACCATTGTTCTGGTTTTAAAGATAAATTACTTAAATTTAGATAACTCAGAACTGAAAATGTTTATACCCTAGACTTAAATTCCTCATTGGAACAAAAAGTAAATTTTCTAACTGCTAAAATAAATGAATACTAGATATGGTATAGAAGACTTGGACATTGTAGTGTTTATGTTCTACGTAAGTTTTATAAGAAATAATTAGTCTCTTATTTACCTTTTCTTAAATTTGATAGTGAAAGATTATATGATACAAGTCAAATTGGAATGAAACATAAATCATTCTTCAAATCAATTAAAAAAATGCTACATCTAAACCTTTATAACATATCCGTATGGATATTTTTTGACCTTCAAGAGTAGAAAGTTTGGCTGGTAAATTATATGTATATGTTTTAATTGATGACTATTCTATATTTTCTTGGATATATTTTATAAAATATAAAAATAGAATCTTTGACTATATTTTAATGTTTTTGGAAACCTGTTCAAAATGAAAAAGATTTTAAAATAATTTTACTATGAAGTGATCATGGTGGAGAATTTGAGAATCATGAATTCAATTCCTTATACTCAAATATAGGAATTAAACACACATTCTCTGAACAAAGAACACCTCAAAAGAATGTAATTTTTAAATGACGAAATATAGTTATTCAAGAAATAGATAAGAGTATGCTAAATGAATATAGTCTTCATACCTATTTCTGGGTATAACCTATAATCACAACCTTTTATATAATGAATATAGTTTTAATCAGACCAATTTTCCAAAATACACACTATGAACTTTGGAATAACAAAAAAACTAAAGTAAAATACTTTAAAGTTTTTGGATACAAGGTTTACATCTTGAACACCATGTACAATCATGGTATGGTTGGTCCAAAATATGATGAAGGAATTATCTTAAGATATTCTTCTACCTCTAAATATTATAGAGCTTTTAATAAGAAGTCAAGTATTATTGAAGAATCGGTTCATTTGAAATTTCATGAATCTGAACCTTTTGAAAAAATGAAAGATCAAAATGATTAATTTGACCCTAACGATAACATGAATCTTAAAAATCTAAAAGATGATTTTGAAAATGATATAAACAAAATTCATTTCAGTTTAGAAGAACATGTCACTGATGAACCTAATAGTGTTTTACTTATACAATCTAAAACTCTGAATAATCACCCTTTAGAAATAGTTATAGGATACAAAGACACAGGAATAAAAACTAGAAGAAATATAGAGAATCTTGTTGAGTTTTCAACCTTTCTATCTCAATTAGAACCTATGTAAATAGAAGAATCCTTAGTTGATGAAATTTGGATAATACCAATGCAATAAGAACTAAACCAATTTAAAATAAATGATGTTGGGAAATTATTTAAAAGACCAAAAAACTATCATTTTTTGGAACCAAATGGGTCTTTAGAAATAAACGAGATTATCAAGGAGTTATAACTTGAAATAAATAAATACTAGCAGCTAATGTATATAATTTGGAATAAGGTATAGATTATGATGATACCTTTTCCCCTATAGCTATATTAGAATCTACTAGAATCTTTTTAGCATATACATCTCATATAAACTTTAAATTATTTTAGATTGATGTTAAGTCCTACTTTAAAAGTTTTATTTAATAGAGGATGTATATTTTGAGAAACCTTCAGGTTTTGAAGATTCTCCAAAGCTAGACTTTGTTTTAAAACTTAATAAAGTCCTTTATAGCCTTAAAACATAACCTAGATCTTGGTTTGAAAGATTAAGTTCTTTTTTTTTAAAAAAGATTTTATTGTTAATATGTAAAATCCATCACTTTTTAATAAAAATATATATTCTAATATTCTATTGGTTCAAATTTATGTTGATGATGTAATTTTTGGGTTAACAAATAAAAAACTTTATTATGAGTTTTCAAACTTAATGTAAATATAATTTGATATGAGTATTTTAGGAGAACTAAATTTCTTTTTAGGACATCAAATTTATGAAAAATATTTTGGAAATGTTTTGAATCAATGTAAATACATTGCTTATTTACTATATAAATTTGGACTTGAAAACAACAAGAAATATACAACTCATATGTTTACTAATATAAAACTTGATTTAGATGAAATTGGAAAACTAGTAGGCAACAAGTTATATAGAGTTATAATTATTAGTTTATTATATCTTACTTCTAGTAGGCCAAATATTATGTACTCACTATGTATTTGTGCAGGATTTTAATCAAATACTAAAGAATCTCATCTTACAGTTATCACAAGAATTTTTAGATATTTAAAAGGAGCTATTTTTTCAATCTCTTTTTTATCCAAAAACCTATGATTTTAATTTAATTTCATACTCAGGTGCTGATTTTGGAAGCTGTAGATAATATAGAAAAAGAACCTTAGGTACCTGTCACTTTTTAGGAAAATATTTAGTGTCATGGTCTTTTAAGAAACAACAATTAGTTTCTTTGTCAACAGCTGATGTAGAATATGTATCTGTAGGCAGTTGTTGTACACACATTTTATGGATTAAAAACACTCTTATGGACTTCAGACTAAAATTTGATAATATATTTATTTTATGTGACAGTACAAGTGCAATATATTTTTCAAAAAACTATATTAGTTATTCTAGAACTAAGCATATTGATATTAGACATCATTTTCTAAGAGACCATGTTGTTAAAAATGAAATCTTTATAGAATTTATAAGTACTAAGTTTCAATTAGCTGATATTTTTACTAAACCACTTCCCACTACAAGTTTGATTTTATTAAGTGGGAGTTATGTTTATTTAATTTTAAATAAATTTTATTTTAATTTTTAATTCTATTTATTTTTAAATAAATTTTTTTAATCTTATTATTATTTGATCTTTTTTTATTTTAAATTGTTCACTATATAACGATTTAGTTAGTAATCATTTAAATAAGTTAGGCTTTTATTTTTTTATGTAATTAATTTATAATATTTCTCATATGGTTTAATTTATTTTAAATTAGTTAATATTATTATGTACGTAATGAAACGAGAATCAAGGCTCTGTTAGAGCCCGTTTTGAATCTCGAAAACGCTCATTTTCTCAAAACCTTTCAAACTACGAAAACCCTTCACTTCTTTAATCTTCCTTTTATAACACCTTAGAAACCATGTAACCCCAAAACATTAGAGATTTTCAACAGAAATATCAAAAAAAATGAGAATTGCAGAATGCAGACCCAGTGATGTGAAGCATCAATGTTCGACTGGACAGAAAATCCTTGTGGGAAAATTCATTAATCAGGAATGGTTGTATCAGACGAATCTTATGTTGAAACAAATGTTATCCTTTGGAGGTATTGAAACGACATTTAGTGAGGACTATACTGAATTTTTGTATGAAGTTGAGTTGAGAAGTTTCCTTAAAACTAATCAGTTTAGTATGGGTAATACAGCCGATTTTATTGTTGTGAAGATCAAAGAGAGGGAGCTATCGATCTCTTTTATTGAAATAGCAAAGATCTTAAACTGCCCTCATGAGGGTGTTTTTCATTTTTATCTCAATTCAATCAGGGATAGTAATCATAAATCTGTGGATATCATGTATTTTTTGTTTGGTTCTACTAACATTAAGAAAATTTTGGTTAAATATTTTGAACCATACCAGAAAATTTTGGTTAAGTTTATTCATACCGGGATATCCCCAAGGATGTTTGAGATAGAGAAGATTATTTTTCTAGATATGTATATAATGTTTCTATTTTTATGTCACATAATAATGAATTTTCTAGGATATATGATTAAATATTTGAATTAATTATTTCAACTTGAGGTTCGAATATATTTCTATCCTTATGGAATATTTATTTCAAAGTTGTTGTTTAAGAAAGATATGGTAAGATTGATTGATGCAAGAGTCAGATGTCATCATAGTAATGTGTTGATTTCTGGAACTTTGAAAAGGCTTAGATTTTTTGGGAGCATTGTAAAAGGTAAAATCATGATTGTTGGAGGCGATGAGCATCAGGAATTTGCTCAGGGGGAGCAACCTTAAAAATCTAAATAAGGTATGGATGAATCCAGAACATGGGAAGTTTAAAAGATATCATTAAGAATCAGATTTAAAATAGAAGATGAACCTGCTGATGAAGAATGTCAGAGATGAATTATAATTCAAGGAAAAGAACATTTAGTCATGAACCTATGGCAGATAAAATTATTGAAACAAGAGATCTTTTAAGTTATAAGTTTGTGCGAGAATGTATTCAATAAGAAATACAAGAGAAAGTTGTTTCTCAAGAATAAGTGAGAGTTTTGCCACAGGATGTGGTAGAGACAAGAACTAAGGACGTACCTTAGATTGAAAAAACTCAAGCAATGGAAATTATATATTAATCTGTGGCTCGGATTGACTATTTACATCAGATTCAAGAAATGATTCCAGAAGAAATTTCTTAGGATGAGCACTTATCTTTGGATGTTGAGATTGAAGATCAACATGTTCAAGAACATTTCTTTGAAATTCAAACAGAAGTACTGAATGAATATTTCTAGTTGAATGTTTTGGAGAAAAATTAGTTGAATAACCAGTGGATTAGGATGAAGAAGAGAAATCATATTCTCAATCTTTACCAGTGATCTTGGTAAATCCAGTTGTGAATCATGCACAAGATGCCTATGATTTTATGTCGTATCATGTTGAGGAAAATTTCATAAAATTTAACAGATCCAAAGTAGAAAATTCTTCTTTAAGAAACGAATTAGAGAAAGAGAAACTGAGAGTTCAACATATAAAATACAGTTCTATTTCTAAGAAAGAGGTTGATGTTTTTAAAAAGGAATTGCTGGAAGAATTTGATAAATTAAAATTTAAGTTGTATTGAAATAAGATTTCGCAAAACTAAAACCTTTTATGGAGAAACAATTTGAAACTATCACTGGAATTCAAGCAAGTACATCAGTTACTTCGCTTGATTTGATCAAAAGAATCCAAGACATTGCAACTGTAATGAGAAACATGAATGATATGTTGCAGGATTTAAAGTGTAATAGTGATCCTTTGTCTCTTCTGTTGGACAATCAGAAACATCTTTTTGATCATCTTACCTCAACTGAACCAGGTATTAGAGAATTACTGATCATATTCACAGAGAAAATCAATTATTTTATGGACAAGGAATAAATAATTCCTAATTTTTTCCCGGTGAACCTATTTGAAGATATTTATTTGTCTCATTAAGGAAGAGATCTAATCATTCAGCTCAGAGATGGTGTTATAAAGAGATTAAGGTTATAGTTCACAGAGTTAAATGATATTATTCAGAATCGCTGAGATACCCTTTTCCAACCTTTATCCCAACAACCATGATTCCGGATCATTCATGTACTTGTATATTGTTTTATCAATGAAATTTCCCATTTATCAAGTTTTATGGTTTTTTAAATTGGTTTATGTTAGAATTCCTAAAAAACTGGATTCGTTTATTGATAAATAGGTTATCATAACATTTACTTACAAGTTCATTACTACATTACATGTGTTATATTATTTATTCTATCCTTATTTTTTATATCAAAAAAGGTGGAGAACTTTGGATAAACACAAGATAAACACAACATTTTATAAAGGAATAGAAATTTGATTTTGAATCTTTGAAGAGAAATTTGGATAAACAAGTATTATATATTTCCAAAGAGGTATTTGGAAGTAAAAATTTTATTTTTTTATTATCATTGAAAAATTATAAATTATATGTAAATAATTTTATAGGTCTTGTGATCATCTGAAAGGGGGAGATTGTTGAGCATGCATTGTTTCAACAATACTCTATATTTTTAAGATGATTTTGATGCTCAAAAATACTCATATTTGTAATTATAATGATTTTAGTTTAAGTATATTTCAGGAAATTAACATTCTTTATATTACCAATTTTGGAATAATATTAAATCATATGATTCGTGTGAAATATTTGTCGAAATATTCTGGAAGCTATTCATCATTTCCTGGAAACACTATTCATATCATATGTTGGAAGGCATAATATAAGGATTATATCCTACATTTATTTTATGGGAGTTTTGAAATGTATTGTTTATCAACCTTATGTTTGGAAGGAACCTTACGTTTGTTATATGATAAAAGTATAGATGAAGAACCTTTCTTAAGTATGGATCCTTACATTTTCTTCACAAAAGTATGGATCATCCACCCTAATTTTGTAATGAACCTTCCATTTTATCAAAAAGTTTGGATTATATACCTTACATTCTGAAGCAATGAAAATAATGGATCATATACCATACATTTGAAATTTGATGAAAAAAGTATGGATCATCAACCTTACATTTGAAATCGACCTTACGTTCGGAACCCTTTTTTTAAATTCTTCAAGAGTCAGAGATTAGAATTTGAGACTCTATCATACAACGATCTTTTGCTGAATATCAAGCTGATTTCGCGCTATATTTGAAGCCCAATTTTAAAGGGAATCACTTACTGAATTAAAGACATTTAAAAGTAATTCAAAGGATTGATTTAGGAGGAGGATTTTGTGCCGATTATTTAGGGAAGTTATGACTGCTATGTTATTCAAATATTTGAATATCTCAATCTGTTCAATGACTTTTCTGGATCTAAATATATAAATAAGGTGATCACCTTTATTATATATATTCTGTGTATCTAAATTATGTATATTACATGGGTAAAACGTTATCTCATGAATTCACAGTGATTACAAAATTCAAATCTGGAGATATTTGAGTTCCAAAAAAACATAGATTCACTGATTCTTTAAAAAGATCATTTACAGATCTCTTTCTATAAAGAATGACCAGATTTTTTCTTTTACCAGAAAGATAAACATTGAATATTTACTTGTTCTACATTTGATACTTATCATGAATCTACTGCTAATTTGTTGCTGAATATATTTCCAGATCAAATTGCAACTGAATTGATTCATAACTACTATTACCTAAAGAACGAATTTCTTAAAGATGAAGATCCATTTACTGTTTTTTTCGTACTTCTGTAACTGTGATGTTCAATTGAAAAGTATTTATCAAAATAATACTCTTCTATTTTGAGTACCGGAATCTCATACTAAGTTGTTTGATTGGTTCTGTGTTTAGAACAAAAAGGCCCTGTTTTAGCCATAATATGTAAAGGTGTCAACATCTTACACTTAGTTGTGGATGGTATCATGAAAAGAGGAAAAACTAGTGAAAATATCTAATCTCATGGAGAAGAGAGTTGGTGGAGTAGATTAGGGGATCTCTGTGCCCCAAACTACTATAAATATTTGCGTACTGATATTTGTTTATTTCTGCTGAATAAACAATCTGATAAAGATAAAAGGACAGAATTAATTATCATCAAGATTTATCGAGATGTTTTGAAAGACACAATTCACACCCACCCTCCTCTTTTTTATATTTCATATAACTATATCCAACAATTATCTCAGGCATCATTATACCTTTACTATCAAGACCTTTCAGAATATAATTTAAAATTGATGGGTATATACACCCTAGAAACCCATTTAACTAAGGGTAGCCAACTAATTTATCTAATAAGACTACCTATTAATATTGGGAATATATATAATAGGACCCACCCATATCTTAATTTCCAAATAATTCTTCATATTTCAAATAATCAATTCAATTAATGAAAATTTTTCCCTTTCGTCAGATATCCATATCAAGTAAAGAATATGGATTTATCAATATTCCCTCAGATAATAAAATAAAATAAAATATAGAACACTGTATATATAAATTATATACGGTTTAAGAAATAAATATATCCATGATAAATAATATAGTTATTTAGGGTAAATTTAATTTCTAATGATCATAAGAAAGTGAATATTTTTAGGGAAATTAGCGACTATAAAAAATGAATCAATAAAGTGTATGTCAACAATTTACTTGGAAAAAATGAGCATAAAGCATCCATATTTTTAATAATTATAGAATTAATATGACACATACCTAGTGGATTATATATAATATAAAGGGGTTTTCCCATTAAGGAATAGAAATACCATAAAAATTCTATTAAAAACATTCTCGAGGAAAATATCATTTTCTCACATTGAAAATATTTTTAAAACCAAAATTTGAAAAAAAAGATATTTAAAAGAATTGTATTTGGAAATAAACTTTGAAACATATAAATTATCCTTTAAAACAAAGAGTGTTCATGATAGTAGAAAATTCCATACATGTCATACATGTAAAAACAAATATTTGTTCCACATTTTTAGCAACTGAAAAATGGGCCTTGTTTGGAAGATGACTTTAATATTCCTTTTAAAACATTTTATAAAAAGTAAAGAGTGGGTTTAAATTTCATTAAACAATAATTTGAAGATTTTTTTAAAAAATGTTAGTTTTTTTGGAAAAATAGTTTTTGGAAGAAAATTGATTTTCGTTCAAAGGGATAAATGAATTCAGGTTTTATTTAAAAAAATTCTAAATAATTTTAACTAAGAAATAGTAAAATAGTTATACCATTATTTGAAAAATTCATGAATACATAATGGATAATAAAATGAAAGGTATTTATTATAGATTTATCAAATAATTTTATTCAATATAAATTAAAGCATAAAGAATCTCGATTAAAATGAGATTGTGAAATAAATCCTTACAAAGACCATAATGTTGAATTGATAATTAACCAATGAATACATTTTGTGTATAAAATTTAAAAACACATAAAAAAATTTGATATAAAATTTAATATATTCAAAATTTAATAAACACATAATCCTAGAAAATTAAATATAATGGAGAAGTAATATAACCCAATGAAAAGAAATAGAGTTATAAAATTATTTAGCACTTCATAATTTTAAATTCAAGCTCCCTTGGATGTAATAATTCAAATATAAACATAAATACCATTAATTATTAATGAATAGTGATATAATATATAAAATTATATTTATATAAACTATAAAAAATAAATTAGGTACATGGCCTTACAAAATGCCTCAATGAAGAGAAATTGAGATGAAGTCCCATTCTATATGATTCGTTCTTGTTGAACATTATTTAACATCCTATATCATGGTTTTAATAATGTTATTAATTTATAACATAAACATATTCATATTTATAATATCAAATATGATCCTCTCATAACCTTTTACCACTTTTTTGTTCATAATATTTCTTTATATTCATTGTTTTGGGTATTAATTACCTAGTTTTATCATGCGTGTTTTATCATGAATGTTCAATTTATTGTACATAGGATATCGAAGAATCATCTCAATAATGATAATAATTTTATTAATATCATATTAACTCATTAGATACGTCTTTAGAATCATTTTTGTAGACTGTACATGTAAAATGAATCACATCACTTCATGCAGATGGTAGGTCGTATGTACGAATGAACGACTATATCATTCCATTAATGAGTGAAAGGGTAAGGAAGATGATAGTAAATTAATTTTAAATACTCAATATCATGTCATATTTATCCAATATATTCACTAAATTTATCTTTATTTGTTTCAATATAATGCGTAAGTGAAAAATGAATCACATCTCTTCACGAGACAGTTGTCAGCCGTACACACAAATGACATTATCAAAATTTAATAGATGTGTAATTTAAGAAGAAATATGTGATATTATAATTAAATAAGTATAATAATTACATATATATTATATATATATATACTTTAAAAGAATCATTTTATGAAATCAGGAGATGTGATGATGTAAAACGAGTTACATTGGTTCATGAGGCCGTATTTTGCCGTATACACGATCGATGATTCTATTTCGTATTTGATGGAGGATATGGATAAATATTATACCATCAACATAATGAAAAATAAATTTATTTTAGATATTAATTTTATTATATTGGATTTTTTAAGACATAATTTATGTTGTAAAAATATGAAATAAAATAAAAGATCTCCATTAAGAAAATAACTTTCTCATGGAGAAGCTTGCTTTGGATCTCCGCTAAAGGACCCTAGGGGTGCTCATTTGGAAATACCAGAAGCTCTAGAATGTGTATCAAAATATTAGGGATACAGTTTTCCACATTTTGGTCAATCTAAATGGCTTGATAGTTGAAAATAAGTGAAGGGAGGGAGTGACCGTTTATAGGTGGGGGAAAGGACACAATAGAATCTTTAAAAAGAATAAAGTGAACCTATTTTTTTCATATGAAACATGGAAAAAAATCATCCATTATTAGAAATTTTATTTTATAAGGCCTAAATATCTCTATCCAATAGATTTTTGGTAAGTTTATGTCATTTTTAACTCTTATATTCTTAGTTTAACCCCTTGTAAAATCGTTTTTACCTTAAACATTATTAATTTTTACTACTTTTACTATTTATAATGGTAAAAAATTAAGTATAAATTATTATATATTATAAATTATGATAATTAAAAATATTTAATCCATTTTTAAAATTAAATTTTAAAAAGTGTCATAATTCAGTTTAAAATTAAACTCACAATTGCGATGAAAAAGCGGTTTTCCAAAGTAAAAACATTAAGAAGTTCAACAAATTTTTATATAAAAAATGAATATAAAATTGATTCCAATGGCATAAATTAGTTAAAGTTTAATATAAATGAATTAATTTTTCTTTAAAACAATTTAAAATATAATTTAACCTTGTAAATTATTTTAACAAAAATAGAGTTTTCAATAAAAAACAATATTTTCACTATTCATCAAAAAAATTTATCTTTTCACGAATTTCTAAAAATATCACCCTAGTATTAGTTTTAAATTTATATTTAAAAATGAATTTTATTTTTTCAAATAAATTTTCTATAATTGGTAAAAATTAATTTAAATTATATTTGCGAAGGGCGACTAAACTGTCTTTCAGAAAAACATTATTGTTTAGAAAATATTTCTTTTTCTTTAAAATGATTATTATTTTATTTATAATCATTATATATCCATTTAATTCTTTATACATGTGTAAACTATATAATTTTTATAATTTAGTTTGTACAATTTATAATTGATGTTCCAAAGCATCAAATAACAACTGAGAAGGGGGGGGGGGGGGTTGAATCAATTGTTCAATTTTACTAGTTTCAAAACATTTATAAGACATAACCCTTGTAACTTAATACGATTTATTTCCTTGCCAAATTTTAGTAAATACTCATGCATTAAAAAGTTGAAAAGAAAATAAATCACACAAGATTTACAAGGTTTAACCTCAACGTGAAAACCTAAATCCTTACTATAGACACTCTTGTGGGTCTATGGAAATCCACTATTATGAAGAAGTGAATAAAAATTGTTCCAACTCTTGTTATAGACCTTAAATATCCTGATTGGAAATATTATGCTGACTCCCCTAAGTTTACAATGTTTTCTTAAAAAACAATTGTGCCAAAAAAACAATAAAGACTTAGTTAAAACTACTCCACAATTGCTCTGTCCAAATCCTTAATTCGATTTAGATGGATATGATTTTATCAATATGATGAGTCTAGATCTGATTCTCTCTATAGGATGATTCTTGACCCAATTACCTCAATATAATGAGTTTGGATTAGATTCTCTCAATACTATGAGTTTGGTTCTCATTATCTCAATACTATGAGTCTAAATCCAATTATCTCAATATGATAGACTCAATATGATTAATCCAATATCGATCTACAAAACGAAAACTCCTATCAAAATATCAATATAATATTATTTAGCCTGACTGAAAAAATCTGATTGAACGAATATGATAATCTCAATACTATGAACTCAATATGATCATCTAAATATGATCTTGCTCAATCCAGTAAATAAACTTTAATCTGTCTCATCCTCCTCACGATATATCTATTCAGAAATTAATTTTACTTGATTTCTTTAGCAATCTACCTTTTCCTATTACGTGAAAATCTCACTTATAAATGAATTATCTGAGAAATTATTTATAGGTGAATCCGAATTTTTTTTGGAAAACATGGAAACTTTCCCAGAATCCTAAAAATTCAAAAACTATGAAAATATATTGCATTTAAAAATCCAAAATTGTATTATTCAAACATCCTTATATTTCTCTAAGTTTTATGAAAAATTGAATTTTAAGTTTAACATCATAAACTCTTCATAAAAATTTTGGATTTTTTAGGCTTCTTTATAATCAGCTTAATATGATTTCTATTTCTTTCTCAATAAATCTGATTTTTGTGTCTTTCTTAGAGAATCTAAATTCTATTTCATTATCAGTGAATCTGAATTACTTATCCTTACTAGGGAATAAGAATTATATATCCTTCTCAATGAATCTAAATTATATATCCTTTTTAGTGAAACTGAATTCTATACCCTTTTTTGTAAATCTGATTCAATTATCATTACAATAGAATCTCAATACTGTAACTTTTATATTTTTCAAACCTCTCAACCATTTATTCAAAATATTTTTTCATAAATGTTTTCATGATTTTTGAGAACTTTATGATTATATAATCATTTCTTGACTGGGTTTATAAAGTATTAAAACTCTCTTACTCCTCACTTCATAATATTTTTTTTAAAACTCTTCAGCAAAAAAACAACATCTACACTCAGAAGCCTCTTTCTTTCTCTGATTACGACAAAAAAACTTCTAGAGAAAAATAATTTTTGCCTCTGAATCTTTTGGATTAGATGATATGAATACGATGCATATATATCTAATTCCTATATAACAAAAAAATCCCTATTCAAAAAAGGATAGTTTTGAAACAATACAAAACAAATTAAAACAAATTAACCACAAAGTTTATTCAGCCTCCCCCTTTGGATTTGCTAACAACCATCATTAACAGCTTTTCAACTCTTAGAATTTTTTTATAACTCAACTTTTAACATTAATCAAAGAATATAATTTCTCAAGAGAGAGTTTTTTGACAGAATATATTGGATAAAGTAAATTTTTAGAGGAATTCCATCCCTCGGTGGAAAGAAGATTTTGTGATCATGTAAAGATAAACCCCCATCACTTTTATCTTTTCTTCTCTCATTTTTCTTTTTATATCACTTTTATTTTTCTGTTACAATTATATTCTCTCAAATTTATTTTTCTATCACTTTTATTTTTCTCTTCCCAATTATATGATAACCAAAGATTTATATTAATAAAAGAAATATAATTAAGAAATTATTACGAATTAGAAATCCATCGATGGAAGAATGATTTAGAAGATCAGATCCAGATGTCAGGATGTGTGAAGCTAATAATTTTTAAAGATGTTAAATGTTTCTTAGTGGATTCATCATTGAATACATTCCATTTTTATGTAAATAATAATAATGTAATTTCCATCATAATTATAAATTCATCATAAAGTTATTTCTATAGTAATTGAAATTCCATCGTAATAAGATAAAGAAAAAATTCCATCCCTCAGTGGTGAGAAAATTCTGTGGCCTTGTAAAGATAAAATCCCCCTCAATTTTATCATTTCCTATCACATTTATCCCTTTCTACACTTTTATTTATCTATCACTATTCTTTTTCTTAAATTTTCTGTTTGTCTCCCACATTCTATGATAACCACTATGACATATTCATAAAAGAAAGATAAGTAAAAAGTTTTTACAAAGTACAAAGTTGTTAATTTTTATCCCCCTTTGTAAATATAATCCAATGAATAGTGGGGGTTCTTCATTATTATGTTTATGAAGTCATGGGGGGAGGTTGAACATAAAGTTACATCCTTAATTCCACAAATATTTCTTTTAACATTAAATTTTTAAAGATATCAGTAATCTGATACTTTTTTGAAATGTATTCTAGCAAAACATCTCCAACAACAACTTTATCTTTTATAAAGTGAAACTTTATGTCAATGTGATTTTATCTTGAATGTTTGACATGATTATTATAAATAATAATTTAACTCTTTTTATTTAAAATTATATTCAATGGTTTAGAAAATTTTACTTTTAAATCTTCCATCTGAACATTCATCTACAACATTTGAGTAAAAGATTTAGAAGCTGCAACATATTCCAATTTAGAAATTCAAAAAGTCACTGAAATTTGTTTCTTACTATGCCAACTCACACAACATTCAACCAAGAAAAATTTTCCTCCTGGGGTATATTTTATATTATATCAATCTCTAGAAAAATCGACATCAGAATAACCATGAAACTTCATCTTACTATTTCTTTTGTATAACAACCCATGTGAATTTTTTCCTTTGACATATCTCATAATCATATTTTCTTCAAACATATGGGATCCTTTCAGATTACTTTGATTCTCAATACACAAATTCACAACATAAAAAATATCATCCTTTGAGGATATAAGGTAAAGAAGTGTTACAATCAGCTTATGAAAGTCTTTCTGGTTCACACTTATTCTGAATTCATCTTTACTAAACTTTGTGCTCACTTAAATAGGAGTTGAAACTTCTTTGTATTCTTCTATCTCAATTTTATTTTATTATTCCTTGGAATTTTTTTTATGATAATAAAATGTATTTTATTTTTTATGAACTTGTAAGACAAGGAAGAAAGTTAATTTTTTTAACATCGAAATTTCAAAATTATTCTTCATTTCATCAGAAATTGTTTTATTAACATATTCTCTATCCCCATAAAAAATTATATCATCCACATAAACAATTACAATTAGAGCTCCAGAGAAAACATCTTTCACATATAAGTTACTATCAAATTTTTCTTTCTAAATGTCTAACATTCTAAAAAAATCATTTTTATAATACCAAACATGTGGAGCATGTTTCATCCCATACAAGGATTTCATCAATTACAAACTTTTTTTTCATCCTCACCAAGTAGAAACTATCATTATTGTTCAATTTAAACTTATTCCAAAATATTTCCATTTAAGAAAGATAACTTTACATTCAACTGATAAATTTTTAATTCCAATGATCTTCCACTGCAAGAAACATACTAATAGTTTGTATCCTTACAATGGGGGAAAATGTTTCATCAAAATCCACAACTTCCGTTTTTTCATATCCTTTACAAATAATTATTGATTTTTTTCTTGAAATTTCTCAATGCTCAATAAATGTTTTTCTATAAACCCAATTGGTTCCAATAAAATTTATATTTGTTATCCATAAAACAAGTTCCCATGTTTCTTTCTTCTCAATACAATCCAACTCTTTATTCATAGTATTCATCTGTTATTTGTGTTGAATAGCTTCTGAAACTGATTTTAGTTCCACTTTTGAGATAAGTGAAGTCTGATTATCTAATCTCAAATTTCTTATTTTCTAAACTGGATCATTTTAATTCCTAATAATGTTTTTGGATTCAACATATTTTTGTAACATAAGAAATTTCAATATTTCTTTCCAAGAAGAAATTTCACAATCACATGATTCTTCTAATTCTTTATTAGTAGGTTTGGAATTACTTTAACTATTATGGGAATTCTACAGTTTATCCTACTCAGTATTATCAACCATTTTTTTAAATAACTTTTATTTTAAATTACCTTCACATCATATGAGCCCACCAACTTTTTAAAATTTTTGTTTTAACATTTATCACTTCTTCCATTTAGTGAATAACACATAGAAGTTCCTTCTTCATCTTTCTGAACAAAATTTCAAAAAAATATAGATCATTGATTTTGAGAAAACATGGACATGGAAAAACATTGATGTATTTTAATGAGGTTTTTTGTTATACTAAATTTCATAAGGAGTCATGTTGGTTTTTGGTCTAAAAAAACATCTATTTTTAACAAGTACAATAGTATCGATAGCTTCTCTCAAATAGATTTTTTAAATATTGTATTCTACTAACATACTATTCTCATTTCCACCATTCTTCTATTGTTTATTTTTACTACCTTATTTTGTTGTATAGTATAGGGAGCACTATATTAATGTTTAATACTATGTGTTCTTAGATAGGTTTTAAAATCAGTGTTTGTGCATTCAGTGCCATTATCTGTTCTCATATTCTTTAGGGAAACCCCCATTTCTTTCACAAAATATTTTCAAGAGAATTTGACAATTTTTATAGCCTTTGACTTGTGCTTAATAAACATGATTTTTTTCATCCAAATAAAATCATCAATAAAAGTGATAAATCATAAATATTATTTTGTTGATTGATTCCTCATCATCCCACATAGATCTAAATGAATAAGTTCAAGAGGTCTATTATATTGAATCTCAATTCTTTTATGACTTGTGTTAGTTATCTTTCTTTTCTAGCAATTAATACAAACATCCCCATCTCATATTTTCAATTCTAGAAAATTCACCATGGTATCAACTATAGAAATTTTATTGAAACTTTTCTATCCAAGGTTCCCATGTCTTTGGTTCCACAATTTGTTTTCATATTCTGAACTCAAGTAAAAATAGATGTTGAATTCTCCGATTTAGAAGAGATTCCAACTGGTTCTTTTTTCCTTTTGTAATAACTTTTCCATATTTTATACCTTTTATGATAAAAAATATTTTATGAAAATAATTTATTTTCCATCAACACAACATTGACTTACACTAGGTAATTTATTTTCTATCCCATCAAAAAATTAAACATAGATTTCAATTTTCCTACTTCAATCCCAATCGTTCTAATTCCTCTAATTCTTAGGAAACTATCATTTCCAAATGTAACTTCTCCTCCATCATGAATTTAATCAAATTTCATATTTTTTATATAAAATTTCATATGTGAACAGAAAACACTATCATGTATCCATGGTTTTTTTCCTTTTATTTACTTTCAAATATTTATCAATAAAAAAATATCTTTTCGTAAATTTATTCTTTTTATATTTATTTTCTTTTCTATAATGAGAAATTTTTTCTAGAATGAGTGTAATAAATATTTTTGAATGATGAACATATTGATAAAATAATCCATATATGTAGAGGCCCGAAGCTTGATGTACATGGACATTACATTAATTTTGCGGAATACATAACAAAAACAAAAACACAAGGACCGTAATAGTTTAGTGTCTTTGGAAACTCGGAATATAAACTTCTAATCATGTTGAAATATCTCTAAAAACTCCCATAACGATCTTCCCCTTTTTTTTCCTTAACTAAAACCTTTCTTTATTTCTGGGGGAAAATAAAACATAAAAATGGTGAGCTCAAATTCTCAGTAAGGGTAAACATAGATAACATAAAACAATCCATAAACATTTGGAAGCAAAAACATGAACATGAAATTTAAACATCAAAATCTTGAGCAAAGACATAAATCGTGGAAGAACGTAAGGCATATATCATAATAGAACATCAACCATGATGGAATATAATGGGAATAAAACATGTAATTATGGCAACCATTAAGCACATGATATGATTTCCATAGTAGCCAAGGCATTGCTGCCAATACAATCTTAGTGGACAAAGTCCCTTTCTGAATCGAGTTCACTCCTCGTTCTAGTCCTATATTACTGAACCGGTTTAACTTTCCGTTCCAGCCATGTATATCTCATGAGATATAAATCTTTACCCAATGCATTGGAGGGAGATATAGGTCCCACCCATCTCATAATGAAATCATTCTTACTTGTGCCACAAAATAAACTAAAAACATTCATCATAACCCAAAGAATAAAATGGGTTTCATAAACATCATCCCATCATTTCATAATCCATATAATACAAATGGACATTTTATCATAAGAAAATTGACCCATGTAAATCATAGGGACAATAAACTTGAAACATACAAATATGAAATAAGGTCATCTTAGATGGAAAATGGTTTTGATAAAACATTTGAAATGAATTCTTGAGGAAAACATCCTTTCTTCATCAAAATCATTTTCTTTTCAAAAAATGCCATGAAATTTTAAAATAAAATTATTTTGTTTAAAATAATCATAAAATCATGTAGAGTAAGCTTCATGAAAATGAGGCATTATGGAATCGTAAAAATCCGTTCACGCTGTATAAGTTAAAAAAACATTATTCTCGTACTTTTGCCAGAAAAGTCAAAAAAGTACCTTGTAACGTAAACAGAAGAAAGATTCCTTCCATACCATGTAGAAAAAGTCAAAAATGGATAAAAAGGAATTTAAGCATACATGAAAACACTTTTATAAAACGTGGACATGGATGATAGCAATAACCCCTGTAAATACTTACGAATATGCAATCTCGGATAAAAATGAGAGTTGCAAAATTATCCCTTACCTTAGGTCCGATATACTTTGTATGGTTCCGAACCTCCTGTATAATGATTTAAATAATGTCATTGAATTATTAAATAATCATATTCATTGTTATGATATCATATATATTTCACTTATGACTTTATATTACCCGTTCTTTTGTAAGTTCCATGTTAAAGCAACGTTTTGGGTTAAATAGTTTTATTTATCTTACGTCTTTGGACTTGTTTTTATTTATATTATTACTTATATCCTGATTTTATTAATTCCAGAATGTAAAACATGATTTACATATAATATATATTTCATTATATACATATATTATAGATCGATTAAATGAAATGAAATACACCGTTCATGGAGACGGTAGGCCGTACGTACGCATGAATGCTATTTTCGTTTCCTTATTGAATTGAATGAAATTAAGTAGATGACATAAATATATATAAAAATAAATCCAGTATCATTATTATGTCATATATTTCATGATTACTTATTATATATACTTTATAATCAATCATGAATGGTTAACATGGAGAATGAATCTCATCGCATCGTGGAGACGGTAGTCCGTACGTACGCACGAGCGATGATATCATTCTCATGATCGTGGAATTGTATTGGAGTGTTTGTATAATATTTCAGAATCAATATCACTTTATAATAATCATATATAGTTATTATTTACACCATTATACCCATCTAAGTAAGGTGGTGGTGGAAAATAGATTACACCACGACGTGGAGACGGTATTCCGTACGTACGCACGCGCGGTGATTTCTGTTTCCGTAGGATGGATAGATGGTGAAATAGGGTTGTTTAATACTTATAATAACATATCAGTATTTGAGTGATACTGATGTTATTAATTCATAATGAAACAACTAAAGAAGAAGAAGTTGAAGAAGAAATAAAGTTGAAAGAATCGGTAACGGATATTACCTCTTCTTTGAAGAGCCTCTTTGAGATCTCCTCTTAGGGCACCAAAATTGGTCTTTGAAGAATACCAGGACCTCTATGATGTTTCTAGGGAAGTGGAGAAGAGAATTTTTCAGGGTTTGGCCGAGCTTGAAGGCTCAAAGTGGTGTGTGGAAGAGAGGGAGGAGGTGCCCTCTTATAAGGGAGGAGAGGGGGACCTAAAAATATTATTTTATTATAAAGTCATATTTGGTTTTTAATAACTCCAAATTGAGTTATTTAGAAGATAAGTTGGTTATGGGTCTAAATCCTCTCATAAAATAGAATTTAGACAAGTTTAGGTTTCTATTTTAACCTTATCATTTAGATTTAACTTGAAGTTAAATAATATTTCCTTTACCGCGTCTTCTTATTTTCTTACACTATAAGGTTAATAAACTTACTATACCATGTAAAACGAACCCCAAGTTGTTTATTATTAATATATATAACCTTATATAAGCTATTTGGACGAACCTTAGATTTTTATGAATAAAATAACAATTAATAATATAATATTTGTTTTAAAAACAATTTTATGTCAATTTTGAAACTATTTGGTAATTGATTTTTGTGAAACTCATAACAGAACGATTAGTTCGAAAACAGTTACTTAAATCACTACTAACATGTAATATTAACATAGAAAATTATTGTAATTCATAAAAAGTCTCAAATTACATTTATTTATGTATTTATAACATCAATTATGTCAATATTTCATTAATAATATAATTACAGCATCATTATTGTGTCATAAATATATAAAATTATTTAAAGTCTAAAAATTATAAATAAAATACCATTATGTAGGAAATATTTTTATATTTCTAATGAATATTTATAGTCGAATTTATCTTATTTATAACCATATATTAAAAATTATTTACTTATTAAACTTTGATTTTAACTATTTTAACTCTTCTTTAAATAAATTAATAATAAATGTCCTAATCTAATCCAAGTGGGCCTAAATGATCATATTTTATTCCTAAGGTTTTTTTGGATCGAATTAAACTTATCCAATATAATTTGGACATGTGTTAGGGTAATAATAATATCATTTTTACCCATAATTACCCTATTTACTTTTAATCGTGGTAAAAAAAATAAAAAGTTACTATTCACCAAAAATTATTTTCATCTCATTGAACCACATTTTACTTACTAACATCAACCGTGTATCTCAGATTTTTGAAATTCCATTCACAGAAGCGGTAAAATTATTTTTTATGTAAATTTTCAAATTTTCCTAGGAGGAGGGTAAAAGACGATGAAAAGTTCAATAAAATGTTTATATATCTAAAATTATTATAAAATGACTCTAATGAATTACATTGAACTTATATAGGTATTATGTGTCAATTTTGACCAAAAATAAATTTAAATAGAATAAATAATTGTTTAAATAAAAAGTTTGTTTTTAAATATTAACCCAGTGTTTTCACTATTTATCGAAAATTGAAAGTTTTCAGAAAAAATACCAAAATTTCACCCAAGGCTAATTTCAATATTCCGAATCCAAAAATGAAGCCCATTTTTAAAGATGAAATTTTCAAAAAGTTGTTATCACTATTCATAACGGCTAGTTTTAATAATATTTTAATAGCATATCATTGTTTAGTGAAACTCGGTATTGCATACAACACGCGCTATCAAGGAAGGTCGTGATTGCATGTAATACAGCCAAGTTAGGGTTGCGTGTTGTTCAAGACTCCTTTGTTGTAGCGTACAACACAAGACATCAATAAAATTAAAAAAAATATTTTTCATAAAATCTCGGGGTATTACATTCTACCCCCCTTAAAATGAATTTTGCCCTCGAAATTCTTCAGGGTTATAAATTGTTTACTACTCGAAAGTTTATTTAATAGAAACCCACATCGTAAAAAAAAATACCAAAACCAATCTTTAAAAAGTAAAGTATGAAACATAACGTTTACCCAAATTAACTAATCACTGGGTTTCCACATAGGAGAACATAGGTGAAAATATGGATATGGAAGAGAAACCTAACCATCATGTTCTGATGGAGAGTGGTAGAGAACAAGGCTATGAAAAAGCCAACAATCACAAAGCCATAGATTTTTGATGATCTAAGGTACTATCTGATTCATTGGATATAAGGTAACTAGGACATCATTTTTGGTTTTCAAGATCATTTCCCTAAATTTGATGAATTAAAAGAAATACTTACATGATTTTGGTACAATTTCATTATTGTTCGTGAATTGAACAATTTCCACTTCATCCCTTAAAGAAATGAAGTTGAATTTTTTATTCGTGATGTGTTAGCAGATCATGTGATAGAATAATGGGTCATTCCATCTGTTTCAAACGAAAGGTTAACAAAACTTATAAGTCCATATTGTGGTTAGATTAATTGTATATGGTTCCTAAAATGAACTTATACTTCATATATCATACCTCTTAATAAAATAAAACTAGTTTCTACTAACCAGGGGCTTACTGTAGGCCAGTGGTAGGCGATAAGGACCAGTCACATTTCAGTTGTGGGTTTGATTCCCACAGCCTTGTCCGACGCGATGGGCTATCACCCGTCCTGCAGGTTGCCCTTTTTTCTAAAACTACATTACTATAACATCCCATCAATAATATCAAAAAAACTTCTATCCTTAAACAATACTAACTGATGTCCAACATAATCCATTCCAATCTTTATGATTATCCATAATACTGCAGTCCACTCTCATAATATAGTGAAAACGATTACCATAGATTTCATATAACAAGCATGTTAATACCATCGTTGATCCCCATATATCATAAGATTTGTCTTGTTGGTCACATTCCAAATATTCGAAGGCCTTAATCATGTATTCTCTTGAAAAACGAATACCCATTGAATCTTAGTGAAAACATGAGTGCTGTCAAAAGTTAACTCTCTCCACATACCAAAAATGCAAAATTCTATATACTCAAACCATGATATAAATATTTCCTTATATCAGTCATGAGATCATGAATACTGTCAAACATTTCATTTTCTCCTTATCTCTTCATTATGCGCATATCATCTTCTTTACAAAAATATCTCAATCAATTTCCATGGTTACTGGTACCATAAAATTATTGAAAACCACAATAGACCAATAAATAAATATTCCATTATTCCATGATACTATATAAAACATTATTTTGGAATCCCATTACATAAACACCTAATCATTCCACCACATCGTTGTCATATTCAACATCGCCAATAGTGATCGCATGTGACTTCCCTTTGTCCTTTACCTTAAGTGGTTGCTCATGTCGATCATCATTAATCCTTAGATTAGGGAATTGATTAACATAATACCCCATTTCATTGCACTTGAAGCATTGAAGTGTTGGTGGGGCGTTCTCTGTAGTCTTTTCTTTATTCACACCACTAGAAACCCTTTTTCCATTACTTCGACACTCGGCTGCTCGGTAACCTTCTTTTCCACACTTAAAACATTTTCTAGTCCCTTTAAGACAATCTCCACCATGCTTCTTTCCACACTTTGAGCATAAGGAAGAATTCATATTCTCTTCACCATTATTCTGAAATTTCTCCATGAACTCCATCTTTCGTTTCTTGTCAAAACCATGAGA
The DNA here is from genome assembly GCA_963277665.1 of Viscum album. Taxonomy (NCBI): domain Eukaryota; kingdom Viridiplantae; phylum Streptophyta; class Magnoliopsida; order Santalales; family Viscaceae; genus Viscum; species Viscum album. Next base: position 1,206,541,420 of record OY728150.1, on the reverse strand, counting down.
TGGATATGTAACACCAAATTCCATTTCTACCTTGATAGCACAACACACAATTTCTTCATAGCTACTGAAGTCTCTTATAGCTAATGCCCTTCGAAGATTTGGTTTTAAGCCACTGAAGAATCGATCAACTTTACTTTCAGGTTGGATGATAAAGCAAGATGCATACGTTGCAGGCCTTGTAAAATTTGCTTCGTATATACCAACAGATTCATCATCCTTTTTCTTTAGTTCAAGAAACACTTTCTCCATCTTTGTTCGAAGAATACGAGAGAAGTACTCATTGAAAAATAAGTTATTGAACTCATCCCATTCCATGGACTCAATTTCATCACTTGGCCTCGTATTCTTTATAAGATTACACCATTGATCAGCTTCACCTTCCAAACGATATGCTGCTAAGATGACTTTATCATGTTTAGAACATTGAAGTACTGAAAATATCTTTTCAGTGGTACTGATCCATTGTTTAGCAACAAGTGGATCGGAAGACCCACTGAAAGAAGGTGGACGTTGCCTCAAGAAATGACTCAATAGGATATTGTTCCCTTCTCTACTCATTTGGATGTCCAGAATGATTCATAGCTTGTGTATGTATAGCAATAATATTTTTCACTCCATCTCCCATAACATTTGTTTGTTCAAGAGGAAAATCATTGCATTGTCCATTACATTGATCAACACGGTTCTTTCGGGTTCCATCCATCATCTAAAACCCGAAAAGAATAGTGCGAGAGGCAAAAATCATGCTAGGGAAAACAACATAATAAAGGGGGAGTACCTTCAATATCTAACATCTTAGGTTAAATTCTAAGATCGTTACCGTATTTCTAGGACTATATCCTATATGTAAACTTATCCTTAGGGACATCCCTAGACATACCTTAGAAATATCTCTAGGGATCTCACTAACGTTTTCACATCATAGTTTCCAAAGGATGACTAAACCTTTCCTCTGATACCAACTGTAGAGGCCCGAAGCTTGACGTACATGGACATTACATTACTTTTGTGGAATACATAACAAAATCAGACACACAAGGACCGTAATAGTTTAGTGTCTTTGGAAACTCGAAATATAAACTTCTAATCATGTTGAAATATCTTCAACAACTCTCATAACGATCTTCCCCTTTTTCTTTCCTTACCTAAAAAATTTCTTTATTTCCTGGGGAAAATAAAACATAAAAAGGGTGATCTCAAATTCTCAGAAAGGGCAAACATAGATAACATAAAACAATCCATAAACATTTGGAAGCAAAAACTTGAACATGAAATTTAGACATCAAAATCTTGAGAAAAGACATAAATCGTGGAAGAACGTAAGGAATATATCATAATAGAACATCAACCATGATGAAATATAATGGGAATAAAACATGTAATTTTGGAAACCATTAATCACATGATATGATTTCCATAGTAGCCAAGGCATTGCTTCCAAGACCATCTTAGTAGACAAAGTCCCATTCTGAATCGAGTTCACTCCTCGTTCCAGTCCTATATTACTGAACCGGTTTAACTTTCCGTTACAGCCATGTCTATCTCATGAGATATAAATCTTTACCCAATGCATTGAAGGGAGATATAGGTCCCACCCATATCATAATGAAATCATTCTTACTTGTTCCACAAAATAAACTTAAAACATTCATCATAACCCAAAGAATAAAATGGGTTTCATAAACATCATCCCATCATTTCATAATCCATATAAAACAAATGGAAATTTAATCATAAGAAACGTGAACCATGCAAATAATAGAGACAATAAACTTGAAAATACACATATGAAATAATGTCATATTAGATGGAAAATGGTTTTGATAAAACATTTGAAATGAATTCTTGAGGAAAATATCCTTTCTTCGTCAAAATCATTTTATTTTCAAAAAATGCCATGCACTTTTAAAATAAAAGTATTTTGTTGAAAATAGTCATAAAATCATGTAGAGTAAGCTTCATGAAAATGAGGCATTATGAAATCATAAAAATCCGTTCACGCCGTATAAGTTAAAAAAACATTCTTCTCGTACTTTTTCTGGAAAAGTAAAAAAAGTACCTCGTAACGTAAACAAAAGAAAGATTCCTTTCATACCATGTAGTAAAAGTCAAAAATGTGTAAAATGGACTTTAAACATACATGAAAACACTTTTATAAAACATGTACATGTATGATAGCAATAACCCCAGTAAATACTTACGAATAAGCAATCTTGGATAAAAATGAGATTTGCAAAATTATCCCTTACCTTAGGTCCGATATGCTTTGTATGGTTCCAAACCATCTGTATAATGATTTAAATAATGACATTGACTTTTTAAATAATCATATTAATTGTTATGATATCATATATGGCTCAATTATGACTTTATATTACCCGTTCTTTTGTAAGTTCCATGTTAAAGCAACGTTTTGGGTTAAATCGTTTTTTTATCGTACGTTTTTGGACTTGTAATTCTTGATATTATTACATATATCCTGATTTAATTAATTCCAAAATGTAAAAAATTATTTATATATAATATATTTTTCAGTATATACATATATGATAGATCGATTAAATGAAATGAAATACACCGTTCATGGAGACGGTAGGCCGTACGTACGCATGAACACTGTTTTCGTTTCCTTATTGAATTGAATGAAATTAATTAGATGACATACATATATATACACATAAATACATTATCATTATTATGTCATATATTTCATGATTACTTATTATATATACTTTATAATCAATCATGAATGGTTAACATGGAGAATGAATCTCATCGCGTCGTGGAGACGGTAGTCCGTACGTACGCACGAGCGATGATATCATTATCATGATCGTGGAATTGTATTGGAGCGTATGTATACTATTTCAGAATCAATATAACTTTACAATAATCATATATAGTTGTTATTTATATAATTATACCCATCCAAGTAAGGTGGTGGTGGAAAATAGATTACACCACGGCGTGGAGACGGTATTTCGTACGTACGCACACGCGGTGATTTGGTTTTCCGTAGGATGGATAGATGGTGAAATAGGGTTGTTTCATACTTATAATAACATATCAGTATATGAGTGATACTAATGTTATTACTTCATAATAAAACAACTAATTAAGAAGAAGTGGAGGAAGAAATAAAGTTGAAAGAATCGGTAATGGATATTACCTCTTCTTTGAAGCGCCTCTTTGAGATCTCCTCTTAGGGCACCAAAATTGGTATTTGAAGAAGACCAGGACCTCTAGGATGTTTCTAGGGAAGTGTAGAAGATAATTTTTCAGGGGTTGGCCGAGCTTGAAGTCTCAAATTGGTGTGTGTAAGAGAGGGATGAGGTTCCCTTTTATAAGGGAGGAGAGGGGCACCTAAAAATATTATTTTATTATAAAGTCATATTCGGTTTTTAATAGCTCAAAATTGAGTTATTTTTAAGCTAAGGTGGGTATGGGTCGAAATAATCTCATCCAATAGAATTTAGACAAGTTTAGGCTTCTATTTTAACCTTATCATTTAGATTTAACTTTAAGTTAAATATTTTTTCTTTTACCGTGTCTTCTTGTTTTCTTACACTATAAGGTTAATAAACTTACTATACCATGAAAAACGAACCACAAGTTGTTTATTATTAATATATATAATCTTATCTAAGTCATTTGGCCGAACCATATATTTTTCTGAATAAAATAACAATTAATAATATAATATTTGTTTTGAAAACTATTTTATGTCAATTTTGATAGTATTTGGTAATTGATTTTTGTGAAAATCATAACAGAAATATTTGTTCAAAAAAAGTTAATTAAATCAATAATAACATGTCATATTAACATAGGAAATTATTTTAATTCATAAAAAGTCTCAAATTACATTTATTTAGGTATTTATAACATCAATTATGTCAATATTTCATTAATAATATAATTACTGCATCATCATTGTGTCATAAATATATTAAATTATTTAATGTCTAAAAATTAGAAATAAAATACCATTATATATGAAATATTTTTAGCTTTCCAATGAATATTTATAGTCGAATTTATCTTATGTATAACCCTATATTAAAAATGATTTACTTATTAAACTTTGATTTTAACTATTTTAACCCTTCTTTAAATAAATTAATAATAAATGTCCTAATCTAATCCAAGTGGGCCTAAATGGTCATATTTTATTCCTAAGGTTGTTTTTGGTCGAAGTAAACTTATCCTATAGAATTATGACATGTGTTGGGGTAATAATAATATCATTTTTACCCTTAATTACCCTATTTACTTTTAACTGTGGTAAAAAAAAGTAAAAAGTTACTATTCACCAAAAATTATTTTCATCTCATTGAATCACATTTTACTTACTAACATCAACCGTGTGTCTCGAATTTTTGAAATTCCATTCACAGAAGCGGTAAAATTAAGTTTTATGTAAATTTGAAAATTCTCCTAGGAGGTGGGTAAAAGACGGTGAAAAGTTCAATAAAATTTTTATATATCCAAAATTATTATAAAATGACACTAATGAATTACATTGAACTTATATAGGTATTATGTGTCAATTTTGATCTAAAATAAATTTAAATAGAATAAATAATTATTTAAATAAAAAGTCGGTTTTTAAATAGTAACCCAGTGTTTTCACTATTCATCAAAAATTGAATGTTTTCAGAAAAAATACCAAAATTTCACCCTAGGCTAATTTCGATATTCCGAATCTAAAAATGAAGCCCATTTTTAAAGATGAAATTTTCAGAAAGTTGTTATTACTATTCATAACGGCTAGTTTTAATAATATTTTAATAGCATATCGTGGTTTAGTGAAACTTGATATTGCGTACAACACACACTATCGAAGAAGGTCGTGATTGCGTGTAATGTAGCCAAGTTAGGGTTGCGTGTTGTGCAAGACTCCTTTGTTGTAGCGTACAACATAAGGCATCAATAAAATTAAAAAGAATATTTTTCATAAAATCTCGGGGTGTTACAATATACTTCCTCTAAAAATTATTTTATTTCTTGTTGGAAAGTTTCTAACATCTTAAGGGTTCACTTTTTCAACTTTCTGTAATCTACAAAAGTTATTCAATCTAATTCCACTATTTATTACAATTTGCTCAAATTTTATTCTAAGTAGAGATAAGTTAGGCCAAAAATTATATTCACTACACCCATAGATTCTATAGAACCAGAAATGGCCATAAAATCTTGATTTTATAGTTAAAAAAGATAATTCTCTGTAGAAACTTTGTTGAGGTTAATAACTTATTTTAGCTATAACATACTCAGGATGTGGATCCTATTTTCTTTTGAATGAGTTCTCAACTTTTGTAGATTTGGTAGGTTTATCACATCCTTTCTCCATACAAGATTTCATAATACTTTTTCCAAAACCTAAAATGATAAAAGAATCAGATGAAACATTATTTTTGGTAAGAGAATATTTCACCTAATTATCGTATTGAGCCTTCTCAGAATCTTTAGAAGTTTCAGATTTAACTTCTGAAGCTTGGTTGAAATTTTTATTCATTTTCCTCAAGGTAATTTTGGGCTCAATAAGTTATGATTGAAACTTGTTAATGTCTTCTTCCTTAGATTCCATATTATTACTAAGATCTTCAATAATCTCTCCTTATTCGGTAATTATATGTTTATAACTTTAAATATTATGAATGTATGGATCCTCCAAAATGATGACATATTTTCTCACATCAACTACTTCTTAAAAATATTTCTTCATTATAATAATTTAATTCTTAAAAGTTTTATTTTTCTCAAGACATGCAACAAGTTCTGTTCTGAGCTAATACTCTTTATAAGATTCTTACAACCTTCTTCATTCTCTAAACAATCTTTTGGTTTCTATACTTTATAAATAAAGGTTCTAAATTTTTCTAAACATTCATCTTGAGAATAATTTATTTCTAGTCGAGTCTGATTCAACTTTCTTACTAAGCCTACTTATTTTTTTCTAGTAAAATTATTCTTTTATATTTTGGAAGACTTTTCTTCTTTATCATTTGTGTTCTACTTCTTCCACTGAGGTTTTCCATCAGAATCATTTTAATATTTTCCAACATTATTATTAGGAAAATTCATAGTAATGTTTCTCATTCCACAACACTCAAAACATTTTAGATGACGTTTACCTCCATAATTTCCTCTACCACTTCGATAGTTCTTAGATAAAATAGACATGTTTTTTTATTCAACTCATAATCATCTTTATCTCTGAACTCAAAAAGATCATATTCTTCAACATCTTGGATTGTTATCTTTCTCATAGCATCAAAATATATTTCATATTTCATATTCTTTTTAACCATTTTAAATTTCCTCAGTTTATAAGAAATAAGAAAGTTATTAAATTCCTTAAGAGATAAATCATCCTTATATTCTAAATAATAAATTTTAGAATAAAACCTATCTAGAAATTTTCTCATAAGTTAATTCACAATTTTAGAATCTTCCAGGACATCTAAAAATCTTTTGATGTTGCAAAACATTTCATTTACTCTGGTGAAGTATTAATAAATTGTTTCTTAATCTCTCATTCTAATATCTTTATACTTATTTTGCCCGATTTTTATCTTTTCTTCCTAAATATGTGTATTCCCTTCAAAAACACTTTCCATCTTGTCCCACATAATTTTTCAGGTTTTGAGACCCATCACCTTATAATAAAATTTTTATGATAAGTACATGATAATAGCATTTTTATGATTTCTATAAAATTTTATATTTCCCTTATCAAAAAAAGTCATTGAGAAATCTTTCTCAATAGGTGGAAACACAATAGTATCAGAATTAAAGACTTCTAGGCCAAGTGATATGAGATAAGGAGTTATCCTATTTTTTCATCCATAATAATATTTGTCATCAAATGTAGGATTTATTCTACTACTTATATAATTGATATTATCCATGATAAGGATTCAATAAGATAACGTCCTTATGATTCCAATTGAAGTTCCAAATGATTAAATGACAATAGGGATAGAGGGGGTTGAATTAGATGTTCATGTTTTATAGGTTTCTAAATATTTTAAAACTTAACCCCTACAACCTATTATGATTTATTTCCTTATCAACGTTTTGTAAAAACTCATTCTTGAAAAATTATTAAATAATGTAAAGCACAAAATATTTATAAGGTTCAACCTCAGTGTGATAACCAATATCCTTACCATAGACACTCTTATGGGTCTATGGAAATAAAATTTTATACAGAAGTAAATAAAACTTGTGATCACTCCCATTAGACTCCTTCTATCTCCATATAGGAAATATTATACTAAATCCTATTATTTTCCAATGTTTTATTACAAAAAAAAATTATTCCAAAAAAATGAATAAAGGCTTTTTTGAAACTGCTCCACCATTTATCAGTACAAATCCTCAGTCTGATTTGGTTGGATTCAGTTCTCTCAATATGATGAGTTCAGATATGATTCTATGAATATGAAGAGTCTGGATCCGTTTCTCTCAATACAATGAGTATGGATCTAATTCTCTCAATACAATGAGTCAGGATATGATTCTCTGAATATGATGAGTTTGGATCTGATTCTCGCAATACGATAGACTCAATACGATGAACCCATTCTCAATCTAAAAAACACAAACTATACTCAAATGATCAATATGATATTCTTCGGTCTGATTTACTAAATCTAATTGACTAAATGTGAACTTTTCAATATGATAAAATCAATACATTCTTATCAATATAATCTTTCTCAATCCTTTAAACAAAATTTCAGTTGTCTGGTCCTCCTCACATGTGCTCTATTCAGAAATGACTTTCACTTGATTTCATTAGCACTAAAAATTTTCTACTTTCATGCAAAGTTCACTTATGAATGAATAATCTAAGAAATTATTTATAGGAAACTTATAAAATAAATGTGGGAAACATGGAAACTTTACCCATTTCCTCAAATTTAAAAAACTCTGAAATTATATAACATTTAAAACTTAAACTTTGACTTCTTAAAACCTACATATAATTTTGGAATATTTATAAAAAATGTATTTTCAAGTTTGAACTCCTCAACTCTATGAAAAAAAATTATTTTTGATTATTATTTATAATCATCTCAATACGATATTTGTTTCTTTCTTAGTGAATCTAGTTCCTATTTCTTTCTCAATGAATCCTAATTATGTCTCCATCTCACTGAATCTAAATTTTGTGTCCATATCGGTGAATATAAATTTATATCCTTCACAATGAATCTGAAATCTATATCCTTCTCAGTGAATCTAAATTTTTTATCCTTCTCATTGAATCTGATTGAATTCTCATTATGATGGAATTTCCATACTGCCCCATTGAAATTCTTCAAACCTCTCCACCATTTCTTCTAAATCATTTATCATGAAATTTATCATGATTTGTGAGAACATTATGATCATCAATGCATCATAGTACTTGGTTTATAAAGTATTCAATATTTATACACATGATTTCATAATCTTCTTTCAAAACTCTTAAGCAACAAAACAACTTCTACACTTAAAAAATTATTTCTTTCTCTGATTATGATGAAGAAAAATTTCCAGAAAACAGAAAATTATGGCTCTGATTTTTTTGGATCTAATGCTATGAATAATATTTAGATAGATTTGATAAATGGATAAAATATCATTCTTATAAAAAAATCTTAGTTTTCAACAAATACAAAAACATTGTTTGAAATAATTTAACCACAATGGTTCTTTAAGAACCGACAAATTAATGGCTAAGTTATAATGGTCATGTTTAAATAATAATATTTTAATAGAGTATCGTGTTTCATTTAAACTTGGTGTTGTGTGGATTGTAATCTTTCAAAGAGATTTAATTTAATGAAATATATTGTAATATATTGGTGTGTTACATTCTCTTATATTATTGGTGTAACTTGTAATATATTCTATTAAAGATAATGATTCTCTTTTAAAATCTTGGGGTTACAAGGATCAAACAAGGTAGCTTCTGGTTGGCTCAGGAAATAATGTAGAACCTCCCTATAAAAGTTTTGGCTAAAAATATAAATGTCAAAATTAAAATAGGAAAAGTTTAAGCAAAACTTGAATGTAATTTCATCCTAAAGTACATGGTTTGGATTATAATATATAAATTATTTTATTACCTAATACTACCTTCTTAATCCACCCATTATCTCACAGTGAAACTCATGGGGAATAGATTTATCTTTTTTGAATCTACCAGAGGGTTTTTAAAAGAATAACCTATGTAACCTAGGTTATTCATGCTAGTTCTGGGGACTCTTAGTAGATCCCTCAATAAGAAAACTTCTATTGTATGGGTAATCCCCTTACAGGGAGATATGAATCCATAGGTATATCTCATTAGTTTTATACTGATGATATTTTTTTATTAATAATAAGAATAATTATATTATATATAAGGACTCATACATAAATAAACCATAAATTTAATCTTTAGAAAAGAATTGAATTTATTATTTTTCTAGAAACTTTTTTTTTGTTTTATAGAATTTAGTCATAACTATTACATAATAAACCTTTGCATAAAAAACTGAACAATTTTACTAAATATAATTTTTTTCAAAAAAATGAAGCTTTTAAAATAGAACACAATTTATTTTCATGAAAAACTTTCATGAATTTCAACTTGAATTCTTATTTGTTCTTACCCATGGTTAAACACTATGAATTTTTTTTAAATGTGGGATGAACATAAAAAGATCTGTAAGGGAAATAAAAAATAAAAAATCCAATAGTCTATAAAAAAGTAGTAAACCCATAAAATGATTAACTTTATCACATTATTCTTTATTATATGAGAGATCATTTCCACATTAAAAACACACTTTTTCTCAAAGGAAAAATTTAAAACTCAAAGAAAGAAAATAGTAACCCATTTTAGGTGACTCACCCCATTTTAAACCCATGTCAGAAATACATAGATCCTGGTCAAATCCATAGTAAAATATACACTGGTTAACTCCATATTTATTTATTTTTAAGATAAGGAACACTTCTTAATGCATTATAGAGCTATAATGTGGCTCACCCTACTTATAAGCTATATTGGGATCACTCATCATGATGAGCTATAATGGTGCTCAACCCATCATAGAAGTAGTATTATGATTAACCATTTCTCATATATCATAATAAAGTAACATATTATGAATAAAAAAATTAATTCTTTCACATTTTCATCATAAAACCCTTGAAAAAATCTTTTTAACCAAGATGCAAAACACTTTCAGATATTTAAATACCCATTCCATTCAACAACCATTTTCAAAACTAAAATACCCAAAAGGAAAATAAACATGGTTTTTTAATTAAAAATTAAATATTATAAAGGTATCCAAAAATAAAATAATGGTTATTGTGGTGGTAAAATTCATTGTCAATGTATACTTTAAAATAGAATATTATATTTTTTTTGCTAAAAATTTCGAAACATTTTGTAAAAAGATTCATTTTGAAAACCATGAAAGGAATGTAAAAGGTGACAAAAAAATTTCTTTTTAATTATATTATGTTCATTCAAATACATCAATAAAATAATTTTAATATTGTTGACATGGAAGAGAAATAATTAGAAAATAAATATTGAAAACATTTAAAATGAGGTTATTAAAATAAAGTGTCTTTTACCTTGAGTCTGATTAATCATGTATGGTATTTATATTCTTGAATAATGAGTTTATGTTAATTATTTAATTTCTTAAGAATTTTTTTCATGTTCATTATATTTTTAATACATGATATATATAATTACTTAATCAATTAACTTCACATTGTATGTTTTGATGATATTCATCTCAGATGTCCAAAATGACTTTGGTAGGATGACTGTGGTCAAAATGTCATTGTTACAACATATATAGAATAATAATAATGACATAATTGTTATTTTTTATACATTAATTATACTTTTAAAATCAAATACAAAACATGGTTATGAAAAATGAACTCTGACAAAATCAAAGAGACAATATGTCGTATGTACACATGAGTAATGTTTCCATTTTTAAATGAACATTATCAAAAAGAAGGTAAGTGTTATTTTATCTTCAAAAAATTATTATAATATCCTAAATACCATATTTTTTTAAATATACTTATATATACCATTTATATGATTTGGTGATGAAAAATGAATCGCACCACTTTTTGGATGTAGGAGTCCACACGTATACACGAATGATGTTATCATTTTTGAATGAATGGAAAGGTATGAAAGTACATTGTATATTATCTCTTCATAATGATACATATTTCATTAATATAATATGTAAACATTAAATCCATCAATAAAACTAGACACAATAGGAGGTGATGGAAAAACATTTACATCAGTTCATGGGGTGGTAGTCCATAGTTGAAATGAATAATGGTTTCGTTTCCCACTTGATAGAAGAGGATATGGATATAGTTTATTCCACACAATAACTTATAAAATTATGGAAGATAATGGTGTTATTACTTCATCATGGTTGAATAATATTGGAAAAGTTAGAAAATAAAACAGTGTTAAAATGCTTGGTTAAGAACTACACCTCGTTTTCGGACAACCTATTAAGGTTTACACCAAAAGGGTTCTTAGGATGGTTTTATGATAAAAAGGGCCTCTAAAATATGAATAGAGATTTAAGGAAGTTATTTTCAAAAGTATTTATCAAACCAAAATGTTTTTTAAGATTTATATAAAGAGAATAATAGGCCCCCTTCTATAAGAGAGGGGAGGGGCACTCTTTGAATTCATTACATTATTAAATTAAAATTAATTAATTTTCATTTTAAAATGGATAAAAATTGATAATATTTAATGATATGATGAGTGTGATTCAAAATAATATCATCCAAAAATATTTTTAAATTTTAGTGGTTTTTATCACCCTTATATTTTTGTTTTAACGCATTTTAACCTTTTTTGAAAATTATTGTTGTATTAAATTTTTTACTCTTCATAAGTTAAGAAAGTAACAATAAAAGGAAAAATGGTCCATAAATGGATCATGGTGGATATTATAAACCATATTCCATTTAATTTTCTTAGGATAATATTTTTAGTAATTTGAAATAATTTAATAAAAAAATATTTATTTTAAAATATAATTAATTTCAATTTTGACACAATTCATTTAATTTTACTTTTAAAACATCATGAAAAAGATGGAATATGAATATATTTCTTTTAAACAACCTTAAAATGTTATGTTAATATAATCTTTTTGCAACACAATTATTTATTCAAATTATATTACTTTTAATATTTTTAAAATCATGTTTTTTATTTTCCTTTTAATGGAATAATTATTGTATCAATGTTGCACAAGGGTTTTGGGTAATTTTTTCATCACTATAAATCAAATATAAATTGCGATGAAAAATTAAATTATTTATATTTAAAATAACCGTTTAGAAATAATAATATATTCTTTTTATCCCTTATTCAAAAATTTAAAGATAATAAAAGAGAGAAAATGATTTTTTTTCTTAACGTAAAGTATTATAATGGTCGTCATCACGGCCATATAGAAAAAATTTCATGTATTCAAATATTAAATTATTATGGATCAAATATAATCATTTAATAAAATTATGTAAATTGAAATGGTTAATTTTGAGTCCATATCAAAATATTTTTACCCTTAAATATCACATTTTACCTTTATTGTTGTAAAAAATATTTACTATGGTTACTATTCAAAATGAAAAAAATAAAAGGGACCCATTTAAAAAAGTTGGACCTCATGATTCCAAATATAAAAAGTATTTTTAAATATTAAAAACATAGAAGTGGGTGAATTTAATTTAAAATTGAACCAAACGAACTTGGTGAGAAATGGTTTTTCAAAAAAATCATTTTTAAGTATAAAATATTTTTTATAAAAATTTGAAGTATAAAATTGATTCTGATTAACATGCTTGGATTATCCATAATAATTATGAATCGATAAAATATAATTAATGAATATTAATAATGAATATAATTGATTTATCCTTCCCTTATATGGGTTGTTACGTTATTACCCCTTTTGAAAGTTATGTCATCAAAATTTTATTCAATAATTAAAAAAGTGGGGATATATTTACCTCATCAAATATTCATATTCTAATTTTTCTTATTCAAGTATATTATTTTTTCCAAAAAACCTTAACTTGGCGAATCACCTTATTCCACAACACTTACTCTCTATTGTCAACAATCTATACTGGATGTTCCTCATAAAAAAAGGTTATATTCTAACTAAAATACTTTAATGTTAAAACTATTAGATGAATCTAGAAAATAGTTAGTTATCATAGAAACATGAAAAACATTGTGTACCTTGGATAAAATTAAGTAAAGGCCACTTAGTAGGAAAGTGATCCAAATTTCTCTTAGATTTTCTAAGATATAATAAACCTTGGACTTAACTTCCAATTTTTAACAAAATGAATAAACTTTTACATGGATATTATTTCAGAAAAAACACGATCAGCTACCTCAAAAGAAATATCCTTCCTATGTTTATATGTAGAGTTTTTATAACTACTCTAATCTATCCTCATGTGTTGTTGAGTCATATTTAATTTCTCAAATGTGTCTTCTACCAACTCTGGTCCCATGAAATTCCTTTATACTACTTAATCAAAAAAATATTAAGTCTTACCACACTTTATATATATGCTTAAAAAGTTGAAATCTGTATACTATAATGAAAACAATTGTTTTAAGAAAACTCAAATAAAGAAAGATGTTGATACCAACATCCTTAGTAATCCATTGAACTATAATGAAGCATGTCTTCCAAGGAAATTTTTTTTCACTATGACAATCCATAATATTGAGGACGAAAAGATGTCATAAAATTTAATTTAGTACCCAATAAATTTGGAAGTCATTTTCATAAATTATAAGTGAACCTAGGGTCACAATCATATATAATAAATACTGTAACTATGTGTAACCTAACTCTCTCTTTGATGTACATTCAATAAAGATAACCTAATTAAATATTATCTTGAATGGAAAAGAAATTTTAAAACTTATTTATTTGTTCAAAAATAAATGAAATTAGATTATTACCTTATGATTAAATTTTAAATACCACCATGAAATCCATGTATATACTTTCCCATCTCCACTTTGTAATAGGAAAAGACTAAAGAACACCCTTTTTTAATTGTCATTCCTCTTTGACCTATTAAAAATTAACATATTTCATGGTAAAATAAACAATATCTAAATTCATGTCATCCAACCAGTAGTACTCTTAATGGTCGTGTACATCTTGTTTCTTCAAGGATGAATGTAAAATGGGGAACTATGATATATAACAAACAATTATATCTTCAACTTGGAATCACAAGGCATATATAATCTATTTAAAAATTTGATAACACATTTTTTATCGACATTAAATTATATTAAATTAACCATATTAAAAAATTATACATTTTATTTAAAAGAATGACCCCCCTTCTATGCTTTCTTAGTTATTTCTAACAGAAAAGATTGTATTCACACTTGGAAAAAAATAGAATAAATTCCTAGATTCATGATTTCTAGAAAAAAAATCAAATCATTATCAAACTTTTAATATTCTAAATGTAACATGGTTAATGTAGCATTATTTTTCTAACTTAAATAATTAACTACTTTATTTATTTTTCTAGGATAATAATGAATCATTTAGTCATAATACATAATTTTTTCTAACCACAATTTATTCCTCATGTTCAACTCTTTCTGATTAAATATATACATAAAAATTTTGGGATGATTATATATTTCAAAATTTACTCCACATATATGATGGATCCAAATTTTTCAATAAAAATAATAGAATCTAATTCCATATCACGTGTATGCTAATTTAACTCATGTGGTTTTTGCTTCGATGAAGCATAAATAATTAACAAATCATTCTGCATTGAAACACAACCAAAACACTTTAAATAATATTCAATGTAGATAAAAAATAACCATTTCTAGATGGAAGGGACAAAATGGAGAATTTTTCAATCTTCTTTTCAGGTCTAGGAAACAACAATCACATTATTTCATCAAAGTTAATTTAAGTCCATTTCAAGCCAGCTTAGTCAATAGGATATACAATCAAGAAAAGTTTTTACCAAACCACCAGTAGTAACCTACAAATATAATACAACTAAAAATATATATAGAATTTATATTTCTTTGCCATTATTCAACAATTTTTTCACTAGGTCCAAAATTTATGCCATATTTAGAAACAATATGTCCAAATAAATAATTTTTTACAACAAAAAATCACACTTATTAAATTTTCCATAAATCTTATTTTATTTTATGGTTTGAAAACAAAACTTTGGTTTCATTCATGATTCTCATGAATTTTAAAATATACCAATATATCATCAATAAACAAAACCAAAAACTTATGTAAATAGTCATAGAAAACTCTATTCATAAAATCCACGGATAGAACTGATGCATTAGAAAACCCAAGGTGAATAACTGCAAATTCATATTACCTATATCTAGTTTGAAATTCAATCATTGGGATTTCCCCCTCCTTCACTTTCAACCGATGGTACCCTGACATGATATCAATATTAAAAAATTCCATGTTCCCTAGAGTCGATCAAAAAAATTATATGTGAGGAAAAGGATTCTTGAGCTTAAGAGTGATGTTATTCCAGGCCTTATAATCAATGGAATGTCTCATTAAAATATATTTATTTTTAAAAAAAATATAGGAACACCCCAAGGTAATTTTATAAGATGAATGAAACCATTATTTATCAACTCTTATAATTAAATTTTTAATTCCAAAAGTTTTAATTGATCGATTTTATAAGGGGGTTTTGAAATCAGATTAGCATCAAGCACTAAGTCAAAAGTAAACTCCACCTCCCAACTAAGAATAAAACTAGAAAAATCATTAGGAAATACATCCAAATATTCATTTACGAATAGAACTTAATTTATTTAAATAGTTTCTTTTCTTTCAATAGCATGATCTAGGAAAATTTTACTACCATATTTAATCAATTTATTATATTCTTAGTATGTTATAAATGGTATAAAATCATTGATTATAACTTTATTAGATTTTTAATCTGTCATAGCATGATTAACTAAAAGACAATTCCTTCCAGAAATAATAGAAAATTCTATTATGTCGAGTTCAAGAATATTTTTAGGAATTATATACTGCTAATAACAATAGGAATATTCTTATAAAACTTGGTTTCTTTAATATTTTGACATACAGGTTTTTGAAAAAGTTTTATATTTTTTTCATGAGGTGATATTACCATTTTCATTAAAATTTGTTCAAAATGATAGAATGAAAATTTCCAAATTCAAAATTCTATTTGGAATAATTTGAATAAATAGGTAACAAATTTGTAACCTCTTCATTTGATGGCCCAACATCAACTATATTTGTAGAATAAGATTTTTCCAGACCTCTATGATTTCATTATTTATGATTTTTATCCTAAGTAACTAATTTAGAATAAACATTATCATAATATCCCAACTCATTTAAATTAAAACATATCACTATTGGATGGATATTTGTTACCCCATTCTTGGATTATTAATGATTATTTTTTTGTAGTAAAGAACCCTATGAAAAAACTTTCTACACCAGTAGTAATTTATTGATCCAATGAAACATTCCCTAAAATGTCTATTACCACACTTGGAACACGCTGAGAGGTTTGCATACGGAATTCTCATTTGTATTTTTCTCTATTTATTTCTTCCTTGACCATTTCTTAATTTTTTCATCTAATGGAAAATAAGTGTTGGAAAACTCTATCTCAACTTTCTCATCACAACAATAAACTTTATTATAACAATTAAATTATCAGGTGGCCAAAAATCTTCATAAAATTTGTTTTAATCAAAAGTAAAAACTATTAATTTTACAAGAAATTTCTTGAATAGAATTAAGTGTGTACCTATCCTATATTGTAAAATTATCTTCATATGAGGTGGCAGAATCTTCATATTGTTTCTTTAATTCCTTGAATTTGTTCTCTATCCTATGTAGAAAAACATTAGGGAAATATGTCCACAGAAATATATTCTTAAATATATCCCATTAAAAAGTATCAAGATCAAATATTTCTCTATTATTGTTATCCAAATACCACCACCGATCAAATTCACATTAAAAATGAAAAAATTGAAGGAGTTTCATTTTGATTCTCTAAACATCTAATTATTTCAAATATATTTTCTAGTACATTGATCCATCCTTCTGCTAAAACCTCATATGAGTTTCCACTAAAATCCAGATGGTGACGTTTCATTAAATTTTCAACTATTATCAACTTCCTTTACGGTAGATCTATCTTCTCTCTATAATGGATACCAAAACCATTTATAACCTGTATCAATTGAGCCACAATGGTAAAAACCTACTCTGTAACAATTCCAATGTTTTCAGGTTGTTGATTTGGAAGGATATTTTCCACTTGGTGTATTCCTATTACAAATTCCCTATTTTCAATGTGGAAAAATATTCTTGAACCAACATATTTTATATGAAGCAACATTGTAATATTCAAATTATATATCATGATAACTATAAATTAAAAATTAGTAAGGGTATTTTCTTAAATTATTCAAACCAAAAAATTATCTAATCCAAACATTGATACCAACTATAAGAACCTTACCTTAAAAAACACATAAGTTGAATCTTTAGAAAATAATTAACTTTTATCAATTTCTAGAATTTTTTTAGTTTTAGAGTTTTATATAATTACTTCAAAAATCTCATATAATAAAATAATACATAAAAAACTATACATTTCTTCTCGATATTCATTTTTCCTATAATATATTACTTTTAAAATGAAGCAACTTTTATTTTTATTAAAAATATTTAGGAAATTCAACTTGACTTCTTATTTGTTATTACCCATTCTTAAACCCTATGAAAAAATTGAAAAACATAGAATGAGAAATAAAAATCTTAGTATGGGACATAAAAAGAAGAAATATATTATTCTAGTTGAAATCAAGGAAATTAATAAAATGATTAACTTTATCACTCTATTCTTTTAGTATACAATATAAATCATCTCCACTTGGACAAACTTTTTCTCAAAAAACCCTTAAAACTCATCTAAAGAAAATAGAAACCCATTTTATGTAACTTTGATAATTATTTTTATAGCATGTGTTAAACTTGTGTCAGAAATAAATGGATCCTAGTTAAATCAATTGGACAAACCACATAGTTTAACTCTCTCCTTTGAAGACATGGAACATTAAACAATGCACTGTATATCTATAATAGGGATCACCCTTCAAATAATCTATATTAGGATCACCCATCATCATGAGATATAATAGGGATAAACCTTCCATATAAGCTATATCAGGCTTACCTATTTATTTTATTTAATGATCGCATACCAAATCATGAATAAAAAATTTTATGATTTCACATTTTCTTTATAAATCCCTTTAAAAACTCTTTTGAACCCATATAAAAACGCATTTGATATTGAAATACCATTTCTTTTAAAAAATATTTTTGACCTAAAATAACTAGAATGAAGGTAAATAGTATTTTTATTTTGAATGAAACATGAAATTTTTTAATGGAATCCAAAAATAATATAATAGTTCTAGTTGTGGGAAAAATCATTTTCGTCTTATATGTTGAAATAGATCATTCCTTTTTTTCTTTTGTGAAGGAATTAAAAAAATTCTGTAAAAAAACTCATTTTGAAAACATTTTATTTGTTTCGTGAAACCTACTGATGCATCAAGTGGCTATAGTGAGCTCCACCTATCACTTTCAGAGTCCAAGTAATTCCTCTTATGAAAGGGGTTAAAAAACATAAACATTCGTATTAAAACTAGCATATGAAATGTTAATAATTTAACCATAAACCATGAATGGTATCAAAATAGAACATACAAAGTCAAATATATCATTATAAATTCTTTCATAATAATATATAAACCTCAATTAAGTATAAAATCCAACAAATGATGTTGACAAAGATGAAAATAATCTAATAAATTCATTAAAAATCATTGAGAGAAAAATCCATTTTTAATTTGAAATCATTTAGACGGAACACAATTATAAAAGAAAACTTTTATTTTGAAAATAACCTTTAATATTTTAAGGGAATATTTACAATTTTAATGCATCATAATGGTGTAAATATCCACTGGCACCATATAAGTTTTTTTTTAATTTTTTGAAAAGGGTCATAAAGTACCTCATTTGGAAAATGACAGATTTATTACATTAAAAACATTTTATATAAAAAGTAAAACATGGGTAAAATTTATTTAAAAAATAGTAAATAATATTTTAAAATACATTTTAATTAACATGGTCATGGATGATAAATATTTTTAAGTAGATGCTTACGTATAAACAACCTTGAATAACAATGAGATTGTAAAATTAACTCTTACCATGTACTTTACATTAGTAAAGGGTGAGTTAAACTCATGTATAAATGTTAAAACATGTTATTAAATTACATAAGGACTGTATCCATATTTATGACATCATATATTATCCTATTATATAATTTTGTTAATAATATTTTAGTATTACCATTGTTTCGGGTGTTAACCGCATCATTTTCCAATGCACATTTTATTGTGTAAGTCATGTTTTTTTGAATAGAATGTATTTTATTCATATCTAGAATGATATTAAATTAATAATTATTATTTTTACTCATCATAAAAATTTTATAATCATTATTTAATGGTTAACATGGAGAATGAATCTCATCATGCTGGGGAGATGGTAGATCTTACGTACACACAAGCGACGATATCATTCCATTGATTTTTAAATAGTATGGAATTGGATGATATATTAATTAAAAAAATCATTATCATGATATATTAATTATTTATATCCATTACAATCATCATAATACCCATCCAAATAAAGTATTGTTGAATAAAAAATTACACCACGTCGTGGAGATGATAAGTCGTACGTATACACACATGATGATATTATTATTTGTATGATGAATAAAATGGGGAATATTTTTTTACCATGATTATAAAAACATATCAGTATAAGTATGATACTTTAGTTATTACTTTGGGGTAGAAATAACATAGAAATAGTAAGTATAAGAAGAAAATAACTTTGAAAGAGGTGATAAAACAATTACCTCTTTTTAAGGTATCTCCTTTTGATTTGCACAAAGGGATTCCATAGGATGGCTTTGTACTCAAAGTATGGACTATATTATAAATTTATGGATGTTGGGAGGATAATTGGGTAGGGTTCTTCTGAGTCAAAGTGCTTTAGAGGCATGAATTAAAGATAAGGATATGTTTCCTTATATAATAGAGGGGAGGGGCACTTTTGGAAACACCAAAAATATTAATTCATTATAAATTTATTTTTGGTTTTAAATAGCTAAAAAGTGAATTATTTATAAGTTAAGACTATTATGTATATAAATACTATCAACCAATTATTTTTAGATAAGTCTTGGTAAAAAAATCAACCTTATCTTTTCCAATTAACCCTTAGTTAAACAGTTTAACTCTTATCGTGTCTACTAGTTTTTTATATTATAGTTTTAAAATAGTTACTATAAAATTAAAAAGAACCAAAATTGGATACATTATGACATATTTTACATTATCCAAGTTATTTTTACGAACCTTAGATTTTTTGACTTCGATATCATTTAATAAAATATTATTTATTTTAAAGTATCATTTAAGTCAATTTTAATACTATTCAATATTTTAATTTCTAAAAATATCAAAACAATATGATAACATCAAAATAATACTTTAAATCTGCCACTAACATGTTTTTGTTGTCAATAAAATTATTTTATATCATAAATTAAGTAAAATGATATTTATTTTAATATTTTTATTATCATTTATTTGATATTTTTATTAATAGAATAATTCTATTTCACTATTGTGACATCATCAATGGTAATTATTTAATCTATAAAAATTATAAATAAATTTGTATAATTTATTTAATTATTTTATATTTCCATACTCTCTTTATAATTGATTTTATCTCATGGATATCTCTATATTAAAATTAGTATTCTTATAAGAAATGAGAGTGACCTTCTTCGCATTAATTAATTATAATAATATTCATGCCATATTCATAAAAATGGGTCCATTAAATGATTCCATTTCGAAACATAGGCGATAAGGGTCTAATTTAGTCATCCAGTAGAATTTTTATTTGTGTTAAGGTAATTTTATAATATTATTTCTACCTTTAATTACCTGATTTACCCTTAATTGCTGTAATAAAAATATTATTAAGTTACTATTCATAATATCCAAAAAAAATAAAATTAAACTATTAACATAATTTGGACCCACTAATTCCAAATAGGGATTAGATTTTTCAAAATTCAAAACACATAAGTTTCAGTAATTAAATAAAAATTAATTCCCAATGACAAAACAAGAAGACGTGTTTTTCAAAATTAAAACCCATCAAAATATTGGCAAGTGTTTATATCTAATTTTAATTTAAAGTAATTATAATTACCTAAATTATATTAAATGATATAGAATTAATCTAATTATACATTAAAACCAATTTAATGGATAGTATTCAATATAAAAAAATTATATGAAAAATCAGTTTTGAATTAAAATGCAGTGTTTTTTATTATCCATTAAAATATGAAAGTTATCATAAAAAAAATCCAAACATTTTTCCCCAATTCTAAATAAGAAGCTTATTTTTAAAAATTGAATATATAAAAGTGTCAAATATTGGATATAAAAATTGTTCTCCATTAAAAGTGGGTAAAACTATATTTTTCTGAAAAATACTTTTTTTATATGAAAAATTGACTTTGTTCTTATAATATGTCTAAGACAAACATAATATGAATGTTAAAATTATATGGAATATATAAAATTTAAAATTTGTTTAATAATATTCATAACCACTATTTAAATGTCTAGCCTAATAGATCACGGTGCTCTCGAACTCAGTATTACGTGCAACACAAGCTACTGAATAAAATAAACATACCATGGAATCCTAGAGTATTACATTCTCCCATCAAATAAATTTCATCCTAAAAATTTAAAATCAATATTGAAAACTAGATGTTGAAATTTGAAAACATCTTTGTTGAAATCCTACATTGAAAAAAGGATTAATGATACCCCCACCTTAAAATAAATAAAGGGAAGTATAAAGGTCACGAGAGATAACACATAAAAGGGTTACATATAGGAAAACATGGAAATGAAAGAAAAATCTAACCATCAAGTTTTTATGGAGAGTGATAGGGAAAATGATGAATAAAAAGTTAACAATCACAAGGCTAGAAATCACTGATGATATTTGATTCATCGGAGAAAGTACTAGGGTAACTGTAATACCCCAAGATTTTATGAAAAATATTATTTTTAATTTCATTAATGTCTTATGTTGTACGCTACACCAAATGGAGCTTTCATAACACGCATCATTGACTTGACTTGCATTACGCGCAATCACGACCTTCCTCGATAGCATGTGTAGTACGCAATACCGAGTTTCACTAAACAACGAAATGCTATTAAAATATTATTAAAACTAGCCATTATGAATAGTAATAACCACTTTTTGAAATTTTGTAAATTTTATTTTTCAAAATGGACTTCATTTTTGGATTCGGAATATCGATATTATCTTAGGGTGAAATTTTGGTACTTTTCGGATAACTTTCATTTTCTGATGAATAGTGAAAATTACTAAATTTTAATTAAAAACAACCTTTTTAATAGAAATAATTAATAATGATAAATTATTAATTTGAGTGGTTTTAAAGTATATTTAGAATATATTTTTACAATTTAATACAATGTTGGTCATTGGATGTAATTTCAAATTTAAACCAGACATAAACAAGTGTCAATCTTTTGATAGTTATTATCTCTTAAGAACACGCTATTTGTTTTGACGAGGAGAATTAATTTTTAAATTAAGTAATGCAACTAATATGTTTTAAATTTGGTAAAATAGAAATCATTTTTCAGTTCATAATATCAAATATAGATTAAGCCTAATTTTTGGTATTTTTCTGGAAACTTTCATTTTTTGATGAATAGTGAAACCACTAAGTGGTAGTTAAAATAATGAATTTTTCAAAAAACTTAATTTTACCACTTCTGTGAGTGTAATTTCAAAAATCCAAGAGACACGGTTAATGTCAATAAGTAAAATGTGGTTCAATGAGATGAAAATAATTTTTGGTGAATAGTAACTTTTTACTTTTTTTTACCACGGTTAAAAGTAAATAGGGTAATTAAGAGTAAAAATGATATTATTATTACCCTAACACATGTCCTAATTCTATTGGATAAGTGTAATTCGACCTAAAACAACCTTAGGAATAAAATATGACGAATTATGCCCACTTGGATTAGATTAGGACATTTATTATTAATTTATTTAAAGAAGGGTTAAAATAGTTAAAATCAATGTTTAATAAGTATATCATTTTTAATATAGGGTTATACATAAGATAAATTCTACTATAAATATTCATTAGAAAGATAAAACTATTTACTACATAATGGAAATTTATTTGTAATTTTTAAACATTAAATAATCTAATTTATTTATGACACAAAGATGATGTAGTAATTATCTTATTAATGAAATATTGACATAATTGATGTTATAAATACCAAAATAAATGTAATTTGAGACTTTTTATGAATTAAAATACTTTTCAAGGTTAATATGACATGTTATTATTGATTTAATTAACTCTTTTCGAACTAATAATTCTGTTATGATTTTTACAAGAATAAATTACTAAATAGTGTCAAAATTGACATAAAATAGTTTTAAAAAACAATATTATATTATTAATTGTTATTTTATTCCTAAAAATCTAATGTTCGGCCAAATTACTTAGATAAGGTTATATATATTAATAATATACAACTTGGGGTTATTTTGTTTTGTTATAGAAAGTTTATTAACTTTATAGTGTAAGAACACAAAAAGACACGGTAAAAGTAAAATTATCTAAGTTAAAGTTAAATATAAATGATAAGGTTAAAATAGGAACCTAAGCTTGTCTAAATTCTATTGTATGAGTTTATTTCGACCCATCACCACCTTATATTCGAAATATATCAATTTGGAGCAATTAAAAACCGAATTGGACTTTATAATAAAATAATATTTTTAGTTATTCCAATGGTGCCCCTCTCCTCCCTTATAAAAGGGCACCTCCTCCCTCTATTCCTCACACCACTTTGAGCCTTCAATCTCAGACAAACCCTGACAAATTATCTTCTACACTTCCCTTGAAACATCCTAAAGGTCCTGGTCTTCTTCAAAGACCCATTTTAGTGCCCTAAAAGGAGGTCTCAAAGAGGCATTTCAAAGAAGAGGTAATGTCTCTTACCGATTCTTTCATCTTTATTTCTTCTTCCACTTCTTCTTCTTTAGTTGTTTCATTATGAAGTTATAACATCAGTATAAATCATATACTTATATGTAATTATATGTATGAAACAACCCTATTTCACCATCTATCCATCCTACGGAAAACTAAATCACCACGCGTGCGTACGTACGGAATACCGTCTCCACGTCGTGGTGTAATCTATTTTCCACCACCACTTTACTTGGATTGGTATGATGGTGTAAATAATAACAATATATGATTATTTTAAAGTGATATTTATTCTGTAATAGTATACATACACTCCAATAAAATTCCACGATCATGGGAACGATATCATCGCACGTGCGTACGTACGGAATACCGTCTCCACGACGCGATGAGATTCATTCTCAATGATTAACCATTCATAAATGATTATAAAGTATATATAATAAGTAATAATGAAATATATGACATAATTATGATACTGTATTTATTTATATATATATATTTATGTCCTCCAATTAATTCCATTCAATTCAATGAGGAAACGAAAACAACGTTCATGCGTACGTACGGCCTACCGTCTCCATGAATGGTGTATTTCTTTCCATTTATCGATCTATTATAAATATGTATATTATGAATATATATTATATATAAATCATGTTTTATACTCTGGAATTATTTAGTCATGATCTAAGTAATCATATGAAAAATTACAAGTCAAAACACGGACGACAAATGAAACGATTTTACCCAAAACGCTCTTTAACATGGAATTTTTAAAAAGAACGGGTAATATAAAGTCATAAGTGAACCATATATGATATCATAACAATGAATATGATTCTGTAATAAGTCAATGACATTATTTAAATCATTATACAGGAGGTTCGAATATGTATGAAGCATATCAGACCTAAGATAAGGGAAAATATCCCAATCTCATTTTTATCCGAGATTGTTTATACTTTGGTATTTACTGGGGTGTATTTTATCATCCATGTAACGACCCGAAATTTTTTAAATAAATTTTGTTTCCCAATTTTATGTGTTATTGTTATACTCAACAAAAACGTTTTATTTGATAAACATGATTATAATTAAAATGAGATCAGTGGGTTTTGACTATTATATAACCATCGGTCAATATGACCGCTGTGAACAAAATGTTTTGATATAAGTAATCTTGGTTAATTATTATAGAAAGAAGATTTGATGGTCTCACCTAGTAGTCTTGGACCGATCGAAGCCCATCTAACAGAGCTTGGGAAGGAGGTAGCACCACTGGGCTTTGCTCTGGATCAAATCCAAGCCGAACTTAATCATGTGAAGCTGGAATGAAATCGCCTTCGTGAGAAGTTCAAACTGATAGAAATTACTACTCGGGCAATGTTGACTGAGCCGCCCCAAGCTTCTATCACCCTAGCACACCTTACTCTTAGGTCCTATGCTGGTATTATAAGGGGTTATGTAACGAGACCGTAACTACCTTGTGTAATCCTTGTTTTAAATAAAAATTGGGATTTCTTCTTATGATAAAGTTTATGAATTTTGAAATGACCGGATAAATATAGTATGCATATTTTTGATGAATTTTAGAAAAAGGATATTTTAAATATGTTTATGTAAACCCTAAATAATTAAAAATGTGTAATGATTTTCAAAAAATGGTCTTCTGCAATTATGTTCAGTACTAAATTTAGAGTCTAATAAGATCAACTTGATTTTTGATGAATAGTAAATTATGAATAGTGATTTTATGATTAGGATTAGTAATATGACCAAATGGATTAGTAATCTCACTTAAAGAATGTTTTAAAATAATCTAGGCACCTTGATTAAGTAATGTGATTCAATAAAATAGTTAAATAACGGTTTCATTAATTATTATTCAAGTATTAGTTTTGTCGGGTGAATAGTGTTTTTTAATTAAAAATTTAATTAAAAATAATTAGAAAATTATTTTTATAAAAATGACTTTATTTTTGAACTCAGAGCATCGATATTATGTTATGGTAATTTTTGGGGTTTTTTCTGAAAAAATGAATTTTCGATGAATAGTGTTTTTATTTAAAAATTAAATTAAAAATTTTTAGAAAATTATTTTTATAAAATGGATTTCATTTTTGAAATCAGAGCATTGATATTTGGTTAATGTGAAATTTTTGGATTTTTCTGAGAAAGTTGAATTTTCAGTGAATAGTAAAAAATACAGTTTTAGGGTTTCGGTATGTTTAATGACATCATAACGGTGTCATGATGATTTCATGAGATCTTTTGAGGGTTGGATGGCCAAGGGTGATGAATTATTGTTTTGGGGGCCCCATGTGGCCTAACTCCATGATAAATGACAAGGGAGAGCACATGGGTTTGAGAAAAGCACATGTGAGGTGTCCCTTGGCCATTAATGCCTTGTCCCCTCACTTTCCCTATAAAATACCAAGCCCTCCTCTCATCCATTCGACTCCCCACTCATTCCCAACGAATTTCTGGTCTCGTTACCTCCCAAGGAGTCCTCCCAAGGTGCCCCCAATCCCTCAAGGTCCTAACCTTTGAGGTTTAAGAGTTACATTTTAAGGTAAGGGATCTGACCCCTCTCTTTCTTTTCAAGTAATCTCTTTTATGTCATTTCTTTTATACTCCATGTTCTTATGTTGGAGGATGTTCTTTTATATTCATCCTACTGCCTATTTCATGTTCATATGATGAGAGACCCCCCCTTTCTCTCATCAATTCGTTTTAAGAATGTTTAAGTGGCGCCGTTAGGCTGCAGAATTTTTAAGGGATTCTTTCACCTTCCTCGTTTTCAAGTTCTATTCTCATTCAAGTCTTTCATGTTCCTTTTTATTATGATGGGGTATGATCTCTAAATTATCATACTGATCTTTTATGATCATATGATTAGATACCCCATTTGATCGCTTCAATTCATTATTTTGATGTTTTAAGTGGCGCCGTTAGGCTGCCGAATTTTTAAGTGGTTCTTCACCCTTCTCATTTTGAAGTTCTACTTTCATGTCAATTATTTCAAGTTCCTTTTTGTTATATTGGGGTATGATCTCTATATATATCATACTGGACTCTTATGTTCATATGATGAGAGACCCCATTTGATCTCTTCAATTCAGTATTTTGATGTTTTAAGTGGCGCTGTTAGGCTGCCGAATTTTTAAGTGGTTCTTCACCCTTCTCGTTTTGAAGTTCTACTTTCATGTCAATTCTTTCAAGTTCCTTTTTGTTATGTTGGGGAATTATCTCTATATCTATCATACTGATCTCTTATGATCATATGATGAGGGACCCTATTTGATCTTGTCAAATCATTTTCTTTTGAAGTTAAGTGACGCCGTAAGGTTGCCGAATTTTCATAAGAGAAATCTAATTTTTTTTCCTTCCATGTTTTTCATTTCAAATGGTATGTCCCTAAAATTTCATTACCATGTCCATATGTCCTTCTTATTCTTTCACCATACTGTTTTATGGATCATTTATGAGAGGGTGACCCATGTCCCCTCTCATTTCAATGTTTTCTAAAACCCCGAAACTTAGTCGTTATGCTGCAGAATTTTCCCCTCAAAATGCCTCTCTCTTTTCTCAAAAATTATTTTATGTTATAAAGTGAATACTCAAATCTCTTATTTCTAAAAGGGTATTCACATATATATCTAAATGTTCCATTTTAAATTCTGGGATTTACATACATGAGACCCACCTTCCTTTTCTGTGGGTTTTAAAGTGACGTAAATATCATGTCTTTAAAGCAGTTTTTAAAACGTTATGATTATGAAATGAAACCCATTTATTTTATGCTATATGGGTTATTTATGAAATTTTTGATGATGATATATGTGGATCACATGTTAATAAAGGCACATTTAAGGGTGCGCCCTGATAGCGCTCCAATGCATTGGGTAATGATGTAGCCACCAGAGATTACAATTTTCACGATACCTTGGTGAATAACCTTGGTAATTTTAAAATGACACCTTGGGGATGGACCTTGGTGATATGTTCATGATTGTTTATGTTAAATGATGTAGCCACGTCTTCAAGTTATGAAAAAGTTTTATTTTTATTATGATATGCCTCATGATTGCATTTTCATGCCTTAAAGTTCTTTTCATGACTTTATTGATGTATCTCAAGTTCATATGTAAAATGTTTCACTTGTTTCCCTTACTGGGCCTTCTGCTCACCCTTCCTTTTGATGTATGTCCCTAGGTTATGGGATGCAGTAATGAGCCTAGGGTGAACATGAGGAGAATCCTTTCAAGTGTTTAAGAAGATTTTTTTTTATGTTTTATGTTCCTTGTTTCCAAGACACTAAACCTTAAAGATCCTCAGTTCCGTGTAATGGAATGAAAAGTTATGTTATAAAAAGACGGGATGCTATAGTTGGTATCAAAGGATGGTTTAGTTATTTGTGGAAATTAGGATATGAAAAGTCTAGGAGGAACCCTATAGAAAAGTTTAATATAGGAAATCTTCCTGGTATTTTGGTGAGTATTGAGTAAGGGGTTGCCAAGCAAATACATCCCTGTCTGGATACGAGCAGGTAGAGGTGGCTCTGGCACAGATGTACATAGGGGTAAAACCCGAAAACACCGCTTTGATCTAGACTCGAACGGGAACTGGTACACGACAACGGGCCTTGCTGCACTCTTGGTTACGACACTCCCGGGGGATATGCTTTGGTTAATTCATAAGCTTGGTATGAACCATTGTTAAAGGAACAAAGATAAAATAAAATAAAGGTTCACATAAGAATATATGATCATTCATAACCTAGATGGGAACCTAGGAGATCACAAGTTAGGGTATACCTTTCATATAAAATTTATCCTTATATGCTTTCAGTTCCTTTTCATGATTATTAGCTAAGTACTTAAGCCCCTAATTATGATTTCTCTTCTTAGTTAATGGTGGGAAATGGAAGAACATGTTCCGACAACCAATGTGATAGGAAATGCGACGATTTTCGTATTAATATGGCAGGGATGATTAGGGGATTAAAATATGATTATTATTTTGGAAGACGTTCATTATTTTGGGAACCATATTTGATCGAGGTAAATAGATTACTACGGTATTTTCATTGAGGAGTAAGGTTGACTTATATATTGAAGAATCGATGAATTTAAGGTGAACTTATAGTAATTTAGGTTACTTCTGGGAATGACTAACCTATCTTGGGTAAAATATGCTTAGGTTAGCTACTTTTTTTATAAGATGTTAGGAGTGGTTGATGTTGTCTGGAGATGAACAATGAAGTTTTTTTGGAAGACTATGTTATCAAAACTTTATTGTATTTGGGTTTCAATCTTAGTTTGGTTTGTTTTGAGGAATTTTAAGGACCGTTATTTAGGGAATGGTCTATGATGAAATTTGGGTAGTACCATGGAACTTTGATGATTTAAAAGTAGTTTCCATTCCTATGGGATTCTTTCTTTTTGAAGAGTTGTTTTACCTTAACCTTTCCATTTTTGGGATAATGTTTAAAGATAGAATAAATAGATAGTTAATCTTTTGTAGATTATGTGATTCTATAGAAGATGATTCTTGTGCTTTTATGAGACCAAGTGTTTTTGAATTCTCATCATTTGGAGAAAAGAATAGTGTTGGTAGGGACTTGAAACTCTACTTGAAGGTAGGTATATTTTCTTATGTTTTTGTTCTATGTAGTAAATGAAATCCTCAAAATTATGAAAAGAAACGTAAAACAAAAATGTTGTTGGTTTACGTTTCCTACTAGGTAATCAAAGACCGTTTACACACATCATAAGTTTGGGATTTTCTCATGGTTAAATTTCTCCTAATCATGTTCTCTATCACTCTCCCTCAGAACTTAACCCTTTGTTTTCTCCTCCATGTCCATGTTTTCCTACATGGAACCCTAGTGTGGGTTAACTCGGGTGACCTTTGTACTTCCCTTTCTTTATTTTAAAGTAATAGTTTTACTGACTCCTTTTCCGATGTGGGACTTTCAATGAAATTTTGAAACCCAATTTTAAAATTGCGAGGACGCAATTTCTTAAGGGGGGAAGATTGTAACGACCCGAAATTTTTTAAATAAATTTTGTTTCCCAATTTTATGTGTTATTGTTATACTCAACAAAAATGTTTTATTTGATAAACATGATTATAATTAAAATGAGATCAGTGGGTTTTGACTATTATATAACCATCGGTCAATATGACCGCTGTGAACAAAATGTTTTGATATAAGTAATCTTGGTTAATTATTATAGAAAGAAGATTCGATGGCCTCACCTAGTAGTCTTGGACCGATCGAAGCCCATCTAACAGAGCTTGGGAAGGAGGTAGCACCACTGGGCTTTGCTCTAGATAAAATCCAAGCCGAACTTCATCATGTGAAGCTGGAACGGAATCGCCTTCGTGAGAAGTTCAAACTGATAGAAATTACTTCTCGGGCAATGTTGACTGAGCCACCCCAAGCTTCTATCACCCTAGCACACCTTACTCTTAGGTCCTATGCTGGTATTATAAGGGGTTATGTAACGAGACCGTAACTACATTGTGTAATCCTTGTTTTAAATAAAAATTGTGATTTCTTCTTATGATGAAGTTTATGAATTTTGAAATGACCGGATAAATATAGTATGCATATTTTTGATGAATTTTAGAAAAAGGATATTTTAAATATGTTTATGTAAACCCTAAATAATTAAAAATTTGTAATGATTTTCAAAAAATGGTCTTCTGCAATTATGTTCAGTACTAAATTTAGAGTCTAATAAGATCAACTTGATTTTTGATGAATAGTAAATTATGAATAGTGATTTTATGATTAGGATTAGTAATATGACCAAATGGATTAGTAATCTCACTTAAAGAAAGTTTTAAAATAATTTAGGCACCTTGATTAAGTAATGTGATTCAATAAAATAGTTAAATAACGGTTTCATTAATTATTATTCAAGTATTAGTTTTGTTAGGTGAATAGTGTTTTTTAATTAAAAATTTATTTAAAAATAATTAGAAAATTATTTTTTTAAAAATGACTTTATTTTTGAACTCAGAGCATCGATATTATGTTATGGTAATTTTTGGGGTTTTTTCTGAAAAAAATGAATTTTCGATGAATAGTGTTTTTATTTAAAAATTAAATTAAAAATATTTAGAAAATTATTTTTATAAATTGGATTTCATTTTTGAAATCAGAGCATTGATATTTGGTTAATGTGAAATTTTGGGATTTTTCTGAGAAAGTTGAATTTTCAGTGAATAGTAAAAATACAGTTTTAGGGTTTCGGTATGTTTAATGACATCATAACGGTGTCATGATGATGTCATGAGATATTTTGAGGGTTGGACGGCCAAGGGTTATGAATTATTGTTTTGGGGGCCCCATGTGGCCTAACTCCATGATAAATGACAAGGGAGAGCACATGGGTTTGAGAAAAGCACATGTGAGGTGTCCCTTGGCCATTAATGCCTTGTCCCCTCACTTTCCCTATAAATACCAAGCCCTCCTCTCATCCATTCGACTCCCCACTCATTCCCAACGAATTTATGGTCTCATTACCTCCCAAGGAGTCCTCCCAAGGTTCCCCCAATCCCTCAAGGTCCCAACCTTTAAGGTTTAAGAGTTACATTTTAAGGTAAGGGATCCGACCCCTCTCTTTCTTTTCAAGTAATCTCTTTTATGTCATTTCTTTTATACTCCATGTTCTTATGTTGGAGGATGTTCTTTTATATTCATCCTACTGCCTATTTCATGTTCATATGATGAGAGACCCCCCCTTGCTCTCATCAATTCTTTTTAAGAATGTTTAAGTGGCGCCGTTAGGCTGCAGAATTTTTCAGGGATTCTTTCACCTTCCTCGTTTTCAAGTTCTATTCTCATTCAAGTCTTTCATGTTCCTTTTTATTATGTTGGGGTATGATCTCTAAATTATCATACTGATCTTTTATGATAATATGATGAGAGACTCCATTTGATCGCTTCAATTCAGTATTTTGAAGTTTTAAGTGGCGCCGTTAGGCTGCCGAATTTTTAAGTGGTTCTTCACCCTTCTCGTTTTGAAGTTCTACTTTCATGTCAATTATTTCAAGTTCCTTTTTGTTATATTGGGGTATTATCTCTATATATATCATACTGTACTCTTATTTTCATATTATGAGAGACCCCATTTGATCTCTTCAATTCAGTATTTTTATGTTTTAAGTGGCGCTGTTAGGCTGCCGAATTTTTAAGTGGTTCTTCACCCTTCTCGTTTTGAAGTTCTACTTTCATGCCAATAATTTCAAGTTCCTTTTTGTTATGTTGGGGAATTATCTCTATATCTATCATACTGATATCTTATGATCATATGATGAGGGACCCTATTTGATCTTGTCAAATCATTTTCTTTTGAAGTTAAGTGACGCCGTAAGGCTGCCGAATTTTCATAAGAGAAATCTAATTTTTTTTTCCTTCCATGTTTTTCAATTCAAATGGTATGTCCCTAAAATTTCATTACCATGTACATATGTCCTTCTTATTCTTTCACCCTACTGTTTTATGGATCATTTATGAGAGGGTGACCCATGTCCCCTCTCATTTCAATGTTTTCTAAAACCCCGAAACTTAGCCGTTATGCTGCAGAATTTTCCCCTCAAAATGCCTCTCTCTTTTCTCAAAAATTATTTTATGTTATAAAGTGAATACTCAAAGATCTTATTTCTAAAAGGGTATTCACATATATATCAAAATCTTCCATTTTAAATTCTGGGATTTACATACATGAGACCCACCTTCCTTTTCTGTGGGTTTTAAAGTGACGTAAATATCATGTCTTTAAAGCAGTTTTTAAAACGTTATGATTATGAAATGAAACCCATTTATTTTATGCTATATGGGTTATTTATGAAATTTTTGATGATGATATATGTGGATCACATGTTAATAAAGGCAAATTTAAGGGTACGCCCTGATAGCGCTCCAATGCATTGGGTAATGATGTAACCACTAGAGATTACAATTTTCACGATACCTTGGTGAATAACCTTGGTAATTTTAAAATGACACCTTGGGGATGGACCTTGGTGATATGTTCATTATTGTCTATGTTAAATGATGTAGCCACATCTTCAAGTTATGAAAAAGTTTTATTTTTATTATGATATGACTCATGATTTCATTTTCATGCCTTAAAGTTCTTTTCATGACTTTATTGATGTATCTCAAGTTCATATGTAAAATGTTTCACTTGTTTCCCTTGCTGGGCCTTCTGCTCACCCTTCCTTTTGATGTATGTCCCCAGGTTATGGGATGCAGTAATGAGCCTACGGTGAACATGAGGAGAATCCTTTCAAGTGTTTAAGAAGATTTTTTTTTCATGTTTTATGTTCCTTGTTTCCAAGACACTAAACCTTAAAGATCCTCAGTTCCGTGTAATGGAATGAAAAGTTATGTTATAAAAAGACAGGATGCTATAATCCACATCCATGTTTTCTCAATATGTAATTTTATTTCCATATACCTACAATTGTTTAAATCCAATTTTACCCTTCGGTGAGTTTTTAGTAAAATATATGAAAGGAATCTTTTGTCGTTTTTCGTACGAGGTACTTTTTGACTTTTCTAACAAAAGTACGAGAAGAATGTTTTTTTAACTTATACGACATGAATGGATTTTTATAACATTATTTCCAAGAAGCATACTTTAAAATTTTTAAAGTTTATTTTTAATCAAATTATTTTAGTTTATAATTGTATGACATGTTAAGAAAGGAAAAGTGTTTTTGAAGTAGAAAGGATATTTTCCTCAAGAATGAA
Organism: Viscum album; assembly: GCA_963277665.1. Classification (NCBI taxonomy): domain Eukaryota; kingdom Viridiplantae; phylum Streptophyta; class Magnoliopsida; order Santalales; family Viscaceae; genus Viscum; species Viscum album. Next base: position 1,206,507,264 of record OY728150.1, on the reverse strand, counting down.
ATTCTAGTGTTTTATCAAAATTATTTTCCATCTAAGATAATATAGGGTTATTTTTCTATCCCTATTATTAAATAGATTTTATTATGTTGTGATGGAATTATTTTTAATAATTCCTTTATCTTATATGAATTGTTTTATGATGTCATGATGTTTAAGAATCCCATGTTTATTACTTGGGTTATGCAATGATGTATGATTTATGATTTTGTGGCACACATAAGAATGGTATCATTATGAGATGGGTGGGACCTATATCTCCCTCCAATTAATTGGGTAAAGATTTTATATCTCATGATATAGACATGGATGGAATTGTAAGTTAATCTGGTTCAGTGTTACAGGACTGAAACGAGGACTGAACTCGATTCAGAATGGGACTTTGTCCACTAAGATGGTCTTGGAAGCAATGCCTTGGATACTATGGAAATAATTACATGTGCTTAATGGATGACACAATTACATGTTTTATTCCCATGCTATGTTATCATGATTTATGTTCCATTATGATTTATGTCTTACGTACTTCCACGATTTATGTCTTTGCTCAAGATTTTGATGTTTAAACATTACGTTCATGTTTTTAAGTTCAAATGTATATGGTATGTTTTATTTTATCCTTGCTTGCCCTTACTGAGCATTTGAGATCACCCTTTTTATTTTTTCTTTTACCCTAGGATTAAAAGAAAGATTTTAGGTAAGGAAACAAAAATGGGAAGAACTTTATGGGAGATGTTGATGATCTTTCACCACGATTAGAAGATTACATTCCAACTTTCCAAAGACACTAAACTATTACGGTCCTTGTGTGTCTGTTTTTGTTATGTACTAAGTATTCCGCAAAAGTAATGTAATGTCTATGTACATCAAGCTTCGGGTCTCTAAAGTTGGTATCAGAGGAAAGGTTTAGTCAACCTTTGGAAACTAGGATGCGAGAACGTTAGTGAGATCCCTAGAGATATTTCTAAGGTATGTCTAGGGATGTCCCTAAGGATAAGTATACGTATAGGATATAGTCCTAGAACTATGGTAACGATATTAGATTAAACCAAAGATGTTAGATATTGATGTTACTCCCCCTTTATTATGATTTTTGCCTCTCACACTATTCTTTTTGGGTTTTAGACGATGGCTGGAACCCGAAGGAACCGTGTTGATCAATGTAATGGACAATGCAATGATTGTCCTCCTGAACAAACAAATGTTATGGGAGATGGAGTGCAAAATCTTATTGCTATACTTACACAAGCTATGAATCATTCTGGACTTCCAAATGGGTAGAGAAGGGAACAATATTCTATTGAGTCCTTCATGAGGCAACGTCCACCTTCTTTCAGTGGGTCTTCTGATCCACTTGTTGCTGAACAATGGATCAGTACCACTGAAAAGATATTTTCAGTTCTTCAATGTTATGAACATGATAAAGTCATCTTAGCAGTATATTGTATGGAAGGTGAAGCTGATCAATGGTGTAATCTTATCAAGAATATGAGGGCAAGAGACGAAATTGATTCCATGGAATGAGACGAGTTCAAGAACATATTTTTCAATAAGTACTTCCCTCGTATTCTTCAAATAAAGATAGAGAAGGATTTTCTTGAACTAAAGCAAAAGGATGATGAATCTATTGGTATATACAAAGCGAATTCACAAGGCTTGCAAGGTATGCATCTGGCTTTATCATCAGACCTAAAAGTAAAGTTGATCGATTCTTTAGTGGCATAAAACCAAATCTTCGAAGGGCATTAGCTATAAGAGACTTTAGTAGCTATGAAGAAATTGTGCGTTGTGCTATTAAGGTAGAAATGGAAGTTGGTGTTACAGATCCATCTCATGGTTTTGACAAAAAACGAAAGAAGGAGTTAAAGGAGAAATCTCATAACAATGGTGAAAAGAAGATGAATGTTTCCTTATGCTCAAAGTGTGGAAAGAATCATGGTGGAGATTGTCTTAAAGGGACTAGAAAATGTTTTAAGTGGGGAAAATAAGGTCATCGAGTAGTTGAGTGTCGAAGTAATGGAAAAAGGGTTGCTAATGGTGTGAATAAAGAAAATACTGCAGAGAACCCACCAACAACACTTCAATGCTTCATGTGCAAGGAAATGGGGCATTATGATAATAAATGCCCTAATACAAGGGTTAGTGATGATTGACATGAGCAACCAATTAAGGAAAAGGACAAAGGGAAGTCACATGCGATCACGATTGGCGATGTTAAATATTACAACGATGTGTTGGAATGATTAAGTGTTTATGTAATGGGATTCCAAAATAATGTTGTATCGTGGAAAATTAGAATATTTATGTATTGGTCAAATGTGGTTTTCAATAATTTTATGGTACCGGTAACCATGGAAAGTGATTGAGAAATTTTAGTAAGCAGATGATATACGCATAATGAAGGGATAAAGTGATACTGAGATGTTTGATTGTATTCATGAGCTCATGATATATATAAGGACTAAGTGATATCATGGTTTGGGTATAAAGTATTTTGAGGATTTTTTTATGTGGAAAGTGGTAACTTTTAACTGCATTCATGTTTTCACTAAGGTTCAATGGGTATTCATTCTTGAAGAGAATACATGATTAAGCTATTCACATGTTTTTAATTTGATCAACAAGATATATCTTATGATATATGGGGGATAAATGATGGCATTCACGTGATTGTTATGTGACATTTCAAGTAATCATTTTATTTATACTATGAGCGTGGACCGAAGTATTTTGGATAATCCTAAATATTGGAATGAATTATGTAGGACATAATTTAGTATTGTTTAAGGATATAACTTTTTTCGATATTATTTATGGGATGTTATAGTAAAATAGTTTTAGAAAAAGGACAACCTGCGGGACGGGAAATAGCCCATCGCGTCGGACAAGGCTGTGGGAATCGAACCCACAACTGAAGTGCGACTGGCCTTTATCACCTACCACTGGCCTACAGGAAGTCCCTGGTTAGTAGAAACTAGTTTTATTTTATTACGCGGTATGATATATGAATTATAAGTTCATTTTTGGAATCGTATACGATTAACCTCACCATAGATGGACTTATGTATATTTGATAACTTTTGCTAACCTTTTCATTGAAACAAATGGAATGACCCATCATTCTATCACATGATCTATTAACACATCACGAATAACAAATTCAACTTCATTTCTTTAAGAGATGAAGTGGAAATTGTTCAAAGCATGAACAATAGTGAGATTGTACCAAAATAAAGTAAGTATTTATTCTAATTCAAATTCTTCAACTTTAGGGAAATGATCTTGAAAAAAAAAATGTTGTCCTAGTTCCCTTATATCCAATGAATCAGATGGTACATTAGATCATCACAAATATATGGCTTTGTGATTTTGGGATTTTTAATTTCCATGTTCTCTACCACACTCCATCATAACATGACGGTTAGATTTTTCTTCCATATCCATATTTTCACCTATGTGGAAACCCAGTGATTAGTTTATTTGGGTAACCATTACATTTCATACTTTTGTTTTTCATGATTGGTTTTGCTATTCCTTTTTACGATGTGAGTTTCTATTAAAGAAACTTTCAAGGAGTAAACCATTTATAACCCCGACGAATTTCGAGGGCAAAATTCATTTTAAGGGTGGTAGAATGTAACACCCCGAGATTTTATGAAAAATATTATTTTTAATTTCATTAATATCTTATGTTTTATGCTACACTAAAGGGAGTTTTACAACACGCATAATTGACTTTCCTTGCATTACGCGCAATCGCGACCTTCCTCAATAGCGTGTGTAGTACGCAATACCGAGTTTCACTAAACAACGATATGCTATTAAAATATTATTAAAACTAGCCATTATGAATAGTAATAATCACTTTTTGAAATTTTGTAAATTTTCTTTTTCAAAATGGGCTTCATTTTTGGATTCGTAATATCAAAATTAGCTTAGGGTGAGATTTTGGTACTTTTCGGATAAATTTCATTTTTTGATGAATAGTAAAAATTACTATATTTTAATTAAAAACAACCTTTTTAATAGTGATAATTTATTAATTTGAGTGGTTTTAAAGTATATTTAGAATATATTTTTACAATTTAATACAATGTTGGTCATTGGATGTAATTTCACATTTAAACCAGACATAAACAAGTGTCAATCTTTTGATAGTTATTATCTCTTAAGAACACGCTATTTATTTTGACGACGGGAATTAATTTTTAAATTAAGTAATGCAACTAATATATTTTGAATTTGGTAAAATAGACATCATTTTTCAGTTCATAATATCAAATATATCTTAGGCCTAATTTTTGGTATTTTTCTGGAAACTTTCATTTTTTGATGAATAGTGAAACCACTAAGTGGTAGTTAAAAAAAATGAATTTTTCAGAAAACTTAATTTTACCGCTTCTGTGAGTGGAATTTCAAAATTCCGAGAGACACAGTTGATGTCACTAAGTAAAATGTGTTTCAATGAGATGAAAATAATTTTTGGTGAATATTATCTTTTTACTTTTTTACCACGGTTAAAAGTAAATAGGGTAATTAAGAGTAAAAATGATATTATTATTACCCTAACACATGTCCTAATTCTATTGGATAAGTGTAATTCGACCAAAAACAACCTTAGGAATAAAATATGACCATTTAGGCCCACTTGGATTAGATTAGGACATTTATTATTAATTTATTTAAAGAAGGGTTAAAATAGTTAAAATCAAAGTTTAATAAGTATATCATTTTTAATATAGGGTTATACATAGGATAAATTAGACTATAAATATTCATTAGAAATATAAAACGATTTCATACATAATGGTATTTTATTTGTAATTTTTAGACATTAAATAATCTAATTTATTTATGACACAAAGATGATGCAGGAATTATCTTATTAATAACAAATTGACATAATTGAAGTTATAAATACCAAAATAAATGTAATTTGAGACTCTTTATGAATTACACTAATTTTCTAGGTTAATATGACATGTTAGTATTGATTTAATTAACTTTTTTCTAACTAATCATTCTGTTATGAGTTTTACAAAAATAAATTACTAAATAGTGTCAAAATTGACATAAAATAGTTTTTAAAACAAATATTATATTATTAATTGTTATTTTATTCCTAAAAATCTAAGGTTCGACCAAATGACTTAGATAGGGTTATATATATTAATACTAAACAAATTGGGGTTCGTTTTTCTTGTTATAGTAAGTTTATTAACCTTATAGTGTAAGAACACAAAAAGACACGGTAAAAGTAAATTTATCTAACTTAAAGTTAAATATAAATAATAAGGTTAAAATAGGAACCTAAAATTGTCTAAATTCTATTGGATTAGTGTATTTCGACCCATCCCCACCTTAGATTCGAAATATATCAATTTGGAGCAATTAAAAACCAAATTTGACTTTATAATAAAATAATATTTTTAGTTATTCCAAAGGTGCCCCTCTCCTCCCTTATAAAAGGGAACCTCCTCCCTCTATTCCTCACACCACATTGAGCCTTCAAGCTCTGAAACAACCTGCAAAATTATCTTCTCCACTTCCCTAGAAACATCCTAAAGGTCTTGGTCTTCTTCAAAGACCCATTTTAGTGCCCTAAGAGGAGGTCTCAAAGAGGCGCTTCAAAGAAGAGGTAATGTCTGTTACCGATTCTTTCATCTTTATTTCTTCTTCCACTTCTTCTTCTTTAGTTGTTTCATTATGAAGTTATAACACCAGTATCAATAATATACTAATATGTTATTATAAGTATGAAAAAACCCTATTTCACTATCTATCCATCCTACGGAAAACTAAATCACCACGCGTGCGTACGTACGGAATACCGTCTCCACATCGTGGTGTAATCTATTTTCCACCACCACCTTACTTGGATGGGTATAATGGTGTAAATAATAACTATATTTGATTATTGTAAAGTGATATTGATTCTGTAATAGTATACATACACTCCAATAAATTCCACGATCATGGGAACGATATCATCGCACGTGCGTACGTACGGAATACCGTCTCCACGACGCGATGAGATTCATTCTCAATGATTAACCATTCATTAATGATTATAAAGTATATATAATAAGTAATAATGAAATATATGACATAATAATGATACTGGATTTATGTATATATATATTTATGTCATCCAATTAATTTCATTCAATTCAATGAGGAAACGAAAACAACGTTCATGCGTACGTACGGCCTACCGTCTCCATGAATGGTGTATTTATTTACATTTATCGATCTATTATATATATGTATATTCTAAATATATATTATATATAAATCATGTTTTATATTCTGGAATTATTTACTCATGATCTAAGTAATCATATGAATAATAACAAGTCAAAACACGGACGACAAATGAAACGATTTTACCAAAAACGCTATTTAACATGGAATTTACAAAAGAACGGGTAATATAAAGTCATAAGTGAACCATATATGATATCATAACAATGAATATGATTCTGTAATAAGTAAATGAAATTATTTAAATCATTATACATGAGGTTTGGATACGTACGAAGCATATCGGACCTAAGGTAAGGGAAAATATCCCAATCTCATTTTTATCCGAGATTGTTTATACTTTGGTATTTACTGGGGTGTATTTTATCATCCACATCCATGTTTGCTCAATATGTAATTTTATTTCCATACACCTACAATTTTTTAAATCCAATTTTACCCTTCGGTGAGTTTTTAGTAAAATATATGAAAGGAATCTTTTGTCATTTTTCGTATGAGGTACTTTTTGAATTTTCTGACAAAATTACGAGAAGAATGTTTTTTTAACTTATACGGAATGAATGATTTTTTAAAACATTATTTCCAAGAATCTTCCTTTACAAGTTTTCAAGTTTATTTTTAATCAACTTCTTTTAGTTTAGAATTGTATGACATGTTAAGAAAGGAAAAGTGTTTTTGAAGTAGAAAGGATATTTTCCTCAAGAATGGAGTTCAAGTGTTTTATCAAAATTATTTTCCATCTAAGATAGTATAGGGTTCTTTTTCTATCCCTATTATTAAATTGATTTGATAATGTTGTGATGGAATTATTTTTAAGAATTCATTTATCTTATATGAATTGTTTTATGATGTCATGATGTTTAAGAATCCCATGTTTATTACTTGGGTTATTTAATGATGTATGATTTATGATTTTGTGGCACACATAAGAATGGTATCATTATGAGATGGGTGGGACCTATATCTACCTCCAATGAATTGGGTAAAGATTTTATATCTCATGAGATAGACATGGATGGAACGGTAAGTTAATCCGGTTCAGTGTTACAGGACTGAAACGAGGAGTGAACTCGATTCAGAATGGGACTTTGTCCACTAAGATGGTCTTGGCAGCAATGCATTGGCTACTATGGAAATCATTACATGTTCTTAATGGATCCCAAAATTACATGTTTTATTCCCATGCTATGTTATCATGATTTATGTTCCATTATGACCTATGCCTTACATACTTCCACAATTTATGTCTTTGCTCAAGATTCTGATGTTTAAACATTACGTTCATGTTTTTAAGTTCAAATGTATATAGTATGTTTTATTTTATCCATGCTTACCCTTACTGAGCATTTGAGCTCAACCTTTTTATGTTTTGTTTTCCCCCAGGATTAAAAGAAAGATTTTAGGTAAGGAAACAAAAATGGTAAGATTGTTATGGGAGATGTTGATGATCTTTCACCACGATTAGAAGATTACGTTCCACGTTTCCAAAGACACTAAACTATTACGGTCCTTGTGTGTCTGTTTTTGTTATATACTAAGTATTCCACAAAAGTAATGTAATTTCTATGTACTTAAAGCTTCAGGTCACTACAGTTGGTATCAGAGGAAAGGTTTAGTCAACCTTTGGAAACTAGGATGCGAGAATGTTAGTGAGATCCCTAGAGATATTTCTAAGGTATGTCTAGGGATATTCCTAAGGATAAGTATATGTATAGGATATAGTCCTAGAATTATGGTAACGATATTAGATTAAACCAAAGATGTTAGATATTGAAGTTACTCCCCCTTTATTATGATTTTTGCCTCTCACACTATTCTTTTTGGGTTTTAGATAATGGCTGGAACCCGAAGGAACCGTGTTGATCAATGTAATGGACAATGCAATGATTGTCTTCCTGAACAAACAAATGTTATGGGAGATGGAGTGAAAAATCTTATTGCTATACTTACACAAGCTATGAATCATTCTGGACTTCCAAATGGGTAGAGAAGGGAACAATTTTATATTGATTCCTTCATGAGGCAACGTCCACCTTCTTTCAGTGGGTCTTCTGATCCACCTGTTGTTGAACAATGGATCAGTACCATTGAAAAGATATTTTCAGTTATTCAATGTTCTAAACATGATATAGTCATCTTAACAGTATATCGTTTGGAAGGTGAAGCAGATCAATGGTGGAATCTTATCAAGAATACAAGGCCAAGAGACGAAATTGAGTCCATGGAATGAGACGAGTTCAAGAACTTATTTTTCAATAAGTACTTCCCTCGTATTCTTCGAACAAAGATAGAGTAGGATTTTCTTGAACTAAACCAAAAGGATGATGAATCAGTTGGTATATACAAAGCGAATTTACAAGGCTTGCAAGGTATGCATATGGCTTTATCATCCAACCTGAAAGTAAAGTTGATCGATTCTTTAGTAGCATAAAACCAAATCTTCGAAGGGCATTAGCTATAAGAGACTTCAGTAGCTATGAAGAAATTGTGCGTTGTGCTATTAAGGTAGAAATGGAAGTTGGTGTTACATATCCATCTCATGGTTTTGACAAGAAACTAAAGATGGAGTTCAAGGAGAAATCTCATAATAATGGTGAAAAGAAGATGAATGTTTCCTTATGCTCAAAGTGTGGAAAGAATCATGGTGGAGATTGTCTTAAATGGACTAGAAAATGTTTTAAGTGGGGAAAAGAAGGTCATCGAGTAGTTGAGTGTCGAAGTAATGGAAAAAGGGATGCTAATGGTGGGAATAAAGAAAAGACTGCAGAGAACGCACCAATAACACTTTAATGATTCAAGTGCAAGGAAATGGGGCATTATGATAATAAATGCCCTAATCCAAGGGTTAGTGATGATTGACATCAGCAACCAATTAAGGCAAAGGACAAAGGGAGGTCACATGCGATCACGATTGGCGATGTTAAATATGACAACGATGTGGTGGAATGATTAAGTGTTTATGTAATGTGATTCCAAATAATGTTGTATCATGGAATATTGGAATATTTATGTATTGGTCATTTGTGGTTTTCAATAATTTTATGGTACCGGTAACCATGGAAAGTGATTGAGAAATTTTGGTAAGCAGATGATATGAACATAATGAAGGGATAAAGTGATACTGAGATGTTTTATAGTATTCATGAGCTCATGATAGATATAAGGACTAAGTGATATCATGGTTTGAGTATAATCAATTTTCAGGATTTTTGTACGTGGAAAGTGTTAACTTTTAACTACATTCATGTTTTCACTAAGGTTTAATGGTTATTCATTCTTGAAGAGAATACATGATTAAGTTATTCACATGTTTGTAATTTGATCAACAATATATATCTTATGATATATGGGGGATAAATGATGGAATTCACATGATTGTTATGTGACATTTAAAGTAATCATTTTATTTATACTATGAGCTTGGACCGAAGTATTTTAGATAAGCCTAAATATTGGAATGAATTATGTTGGACATAAGTTAGTATTGTTTATGGATATAACTTTTTTCGATATTATTGATGGGATGTTATAGTAAAATAGTTTTAGAAAAAAGACAACCTGCAGGACGGGAAATATCTCATCGCGTCGGACAAGGATGTGGGAATCGAACCCACAACTGAAGTGCGACTGGACTTTATCACCTACCACTGGCTTACAGGAAGTCCCTGGTTAGTAGAAACTAGTTTTATTTTATTACGCGGTATGATATATGAATTATAAGTTCATTTTTGGAATCATATATGATTAACCTCACCATAGATGGACTTATGTATATTTGATAACTTTTGCTAACCTTTTGTTTGAAACAGATGGAATGACTCATCATTCTATCACATGATCTGTTAACACGTCACGAATAACAAATTCAACTTCATTTCTTTAAGAGATGAAGTGGAAATTTTTCAAATCACGAACAATAGTGAGATTGTACCAAAATAAAGTAAGTATTTATTCTAATTCAAATTCTTCAACTTTAGGGAAATGATCTTGAAAACCAAAAATGTTGTCCTAGTTCCCTTATATCCGTTGAATCATATGGTACCTTAGATCATCACAAATCTATGTCTTTGTGATTGTTGGATTTTTCATAGCCATGTTCTCTACCACACTCCATCATAACATGATGGTTAGATTTTTCTTCCATATCCATATTTTCACCTATGTGGAAACCCAGTGATTAGTTTATTTGGGTAACCATTACGTTTCATACTTTTGTTTTTAAAGATTGGTTTTGGTATTCCTTTTTAGGATGTGGGTTTCTATTAAAGAAACTTTCAAGTAGTAAACCATTTATAACCCCGACGAATTTCAAGGGCAAAATTCATTTTAAGGGGGGTAGAATGTAACACCCCGAGATTTTATGAAAAATATTCTTTTTAATTTCATTAATGTCTTATGTTGTACGCTACACCAAATGGAGATTTCACAACATGCATCATTGACTTTCCTTGCATTATGCTCAATCACGACCTTCCTCGATAGCGTGTGTTGTACGCAATACCGAGTTTCACTAAACAACGATGTGCTATTAAAATATTATTAAAACTAGCCGTTATGAATAGTAATAACCACATTATGAAATTTTGTAAATTTTATTTTTCAAAATGGACTTCATTTTTGGATTCGGAATATCAAAATTAGCTTAAGGTGAAATTTTGGTACTTTTCGGATAACTTTCATTTTCTGATGAATAGTGAAAATTACTAAATTTTAATTAAAAACAACCTTTTTAAACGAAATAGTTAATAGTGATAAATTATTAATTTGAGTGGTTTTAAAGTATATTTAGAATATATTTTTACAATTTGATACAATTTTGGTCATTGGATGTAATTTCACATTTAAACCAGACATAAACAAGTGTCAATCTTTTGATAGTTATTATCTCTTAAGAACACGCTATTTGTTTTGACGACGTGAATTAATTTTTAAATTAAGTAATGCAACTAATATGTTTTGAATTTGGTAAAATAGAAATCATTTTTGAGTTGATAATATCAAATATAGCTTAGGCCTAATTTTTGGTATTTTTCTGGAAACATTCATTTTTTGATGAATAGTGAAACCACTAAGTGGTAGTTAAAAAAATGAATTTTTCAGAAAACTTAATTTTACCGCTTTTGTGAGTGGGATTTCAAAAATCCTAGAGACACGGTTGATGTCAGTAAGTAAAATGTGGTTCAATGAGATGAAAATAATTTTTGGTGAATAGTATCTTTTTACTTTTTTTTACCACGGTTAAAAGTAAATAGGGTAATTAAGAGTAAAAATGATATTATTATTACCCTAACACATGTCCTAATTCTATTGGATAAGTGTAATTCGACCAAAAACAACCTTAGGAATAAAATATGACCATTTAGGCCCACTTGGATTAGATTATGACATTTATTATTAATTTATTTAAAGAAGGGTTAAAATGGTTAAAATAAAAGTTTAATAAGTATATCATTTTTAATATAGGGTTATACATAAGATAAATTCGACTATAAATATTCATTAGAAATATAAAACGATTTCCCACATAATGGTATTTTATTTGTAATTTTTAGACATTAAATAATCTAATTTATTTATGACACAAAGATAATGGAGTAACTATCTTATTAATGAAATATTGACTAATTGATGTTATAAATACCAAAATAAATGTAATTTGAGACTTTTTATGAATTACACTAATTTAATAGGTTAATATGACATGTTAGTATTGATTTAATTAACTTTTTTTCGAACTCATCATTCCGTTATGATTTTTACAAAAATCAATTACTAAATAGTGTCAAAACCGACATAAAATCGTTTTTAAAACAAATACTATATTATTAATTTTTATTTTATTCCTAAAAATCTAAGGTTCAGCCAAATGACTTAGTTAAGGTTATATATATTAATACTAAACAACTTGGGGTTCGTTTATCTTGTTATAGTAAGTTTATTAACCTTATAGTGTAAGAACTCAAAAAGACACGGTAAAAGTAAAATTATTTAACTTAAAGTTAAATATAAATGATAAGGTTAAATAGGAACTTGAACTTGTCTAAATTCTATAGGATGAGTTTATTTCGACCCATACCCACCTTAGCTTCGAAATATATCAATTTGGAGCAATTAAAAACCGAATTTGACTTTATAATAAAATAATATTTTTAGTTATTCCAAAGGTGCCCCTCTCTTCCCTTATAAAGGGGAACCTCCTCCCTCTATTCCTCACACCACTTTGAGACTTCAAGCTCAGAAAAACCCTGAAAAATTCTCTTCTACACTTTCCTAGAAACATCCTAAAGGTCCTGGTCTTCTTTAAAGACCCATTTTAGTGCCCTAAGAGGAGGTCTCAAAGAGGCTCTTCAAAGAAGAGGTAATGTCTGTTACCGGTTCTTTCATCTTTATTTCTTATTCCACTTCTTCTTCTTGAGTTGTTTCATTATGAAGTTATAACATAAGTATCAATCATATACTGATATGTTATTATAAGTATGAAACAACCCTATTTTACCATCTATCCATCCTAGGGAAAACGAAATCACCACGCGTGTGTACATACTGAATACCGTCTCCACGTCGTGGTGTAATCTATTTTCCACCACCATCTTACATGGATGGGTATAATGGTGTAAATAATAACTATATATGATTATTGTAAAGTGATATTGATTCTGTAATAGTATACATACACTCCAATAAAATTCCACGATCATGGGAACGATATCATCGCACGTGCGTACGTACGGAATACCGTCTCCATGACACGATGAGATTCATTCTCAATGATTAACCATTCATAAATGATTATAAAGTATATATAATAAGTAATAATGAAATATATTACATAATAATGATACTGGATTTATGTGTATATATATATTTATGTCATCCAATTAATTCCATTCAATTCAACGAGCAAACGAAAACAATGTTCATGCGTACGTACAGCCTACCATCTCCATGAATGGTGTATTTCATTCCATTTATCAATCTATTATATATATATGTATATTATCAATATATATTATATATAAATCATGTTTTATATTCTGGATTTATTTAATCATGATCTAAGTAATCATATGAATAATTACAAGTCAAAACACGGACGACAAATGAAACGATTTTACCCAAAACGCTCTTTAACATGGAATTTACAAAAGAACGGGTAATATAAAGTCATAAGTGAACCATATATGATATCATAACAATGAGTATGATTCTGTAATAAGTCAATGACATTATTTAAATCATTATACAGGAGCTTCAGATACGTATGAAGCATATCGGACCTAAGGTAAGGGAAAATATCTCAATCTCATTTTTATCCGAGATTGTTTATACTTTGGTATTTACTGGGGTGTATTTTATCATCCACATCCATGTTTTCTCAATATGTAATTTTATTTCCATACACCTACAATTCTTTAAATCCAATTTTCCCCTTAGGTGAGTTTTTAGTAAAATATATGAAAGGAATCTTTTGTCGTTTTTCATACGAGGTACTTTTTGACTTTTCCGACAAAAGTATGAGAAGAATGTTTTTTTAACTTATACGGAATGAATGGATTTTTAAAACATTATTTCCAAGAAGCTTCATTTACAAGTTTTAAAGTTTATTTTTAATCAACGTCTTTTAGTTTAGAATTGTATGACATGTTAAGAAAGGAAAAGTGTTTTTGAAGTAGAAAGGATATTTTCCTCAAGAATGGAGTTCAAGTGTTTTATCAAAATTATTTTCCATCTAAGATAATATAGGGTTCTTTTTCTATCCCTATTATTAAATTGATTTGATTATGTTGTGATGGAATTATTTTTAATAATTCCTTTATCTTATATGAATTGTTTTATGATGTCATGATGTTTAAGAATCCCATGTTTATTACTTGGGTTATGCAATGATGTATGATTTATGATTTTGTGGCACACATAAGAATGGTATCATTATGAGATGGGTGGGACCTATATCTACCTCCAATTCATTGGGTAAAGATTTTATATCTCATGAGATAGACATGGCTGGAACGGTAAGTTAATCTGGTTCAGTGTTACAGGACTGAAACGAGGAGTGAACTCGATTCAGAATGGGACTTTGTCCACTAAGATGGTCTTGGAAGCAATGCATTGACTACTATGGAAATCATTACATGTTCTTAATGGATGCCACAATTACCTGTTTTCTTCCCATGCTATGTTATCATGATTTATGTTCCATTATGATCTATGCCTTACGTACTTCCACGATTTATGTCTTTGCTCAAGATTTTGATGTTTAAACATTACGTTCATGTTTTTAAGTTCAAATGTATATGGTATGTTTTATTTTATCCATGATTACCCTTACTGAGCATTTGAGATCACCCTTTTTATGTTTTCTTTTCCCCCAGGATTAAAAGAAAGATTTTAGGTAAGGAAACAAAAATGGGAAGATCTTTATGGGAGATGTTGACGATCTTTCACCACGATTAGAAGATTACGTTCCAAGTTTCCAAAGACACTAAACTATTATGGTCCTTGTGTGTCTGTTTTTTTATGTACTAAGTATTCCGCAAAAGTAATGTAATGTCTATGTACGTCATGCTTCGGGTCTCTACAGTTGGTATCAGAGGAAAGGTTTAGTCAACATTTGGAAACTAGGATGCGAGAACGTTAGTGAGATCCCTAGATATATTTATAAGGTATGTCTAGGGATATCCCTAAGGATAAGTATACGTATAGGATATAGTCCTAGAACTATGGTAACGATATTAGATTAAACCAAAGATCATAGATATTGAAGTTAATCCCCCTTTATTATGATTTTTTCCTCTCACACTATTCTTTTTGGGTTTTAGACGATGGCTGGAACCCGAAGGAACCGTGTTGATCAATGTAATGGACAATGAAATGATTGTCCTCCTGAACAAACAAATGTTATGGGAGATGGAGTGCAAAATATTATTGCTATACTTACACAAGATATGAATCATCCTGGACTTCCAAATGGGTAGAGAAGGGAACAATATTCTATTGAGTCCTTCATGAGGCAACGTCCACCTTCTTTTAGTGGGTATTCTGATCCACTTGTTGCTGAACAATGGATCAGTACCACTGAAAAGATATTTTCAGTTCTTCAATGTTCTGAACATGATAAAGTCATCTTATCAGTATATCGTTTGGAAGGTGAAGCTGATCAATGGTGCAATCTTATCAAGAATACGAGGCCAAGAGACGAAATTGAGTCCATGGAATGAGACGAGTTCAAGAACTTATTTTTCAATAAGTACTTCCCTTGTATTCTTCGAACAAAGATAGAGAAGTATTCTCTTGAACTAAAGAAAAAGGATGATGAATCTGTTGTTATATACGAAGCGAATTTACAAGGCTTGCAAGGTGTGCATCTTGTTTTATCATCCAACCTGGAAGTAAAGTTGATCGATTCTTTAGTGGCATAAAACAAAATCTTCAAAGGGAATTAGCTATAAGAGACTTCAGTAGCTATGAAGAAATTGTGCGTTGTGCTATTAAGGTAGAAATGGAAGTTGGTGTTACATATCCATCTCACGGTTTTGACAAGAAATGAAAGATGGAGTTCAAGGAGAAATCTCAGAATAATGGTGAAAAGAAGAAGAATGTTTCCTTATGCTCAAAGTGTGGAAAGAATCATGGTGGGGATTGTCTTAAAGGGACTAGAAAATGTTTTAAGTGGGGAAAAGAAGGTATTCGAGCAGTTGAGTGTCGAAGTAATGGAAAAAGGGTTGCTAATGGTGTGAATAAAGAAAAGACTACAGAGAACGCACCAACAACACTTCAATTCTTCAAGTGCAAGGAAATGGGGCATTATGATAATAAATGCCCTAATCCAAGGGTTAGTGATGATTGACATGAGCAACCAATTAAGGCAAAGGACAAAGGGAAGTCACTTGCGATCACGATTGGCGGTGTTAAATATGACAACGATGTGGTGGAATGATTAGGTGTTTATGTAATGGGATTCCAAAATAATGTTGTATCGTGGAATATTAGAATATTTATGTATTGTTCAATTGTGGTTTTCAATAATTTTATGGTACCGGTAACCATGGAAAGTGATTGAGAAATTTTGGTAAGCATATGATATGTGCATAATGAAGGGATAAAGTGATACTGAGATGTTTGATTGTATTCATGAGCTCATGATAGATATAAGGACTAAGTGATATCATGGTTTGAGTATAAAGAATTTTGAGGATTTTTGTATGTGGAAAGTGTTAGCTTTTAACTGCATTCATGTTTTCACTAAGGTTCAATGGGTGTTCATTCTTGAAGAGAATACATGATTAAGGTATTCACATGTTTGTAATTTGATCAACAAGATATATCTTATGATATATGGGGGATAAATGATGGCATTCACGTGATTGTTATGTGACATTTCAAGTAATCATTTTATTTATACTATGAGATTGGACCGAAGTATTTTAGATAAGCCTAAATATTGGAATGAATTATGTTGGACATAAGTTATTATTGTTTAAGGATATAACTTTTTTCGATATTATTGATGGGATGTTATAGTAAAATAGTTTTAGAAAAAGGACAACCTGCAGGACGGGAAATAGCTCATCACGTCGGACAAGGCTGTGGGAATCGAACCCACAACTGAAGTGCGACTGGCCTTTATCACCTACCATTGGCCTACAGGAAGTCCCTGGTTAGTAGAAACTAGTTTTATTTTATTACGCGATATTATATATGAATTATAAGTTCATTTTTGGAATCGTATACGATTAACCTCACCATTGATGGACTTATGTATATTTGATAACTTTTGCAAACCTTTTGTTTGAAATAGATGGAATGACCCATCATTCTATCACATGATCTGTTAACACTTCACGAATAACAAATTCAACTTCATTTCTTTAAAAGATGAAGTGGAAATTGTTCAAATCACGAACAATAGTGAGATTGTACCAAAATAAAGTAAGTATTTATTCTAATTAAAATTTTTCAACTTTAGGGAAATGATCTTGAAAACCAAAAATGTTGTCCTAGTTCCCTTATATCCGATGAATCAGATAGTACCTTAGATCATCACAAATCTATGGCTTTGTGATTGTTGGCTTTTTCATAGCCATGTTCTCTACCACACTCCATCATAACATGATGGTTCGATTTTTCTTCCATAACCATATTTTCACCTATGTGGAAACCCAGTGATTAGTTTATTTGGGTAACCATTACGATTCATACTTTTGTTTTTAAAGATTGGTTTTGGTATTCCTTTTTATGATGTGGTTTTCTATTAAATAATCTTTCAAGGAGTAAACCATTTATAACCCCGACGAATTTCGAGGGTGAAATTCATTTTAAGGGGGGTAGAATGTAACACCACAAGATTTTATGAAAAATATTCTTTTTAATTTCATTAATGTCTTATGTTGTACGCTACACCAAAGGGAGCTTTCACAACACGCATCATTGACTTTCCTTGCATTATGCGCAAATCGTGACCTTCCTCGATAACGTGTGTAGTACGCAATACCGAGTTTCTCTAAACAACGATATGCTATTAAAATATTATTAAAACTAGCCATTATGAATAGTAATAACCACTTTTTGAAATATTGTAAATTTTATTTTTCAAAATGGACTTCATTTTTTGATTCGGAATATCGAAATTAGCTTAGGGTGAAATTTTGGTACTTTTCGGATAACTTTCATTTTCTGATGATTAGTGAAAATTACAAAATTTTAATTAAAAACAACCTTTTTAATCGAAATAATTAATAGTGATAAATTATTAATTTGAGTGGTTTTAAAGTATATTTAGAATATATTTTTACAATATAATACAATATTGGTCATTGGATGTAATTTCACATTTAAACTAGACATAAACAAGTGTCAATCTTTTGATAGTTATTATCTCTTAAGAACATGCTATTTGTTTTGATGACGGGAAATAATTTTTAAATTAAGTAATGTAACTAATATGTTTTTAATTTGGTAAAATAGACATTATTTTTCAGTTCATAATATCATATATATCTTAGGCCTAATTTTTGGTATTTTTCTGGAAACTTTCATTTTTTGATGAATAGTGAAACCACTAAGTGGTAGTTAAAAAAAATGAATTTTTCAGATAACTTAATTTTACCGCTTCTGTGAGTGGAATTTCAAAAATCTGAGAGACATTGTTGATGTCAGAAAGTAAAATGTGGTTCAATGAGATGAAACTAATTTTTGGTGAATAGTAACTTTTTACTTTTTTTTACCACGGTTAAAAGTAAATAGGGTAATTAAAAGTAAAAATGATTTTATTATTACCCTAACACATGTCCTAATTATATTGGATAAGTGTAATTCTACCAAAAACAACCTTAGTAATAAAATATGACCATTTAGTCCCACTTGGAATAGATTAGGACATTTATTATTAATTTATTTAAAGAAGGGATAAAATAGTTAAATTCAAAGTTCAATAAGTATATCATTTTTAATATAGGGTTATACATAAGATAAATTCGACTATAAATATTCATTAAAAATATAAAACGTTTTCCTACATAATGGTATTTTATATGTAATTTTTAGAGATTAAATAATCTAATTTATTTATGACACAAAGATGATGCAGTAATTATCTTATTAATGAAATATTGACATAATTGATGTTATAAATACCAAAATAAATGTAATTTTAGACTTTTTATGAATTACACTAATTTTATAGGTTAATATGACATGTTATAATTGATTTAATTAACTTTTTTCGTACTAATAATTCTGTTATGAGTTTTACAAAAATCAGTTACTAAATAGTGTCAAAATTGACATAAAATAGTTTTTAAAACAAATATTATATTATTAATTGTTATTTTCTTCCTAAAAATCTAAGGTTTGGACAAATGACTTAGATAAGGATATATATATATATTAATACTAAACAACTTGGGGTTATTTTGTCTTGTTATAGTAAGTTTATTAACCTTATAGTGTAAGAACACAAAAAGACACTGTAAAAGTAAAATTATCAAACTTAAAGTTAAATATAAATGATAAGGTTAAAATAGGAACCTAAACTTGTCTAAATTCTATTTGATGAGTGAATTTCGACCCATCCCCACCTTAGCTTCAAAATATATCAATTTGGATTAATTAAAAACCAAATCCGACTTTATAATAAAATAATATTTTTAGTTATTCCAAAGCTGCCCCTCTCCTCCCTTATAAATGGGAACCTCCTCCCTCTATTCCTCACACCACTTTGAGCCTTCATGCTCGGAAAAACCCTGCCAAATTCTCTTCTACACTTCCCTAGAAACATAATAAAGGTCCTGGTCTTCTTCAAAGGGCCATTTTAGTGCCCTAAGAGGAGGTCTCAAAGAGGCGCTTCAAAGAAGAGGTAATGTCTGTTACCGATTCTTTCATCTTTATTTCTTCTTCCACTTCTTCTTATTTAGTTGTTTCATTATGAAGTTATAACATCAGTATCAATAATATACTGATATGTTATTATAAGTATGAAACAACCCTATTTCACCATCTATCCATCCTACGGAAAACGAAATCACTACGCGTGCGTACGTACGAAATACCGTCTCCACGTCGTGGTGTAACCTATTTTCCACCACCACCTTACTTGGATGGATATAATGGTGTAAATAATAACTATATATGATTATTGTAAAGTGATATTGATTCTGTAATAGTATACATACACTCCAATAAAATTCCACGATCATGGGAATGATATCATCGCACGTGCGTACGTACGGAATTCCGTCTCCACGACGCAATGAGATTCATTCTCAATGATTAACCATTAATAAATGATTATAAAGTATATATAACAAGTAATAATAAAATATATGACATAATAATGATACTGGATTTATTTATATATTTATTTATGTCATCCAATTAATTCCATTCTGTTCAATGAGGAAACGAAAACAACGTTCATGCGTACGTACGACCTACCGTCTCCATGAATGGTGTATTTCTTTCCATTTATCGATCTATTATATATATGTATATTCTGAATATATATTATATATAAATCATTTTTTATATTTTGGAATTATTTAATCATGATCTATGTAATCATATGAATAATTATAAGTCAAAACCCGGACGAAAAATGAAATGATTTAACCCAAAACGCTCTTTAACTTGGAATTTACAAAAGAATGGGTAATATAAAGTCATAAGTAAACCATATATGATATCATAAAAATGAATATGATTCTATAATAATTCAATGAAATTATTTAAATCATTATACAGGAGGTTCGGATACGTACGAAGCATATCGGACCTAAGGTAAGGGAAAATATCCCAATCTCATTTTTATCCGAGATTGTTTATACTTTGGTATTTACTGGGGTGTATTTTATCATCCACATCCATGTTTTCTCAATAAGTAATTTTATTTCCATACACCTACAATTGTTTAAATCCAATTTTACCCTTTGGTGAGTTTTTAGTAAAATATATCAAAGGAATCTTTTTTCGTTTTTCGTACGAGGTACTTTTTGACTTTTCCGAAAAAAGTACGAGAAGAATGTTTTTTAACTTATACGGCATGAATGGATTTTTAAAACATTATTTCCAAGAAGATTCCTTTACAAGTTTTCAAGTTTATTTTTAATCAACTTCTTTTAGTTTAGAATTGTATGACATGTTAAGAATGGAAAAGTGTTTTTGAAGTAGAAAGGATATTTTCCTCAAGAATGGAGTTCAAGTGTTTTATCAAAATTATATTCCATCTAAGATAATATAGGGTTATTTTTCTATCCCTATTATTAAATTTATTTGATTATGTTGTGATGGAATTATTTTTAATAATTCCTTTATCTTATATGAATTGTTTTATGATGTCATGATGTTTAAGAATCCCATGTTTATTACATGGGTTATGCAATGATGTATGATTTATGATTTTGTGGCACACATAAGAATGGTATCATTATGAGATGGGTGGGACCTATATATCCCTCCAATGAATTAGGTAAAGATTTTATATCTCATGAGATAGACATGGCTTGAACGGTAAGTTAATCAGGTTCAGTGTTACAGGACTGAAACGAGGAGTGAACTTGATTCAGAATGGGACTTTGTCCACTAAGATGGTCTTGGCAGCAATGCCTTGGCTACTATGGAAATCATTACATGTGCTTAATGGATGCCACAATTACATGTTTTATTCCCATGCTATGTTATCATGATTTATGTTTCATTATGATCTATTCCTTACATACTTCCACGATTTATGTCTTTGCTCAAGATTTTGATGGTTAAACATTACGTTCATGTTTTTAAGTTCAAATGTATATGGTATGTTTTATTTTGTCCATGCATACCCTTACTGAGCATTTTAGCTCACCCTTTTTATGTTTTCTTTTCCCCCAGGATTAAATGAATGATTTTAGGTAAGGAAACAAAAATGGGAAGATCTTTATGGGAGATATTGATAATCTTTCACCACGATTAGAAGATTACGTTCCAAGTTTCCAAAGACACTAAACTATTACGGTCCTTGTGTGTCTGTTTTTGTTATGTACTAAGTATTCTGAAAAATTATTGTAATGTCTATGTACGTCAAGCTTCGGGTCTCTACAGTAACAATTTTTGTTCAATTATTTCCATATAGTTAAAGAATTAATTTACTTCATAGGATAAGAACACAATGAAGAATAATTAATTAAAATGTATGGTTTCATCCTTTAACTAATTACTACCAAAAACTCATCTTTCTCTTTAAAAGAAAATAAAACTCAAAAATATTCTATTTATCTTAATAATATAAGATTACCAATATGAAATTATACCATTGAAATAAAGAAAACTAAGTTATACTAACCAAGGTATTCCCATAGGCTAGTGGTAGGTGATAAATCCTCATCAGCCTTCAGTTGTTGGTTCAATTCATGTAGCCTTGTCTAACACTATGAGTTATCATCTAACCCGTGGGTTTTCCGTTTTCTAAAACTATATTATTTTAAAAGTTTAGAAATAAACTTTGTATGTTCAACATTAATGAATGTTTTATCCTAAAACAATAATATCTAGTGTTAAACTTACTCCATTCTAACCTTAAGAATCGACCAAAATACTTCCATTCAAATTCCCCATCCAAAAAGATCTCTAAATTTCCAAAATCAATCTTAACATTTGATTCCCCAAACAACATAATGTAGCTCTTATTATCACATACCAAATAGTTTACCACCTTTAAAAACTTAATAAAATGTTCGTTCTTCCAAATCCTTTAAAAAATATTTTTGTAAAATCCTTATATATCTCATGAATCTTATAACCATAAAACCATTGGAGAAATAATTCTTGAATACAAATAAAAAATAACCTTTCTTATTCCACTTAACTCTTAAACCATTAAATACTCTTCAAAATATTATTCCTTAATACCTCCTTCATTGTATTTTTCATTTTCAACCTATTTATTATCATCATTATAACCATTTCTTTTATAACCTTTCAGATTCTATCCATTGAACAAAACTCAAATAGCAAAGTGAGAAAAAATAATCATAGTGATATAGTCATAAATAATCATTTAAAGTATCTATAAATGATTTTATCTTCTTATGAATCCATAATTCTATAGGATTAGCCTACATTATTCATTGCCAATTTTAAAGGATGGTATCCAATTCCTAGAATTGTCGTTAAATTAATTCATTCGGTTATGTTTTCTAATCTATGGTTTCTAAATCTAATCTCCAAGGTTGTTTCTAAACATCCGTTGATACCAACTATAATGCCCTGACCCAAGATACCCAGAGCTGGTGGATTATTTTTATACAATGTCTTGATTACAAGGAATCAAGTCTCGAAGGACTGATCGACTTAGCATTCTTGGAAAAAAGATTACATACATAAATCTTTCATTATAATTAAAAACATAAAATAAAACTTATATACTACTTTTAGAACACCATTATCCTCCTATCTTAACCCTATATATTAGTCATAATACACGTCTTCTCATCCTAGGAAAATAAAACATAATAAATAGGTGATCTCATATACTCATTAAGGTTAAACAACACAATATATGATTTCATAAATAAGAATAATCTTTTAAGGAAATATATAAAAATGAAACACAATACTTTTAAACATAATATTAAGCATAATATGGAAAGAATAAATCCAATAATTCCATTTAAAAATTCATGTGGATATTCTAATAGTCAGATAATCACGTAATACCAATAACTAATATAATAATGAGGAAATGCATAATACTAGATAGATAAAACACACCATCAATGATTAATGCCATGAATCTAATATTTCCAAGGCTTCATGACATGAATCTAATAATTTTAAGGCCTAATACCAAGAATATAATAAATGGGTAAGGCCTCGGCCAAAACAATATATATTTTGATTCCTGAAACCTACCGATTCAAAGAGGGGATATATTGGGCCCCACCCATCACTTACTAAGTCCAATGCAATCGTGTTATGAAAAGGGGTAAAACATAACATAAACATTTATATTAAAACTAGTATATGAAATGCTAATACTTTAACTATAAACCATGAATAGTATCAAAAATAGCATATCCATAGTCAAATAGATCCTAAAACATTCAGTATAATTTATAATATTATATCATAATAAATAAACCTCAATTAAGCATAAAATCAAAAAAATTATGTTAACATATATGAAAATAATCTAATAAATTAATTAAAACTCTTTGAGAGAAATATCCCTTTTTTCATCGAAGTCATTTTGAAACTATGCAATTATAAAAGAAAATGTTTATTTTGAAAATAATCTAGTAATATTGTAAGATATTATTCAAAATTTTAATCTTTCATAATGGAATAAAATAGCATCTCGCGCCGTATAGGTTAAAAAGTAGTCTTTCTATAATTTGTCGAAAAGGGTCAAAAAATACCTTATTCGGAAAATGAAGAAATGATTCCTTTCAAAACGTTTTCTATAAAAATTAAAACATGGGTAAAAATGTCTTTAAAAAATATTCAATAATATTTTGAGAAACATTTTAATAAACATGGACATGGTTAATAAAGATGTCCCAGTAGATACTTACATATAAACAACCTCGAATAATAATGAGATTGTGAACTTAGCCCTTACATTTTGCTTTCCTTTCATAGAGGGTGTGTTAACCTACTTTAAAATTGTTAAAAACATGTTATTAAATTATAAATCAATAATATCCATATTTATGATATCATATATGATCTTGTTATATAATTTTTGTAATAATATTTCAGTATTACCATTCTTTCGGGGGTTAACTACATCATTTTCCTATTCATGTTTTGTTGTGTAAGTTATGTTTTTTATGAATATTATGTATTTTATTAATATCCCGAATGATATAATATTCATAATTTTATTTTTTACACATCATATAAATTTTATAATCATTCTCCAATGGTTAACATGGTGAATGAATCTCACTACGCTGTGGAGATGGTAGGTTGTACGTATGCACGAGCGACAATATCATTCCCTTGATAGTTAAATGGTTTGGAATTTGATTGTATATTAATTTTAAATAATAGTTATCATTATATATTAATTATTTATATCTATTATACTCATCATAATACCCATCAAAATAAATTATTGTTGAATAAAAAATTACACCACGATGTAGAGACGCTTAGTCGTACGTATACACGCATGGTGATATTGTTATTTGTATGATGGATAAATTGAGGAATATGATTGTACCATGATTATAATAAAATATCAGTATATGTATGATACTATATTTATTACTTTTTTATGTAAATTAAATATAAAAAGTAATTTTAAGAAGATAAAAACATTGAAAGTGGTGATAACACAATTACCTTTTCTTTGGGTATCTCCTTTTGATTTGCACAAAATGACACATTATGATATCTTAATTACCGAATTATGTAATATATTACGAATTTAGGGAATTTGGTAGGAGAAGTGGGAAGGTTTCGGCTGATCCAAAGTGTTTTAGAGGTGTCAATTAAAGATAAGGAGAGGTTCCCTTTTATAATAGAGGGGAGGGGCACTTTTGGAAACACCAAAAATATTAATTAATTATATATTTTTTTGGTTTCAAATCACTCCAAAGAGAGTTATTCATATGTTAAGATGAGGAGGGGTATAAATATTCTCAGCAAATGGTTTTTAGACAAGTTTAGGTCACAAAATTAAGCTTATCTTTAATATTAACTCTTTCTTAAATAATTTAACTCTTACCATGTCTACTTGTCTTCTTATACTATAGAGTTAATATGGTTAAAAGAAAATTCCAAAAAAACTAACTGGATAATTTATGACATATTTGACATTATCCATGTTTTTTAGGAACCTTATATTTTTATGAAATATCTATCATGTATTAAAATATTATTTATTTTAAATTATAATTTATGTTAATTTTAATATTATTAAATATTTGAATTTTTTGAAATAATAAAAAACATGATAAATTAAAAAAATACATAAAAAATTTCACTAACAAATCTATGGCATCAATAAAATTCATTTATGTAATTATGTAAGTAAAATTATATTTATTTTAATAATTTTAATATCATTTATTTGATATTTTTATTAGTAAAATAAATCTGCTTCAATATTGTGTCATAATTATTGATAATTATTTAATATCTAAAAATTATAAAAAATTTATATAATATATTAAACTCTTTTATATTTTTAGAGACAATTTTTAACTTATTTTATCTCCTAGATATCTCTATATTAAAATTATTATTCTTATAAGATATGAGAGTGTGACATTTTTTCACATTTCTTAATTATAATAATATTTATGTCATATTCATAGAAAAGGGCCCATTAAATGATTAAATTTAGAAACATTGTTTATAAGTGTCTAATTTATTCATCCAATATGATTTTGAAAGGTTCTTGGGTTATTTTATAATATTATTTGTACCTTTAATTAACCAATTTACCCTTAACTGTAATAATAAAAAATTACTAAAGTTACTATTCATACTATCCAAAAAAATAAAAGCATCCTTTTAACATGATTTGGACTCACTGATTCAAAATATGAATTTTATTTTTAAAAATTCAAAACACAGAAGTTTCAGTAATTAAATTATAGTTAATCCTCATTGACAAAATAAGAAGACGAGTTTTTCAAAAGTAAAAATCATTAAAATATTGGCATGTGTTTATATGTAATTTTAATATAAAAATAGTTCCAACAACATTAAATGATAAAAAATTAATCTAATTATAATTTTAAACCAATAAAAAAATAATCTAAAAATATAAATAAATTAAATGAAAAGGCATTTTCTGAAATAAAATGTAATTTTTTTTACTATTCATTAAAATATGAAATTATCAGAAAACACCAAAAAATTGTCCAAACTAAATTTTTTTGTCCTGGTTCTAAATAAGAAGTTTTTTTGTAAAGTTTAATATATAAAAGTGTCAAATATTGGATTTAAAAATTGTTATCTATTAAAAGGTGGTAAAACTATATTTTTTTGAAAAATATTTCTTTTATTTGAAAAAATGAATTTCTTCTTATATCATGTCTAATAAAAACATAATATGAATGTTAAAATTATATGGAATATATAAAATTCAAAATTTTGTTAATAATATTCATAACTAATATTTAAATGGCTTGTCTAATAGATTGTGGCATGCTTAAAATCAATATTGTGTGCAACACATGCTATTGAATTAAAGAAGTGTATCATGGAATATTGGGGTGTTACAAATTACATCAGTTCGTGATGTGGTAGTCTGCTATACACCCAAATGTTGGTTTTATTTCTCATTTTTTGGAATAATATATCGATATATATTATGATATTAAAAAATATTAGTATATAGAAGATACTTATTATATTATTTAATCGTGGTTGAATAAAATTTAAAGAATTTAGAAAAGGAAAAAAAAACAAAAGTGCTTGGCTAAGAACTATACCTATTCTTGGAAAAAAACTATTAAGGATTATACATTAATATTTCCTTAGATGGTTTTATGATAAAATAAATAAATCTAATAAAGTATTGTATAAACCAAAATGTTTTTAAGAGTGAAGAAAAAATAAAGAGGTTCCCTTTTATAAGAGATTGGGTGGGACACTCTTATAATTTCATAAAATATTAAATTAATATGAATTAATTTTAATATTAAAATGGATAAAAATTGATAATATTAAAAGATAATACGATTTTGTGTTTAAATCCTCTCATTAAATAAGAATTTGAAAAGTTTAGGTGTAACGAACCGACCAATTATTCGCTCACAAACTGTCACTCGACCTAATCCACCACATGCCCTAATGACATTATTGATCCCCAAAGACTGGGGACTAGCACCCAGAAATCAAAAAAAGCATAAGGAATTATTTATCCTAATATTAAGTAGATTTAATAGCATATATACATACAATATAAATTAATAGTGGAAGAATAACCATGAAGCATTGATTCCATAACTAAAAGAAAACAGAAGAAGCGATACAACTCAAAGTTGCAAGAAAAAACCCAAATAACATGTCTAGAATAAAATGAAAATAAAACAAAAAAATAATCCATGTAATAATGTAGGAAATATCTCATCATCGCACCACTAGCTACCCAAACTGACTAATATAAAACTCATTGCCTCACTGCGACACCATTACCTTTTCTACATCAAAAGACATAACCAATTCTACACACCGCCGAAGGGGTGTACATGGTGTGAGCTAAAAAATATCAATAAGATCCCACCTAGGGTTTCTATATAGAGTATCTATATAAACAATAAAAATAAAATAATTTAAATAAAACATGTAATGTTACATGATAAAGATATTTATATCAAAATCATGGTAAATATTTCCCTTTTCCCACAGTTCTTAAATAAATCCGGAAAAATAGTTTCAAATAATAATTTCTAAAAAAAATTATAAAATTAAAAGAAGTTATATGAAAATTAGAACAATAAAAATCCTTGGTATAGGTAAATCATTCCATTGATAACAATTGGGTAGGGTATAAGACTACTCATACAAAAATCATTGACTAGTACACACTCAAGTCCCTAAAAATAAATTCTTAGGGAGTAGAGAAACACCCCATGAGTGAACCCCCTCATAGTGTCAAATCAAGTACCTAGAACAATGGGCCTAGAGATCATTGAAATACCCCTTTAGTGAGACCTTTGAAGATATAACAGATAATGTCCCTAAGCTACACCTTCTACCTATGTACCAAAGGATTTCACTGTGATGCATTTCCCAAATCATTTCTAAATTGGTTTTCACAATCAATTTAAAATGAAACTATATATTTTGTTAAACCTTATTTGAAAAACCATTGTAGAATTCCTTTAAAACATCCATTTTTCTTTACTAAATCCAATATAAAAACCATATTTTATTTAAAAGCAATTAACACACAAAAAAATAATTCCAATTCATTTATAAACAATTTATAAAACAATTTATAAAATAGGATCAATCGTAATTGATTCAAAAAAGTCTAGAGATAGAACCACCTACCTCATACTCATGTTGCACATGACCACAACATGATCCCCCAAAATTAAAGTAACAAAAATAAAACAACAGAGGCCCTATTATTGGTTTCCATAGCTTAGAGTCACATTACACAAACAAAATAGATGAGGAAGAGGATGGATCACAATATACACCAAAGAACATGCATCCACCACACCACAACCAATAAGGACTAGCCCCTAGAATATGTTCACACAACATATCTAGAAAGGATCAAACAAATGTCACTACAAAGATGAATAATCCACAACAATAGTGCAAGAATGTTTCTATAACCACTGGTAATGAAGCAGAATAAATTTTATTTACCTAGAGAGAAGTGACACACCCACCAATGAGATTAGGCACCAAACAATGAAATCCAGAAGGAGCGGAGACACCCAAATTAACATGGAATGTCCTATGGTTTGGGAGAGGAGGGATACATGATGAATAAGAAAATATGTATGTGTAAATTATGATAAAACCTACTAATCCAAAGGGATTTACCTTATAAATTGAATAATTATTATGTAAACTCACCATAATAGGTTTATAATGAAAAACATGTTACCATGGGATAAATTTATCCCGATTGATGATTTTACGATATAAAAGTTAGTATTATAAAATTAAATTAATATATTGTGTGAAATATGAATTAATGGTATACAATATTTTTACATCATAAATTGTTTTCAAAGATTGTGTTTAGTGACATATTTATACCACAAATATTTTCTATAGTATATAATGGACCTGCGGGTAGTACTAGACCCAGGTTATGCAGCATCTCCCATAAATAACTCTTAACCTCTCTGAACCCAAAAACAGAATCTTAAACATCAAAAGAATGTAAATAAAAATAATTTATGTTAAAATATCTCCACTATAGGACTTTCCATCCCAAAAAATGGGTGAAAGAAGGGTTCTCTTGAAAGAAGTTAGTCCACTTCTCCATCACCAATGATTCGTGCTTCTAAGTATTTAAAGAATCTAATATATGTTTCTATAACACTATAACCAATGGGATATACTTTTTATGTAATACTTTCACATTAGAATCATTTATCTCCATTGGTTTATCCATAATTGAATCATATGGATCTAACTTAATCTCTTCCCAAATCAGAATATGAGAGGGAAAATGATGATACTTTATGAGATGAGATATGTGTAAAACATCATGAATACCTATCGACTAAACTAGTTTTTCAAATAAATATTACACCTTCCCAATCCTCTCAATGTCCTCCAAGGGCCAGACATATCTTGAAGAAAACATTCTCTATTTTACAAGATAACAGTGTCCTATGTGATTATAAAATTTTAAGAAAACTTTTCGCCTATGGAAAACTACAAAGAATAGTTTTGACAATACCCATATTATTTATACCAACTATGTGGCATAAAAAAATGATGACATATATTCCAAATCCTTGATCACACCTCCTGAATGAAACTGGATCAAAAAAGGGAGGTCTTTCCCACTCTTCCCATCAAAGAGGTGATCTACATGAGCAACCATACAAATCCTCAAGGGAACCATCTCTATTGAAAACTGATAACTATAATTATAAGAGAACTCAATTAGTCCCAAATGGATATCCCAAAATCCAAAGAAACTCCAAGACATGTGCCTGGATCATATCCTACAAGATCTAAATAGTTATCTCTTTTTAACCTTCTTTTCAGGGATGGTAAGTTATAGTAAACCAAACCAAAGACCCAATCACCTATCGAATACTCTTCCAAAACAAATAAGAGAACACAAGATCCCTATCTAATATTATAATAGAGGGAAACCCATGTAACCTCGCATCCTTTTTCACATACAAATTATATAAATCTTAAAACTTAGTGGTGTCACTGATTTGAATGAAAGGGTTGAATTCATTAACCAATCAATAACCAACCATATTGCATATCTCATTTGGGGAGTCCTTGGAAATCTAAAAAAATATTACATGTACACCTCTTACTATTTCTAAAATTAGAATAGAGAGATACTAGATTAAACCAAAAGGTTTTAGATGCTCTACCTTTAAGTATTGGTAGGTGAAATAGTGGGACACATAATCTGTAATGTCATCCTTCATACCCAACCACCATAAATGCTTTCCCAGGTCTTAATATATTTTTATAGTTACTGGATGAATGAACCCTGAATAACTATGACTACCATAGAAAAATAAACTCCTCATAGATTTTGGGCTGAAAAACTAATTCCTAAAGGAAATAATATCAACATAAGGGAGAGACCAACCATAAATGGTATCCCCACGATAAAGGGTTTCTCTAATTTCCATGAAATCGTCATCATACTGCTAATAATATAGAATATACTCAAGGAGAGAAAATTATAACTAAATACTAGTGAAAACCAAACTCAAATCATCCTCATAAATTTATATACGAAACTAATTACAAATTTCCATTATGTTCTACTCTTCCTTTGATTCCTGAATAGCCTATGATAGAACATTCCTTCTTAAAGAATCTGCAATGACATTCCCCTTCCCTTGGGTGTAGGTGTTTTTTAATCCATATGTATGAAGGTATTGTACCTACAACCACTATCTATTATTCATTTACTTTTTAGAAAATATATATATTAGGATATTATGGGGGGAAAGACTTGGAATCTCCCCCCAAAAAAGATAATGTCACTAACAATTAAGTGCATGCATGACTATGGAAATATTCAAATCATGAGTGGGGTAATTATTTTTGTGCAGTTGAATCTGATGATATCCATATGAAAAAAGATGATCAAATTTCATAATCACACAACCCAAAAAATTCCACATGCATCATATTATACAATATACCCTTTACTAGGATATGTTAACATCAAAAAATGAGATGATTTCAGAAGTCATTTCAACTAAAAAGAAGATGAACTAAATTTTATATCCCATGTGAACCTCACCCACTTCTTGGTAAGATAATTCAAGTATGAAACTAACTTCAAAAAAATCCTTGATAAGTCGAGGATAGTATCCAGCAAGACCAAGGATGCTCTTAATCCCAAAGACATTTCATGGTTCATACCATAAAAATAAAAGCTTCACCTTATCAAGATCAACTGAGAACCCTGGTTCAAAAATAATATCCCATAATGAATTCCCTTCTGGGATCCATAAATTAAATTTTGAAATATTTACATACAAAAAATATCTCTTTTGGAATTCGAAAACCGAACTCATATGGAGATCATTCTCATTCTCAAACCTTGAATAAACCGAAATATTATAAATATATACAATGATAAAAGAGTATAGATACTAATGTAATATATTGTCCATTAGATCCATAAAAACTATAGAACTGTTAGTTAGACTAAAAGGCCTCATAAGATATTAATAATGGACATACCTACTACTGATAGTTTTCTTTGATATATCATACTTTTGAACCCTGAGCTAATGATTACTTGAATGAATGTCGATATTGAAAACAATGTTTACACCTTTAATTGATCAAAATAAATCATTTACATAGTGTAAAAGAAACTTATTATGAACTATCACCCATTTTAGCTTCCGATAGTCTATAAATAATCAAAGTGAACTGTCACCCTTATTAGAAAAGATCTCAAGGGATGGACATAATGAAACACTAGGGTGAAAAAGCCTTTTTCCATCGTATAATCCAACTATATATTTAGATATTTTAGCTCTATTGGATCCATGAAATAAGAGGGTATCATGATAAACTATTTTCACGGTACTATATATATTGTGAACTCTACCTACCACTATAGAAGAAGATGGGAGATTTCTTCTATGATGATTTTAGGAAATTTATAAACAACCATGGGAAGATCAACAAGATAAGAAACCACATTAGGATCAAGTGTAACAGTAGAAAAAAACTCATGAGCTCTAGGTAGGAAGGTTATGCAAGACCATCCCTTGGATCACACTCTTCCAAAAACAAAATAAAACTCCCATTAGTAGAAATTAATGTTACACATCAATGATACAAATCAACCTCATCACAATGATAAATGAGTAAATCCATCATGCTAATCACATAAAAATCCATATCAAGAAAAAGAAAATTCCAAACTAATTTTCTATCATATATCAATAAAAATAGGATAGACAATGAAAACCCTTATATCTCATCTTCCCAATAGGTGTCACTATATATATAAAAATGGACATGGGTTCCATTGGGAGTTTCAACAAATTAATAAAATGAGAATCTATAAATGAGTGGTATAAACATATCATAAACAATGTAGTATCTATAGAGGATGAAACAAAGATGGAACCTCTAACTATAGATGGAACCGTGTCAACCTCCATCATAAACTCGTCCACTATGTGAAGGTTCATCACTCTGGAGGCATGTGGCTAGATCCCTATGGTCTTTAAAACATCTGACTGTGTCATAGTGACCCTTGGAGATGATGATACATATCCTTCATGAGGCATAGACATAGCCTGAAATAATCGTTTTATAAGTTTGTAGCATCCAAAACCATTTCACATATTCACAGGCACATAAAAATAATACTAGGTGTGCCCATCCTTACCATACTTATTACAATTCATGGGCACACTACTAGTTGCAGCAGATGGCGTAGAGGAGGCCCACTATTAAGAACCACCTCCACCACTCTCGTGATAGTCATTTCACTTTCTATTCTTTCACTATATGCCACTAATCCTTCCAATAGGTGGAAAGGAAGGGAAAGAATAGACAATATTTCCTTGTGTGTTCATTTATTACATCATATATTTATATATTTCTCGACACAGTTTTAAATATTTATCATAAATACATGTGATCTGGTATCTATTCGCAAACACTATAAGTACTTTTTAGCTTTCAACTGATCATTTTTTACCACCTCTGGAGAAAAAAATCTCTAAAAAAAATTGGTGTTCTCCATCACTAAATACTCTCCCTACTACAAGGAGAGGAACCCCATGAAATTTTTCCTCATCAGAGACTATGGACATAACATCTAGAAGAGGAGTGTCTTGAAAAACTTCCACTCCAAGTCCACATGGATATATACCTATACCATGGAATCCCACCACTTCTGGCTCAGATCCCTAAGTTTTAACTATGTGCACTTCACCTTGATATTCATAATCTTATTTATGAAGTTTAAGATATGATAAATATTATCCAACTAGTTCTCTTCCCATTGAGGTTACTTCATACCCTTAAGGATTGTTGTTTCTCAAGTAATGACTATAGAGATTGATCCTTTTCTCCAAAATATGAAGAATGTACCTCAAAAAATGCATAATGAACATGTGGTATATTTTATTATAAATCACATACCACTCTCAAAATGTCCTCTATAATATTTTGATAAAAGGAATATTCCTTTAAGAAACATTCATTACACCATCTTGTGGAACCAATGAGAGATGTCTCAGAGGAATATCATTGCACATATAAAATTGATGAAATGATTATAAATTAGTAAAATATCAATTCAAACTATAAAACCATAAGAAAAACTAATATTAAGTTCAATAACTCCACACATGAGACAAACATCCCAACATCCCAGGGTAACTTGTGTCTCTCCATAACCAAAGTTGGTCAGACACTCACCAAAACCTATATCTCAAATACCAAAAAAATAAAATATCATGTCTAAAAACATTCCAAGACTGAAAATTAACTTTTATGATACAAAATTGTAATGAAATGACCTAGGATACCCTAAAAATCTGGCACCTAACTATTCTTTCCATATACCTGAAATGTGTTTCTGATCTCGATGGCATGGAGACCAGAACCCATGATTCAACAAAAACTAGAGAGAATTACTTCACCCAACTGGACGTAGATAAAATGGAATATATACACAAATAAATAATAAATTACATAATTATTACTAGAAAAGTATATTCCAAAACTAAAAGAATTCAACAAAAGAGATATAACTCAAAACAGTCAGAACAAACCCAAATAACTAATACAATAGTAAGATTAAAAAATCATAAAATCACTACTCTATTTGATGATGTGGGAAAATTCCCATCATATCACCACTAGAAACCTAAAATTGACTAATATAAACTAGATCATTATGTAATCTTACATTTTCGTGCATCAAAAGATATAACTAGGCCTACACACCATTGAAGGGATGTGCAGGGTGTGGGCTAAATAGGCTTAATAGGTTCCCACCCAGGTGTTTCATATCATGTATATATATAAACAATCCCATTATTCTAATATTATGAAAAAATGGAATGATAAATGATAAATTAGTTTATATCAAAAGCAAGTTAAATATTTACCTTTTACCACATTTATAAATAATTCTAGGAAAAAAATCAATTCTATAAATATTTATCAAATTTAATGAAGGTATATAAAATCCTAAATAATAAAATACCAAAGAATAAGTATATCATGACAAGGATCATAAAATGATAGTTTAGTATACCACTTGTACCCAAATCAATGACTAGTGTGCACTCAAGACCCAAGAAAAATAGTCTTAGAAAGTAATGGAACATCCTATGAGTGAACCCCTTGACAATGTCAAATCAAATCCCTAGAACAATGGGATTAGGGATCATAGGAACACCGTATGAGTAAAACCATCTATGATATAACAATGATGTTCAAAAGATAAACATTCCACATATGTTCCCATGGATTCCCATGTTCTACATTTCACAAATCATTTAAAAAGGTATTTCATCAATAAATTTAAAATAACCCTTTTCCTTCTATTAAACCAACTTTGAAAATCACTTTTAATATTATTTGAAAACATCCATTTTCCTTTACCAAAAACAAGGGGGAAACCATATGTTATTGACAATATATTTATGCACACAAAAATAATTATTCTAGTAAATTTATAAAACAATTAATAAAACATGAGAAATCACGATTCATTCATCAAAGGTTAGAGACATGACCACCTACCTCAAACATGGGTTACACATGCCTGTAATGGGATCCAAAAAAACTTGAAGGAATGAAATGAAAAAAATAGAGGCACTATAATTGATTTCCTCAGGTTATAATAACATTCCACAAACAAAACATATGACAGAGAGGATACATCACAACATATTCCAAAGAACATACAATCGACATACCAAAACCAATAAGGACCAGCCCTCGAAAGATGATCACACAAAAAATCAATAAAGGATCCAAAAAAAATCACTACATAGTTTATCATTCAAAAAATGATTCATAATTATATTTATGCGATAAATGGAAACAAATAATTATAAAGTATTCTTACCCATAGATAAATGATGCACCAACCACATCGATTGAATGTCGAACAATGCAATCCAGAAAGAGAGGAGACACCCAAAATAACCTAGAACTACCTAGAGATTGATATTGGTGATTTTTATGATGAATAATAAACTAGTTAGGCATGCAGTGTGATAAAAACTATGTGTTCATAGAAATTTCCATGAAAAATTAGAGACTTATGGTTTAAACTCTTTATAACTCATTTATGAAAAAATATTACCTTAGGATAAAATTACTCGAGTGATGGTTTTTTGGTGAAAAATAAGTTCTTATGGAATTGAAGTAATATATGGAGTAAAATATGAAGTTAAGTCCTTTAATATTTTTATGCACTAAAAAATTTTCACAACTTCTTCCAAGAGACCCATTATACTGTAAATATGTCTTCAAATGTAAAATGGTCATGCAGGTAGTACCAGACACAAGTCCTACGGAAGCTCACACAAACAATTCTTAATACCGTTAACCCAAAAAACACACTATTAAAAATAAAAATATAATACCATAACAAAAATGTAACATTAGGTGATGTTCCCAACCTTAACCTTTTGTTTTAACCGGTTTTAACTTTTTTTATAATTACTGCATTTTTAAATTATTTACTCTTTAGGGGTCAAGAAAGTTACTATAAAAGGAAAAATAATACATAAGTGTACCATGGTTGATATTATCCACCATATACCATTTTATTTTCCAAATATAATATTTTTAGTAATTTTAAATAAATTAATAAAACATCATTTAGTATAAAATATCATTAATGTTAATTTTAACACTATTCATTTAATTTGAGTTTAAAAACATGAAACAAAAGATGAAAATTAAATCTATATATTTAAATCCTTCCTAAAAAGTTTTATTTATCAAAAAAATTAGTGTAACACAATAACTTCTTCCAATTATATTACATTTATAATTTTTAAAACATTTTTTATTTTCCTTTTAATTAAATAATTATTGTATTGGTGTTGAGTAAGAATTTATGGTAATTAGTTCTTCACTAAAAATTATAAATAAATTACCATGTTAGAAAATTATCTATCATTCAAATAACCATTTATAACCTAACATGACTTCTTTTTATCCGAAAGTCAAAAAATTAAAGGTAATAAAACAATGAAAATAGTATTTTGGTCTCTTATTTTCATAATGTATTAGAAAGGTCATAATCATGACCATATTAAAAATAAATGTCATATATTTATATCTTGGATGATTCTTGATGAAATATAATCTTACAATAAAATTAATTCAAGTGGTATGGTTACTTTTTAGTCCTTATCAAATTATTTTTACGATTAATTAACCCATTTTACCTTTACCTTGGTGACAAATATTTACTACGACTACTATTCAAAATGTAAAAAAATAATAGGGGACTACATTCCTAATTTTGACCTCCTGATTAAAAATACGGAATCTATTTTTCAGGAATTAAAAATAATTATTTTCATAATTTATTTTAGAATTAAACTCAAAAAATGAAGTAAAGAACGATTTTTCATAAAAATGCTTATTTTAGTATAATTTTTTATACCAATTTCAATTATAAAATAGATTCTAATGAAATCAATGGGATTATTAATAATATAATAGTGGAAATTTTAATTTTAAAACATTTAAAATAAAAATATTAATTTTAAATTCTATAAACAAAAATAGTGTTTAATAAACATTTGTACTTTTCACTATTCATTGGAAAATCATTCCTTCGAAAAATTCTAAAAAATTAATCATAGAATAATTTTTCTATTTTGAATTAAAAATTAAAGTTTTTTTTTAAATTAAAATTTTATAAATTTAAAATTATTATTTTAAATAAAACTATATAAAGGATGAAACCCAAATTTGGTTTGAAATAATGATTATTCATTTTTGACAAAACAATTACCTAATATTATAATAATAATTATAATTCCCTAAAATATAATTGATTAATATTAATAATAAATGAAAATGGTTTATCTTGACCTTAACTAGGTTGTTTCATTAATATATTCAAATAAATTCTTAGATGGTAAAAATATAGGGAGGTCAGGAGGCACAAGTTCTTAAAAGAAATGTTTATATATCAATAAATATTCAGGCATGTAGTCTCTGCCAATTGTGAGGTGGATTAGGTTCTAAATAAATGTATTACTATTAGCGTATCTTATATAACCATTTTCCACAATTAGGATTGGAATATAAAATTTTTATGTCTTTGTAAATAGGATTACAAAGAACATCCTCAATTATAAGACCAAAAGTTAGAGGGAAATTATATTATGGTTGAGGGAAATTATATAAGATACGCTAACCTAAAACATTCCTCTTTCAATTGTGGAAGTTAATTCCACATTTATAATTAAATGTTTTTGGAGTAATCTCATATCCACTAGTTTTTTGTTTATACTTTTAATGAATACAATATACTCCTCTACTTAAATACCCTGATTATGAACATTTGGTATGTGGGTAACAAGTTGGAGGACCTATTAGACTCTATGTTAGATCATGATAATGGCCTTAAAATATATTTCTACATGGGTTACCCTCTCATGCATTGTAATAATATTATTCAAGGGATTCCTTGGGTTTACATCAGTTTTCTCCCCCTTGAGTATTGAATTGTAATCTTTATAGGACCTTAATAAAAATAAAACTTGATAGATAAATATACAAATGACATATAATTATTTGTTTGGTTCGGGTTTCATATAAAGATAATAAATTCTCTAATGAGGCCCAAAAGGTGTTTTGTGTGATTTATTACCTTGTACATATACCACATGGAGCGTATTAAGAAATGTATTTGAAAAAACATGTGTGCAAGTTTCTTATTTAATTATCACTACTTGAGTTTGATCAGATACATATTGTAATTAACTCTAAACTTTCATAAATTTCATATATCGGCCTTGGGTTTAATATAATAAAGGGGTAGTTTGGTATATATATCATCATGTTGGGTTAACAAAGATTGGACTAGTCCTCTGATATGATGAGTATGAAATATGGACCCTATATTGAGATAAAATAATGTAGTTTTTGGATATACTTATATAAGTAACATATGATGATCTTATCTATTTGGGTTAGGGGTATCTGATGTTGTCATATATCAATGTTAATTAGAAGTGATGTGTTCATCTATATAGTCTGTCTATAGGTAGTGAATCAAGAATATATGAACATATTATATGAGATTGTCATAACACATGTCGTTTTGTCATTTAATGTCCAATATGTATGTATTATTTGATTACGTATTCACGTATATGATATATCTAGTGTACACGTTCATGGAGATACATGTGTTTGATGAATGTTATTCCATATTAAATTTATATAATTAGTAGAATTGAAGTTTTTTTAGAGCCTGTTCTTTCTTTAAACTTACATATTATAGAATTTATAATTATTTTAAATTCTATAAAGGGTCATGGGGTTATAGTTTTTTTGTGTGAGTGAGGATTAAGTATTGTTACACTGTGTTTTTATAAAATGTTTAGGTAAACCAAAAAAGAGTTTTAGAGTAAATCTAAATGATTTTTAATTGTTTTTTTCAAAAGTATTTAAATATATTGTTACATGTGGTGAAATTTAATCATATATTTTCTAAAAGTATTTTTAAAATATTCCTAAGAGATGTTTAAGATAAGTTTTTACAGGTTTTTACATATGATGTTACATAAGTTGAAATTGTATAGTGTCTATGAGGATTTAGTACATGTAACATATAATAAAAAATATAAACTAAATCTAAAATCATGGAGAA
This sequence comes from Viscum album, assembly GCA_963277665.1. NCBI lineage: Eukaryota > Viridiplantae > Streptophyta > Magnoliopsida > Santalales > Viscaceae > Viscum > Viscum album. The sequence goes on along the minus strand of OY728150.1, from coordinate 1,206,467,489 downwards.
GCGGTGCTAACCATATCATAATTTTTAATATAGTAAATAATAACATGGTGAAGGTCACTATTCCATAATCTTGGGAATGAAAATTAATGAATGACAATGAATTATTATTTTTTGTTTGAATCCCACCTAAGTTATCTATTTGGTTTTATAGGGGATAATGCCTATCCAAACATAGTAGGAAATAATCAACCGAAAACATTTTATTCCATATGATCAATATATTTATGTTGTAATTAATAAATTAATTATGAATGCGAAAATTTTCCTTAATGATCCATTCCTTCCATGATTCTTTTCACAATATTGATAAGGATTAATGAGACATATCCAATAGAATCCTTCCTCTTGGATAATCCATGGACTATTTGAATATCCTAAATATTAGGAAGAACTCCCCTCAATACATGTTCTACTAGAACCTTTAGTTAAATGATTTAAAAGAAATGTGAGCTAAATAAAACATCATTACTGAATATTCTATTATAAGAATCATTTTTATGCCATATAATGGTCATGGAATATTTATTCAAGCATAGAGGACACTCCTTGAGGACTAAAAATTTCAAAATATTCATTGTTTCAACATTCCAAATGTTTCATGGATATTTGAACTATGTAACATTAAACCATAAATAATTAAATGATTAACTCATTAATTGTTTTATATTATATCATAAAATACTCCTCAAATAATTATCATATGATGATAAACCAATCATGATAGATAATAATAGGATAAGTATAATGAGTCCCACATTATCTCAAAATGTATACATTGGCATCCACAAAACTATGATGTGGTGACATTCACCAAGATGTGGTTTATGATAACAGAATCAATGATGTTTTAAGGAAAACTATTTTTGGGTTTTATCTTTAGTTTATATTTAATACAATCTCTCACCTTCCCTAAAGTATTAGAGGTATAACACACTTACACTTTATATCACATCATTTTTAAAAACATGTGAAACTACATCCAAAAATATTATTGGATGTAATATAAAACACTTATTTCAAAATATATTATTCATTTTTACTACATGTTAAATCATATGTAATAACATTTGAAAATACATCCAAACCTTGTTTTATATAAATCCTCCAAAACACCTTTGGGTAACTCTTAATGTTTTTTACAGATACTTTGTAAAAAAATTAATCTTCATTTAGAACACCTTTATGTGTGACCCCTTAAGAATTTATATAATTGAATGTAATTATAAATTACCTTATCCATAAGAATATAAATATATTGACCTCTATAAATTAAGTAATGGTAAATTAAGATACCAATTTATCTAAAATGATCTCTTTCAAGCGCATGTATCACCATACCTATGTCCACCAACCGTATCATATATAATTATTTATGATCATATAATATCTTTTTCTAAGATATAATATAACCATATGACATATTGTATATCAATATGGTATAGACTACTTAAATGTTCTAAATTATCCAAGTATAGACTACCAAGGTAGATAAACACATCACATGTCATTCACTAAAATAAGTGAACACATCACATTTACCTCATCTAAATAGATTAAATAATTTCATTTACCTTATCTAGGAATGTACGTTCACTTTTACTACCTATTATAATTGAGGGCCCATATGGAATACTCATTGTATGTAAAGATAAATCACGTCTTGGTTAAACCTTAACTAATAACATAACCTATAAAATACCCAACCAACCCCAGACTAGATTAGGATCCATGATGGAATAAAACATTTATCAAAGTTTTAAGGTTATAATGATAAGTATCATGTCAGCAATAGGTTCAAATATTATATCTGAAACATTCACCCAATTTATAACAAATAAATGGTGAATTAAACTCCATGAGGTACATGTAGTGGGTCATCTAGAACATGAAACTAATTTTAAACCTTATGAGTAAATACCACATCTATATAAAAATTCATCCCTCACTAATTGTCACATTTTATCACAACTTATAATACTCTTTGATGATAATTGATTAGAGACACCTCAAAAGTCATAATTTTAGAGGTCAATCATCCTTTTAGTTCATGTGATATATGTAGTCAATATGAAAGAATAATAAAGTGGAGACTCACTTTTTATATAACATGATACATTCAATTGTCTTAAAATATTTTAATAATACAAAAAAACTATACATAATAACAAATCTAATCATATCCCTTGTGATAGGCCACTAGAGAGGACTTATGTTTACTTCACTTTTAGGTTTTTACTAAACTCAGTATATATCAATGTAATTACAATACTGTATCTATGTAAATATATGATAAAACTCATAAAACTTATTTAATATGTAGAATCAATGATGAATGTTTGTCTGAATAATGGTGATATTTGGATTTATAATCCTCATTTTTAACTCCTTTAATATAACATTCAAACCCCTTTATTTCAAAATAGCAGATATTATAATATTAATAACTTTTGTCATCTAATTATAAGTACCTCTAATTACATAATCATCATATTATAAATTTTCTATTTTTTAATTTTTATTGATATTGTTCAATTAATTTTTTTAATATAACTTTTTACATTAATATCATTCTATACCAACACTTCCAAAACACCTTTAGGATGTAAAGTGGTATTCAATATGAATTGACTTATAATTATCTATTTATTCCAACTTGGATGTATCTATGTTAAAACATAATCCCACTAACTTCTTGGAATCCATATTTTATCCAAAGATATATTTCTATGAAAAAAATCTTTTTTGTTGGGAAATAAAACTTATTTCATTGATAGAAATATTTAAAAAAATAAACTATTTACACTAATAAATTTTATGGTATTATATGATTTTTGAATTAATAAATTGAAAATATGATTTTATTCTTTAAAATATACCCCTATTAGGTTAAGGGAACTATTTCTATCATATTTTAAAAAATATATTTGGTAAAATATTGTATCTTTGATAAAACATTTTCATCCTTATCTTATATTCCAGAATGTTATATACTTGGATCAATCATAACCATGGGTAGAAAAATAATCAAAATATATTATTCACAATGAACATTGTAAAAGAATAACATCACTTATCATATTTGATAAAAGGATTAAAATTATACATTCTTTATTAATATCAATAGAGATTTTAATAATAAACTATTTTCACCTCCTTGATAAATAAGTATTTGGACAATCACTTGAATACATAATTTAATCTCAAAACATCAAAACATCTTTAATTTTTAACACTTATATATATATATATATATATATTACATTTCTATAATGTATAGTTAGTATCATATAACCTTCATAATTGAAGAATTTATTTCTATAAAATTAACATGTGATGTGGACTGTCAATGGTGCTTCTTGAAATTTTTTAGGTATTCATGGAAATTCCTCCCCAATTAACTAGATTCAACATAATGGAATCACTTCCCATCTATACAGACACCTCCCTTAGGCTTCACTAACAAATTAGTCTATTAGACCCTCTTATATTCTTTATTCATCTTAAACATTTACCCTTTTATATTTTAATAAAAGAACAAGAGTCTGTAACACCCATGTCCTTTTAAACCATCCTCAATATGTTGAGGAGATCATATAATCCTTTATTGAAAAAAATTATATTATTGTTTATAATAAATTTTCATAACCATTCTAGCAGTGATTATAGAAAAACATTTGTAACTATATCAAGCCTTAATGGAGACCAAAAACTATCTTATTCATTAACATACCAAATCATTTTGATAACATGATCCGAGATAATATTTCTTTTAGTCATCTCTCATATAATGAAATGAATTTAAAACCTTACACCTCAAATTCTTAGTATGATCTTGATAAATACTTTTAGGCTCTATATTTTATTAAAATAATGCATGTTTCCATGTTTATTTTAAAACTTATTCTCAATGGTAACAATGATAATAGTAGATACATAAAAATAATACTTCAATTTTTTTAATCACTTAAATCCATTAATTGAATAAATTCTTTGGTTATATACTTATAAAGTGGTTTATATAACACATATAATTTTATTTATTTCTTATAAAATTCATATATTGATATATAATATTTTTTTCATTAAGATTTTATTTCATTAATATTGATATCAAATTTTTATTTTATAATGCTTATGAGTCCATTTTATCAATAACATAGTTTTTTATCCAATGAGTATAATTTTTTAAAATCATTTAAAATGAAATTTTAATAAATTTTATCTCACTAAAATTATTCCCCCTTTTAAATTATATCGTATCCATTAGTAGGATAAGATAAATTTTTTAAAATTTAAGGAGTCATCATTTATCTTATCACTTATATATTTAGGTAGACCATCATTTCAATCATATCATATTTGAATTTGGATTGTTGAGTGGATAACTCCTTTCCCAAATCCATCATATGGATTATCCTAAAAATATTCCTCTAGTGTCATTATCTCAAGGGTTTCCGAGCTATGTGTAATCAAAATATTATGTTGAATATGAAAATATAAACCCATTAACGTCACTCATAACATTATTTCCTTACATAAGATAATCTATGGAAACCCAAATTTAGCATAGACCTACCATGTTGGATGATCAAGGTACCGATAAGAATTCACTCTAAAAATAATAAACAACTTAGTATTTTAAAGGGGTTTTATAATCCCATTATCTTATCACATATATTCTATTTATGTATGGATGATTCTAACAATTTAGTTTTTTTATCCCATTCCTTCGACCAAAATAATATGTTCAAAACATATTAATGTATAACTCTCTATACAATTCATGATTTTTGTAACTTAAGAAAAAATAAAAGCCAATTATATTCACAAATGTTTTAATGAATATCATTCATAAGGTATGTGAAACCCTTTTTGGAAAATTCTTTGAGTCACACTAAACCAAAATCCACACAAGAGAAATTATGGTGTAACAGATAGCCAGCCTCCACTTTTCTAGACATAACCTAATCCTCTAGGATAGTTATAATTACAACCCCTAGTCACAGAATATATTGATCAATACACAAGAGAGACCTCAATTTCAATAAAATCCTAACACACAAAATTTATAGATCATAATTAACATTACAATTTAATTTAATAACCCATAAAAATAATTTTTATGGTTAAATTTCACAAAATATTTTATCATAAACATCATGTAACTCTTTATATACAATGTGTGAACTTTATAAGAAATATTTTTACATTTAAACTAAATCATGTATCCATTCATAAAAAAATGTTAATATTCATGAATAATAAACTAAGGAATAAACTAAAAAAATAAAAAATTCATAAACTTAGATATAAAATAATCATTTATTAACATTTCATAAATAAATAATTTATAGAAACTTTATAATTGAACAAGTTTAATGGTAATTTTATAAAATAAATAAATATAAAACAACTCATATTTATTTTAATATGAACTCTTTTAAATTATTAATTTACATGATATTTATTATGAACTTCTTCATATATGAAAAAAAATTATATCTTTGAAAATTTTTATAATCATATTGTCATTTCATATTTTCAATAATAACATAAGATAAAATAGATATCACATATTTTATTTAATTTAAAACCTTTATCTAATAAGTCAAAATTCATTTTTCAACAGCTTAATAAAATTCCTAATAAATTAATATGAAAACTATATTAACATTTAAGAATATTTCATAAATAAATATAAACACATTAATATTTTACCTTATTTTAAAATTTATAACCACTATATAATTTTATAAACCATATGAATCAACTTTGAATCTACATTAAATCTACAAAAAAATATTTGGTATAGTTTAAAACTTCCCTCAGATTTGGTTCCAACCCTATGAGTTTGTGTTAATTTTGGTTTTTGAGAATATAAAAAATATTTTCTTACATAAAAGTTAAACAATCACAAGTATCTTCCTTTTAAAAAAATTGTGGCTTATCTTAGGTGACAACAATTTCTAAGGGAAAACAAAAAACATTTTTTATTTTGAGTTTTTTAATCCCAACACTTGATAAGTCTTACATTTAAAACCATGGCATGGTTTTAACTTTCCATTTCAAGATTATATAATAAAAATAATTTTTTTTAATTTACCATATTAGTTTTTTGGTAAACAAAGTCCTAATTTTATAATCATAGGATGATTTTTTCATAAAAAAAAATTCAAACTTATTTCTTAAAAAATACTATTTGGTTTTATATATTTTAGAAAACCACATCCAGTTTTTCATAAGACACAAAATTGTTTGAAAAAAATTCAAGAAACAAGCTTTTTCTAACATAATTGTTAATCCATTATCAAGGATATTACCCTTAAGAGGAAGGGGTGAATTAGGGTAATAATTTTTGGATTTGGTTCCCTAGAACCAACTTATAAGTTATTTATGATTACATGTATTCATTATCTTGAATATTAATAATGTTCCTTATCACATCATTATTGTTCTTCTATATGACATAGTATGTGATAATGTACTATGAATATTTGTCTCTCTAAACATCCAAATTATTGCACACTATGATGAGAACCTATAGGTACCACGATAGTATTCATGAATAAATATGTCATGTAGATGGTTGATATTAATTTATGCGACCCAAATGATATAAGATATTAGGGTTGGAGACTCATAGGATTTTTAAGCACTCTCTCATGGTGTGTACCCCTAGTAATTTCAAGAGAATTAGATAATGAGAATGAGACCCACAAGATGGAAATCCACATTTATGTGTGTCATTGGATTTTCATATCTATGGACACATTTATTGAACCTTAAACTTTAAAATTTTCATTGATGAATATCATAAGTCATGTAATTATATGTATTGATGAAAACCATGATGAATTATGCATGAGTTAAAGTATGATACATTGGTTATTTCATAAGTGATATAACATTAATGGATAATCAAAGAAAGGATTCATCCCTTTTATCCATTAATAGAAGATCATATCATGTATTTTTTATGGGAATGGAAGTTCTTGGATAAATACATGTTCATGGTGTTTTGCTGGCATGTTAATTTTAAACATGTTAAAGAAACAAACAAAAATCTCAAAGGTTGGTGACACCTGTATATTTATCCAGGATTTAATCATGAGTTTTTTGAAATAATATGTGAGTTAAATAGTAATAGATATTTATTTTAATGGTTTGTAAAATATAATATTTAATATATTTATCAATTAATAATGCAATGATATTTATTTATTAAATTAATATTCATTATTTAAGGTTTGATAAATGTTGAGGAGGATAATAAGAACAAGATTAATGGTGACGTCAAAAAAGTTATAAATGATATTTATTCGTAATTGATGCACATTTCAATTGAATTCTAATTATTGGATAATTATTAGACATGGGTTTTTCTATGAAATAAGGAATCTGTAAGGGGGTATATGTTAAAATTTCCAACCCTAGAGTTTCCTTTATAAATATCTACTGTTACTGGTTTCCTAATATATTATTGGGTTATTCACAGTAGATTAAAAGAAGGTCCCTAAAGACCCAATAGAGATATCTTAAGATTGTACTCAATAAATATATTGCATATCCTCCTCACATCTCAAGTGAAAGAGAGAGATAAAAAATTTCATCCTCTCTGAAGAACTACAAGTTGTGTTATTGAAAGAAGAATGAAAACAATCAGGATCAGTCACACAAGCCCCTAATGATTCTATAGTGGTGTTTTGATATTTTTTGTGAATGTGTGGATCATCGATATAGGGAAAATACTCTTGGATCATGTGACACAGTTATGGTAAGACAATATCAAGTCAACTAATTCATCAATGAATAACTAAGTACAAGTCAAGGGAACTCTACATCTGCTTATAGAATAATTATAAATTAAATTTGATGATCCTCCTTTGGTTTCTGTGTTTAGATAATCCAATTAATATTTTCTTTAAATTTTATGGTCATGAATTCATTAATCATGTACATCTTGGATTATTCATCTATTACGACTAAAAACCAAGTGGTTTAGGCCCAATAGGTAATTCCACTATGCCCATAACATACAAGTGTTATCAGATTTGTCACATGGTTAATTTATAAATATTTATTAATCATTGATTTAATGATATTAATTTTTCATTTATTTTAATTTAACTTTATTTTTTCTTGGAATCTAAACATTGTTTTCTCTTACCTTTCTTCATTATCACTCACATAACCAATAAATGGTTTAAACCAAAATTAAGAAACATCTAAAAATACAATTTGGATATTCTAAGAATTCTGGTTGGATATCACAAGACTACATATCGTGTACTAAACTACACACCATGTGACCATATATTTGGATTCTATCTTGAATGGTTATTGGACCAATCTTATGATATCTAATAAGATGTGATAAAATAAGATCTATAAATATATGGATCAGAAAGAATGTAGTTTCAGGAACTACACACTATATAAATTATATACCTGATGTGTAGTCCTCACATTATTATGGTGGAGAACATGGAGGTCCCAACATGTAGTGAATCTTCTACATGATAGAAGTGCTAAAAAACCATGCTACATTGAGGACACACATCATGTAAGAATATTACACATCAAGTACCATATACTTATCCATGGTAGACAAACATTCCCATTACCTTGGTATATATCATGAACATAGGAAAAAGATATCACATGATGTGTGGTGTTCTTTATTTAATATGGAGAGAAGAATTAATTATATTATTAAATGTATTCACATGTGTTTTTGGTGCCATTTATATGATATTACACACCATTTACTATGATTATTTTTTAGATGTTATTTTAATTTCCAGGTTAAATTCTAAATATAAATGTTTTGTATTGTAATTAATTAGTTTAAAAACCAATAACTTCAAGACCATCACTTTACGTTTAATTAACAAGTGTTATTTACTTGATAATACATGACATGTAATTATATATCATGCATGTATATTTGATACCAAGGGAATTCGCAAGCACAAGGATCGTGACTGGTGGTTTAGATGAGTACGTGTCATTACCCCCAATTATACTTACTTACTTTACTAATATTAAAAAAAATCAATTTATTTAATTTGATTATAATTATGGATGGGGGAATTTCAAGGAAGATTGGGTGGAATTCAGTTAAATTGAACTAATTGTATTAATTTAGTTAATGAATGAATTGAAGTAATTGATAACTAGATTGAAAATGAGTGTTCATTTCCTGAAATGTGGATGATTATGTGCTTAGATCAGACCTATATATATGAGTGTTTTCCATTTAATTTACTATTATTAAATTAAAATGATGGAATATGAGTCATTTCCTCCTCTTTATTATTTCAGGGTCTATGTGCTATAAATTTCCTTGATGTAAACCCGTTTATCAAATCTAATGGATCCCTTTACATTCATATGAGTAAAAAACTATGTAATGATAGAGTTCATAGGTGAGAGAAGGCAGTCTAAGTCCAAGATCTGAGACAAAACCAATCAAGGTGAATATAGAAGCTGAGGTGGAATGCTAAAACATGAACCAACTTATTCTTCAAGGTGTTTTTCTCCTAGGTTTGAGGTTTAGTTTATAATCTTATAGATAAACTAACAATTAAAAATATAATGACAATTAAACATATATTTTATTTCTATATCTGAAATGGTTTATTATTATTTTTGTAAATGCTATGTAATAATTTAATAAATTAACTGACAAGCATGAATGATGGAATAAAATAAAACTATATTATGCAAAAACAATTATCAGATATGGTAAATCACTTAATTTAAATCAACTTAATATTATAATGGCATGTGATAATGTGAAATTGGGATTTTTTTACATAAAGAAAATATCCCTTAAATAAAATATAAAGTCAATCTAGCCTTTCAATAATTATGTATGAATCAAACCCATATTTAAAGGTTCTTAACTCACACTAGTTAGTGTGTTTTCAATTAAAAGAAAAATTTTATCTTAAAGTTTTGGGTTGAATTAACTTAGATCACATCATGTATTGAATGTCCAATAAGGACTTGGTGTAAATAAGAGGCAAGTATTTAGGAAATAATTATTCAAGATTTAAATATTGGGGAGTCTACTAAACAGATCAAGGAAATAAAAATTATTATAGCTGGAAAGTTACGCTTACCTAAAACCCTTAAAATAACTTTTGTGGCCCAATTCTATTTTATGATAAGGGTATATTTATCCTTGACACTAGAATATTTTTGAAATGGAATATTTTAAAACTAATTATATGGGCTATTAGGTTTCAACAAAATAGTGGAAGATTTAAAAAAATTAAATTTATTAATATAATTTAGTAATCAAGGAAAAAATAATAAACTACTCTTATTTTTTTTGTAATGTCAAGACACATGACTTCAACAATATCATTGTTATCCGTACTGGATAAGAAAAACCTTCTCACTAGCTTGAGATTATAGGAATGGTATAAGTTCTTACACAATATAATAATCCATGAATGGAAATTATACATGATGGAAACCCAACTTTCTGAGTTTCTTAGTAAAGAGTCTAGTGATGAATAAGTATATCTATACTTGAAATATGTGGAAAATTCATTGTATGATCAATTTTCCATGTCATAATCCATGTACAATTAGTTTATAAAGTTTTATAAGGATATGGATGCATATACTATCATTTCTCAACATCATAATCTTTATCATGGGAAGTCGATACAATAGATATATGATATCTCATATTCACTATTCAAGCGAAATATTGAAGAGTTATTTTCATTTGGGAATAATGTGTTCAAGGTGATTGGAAATATAGAATGCCTAGATATCTTGGGTTTTTAGATACCAGATGAGTTTTGTAACACACCGAGTGTTTTTTGTGAACCTTTTTTCTGAATAAATTAATTTTCTTGAATTTCATGTGTTTTTTAATGCACTACTTAAACTTTATTTACACACTACACAAAGATAATATTAATTTACATGTGACATCGACTTGTCTTGTGTTACACACAACACCAAATTTCTATGAAACAACATTTTATTGCTATAATTATATAAATGAGATAGTTATAACCTAGACGTTAAACATAGTAATATGAGTAGTAATAACAACTTTTTAAAAATTATTTATAATGTCATTATATAAATAAATCATATTTATAATAATACACAGAATTTTTAGGAATGTCTTTATATGTTTGAAAATACTATTTTCTTAAAAGAATATCTTTTTATGTTCATATTTGTAAAATAATAAAATTAATTTCAAAAACTTATATAAATTTAATTTTTTAAAATAAAATTTGTTTTTGGATACATAATTTCAAAATTATCTTAGGGTGATTTTTTTGGATTTTTCTAAAAAACTTTATTTTTGGATGAATAGTGAAAAATACTGATTTTTTATTTAAAACTGATTTTTAATTAAATTTATTTATATAGTTAAATTATATTTTATATTAGTTTTATTTTTAAAATATATTAATTGTACATATATTAATCAAATTTATTTGATTGGAATCATTTTTATATGTAATTTAGATATGAAATCTTAATGGACATTTGAACATTCTGACTTTAAAAACCCACCTTCTTGCCATGGATGGGGTATTAGCATTAAACTTATTTTTTCTATGAAATGAACCTTGAATAATGAAAATTTATATTTTTAATCTGAATAATATTATTATTATAATAATATCAACTTAAATTTGACCAAAACTATTAGTAAAGTTAGTTATGATTAATTACAACAATTTAGGTAAAATTAAGCTTAATAAGAGACTAAACCTGACACATAAGGGCCAAAATGACCTAATATTTTTTCCAAAACCCATTGTATGGAAATATTTCGGAAATAAACCTTATATTATTAATTTTGTTGGGTTTTTATGACTTTTTTATATAAAAACGCTGGTACACCTAACTTGTTTTCAGAAATGCCAAGTGTACCCCCACTGTCCCCTATAAAAGGTCACCACCTCTCCCCATTATTCAGACCTATAAAAACACATAATTTTGATTAATATATATCAAATTCACCTGAAAATATCCCAACCATCCTCCTTTAACCCTCTCTTTGGGAATAAATCCAACCAAGGAAGCCCTTTGGTGAAAACCAAAAGGAATTACCAAAAGAAGAGGTAACATCCTTCCTCAAGATCCTTTCATTTATTTTATGTCTCCCCTACCTCAATTATTATTATTCCATGACTAAATAATAGCCTCATTATCCTAAATATATAGATATGTTTTTATGATAAGGGTTCTAACTACACTTATATACACTTCAATCTAATGTGTAACGAACTTACTATTCTTTTGTACAGTGAACTACCACCTCACGAACTGATATAGTTCATTTTCCATTACCACTTATCATGGTAGAATTTTATGATGGGAAAACTATTTTTATATGATATATATGATTTATATGATGTATTTATTCTTCTATAATTATTATATAAAATATACCTTCATTCCTTCAGTTCTTTGTAAATATAATAATTTCGTGTGGGGTAGTGTGGACTATCGCCTCTTGAAAGTGATGTGATTCATTCACACACTACATAGAATGTATTAGGGATGGGTTTAGTGAAGTTATATGATATATATTATATAATAATTACAATTTAATGATATTATTTATACGTATATATATGTTATTTTCTTTATTTCTTTTCATATGATAAAAATTGGAAATAACATTCTTGCGTACGTACGGCCTACCGTCTCCATGAATGGTGTATTCCATTTCATATTTAAATATTATATAGATTATTATAAATAAATATATAATGAATATAAATTATATTTATATCATGTTTTATATTTTTTAAATCATGATATATGTATGATGACAAAAAATATAAGAAATCATGACACATTTGAAAAACGAAGAAGATATTACCCGAAGCGAAACCTTAACTTTGAATAGTTAACAAGAGGGTAATATAAGGTCATAATAAAACCATATATAGTATTATATATAAAATAATATTCTTTAATATATGTATAATTGAATTATATTTATTATACATGAGGTTTTTGGGAGTATAAATAGAGTCAAAACATAAGGTAAGGAGATTTATAGTCTCACATTTATTTATAAGATATTTACGCCCTATTCCCCACTCATTTCGTTTATGTAGTGCATATAATAGCCATGAATATATTCTATATTTTATATACTTATATTTATGGGTATTCAGATATCTATTTTATGATCTCTATTTCATGGTATTTTTATTTCAAAATATACTAAATCGGTTAAGTGGTTTTGTCTCAATTTCCCTTCTTTGAGACACATTCCATGAACTTCAAAAATCATGTTCTCCAAAATGATTTCAAAATGATATTTTAAGATCATTTTCAAGTAAAAGGGATTTTAAATTTTTTTATGGTTTTTAATCTCCCTTTATATGTTTTCCTTGTATTTTTAAAAGAAATGGTTTTCAATTCTTTTTTAAGTTTATTTTATATGATTTGAAGGAAAATTATTTTCATAATATTTCCAAGTTTCCATTTTTTTTAAAGAAAATGTGTTTCTAAAGGAAATATGTTTTAAAATAATTTTTATAATAAAAAAGGATATTTTACTCAAAAATTTCCATATAATATTAAATCTATATGTTTTACTCATGACTTTATTGGAAATGATATAAAGAATCCATTCATGTTATTACATGAATGGTTTATGTTTATACGAACTGATTTTTATGAAACAGGTTCTTCTTCCATAGCTTATATTCTTTGGAAACCCATTTCTTTTCACAAGTTATATGCTTATAATAACCCAACAATTTTTTTGGTTATGCTTTGATGAAATTATTATCAAGACTATCATTTTATACAGGTTAAGATATGATTACATGTTCATGGCACCGATTTCATTTCATGGGTTTTGATAGGATGTTCATGAAACCCATATCTTTTTATCGGTTGTGGTGTCATGAAAGTTTTATTATATTATTTCATATATGTGAATTATTTTATTATGAGATGGGTGGGATATATATCCCTCTCCAATTAATTGGGAAAAAATTTATATCTCATGGGATAATGATGAGAATTGAGTAAACGAGCATGATCCACTATGGAAAGATGGGGAAACTAGATCCCTTACAAGGAAAGGATTGCAATTGGGGATGGTGGTTTGTCTCACCCAGTAGGTGCAGTCACCATTAATATGGAAGATGGGGAAAACCTGATCCATTATGGGAATATATGGAAACTTATTCCACTATAGAAAGTTGGGGAAACTTGATCCCTTACATGGAAAGGATTGTGACTAAGGATAATGGTGTGTCCCTCCTTGTAGGTGTAATCTCCATGAATTGTCCTCATAAATTATATCAATGTGTCTTGACTTAAAGGGAATGACATTACATGTTTATGCGTATTCAAAAATTCCGTGCCTTCTTCTTATTTTATTCTTTCATGTCTTGTGTTATTTTTTCCATTATGATTCATGTATTATGAAATGCCAATCTTTATTCCATGATTCAGTTTTTGATTTTTAATATGAATGGTATGATCTTCTAATGTCATGATCACATTATCATACTCTTATTCTCATGTGTATACCTACATATATCCCCTATTTACACTTACTGAGAATATGAGATCACCCATTTTTGTTTTTCATTCCCTAAGATATGAAGATATGTATTATGTATGATGTGTATAAGAAGGGTTCTAGTCATGAACATCCTAGTGGGAGATAATGTAGCTCACTTATGGAACCTATTTATGTTACCCTGTTTCCAAAGGCACTAGAATAATACTGTCATTGGAAATATGTTTGTGTAAAGTATCTAGTATTCCAAAAACATGAAGTAATTTTAATGTATAAAAATTAAGGGTTTCTATAGTTGGTATTAGAGCAAATGTTTAGTTATCCTTTTGGAATTAGTATGGGAAAACATTAGTTATAACCCTAAGTAAATAAATAAGGATAAGTTTAAAGATAAGTAAATGTATTGGAAAATTTCCTAGAATTTTGGTAAAGGATATAGTGAGTGGTTTATTATAAATACATCCCTATTTGGATAATACAAGTGGAAGTGTCTCTAGCTCATATGTACCTATGAGTAACAACTCTTAGAAGTTGTTTGAAGACTAACTTGTGGGTAACCTAGTACACAACAACATGCCTTACAATGCACCTAGTTTGACACTCCTAGGGGATATTCTTTTGGAATTCATGGACTCTTCATACACTATCATGAAGGATTTAAAAAGAAGTTGGTTATGAATATCCTAGGACAAACATAGGGTGTCATATATTAACAAAGTTATCATAATTAAGGAATCTTATTTTTCATGATTATGTTGTTCCTTACTATGAAAACTATTTATTACTCTATGTTTTTTTGTTTTATTCAATGGATAGAACCCAAAATAATTACGTTAATGGTGATTTTTATGGACAATGAAATGATTGTTATCCTCATAATCTAAATTCTATGAGAGTTGGAATGAAAAACCTTGTTTCTATACTCAAACTTCTTTTTCATTTTATGGATCATGATGAGTATCCAAACAATAAAAGGAGGAAACAATATTTTGTTGAGTCCCTCATGGGGAAACATCAACCTTATTTATGTTTTTTTTTTCTAATCCACTTGTTTCTGAACACTGAATCAGTACCACTAAAAATTTATTCTCCATTATCCAATGTTTGGATGATGAAAAATTAATTCTGACTGTTTATCGATTAGAAGGTGAAGGATACCAGGGAAGGAACCTAATAAATAATATGAGGCATCAAGATAAAATTTAATCCATGGATTGGGATGAGTTAAAGAATATATTCTTTAGTAATTAATTTCCTTGTATTCTTCATATAAATATAGAAAAAAGTTTCTTCAGTTAAAGAAAAATAATGAAGAATCTTTCAGTACCTATATTGCTAATTTCACAACACTTTCAAGGTACTCTTCTGGAATTATCATCCAACCAGAAAGTAAAGTTGATAAGTTCTTCAGTGGTTTAAAGACAAGTCTCAAGAGGGAATCTTCCATAAGACACATTAGTAGCTATGAAGAGATTGTGTGTTGTGTAATCAAAGATGATATAGATGTTGGAGTTATATATCATTCTCATGATTTTAACAAGAAAATTAAGATAGAGTTAAAAGGAATGTCTGAAAACCATGAAGAGAAGAAGGGAATCTTTCTTCTAAGGTTTGGGAGTGGAAATAAGTATGGAATAAATTTTATTATGGGGTCTAACAATTTTTCTTATGTGTTTAAGGGAACGTCATTGGGAATATTATTTCCACACTGATGGAAAGAATTAGGCCAATAATAAAAATAGAGAAAAAGATAAACAGAATTCACCTCCCACACCTTAGTTCTGTAAGTGTAAGGAGGATGAGAATTATGATTATGAGTGTACAAACACAAGGGTTATTGATGATGATTGGTGTCACAAATCTTGTAAGTTGAGGGAGAAGGGTAAATATCATGCGATCACTATTTCTGAAAAGGGTTGTGATAATGATGTGGTGAAAGGTACACATACTATCCAATCTATAAGTAATAATGTCTTATTGGATTCTAGATATACTGACTATTTAATATTTAAATAATTTTCTAATGTTTTTTGTTTCCACCCAAACTATTATATTTGGAATCATAGGTGGAAATCCCTAATAGTATGATGATTTCATCTAAAGTCTATTATTACTCTCTAGTTGACATTTGTGGGAATGTGCTTCCTGCAAATATTTTTATTCTTCCTTCAGTTAAAGTTGATGTCATATTATGAATGAATGGGATTTCTCTACATAAATACCACTTCAATTATAGAGTAAGGGAACTTATGTTTGATATTTAAAACCAAACTATAATCATCTATCAAAGTGAGGATAAGTATAAACTTCCAATGGAGATTACATCTAGTGTATGGGTCTTAATTCCTATTTAGAATATGTGTTTGTCTCAAATGGTTTGGGAGAAATTCGACATCAATTATATGCCTATTTTTCTAGAATTTCTGGATGTGTTCCTAGAAGAATTGCCTATTCTTACACCAAAAAGTGAAGTTTATTTCACGATAGAATCCATACATGTTTCTACATCAATTTCGAAGAATCTCTATAGAATGGACCCAATTGAATTGCAGCAGTTGAAGAAGCAACTCTTATAATACCTTAATAAGGTATTCATTCAACCAAGTATGTCACCTTTGGGTTCACCTATCCTATTTTTGAAAAATTAAGATGGATCAATGCGACTCTTCATTGATTATCAAGAGATGACATTGATCATGATCAAGAACAAGTATCCTCTTCCTCGTATTGATGAATTGTTTGATCAATTTCATGGAGCTCAATACATTTCAAAAATTAAACTTTATTATGGATATCATTAGTTGAGGTTCAAGAAAGATCATATACCCAAGACGACATTCCATACAAGGTATGGACACTATGAATATATAGTGATGCCTTTTTCCGTTACTAATTCCCCTACTATATTCATGGATTTGATGAATATAGTATTTAAAGAATACCATAATCAGTTTGGGGTAGTCTTTATATATGATATTCTTATCTATTAAAAGAGAATGTAAGAGCATGAATACCACTTGATAATTGTACTAAAGACCCTGAGGAAGGAGAAATTCTATAAAAAATTTACAAAGTGTGAATTTTGGCTAAAAAATGTTTCATTTTAGTGTCACATAATCTCAATATAGGGTATAATAGTAGATCCATCAAAGACAGAGTCTATTGATTGTTATTAAATACCAACCATGGTGATAGAGATCCATTGTTTTCTGGGTTTATCTATATTTTTTTGATTTTTTTATAATTTCTCATGACTATCTAATCCTCTGACTAAGTTAAATGGTAAGGGTACTACGTTTCTCTGGATAGATGTATTTGATGAAAAATTAAAGGAACTAAAGAGAAGGATAGTCATCATACTATTCTTACATTTCCCTATAATGGAGAAGGGTTTTTAATCTATATTTATTCATCCCTGAAATCATTGAGACGTGTTCTTATATAAAATAACTTAGTCATCGCTTATGCCTCATAAATGTTGAAGATCCAAAAACCAAATTACCCAAATCCTGATTTTAGAAAAGTAATTTTTCATTTAAGATATGGAGACATTATCTTTACGGAGAGAAGTGTTATATATATATATATACTGATCATAAAATTCCAAAATATATATTCACATAGAAGGAGTTGAACATAAACAAGAGAAGATGGTTAGAGCTGATAAAGAATTATTATTGCTCAATACATTACCACCCTGTGAAGCGAACAATGTGGTTGATGATTTGATTCAAACGGATCATGATAGGTTATTCATGATGAGGATTGAAAAAGATCCAATATTTTTGGATTTTCAAAGGATGGATCTGGAAATATTGAAGTAAGGGGAAAATCTTATCTTTCTCAATTGAATTTCCATCCCTATATCCAAGTAAAGATTAAAGAGGCATAGAAGGAAGATGTAGAGCTACATAAGAAGGTTAGAGATGTTCTTGAGTTTAATCATGATCAAGATGAAATGATAAGGTTTAGGAACCATGTATGTGTTACTTCCATACAAGATTTGAAGATGGAGCTATTGTAGAAAGCTCATCTCTCTTCATTCTCTATTCATCCTGGAAGTATGAAGATGTATTGAGAATTGAAAGAATACTTCTAGTGGGATGAAATGAAGAGGTATATCACTGATTTTGTATCTTGTTTCTAGGAATACCATTAAGTTAATGTAAAAAGATAAAAATGTAAGGTGTTGTTGAATCCATTACCCATACTAGAACAGAAATTTGAGAAAACCACTCTGGATATTGTCTTTGGAGTCCCCAAAACCTCTAAGGGATTTAATTATTTATGGGTGGTAGTTTATCACCTTACTATGTTAGCATACTTCATCGTTATCAGATAATACTCCTCTATAGATCAGATTTCCATGATATACATTATGGAAGTGGTAAGGTTGCATAGAGCACAAAATTCTATTATATCTGATCAGGATTCAAGGTTACATCAATGTTCTAGAAAACCCTTCAAGATTCACTTGATAAAGAATTGATTTTCCACACTACTTATCATCCTTAGATGGATCGTCAAATTGTAACAATAATTTCAACCCTGAAGGATATATTGAGATCTTGTTCATTGGATTCAAAATATTATTGGGAAAAACATCTTCCTCTAGTTAATTTTTATTAAAATAATAAATTTAACTCGATAATTCATATGTTTTCTTGTGAATACCTCTATGGGAAGAAATGTAGAGATCCAACTTACTGGGATGAAGTTGGAGAAAGAAAACTATTGGGACCTGAGATAGTTGAAAAAATGGTAGAGAATGATAGATCCATTCATCATCATGTCAAGGTGGTTAAAAGTTGGAATAAAATTTATGTTGATAACCTTAAGCATGAACTAGATTTTTAAGTTGGTGAGGAGGTGTCTCTAAGAATGTATCCATGGAAGAAGGTTATGATATTTAGGAATAAAGGGAAACTAAGCCCTAGGATTATCAACTCCTTTGAGATTCTTGATCGTATTAGAGTGATAGTCTATCTCTTGGAAATTCCTTGAAATATATCTCAAGTAAGTGATGTTTTCAATGTATCTCTCTTGAGAAATTAAATATCAGACCCTTCACATTTAATAAACTCATAGGTCATACCACTAGAGTAGGATCTTCCTTACAAGGAACAACCAATTGAAATTATGTATCATAAAAAGAAATTTCTATGAAACAAGACCGCTCAAATTGTCAAAGTTTGTTAGAGAAAAAAACATAGAATAATATATTTGGTAACATGAGGATATGATGAGGTAGATATATCATATTTTTTGTATTATAATGATGGATTTCGAGGGAGAAATTCATTGGGGGGGGGGTAAAATGTGACACCCTGTGTTTTTTTGTGATCCTTTTTTCAAATAAATTAATTATCTTTGATGTATTTTGTTTCATGATACACTAATTAAAACTTTCATTTCACACTACACCAATATAATCTTGTTCTATAAGTTACAATGTCTCGACATTCATTACATGCTACAATTTGTTTCTATGAAATGTCATTTTATTATTATAAGTATTCAAACTAGATAGTTAAAACCTAGCCATTAAAATAGTAATATGAGTAGTAATAAATAATTTTTATATATTAATTATAATTTATTTATATAAATAAATCATATTGATAATAATACATACAATTTTTCATATAATATTTATATGTTTGAAAATATTATTTTTTTAAAAGATAGCTTTTTTATGTACTTTTGTGTAAATTAATAAAATTAATTTTAGACACTTTTAGAAATTTAATTTGATAAGAAAAAACATTATTTTTTAATTTCTAATTTATAAATTATCTTATGGTAAATTTTAGGGATTTTTCTAAGAAACTTCATTTTTTGACTAATAGTGAAAAATACAGAATTTTAATTCAAATAACATTTTCATCTAATTTTTTAATATAGTTAAATTATATTAATTGTTTGTTTTAAATTTTAAATATATATTATACATATATTAACAAAATTTAGGTCATTTGAATCATTTTTACATTGACTTTAGATCTCAAAGCTTAATGAACCTTTGAATATTCTCATTTTAAAAACCCGATTTCTCACCACATCATCGAGATTGACATTAAACTCAATTTTTCCACTTTTTGTGAATTTAATTTCAACAAATGATCATAAACAGTTTTAATCCTTAAAATATTTATATTATAATAATATAAAAATAATTTATGGCCAAAAATGTCAATGAATGTGATTAAGATTAATTATAATGATTAAGGTAAAATTAAGCTTAATAAGGGACTAAACCTTAAACATACGGTCCAAAATGACCTAGAAACTTGTCCAAAACCCATTTTCTATAAATAGTTCGTCCATAAACATTTCATTTTTTTCATTTTTAATTACTTTTTTTGGTCAAAACGTGGGTACCCCTAACTTGTTTTCCAAAATGTCATGTTGTCCCCTCCATCCGTTATAAAAGGCCACCAATTCTCAAAAATCATTATACATATAAAACAACTTAAATTTGGAAACTATATATCCAATTAAATTCCTAAAATCACTATATTACTTATTTAATCCTCTCTTTTCATATAAATTCAACTGAGGATTCTCTTTGGTGCAAACTAATAAGATTTACCGAAAGAACATGTAACATCCTTCATCAAGATCCTTTCATTTATTTTCTTTTCTACTACAACAATTATTATTATTACAATCATAAATAATATCCTCAGTATCCAAAATATAATAAAATTTTTTTAGGATAAGGTTTTGACCTACACTTCCATAGACTTCCATCTAATGGGTAACGAACTTACAGTTCTGGGTTATGGAGAACTACCACCTCACGAAAAGATGTTGTTTGTTTTACCTTTACCACCTCTCATAGTTGGTAATTATAATGAAAAATATATGTTTATATGATATATATGATATATATTATGTATTTATTATTTTATAATTGTTATATAACACATACCATTATATATTCAATTTTTTGTAAATACGATAATTTCATTTGGGGAAGTATGGACTACCACCTCCTCAAAGCGATGTAATTCATTCACACACTACATGGAATGTAATAGGGATAGTATTAGTGAAAAAGTTATATATATATGAAATAATAATTATACTTTAATGATATTATATATACATATATTTTATTTACTTTATTTCTTTCAATATAGCAAAAAAATAGAAAAAATGTTCATGCATACATACGGATGACCGTCTCCATAAACGGTGTATTCTATTTCATAATTATATATTATATATATTATTATAAATTAATATATTCTGAATATAAATTATAATTATATCATGTATTAAATTATTTAAATCAAGATATAAGTATGAGGATGAAGAATATAACAAATTAAGACACATGCGAAAAACAAAGCGGATATTACCCGAAGCGAAACCTTAACATGGAATTTATAATAAATGATTAATATATGTCATTATAAAAACATATATGTAATTATATATAATAATGTGGTTCTTTAAAATACTTATAATGAACTTATATTTATTATGAAGTATCTTTGTATGTATACTAAGAGAGTCAAGACATAAGGTAAGGGTATTTCTAGTCTCACTTTTATTTCTTTGAGATTTACGCATTATTAACCACTAATTTAATTTGTGTGGTGTATATACTTCTCATTATCATGTTATATATTTATTATAAATTTATTTATTTTTATTAACATATTCATTTTATGATCTCTCTTTCGTGGGTTTTTTTGTTTCAGAAGATACTAAATTTGTAAAATAGTTTTGTCTCAATTTGACTTCATTGAGACACATGCCAGGAACATCAAAAAACATTTCTAAAAAAGGTTTTAAAAATGATAATTTAAGATATTTTTCAAGGAAAAAAGGCTTTAAATTTTTTAATTCATTTCAATATTTATTAATATGTTTTTAAATTATTTTAAAAAATAGTTTTCAAAAAGGTTTTCAAGAATCCTTTTCAAAGAAATGGTTTTCAAAAAAATCCAATATTATTATTCAATGATATGGTTTTAAAAAAATTTTCAAGTTTATTTTATTTGATTTAAAGGAAAATTATTTTCAAAATATTTTCAAGTTTCCATTCTATGTTTTTAAATAAAATTTATTTAAAATGGCTTTATGTTTTAAAATCATTTTTTAAATAAGAAAATATGTTTTCCTTAAGAAATTTTTAAAAAAGACCTTTAAAATTTATTTTCCATATATGATGATATCCATAGGAGTTACTTAGCCTTTCTAGGAAATGATCTAAAGGTTCCATTTATATTCTTTATTTAATGGTTTATCTTTAGATGAAATGATGTTTATGACACTCGTTCCTCTTCCATGGGTTATATTCTTCCGAAAACCCTTTTTTTCAATGGTTATATACTTATAAAACCTGCTTCTTTTCATGGGTTATGATTTGATAAAATTATTATGAAACCTGGATTTTTCAATAGGTTAATATATAATTAAATTTTTGTTACATCCATTTAATTTCATGGGTTATGGTATATGTTTATGAGACCCATAACTTTTTATGAGTCATTATATGATGAAAGCTGTATTATATTATGGAAGATATATGAATGATTTTATTATGAGATGGGTTCCTCCAATGAAATGGGTAAAAATTTATATCTCATGAGTTAATAATGAGAATCAAGTTGATGGGCCAGATCCATTATAGGGAGATAGAGAAACCCAATCCATTTCATTGAAAGGACTACAACTGGGGATGGTGGTGTGTCTCACCCAATAGGGGAATTCAACATGAATATGGAATATGGGGAAACCAGATCCACTATGGGAAGATGGGGAAACCTAATCCATTATGGGAAGATAAGGAAACTTGATCCCTTGCAAGGAAATGATTATGTCTGGGGATGCTGTTGTGTCCCTTCTAGTAGGTTTAATCCCCATGGAGTTCCCTAATAAGTTCTATCAATGTGTACTAACTTATTGGGAATGATATTACCTATTTATGTGTATGGAACAATTCCATGTATTATTCATATGTTATGATTTTATCTCTTATTCTCTTATTTCCATTATGATTCATGTCTTATAAAATGCCAATATTTATTCCATGATTCATATTTATGATCTTAGATATCTTGGGTATGATATTACAATGTTATTATCACATTATCATACAATTATGATCATGTTTATTCTTACATATCTCTCCTATTTACCCTTATTGAGCATCAGAGCTCACCCATTTTTATGTTTCCATCCCCAGGATATGAAGATATGTGTTAAGTTTGATGTGTCTAAGAAGTTTTATAGTCATGGAGAACCAAGTGAGAGATAATATAGATCTCTTATATACCATTGTTTACGTTACCATGTTTCCAAAGTTAGTAAACTAATATGGTCTTTAGACATCTATTTGTGTAATTTATTATGTATACTGAAAAATTGATGTAATGTTAATGTATGAAAAGTGAGGGTGTATGTAGTTGGTATCAGAGTGAATTTTTACTTAACCATTGTAAATTAAGATGATAAAACCTTAGTGAGAACCCTGTGTGAATTTATAAGGACAAGTATAAAGATAAAGAAAAGTATAACAAAATGTCATGTAATTTTGATAAAGGATTGAGTGAGTGGTTTCCTAGAAATACATCCCTGTATGGATACTAAAAGTGGATGTAGTTTTGGTACATATGTACCTAAGAGTAACCACTTTAACAAGGTGCCTTGGGCCTAACTCAACTGTAACCTAGTATATAAGAACGATCCTTACTTTTCCCATGGTTTGAACCTCCCTGGGGATATGCTTTTGGAATTCATAGACTCTTCATGAACCATCATGAAGGATTAAAAATTATTCTAACCCTTTCCCAAAACTAAGGGTTAGTGATGATTATTGACATCAATAACCACTCAAATTGAGGAACAATAGGAATTCTCATATGATCACTATTTTTGAAAAGGTGTGTGATAATGATGTGGTGAAAGTAACACCCACCATCCAATCTAGAACTGATTATTTCTTATTTGATTCTAGATATACCCACTATTTCATATCTATAGAATTTTATAATGGTATTAAGGTTCCATCCAAACTATTATATGGTGAATTGAAAGTGTATCCTCTAATGATATGAAGATTTCATCTCAACTCTATGATTCCTCTCTGGTGGATATTTGTGGGAATGTTCTTCCTAAAAATCTAGTCATTCATACTTTGGTTGAATTTGAAGTCATATTAAGCATAGATTTTCTTTCTCTGCATAAGTCCCACATTAATTATCAAGTAAGAGAAGTTATTTTTTCTATTTTTACCCAACATATGATCTTATATCAATGTGATGATAAGTTTGAACATCCTACATATATTAAATTAATTTTATGGGTCGTAATTCCCATTCAGAATTTGTGTTTGTCTCAAATGGTTAGGCATAAACTTGACATCAACCATATTCTTATTATTCATGAATTTTTGAATGTGTTTCCAGAAGAGTTACTTATAATTACACCAAAATGTGAGGATTATTTATCGATTGAACTCATACCTGGTTCCACACCAATTTTAAAAACTCTCAAAATAATGGACCCAATTTAGTTGCAGGAACTGAAGAAAAAAATCCAAGGAAACCTTGATAATGTATTCATTCGACCATGTGTGTCACTTTGGGTTCACCTGTTCTCTTTGTGAAAAATAAATATGGATCAATGTGACTCTTTATTGATTATTGGGAGATGAACAAGATCACAATAAATAACATGTATCCTCTTCCTTACATTGAATATTTGTTTGAACAACTCCACAAAGCTCATACTTTTCAAAGATTGACCTTCATTTTAGATATCATAAGTTGAGGGTCAAGAAAGATTATATACCCAAGAAGTAATTCATTATAAGGTATGGACACTGTGAATATATAGTGATGCCTTTTGGTCTTACTTATTACCCAGTTATCTTCATAGATTTGATGAATAGAGTCTTTAGATATTAACTCAATAAGTTTATGGTAGTATTTTTTGATGATATTATAATATATTAAAAGAGAAAGGAAGAGCATGGATATAACTTGAGAATTGTACTAAGGACCTGGAGGAAGGAGACATTTTGTGAAAAATTTACAATTTGGGAATTTTGGCTGAAAAAAGTTTCTTTTTTGTGTCACATAATCTCAAGAGATGTTATAGGAGTAGATCCATTGAAGATGGAGGCTATTGAATGTTGGTATAGACCATCCATTGTGACTGAGATCCATTGTTTTTTGTGGTTATAAGGATACTATCGATGTTTTTTTTATAATTTATCATGACTATCTAATCCTTTGACCAAGTTAACTCAGAATGGTTCCATGTTTCTCTGGATAGATGAATATGGGGAAAATTTCAAGAAACTGAAGAGAAGGGTAGTCAGAACACCGGTTCTTACATTACCCTATAGAGAAGAAGAGTCTATAAAATATAGTGATGCCTCCAAGAAGGGATTAGGATGTGTTATTATACAGAATAAAAGGTTCATCTATTATGCATCACGAAAGTTTAATATCCATGAACAAAATTACCAAACTCATGATTTGGAGTTAGAAGTGGTATTTTTCATTAAAGATATGGAGTATTTATCTTTATAGGGAAAAGTGTGATATATATATTGATCATAAAGTGTAAAATATATATTCACACCAAAGGAGTTGAACATGAACTAAAGAAGATGGTTAGATATGGTAAATGATTATTATTTTTAAATACATTACAACCTTAGGAAAGTTAACTAAGTGATCAATTCTTTGGGTCAAAAGGATCATATTAGATTATACCTAATGAGTATTGAAAAATATCCAATATTTATAGATATTCAAAGGATTGATATGGAAGTATTGAAGGAAGGGGGAAAGTATTATAATGCTCAATTGAATATTCAACTTTATATACAAGTGAATATAAAAGAGTCATATAAGGCAGATGTAGAGATTCAAAAGAAGGTTTGATATGTTCCTTTGTTTAATCATGATCATGTTGAAATGATAAGGTTTGGGTACCATGTATGTACTCCATCCACACTATATTTGAAGGAGATGTTGGAGAAATATCATAGTTATTCATTCTCTATTCACCATGGAATTATGAAGATGTATAGATACTTAAAAGAATACTTATGGTAGGATGGAATAAAGAGGGATATCACTAATTTAGTATCTCGATGCTTGGTATTCTATCATGTTCAAATAGAAAGAAAAAATTATAAGGGTATATTGCATCCATTACCGATACAAGAATGTAAATGGTAAAACATAACAAGGGATTTTATCATTTGACTCCCCAAAAACTCTAAAAAGTTTAATGAAACATGGGTGGTATTATATCACCTTACTAAGTTATCACACTTCATTAATATAATAGAAGACTCATATATAGATCATCTTTCTAGGATATACATTAAGGAATTGGTAAGGTATCATGGAGTACCACATTATATTGTATCTGATCAGGATCCAATTTTTACCTGAATGTTCTTGTGAATCCTTCAGTAATAATTTTATACAAAATTGTGTTTCTTCACTACATACCATGAATAGAGGTATTTTCAGTCTGAAAGAAAAATTAAAACTCTATAGGATATGTTGATGTCATATTTTTTGAATTTTAATAGTGTTTGGGATCAACACCTTCCTCTAGTTGAGTTTTCTTACAACAATAGCATTCAATCAAGCAAGAATATGGATCTCTATGAATACTTATATGGGAAGAAATGTAGAACTCTGACTTCATGGGATGTAGTTTGATAAATAAATCTATTAGGACCTGAGATAACTAAAGAAATACCAGAGAAGGTAAGATACATTCAGCAGCATGTCAAGGAAACTCAAATTCATTAGAAAGGTTATGATGATAACTATTTATGTGAACTAGAATTTAAGGTTTTTGAGAATTTTTTCTATGAATTTATATATGTAATATTTTTATGAAGTTTAGGAAGAAAGTGAAACTATGCCCTAGGTATATCAACCCCATTGAGATTATTGATCGCATTGAGATGGTATCTCATTGATAAGAACTTCCTCAAAATATCTCTCAATTTCATGATGTATTCCATGTATCTATCCTAATAAATTAAATACCTAACCCTTCATATGTATTGAACATAGTGGCCAAACCACTAGAGCAGGATCCTTCTTACAACGAATAACCAGTTGAAATTTTTAATCTTACAGAGAAAGTTCTTCAAAATAGGACCACTAATATGGTCAAAGTTATGTTGAGAAAACAACAGTTAGAGTAATTTATATGGGAACTTTAGGATATAATTAGGAAAAAATATCCTCATTTTTTTGTATTATAATGACGAATTTTGAGGGATAAATTTATTTTAAGGGGGGTAGAACGTACACCCCATGTTTTTTGTGAGCCTTTTTTTTGAATAATTTAATTTTCATTAATTACAGGTTTTTCAAGATATAATAAGTCAAATTTTATTCACACACTGCACCACTACAATCTAGAGTTACATGCAATACAGACTTGTGTTGTGATACATGAAACATCAAGTTTCTACGAAACATCGTTTTATTGTTATAATTATTTAAATGGGATAGTTATAAAATAGCCATTAAACATAGTAATATGAGTAGTAATAACTAATTTTTAAATATTATTTATACTTTTTTATATAAATAGAACATATTAATAATAATAAAAACAATTTTTAGTAAAGTCTTTATATATTTGAAAATACTATTTTCATAAAAGAACTTATTTTTTTCCTTTTTTGTAATATAATAAAATTAATTTTAGAAACTTTTAGAAATTGAATATGATAAAACAAAATTAATTTTTTTAATTTATAATTTCAATATTATACTAAGTTTAATTTTTGGTATTTTTCTGAGAAACTTCATTTTTTGGATGAATAGTTAAAAATACTGAGTTGAAATTCAAAACTGCTTTTTCCTATAATTTATTTAGAGAGATAATTTATATTTAATTTTGATTTAAAAGTAAAAATAGATAAAATATACATCCATTAATCCAATTTAGATCATTTTAATTTTTTTTTGAATTTAGATATGAAATCTTAACATACAATTGAACAATCTCACTTTAAAAAACCTGCTTTCTCACCACATCTACGAGATTATTATTAAACTTAATGTTGACTCTTAAGTGAATTGAATTTATTAAAATGGAAATAAAAAGTTATAATATTTATAATATTTATATTCTAATAATAAAAACTTAATTATCAACAATAAATATTAGTGAAAGTCATTATGATTAATTATAAAGATTAAGGTAAAATTAAACATAACAAAGGACTGAACCATAAACATAAGGTACAAAATGACCTATCAACTTGTACAACACCCATTTTCTATCCACATTTATGACTTAAACCTTATTTTATTGATTTGAGTTTATTTTTATGACTTTTTTAGGTAACAACGTGGGTACACCTAACTTGTTTTAAAAAATTATAAGTGTCCCCTCTATCCCCTATAAAAGAACACCAAATATCCCCATTCTTCAAAACTATGAAACCATGTTAGTTCAGAAATAATATATCTAATTCGCTTCCCAAAGTCCCTACCTTCCTAGTTAAATCCCCCATTTGAGAACAAATGCAACCAAGGAATCCCTTTGGTGCAAACCAAAAGGAGTTACCCAAAGAAGATGTAATATCCTTCCTTAAAATCCTTCCCATTTTTTTATTTCTCCACTAACTCAGTTATTATTATTCAATGAATAAATATTACCCTAATTATCATCAATATACTTATATTTTTTTGATAAGGTTTATACCTACAAAAACACAGAATTCCATGTAATCGGTAATAAACTTACTGATCTTATGTATGGAGAACTACCACCACACGAAACGATGTTGTCAGTTTTTCATTTACCACCTCTCATGGTTGTGAATTATAATGGAAAATATATTTTTATATTAAATATATGATATATATGATGTATTTATTCTTTTTTAATTATTATATAATAAATACATTCATGCCTTCCATTTTGCGTAAATATTATAATTTCGTTTGGGGAAGTGTAGGCTACCGCCTCCTCAAAATGATGTGATTCATTTACACACTACATGGAATATATTAGGGTTGATTTTAGTGAACTTACATGATATATATGAAATAATTATTATTATTTAATTATATTATATATACACATATATTTCATTTAATTTCATTCTTTCAATATGAAAAAAAACGGAAACACCATTCATGTGTACGTACGGCCTACCATCTCCATGAAGAATGTATTACATTTAATATTTCTTTATTATATATATTATTATAAATACATATATACAGAATATAAATTTTATTTATATCTTGATTTACTTTCTTGAAATCATGATATAACTATGAGGGCCAAAAATATAAAAAATTAAGACACAAGAAAAAAACAAAGCAGGTATTACCCGAAGGGAAACCATAATTTGGAATTGTTAATAAGCAGGTAATATACAATCATAATGAAACCATATAAGGTATTATAAATAATATGTTTCTGTGAAATATTTATAATAAACTTATATATAGTATACATGAGTTTGGTATGAGTACGAAGAGAGTCATGAAATAAGGGTAGGGGATTTCAACTCTCACTTCTATTTCTGTGAGATTTACACAATATTTACTACTCCTTAATTTTGTGTGGTGTATATAAATACCATTAATATGTCCTATAAGGGTTATCCTTAAATTTATGGGTATTCACATATCCATTTCATTATCTCTATCTCATGGGGTTTATGTTTTAAAAGTTACCAAATCTGTAATGTAGTTTTGTCTAAATTTTCCTTCTTTGATACACATGCCATGAAAATAAAAAAAAACATGTTCTCGAAAATGTTTCAAAATTTGATATTTTAATAAAATTTTAAATGAAAAAATATATTGAAATTTTTTTATGGTTTCTTTTCTTCCATTATAATTTTCAAAAAAATATCTTCCTTTTAAAAAAATGGTTTTCAAAAATGTTTTCAAGCTTACTATTCAAATAAATGGTTTTCAAAATATTTTTGAGTAACATTTATTTGATTTCAAGGAAAATTATTTTCAAAATATTTTTAATTTTACATTCTATGTTTTGAATGAAAAAGGGTTTCAAAAGTATTTATATTTTAAAATATTTTTTTTAAATAAGAAATGATATTTTTTCAAGAGAGGTTTTTAAAATGTTTATTCCAAATTATTTTCCAACTAAGATGACATGCATAGGTGTTACTCACGAATTTCTAGGAAATTTTATAAAGGTTCCATTCATGTTCTTTATTTAATGGTTTATGTTTAGATGTAATTATTTTTATGAAACATGATCCTCTTATATGGGTTATATGATTTTGAAACCTATTTATTTTTAGAGGTTATATTCTTTTGAAACCAAGTTATTTTCATGGGTTATAATTTGATGAAATTATTTTGAAATCTATCTTCTTCCATAGGAAAATAATATATTTAATGTTCATTAAACCCATTTCATTTCATTAGTTATGATAGGATGTTTATGAAACCCATCTCTTTTTATGGTTCATGATATGATGAAATATTTATTATATAAGGGAACATGTATGAATGATTTTCTTATGAGATGGGTGGGACCTATATCTCCCTCTAATGAATTAGGTAATGATTTATATCGCATGAGATAATTATGGGAATCAAGTTGATGGGATTGATCCACTATGTTAAGATGGGAAAACTGGGTCCCTTATAAGGAAAGAACTATGATTGGTAATGGTGGTGTGTCTCACCAAGTTGGTGCATTCACCATGAAGATGGAAGATAGGGAAACCAGATCCACTATGGGAAGATAGGGAACCCCGATCCACTATGGGAAGATGGGGAAACTAGATCCCTCAAATTGAAATAATCATGACTGGGGATGGTATTGTGTCCCACCTTGTAGTTGTAGTCCCCATTAAGATCCCTAATAAGTTCTAGCAATGCATCCTGACTTACAGGGAATGATATTACATTTTTATGTGTACACCACAATTCCATGTATTATTCTTATGTTATGATTTTAGAGATTATGCTCTTGTTTCCCTTATTATTCATGTCTTAAGAACTATCAATATTTATGATATGTTTAATTTTTATGATCTTTTATATATAGGTTATGATCTTCTAATATCATGATTACTTTCTCAAACCCTTATTCTCATGTTTATTCTTGCATATCTCTTTTTTACCATTACTGGGCATCTGATCTCACCAATTTTTATGTTTCCTTTCCCAAAATGTGAAGATGTTTATTAATTATAATGTGTCTAATAAGGTTTTTATTTAGGAAGTACCTTGTGGGGGACATTTTAGCTCACTTATGTACCAGTTTTTATGTTACCATGTTTCCAAAGGTGCTAGATAAATAAAATATTTGGGTGTTTTCTTGGGTAATTTATTAAGTATTCTGAAAAAGTGATGTAATTTTAATGTTTGAAAAGTGAGGTTCTCTATATGTTTCACACATATCTTTTTCTGTCTTCACTACATAAAACCTTCTCCAATTTCATTGTAAATCATAATATGATCAATAATGAGATGACTCTTTCAAAAAAAAATTACTTTTATTCACCAAGTTGATAAAGAAATGTGGTGTAAAAACCAACATCATTGAAGTGAATATGAAAATAGAGAAAAATAAAAATGGGTTAATGACTCATTCCATGTATAAGAATCTATAGCATTGTTCTTCAAGAATAATAATATCCAGTAAAAAAGAAAATTAGTAGAATATAGTGTGTTTTAATGTGGAAAGAAAAGTATTTTAGAATATGAACCACACCCATCCAAAAAAGAAACGGGAACCTCCAGGTGTGTTCACTATCAAGTTTAATATTTTCATATCTACAAGTAGGGTATTAGATAATACATGTGGTGATCACTTTAATATCCAAATAAATGAACCAATTAGTTTTTGGAAGGTTTCCAAAGGTGAGGTGACCTATAATATTCCAATGGAGTGAGGTTGTCTACTCTATCCATTAGATACCACCACCTCACATTTCCCACAAGAATGATTTTTCTTTTAAATAAATTTTATTATGTTCCTAGTGTTATAAAGAACATAATCTTGGTTTTTTTATAGACATGGATGGATTTATTTTGAGTTTTCAGAATAAGAGTTGATAATTTAATAAATATATAACATGTTATGGTATTGAATAGTTGAATAATGTTCATTATATATTAAATTATGATCACCAAATATTATAAATTGATCACTAATCAAATTATAATGACTCATTCCATTCCCACTTATGGCATCAATAACTTGGTCATGTAAATGATAAGTGTCTGATTAAGATATATAAAGATGGTTAAATAGACTCTTTTAAGATAAAAATATTTGAAGGAATTCATTAATTTTTACTAGGAAAGATGACCAAAACGCAATTTATTGTTCAAGATTAAAGGTTATAAGGATTATTGAATTGGTACACACTGATGTGTGTAGACCTTTTTAAGTATTATCTTGAGGTGGATTCTATTTTTAATGACTTTTACTAATGACCTCAGTCGGTATGGTTACATATAACTAATTAGGTATAAGTATGAATCATTTGAGAAGTTAAAAGAGTTTATGAATAAATTTGACAATTTTTTGGGTATGAATATAAAGAAAATTCAGTCGGATTGAGGTGGTGAATATGTTAAACAAAGATTTTATCGACTTTCTATAGGATTATGATATTTTATCTCAACCAACTCCTCTTTATACACCCCAATTGAATGATATAATTGAAATGAGTAATCTTACCTTATTAGAAATGGTAAGTTCATTTATGAGTCATGCAAGCCTTCTAATATACTTTTGGTGATATACCTTACACCAGATAGAATATATACTAAATAGAGTACCAGGAAAAGTGTAAAAATTAGTACCTTTGAGTTATAGAGTGGAGAGGAACTCTTTTTTTCACATATTCATACATGGGGGTGTGAGGTGTTCGTTAAAGCTATGTCAATCAATATAATTAAACCCCATGGAAAGAAGTGTGTCTTTATAGTAATATCTAAGGAACATAGGTGATACTTTCTATATAATCCCTAAGACAAAAGGGTTATAGCTTTTAATAAAGTATTATTCCTAGAGAGAGAAGTCATCCTTAAGAAAGATAGTGGGAAAAAGATCTAGTTCTTGGAAGTTAATGCTCAATATATACAAGAGTTGGTATGGGAAAAGACTCCATAGTTCAATGTGTAAGACGTAGTTCCAGAAACATAAGTATTATGTAGGATCACTAAATAGGTTATAAAAATATAAAGATATGGTTTTATAGTCACATAATATGGAGAGTCTTTATTGGTTGTCAATAATGTCCCTGTATTTTACAAGGAGGAAATATAGGGCTCAAAAGTTGAAAATGGAAATAATCCTTGATTTATGAGATGAATTCCATTCACCAAAACCATTAGTGGGTTCTAGTCAATCCACAAATAGATTTAAATCCCATTGGGTGAAAATGGGTATTCAATATAAATATGGACTTGGAAGTTCACATTAGTAACTATAAGGCATGGAAGGTGCATAAAGGGATTGGATAATGTCAGGGAATAGATTATGATGAAAAATTTTCATTAATTTCTATTATTAAATCAATTATAATTTTACTTTCCCTAGAATCTTTATATGACAATGATATTTGACTTATTGATTTAAAAATTTCCTCCCCTATTGGGATCCTTCAGGAAGATATACAGGTGACACAACTAGAAAAGTTTGTAACTCCATGAAATTAAAAAAAATTATCTAGGTTGCAGAGATACATGTATGGATTAAATCATGTATTCAGGTCATAGAACATTTGATTTGAAAAACCAATAAAATAATTTGGTTTTATTAAGAATGAATGTAAGTCCTATGTTTATAAGTGGTTTAGTGGGAGTATGATCATTTTCATAGTAGTATATATTGATGAAATTTTATGAATTAGAAATGAGATACAAACATTAAAAGACGTATGGTTGATAAAGTGAGTCTCCATGAAGGACTTTAGTGAAGTATTTTACATTCTAGGGATCAAGATCATCCCTAATATATCAAAGTGGCTACTTGGACTAAGTCAAAGTAAATAAACTAAAAAGATACTAAATAGGTTCTGTGTGGAAATATCATAGAGGGGATTGATTTTAGGGTCACATAGTATACATATTTCTAAGAATTTGTGTCCTCAGAAACAATAGGAAAGAGAAATAATGATTAATATTTCATATTCTTCATGGATATGATATTTCATTAATGTAATTTTATGTATTAATATTGATATTGCCTATGTTTTAAACATTGTGGGAATATATCAAGATTATTCAAGTGAAAACCATTGGGCTATTATTAAAACTATCATTAAGTATAAATGTAAAACTAAGGATATTTTCCTAGTGTTATGCTTTGAATGGAACAACTAGGTTTTAGTTAGAGAGCCACAAGACTCATGTGTACCGCTCCTACGCAAGAGGATCTCGACATGAAGTGAGGGTTTGAATGCCGTTAGTGGGGAAACTATATCCCCAATATCATATACATATAACAATAACATAAATAAAATATAACAACTCTATGTAAATAAGGTGTAATAAAATAATATAAAATTGAACACATGTTATAGAATAAATAAACCAACTTCGAGTGTGGAAATCCAAACCAGAGTAATAGTGCAAGTAAAAAAATATATAAAACACTTAAAAAACCCTTTGAAGTTTTTCTAGGCACCACCACTAGATCCATGCTCTATGACTCAATTATCTTTCTTGGGACCATTTCCCCTACATGGATCCATATACAAGATGTTTTCGTGCACATCAAGATAACAATTGATGTTTTGAGTAATAAAACCCAGTAATACACCACCAATACATCCTTAATAAGTGTGCATAGGTATAGCAGGTGTATTCCATGATAATAATAAATACAAAAGAAAGAATATACAATCATTTACTAAGAACCATGTAATAAACAAGCCATGAAAAGCCCCGACCATACCAGATTCATCTCCATATTGAATGGAATATAAAAAAATCAAAAGTAATTAAGAACTGTCCATAAGGATAGTAGACATACATCCCAACATCCTCAAGGAATTATGTGAACATGTAACTCGGCATCTATTATACATAAATTAAATCACGATACTCAAAATCCGCTAAGAATCAAGTGATAGTGCTAATCAATATCCACTAAGCATCAAGTAAACATTCGAATTGGAATCCACTAGTAATTTAGTGAATACCAAAACATCCATGAGGCAACATAGTATCCATACCCTCTACATAAGTCCATCATCTCTATAATCACAAGTCTTGTGCAATCCTCTTGTCAGGGATAACCATATCATGTTGGTTCACATTTTTTGAGAACTAAGAAAAATTCCTCCAAAGGCATGGGAACACATAAAATAGTGTAAATCATGCAAAAAATAATAACATAACATCATGAGAAAATAGTAGCATCAGAAAATAAAAGTGATAAATAAAAAACATGATCAAACATGATTTAGGAATACAGATGGAAACAAATATCATAAACATGTCTCATGAGATAGTAAAATATCCATATATGATCAAAATCAAGAATGGCCATCATTGTATTCCAATAAAAGAAACATACCAAGGAAACATGTGCATAAAAGATCTCAAAATGGTATTAAACATCCTAACTTAAGGTTTTTTATGTCAACATCAAGGTTTTTAAAGGGTTTCATCTCTTGAACTACACTTTCACACTAAAGAAAACATGATCGCCCTCCATGAAATCTTAGAATTGGTTTCATATAAAATAACATGGGTTCCAAAGAATGACTTAAGAAAGAACAACCTAAGGGTGTAGAAAAGAACATAACCAACATAAATTATCATCAACAGTGAACTTTATGTCTAATTGAAGGATAAAATTTTCCCTCTTGTATAGCAATAATAGATGAGAAAATCCATGTTGATAAAAATATTAAACAAAAAAACAACCCACATCTTCAATATTTTATCATCCAAAAAAACATGTAGGGAGACTCAAGGAGAATCAATGAAAAACAAACCCCCATGTTCGTAGCGTCACCCAAGAGGTACATCTGGATATTTCACTAAAGATTCCAATAATTTCTTCTAGAATTCATCTCATTCAAAGGAATAATCAAGGATAGGAGAATATAATCAAATAATATAGGAATAAATGAATTAATAATTCATCAATTACCCCTCATAATGATCACATGCATTTCCCATTTGATATGGTTAAGATATGACAAGAGATATGAATATTTTTGTTTTTTCAAACTTAAGAATGTTTCCACCATGACCTATACCCCCACCTATACTTTTACATTTTATTATTGATTTCTACAACCCAACAAGGATAGCCCTATGATGTGTCCCAAAAAACTATGTTGTTTTCCCTCACCACACCCTCTGAAATGGTTATGGTGATGTCTCCCAAGTTATGGTTGATAGGTTCGTCCCTTTAACTACATTCCCATAACCACTCATTCAAAAATATATTTTCATTTCCCATTTTTTACATAGGCACACAATGAGTCCAGAATGACTTGATTTAGGATATGGTGTTTCTTGTTTTGCATATAAAGACCAAAAATACCATTTTTAAGCCTATAAAAGCTACTCTAAGATCACAAGGTTCCATACAAGTGTATAATAACACAAAAACATGAAATAAAAGAGGGTAAAATAGATTTTAATATTAGAAACAAAAAATTATTGTGTTTACAATCTCCCCATCTGGGGATTATCATCCTGGAGAACTTTTTCTAGTAGCCTCATTAAAAAAACTCAAGACTCTAAGCTCAAACATCGGACTCTTTCTCCCAAGTATCTTATTTAATCCATCAATTATTTGATAGGACATGAAAAATAGAACTATATTCCCTTGAAATAATGTTTCGCTCGAATCAATGATCTCTAGTGGGCTCTATAGAAAAGAAGTTTCCACATCCAGCGCAATATCCTCACAGATAGTCACGTGGGTGGGATTGAGCATGTACCTTCACATATGAGAGACATGGAATACATCATACATACCTTGGTAGTGAGTAGGAAGATCTAGATGGAATACCACAGTCACAATTAGCTCAGTGACCAATAACTGCCCAATATAACATGATTCTAGCTTTCCTTACTTTCTCAAATGAAGGTAACTTAACCGAGGATTCACTCTCAGAAAAACCTGATCACATATAGAAAAATATAATGGTATCCTTATATATTAAACATAAGACTTGTAACTTATCTAATATATGATCATCCTCTTCTGAATTAGATAAACTCTCTCATAGGTCTCTTATACCACACTAGGCCTAACAACCGCTGCCCCACCAACCTTCGACCAATAAAGTGGTGAATGTCATGGACTACCATAGAGAGCCTCATAAGTTACCATCTAAATCGAATCCAAATAACTATTATTTTTTGTAAACATCACCAAGTATAATTTTCCATATCTTTCTCTGTTGAAGTCATGGGAATAATCCTAAATTATATCCTCCAAGATATGAATTATTTTCTTCAACTATCCATCCATATAAGGATGGCATGCTATAATCAATCTTAACCGAGTCCCTAAAGCCTTCTATAAGACCTACCAAAATAATGACATAAAATTTGTGTATATATTATATAAAATTATTAAGGGAACTCCATGAAAGAAAACAATATCATTGACATGAAACTTTCCTAGCTCACATACTGAGTGAGTCTCACAGATCAGTAAGAAATGATAATTTTTTATCCAATCAGCAATCACCCAAGCATCATCTCAACACCTTAGTGTATTGGGTAACCCCATAATGAAGTCCACCATGAATTATTATCACTTTCACATGGGTAAAACAAGTGTATATAGAAAAACAAAAGGATTTTGATGCTTCACCTTTATCCTCTAGCAAATAAGGAATCAAGAAACGAATCAAGAAATGTCCCTCTTCATCCATGAATACTAGAACTATAACCTAAATTTATGGTATATAGTTACCATGGATGAACCAAAAACATAGAGGTATGGAAGTCTCTCATCAACTCAACCCTGATGGAAGTATGGAATACAACTCTCTCTTATACTAGGATCACATTTTCATATTCCATGGACCATCCTTGTATTGGGTCCCCACCATCTATTTATTTCCATACTGCATCAAAAATTGGGACAGTTTTGTATCCATAATTTACATAGTTTACTATGGAATATGTGACCACTAGTGAGAAAATTTTAGTAATACCTATTATATGATAGTAACAAACCTTCAATCATCCAAAAAGATAATTAGGAGTCACTATTCCATTGAAGGTTGTTCACTAAGATCCCAAGCTACCTAAATATTATGACTGAGAGAATCTACAATGACATTACCTTTAAATGGTGTATATCCCATATTAGAGTTTAACTTCTGAATGCACTATTCATAGTACCTCTACCTCAATTTAAGGTCCTAACATGTGAAGATATAGTGAACTATGATTTTATTAGTTTAGATAACAAACCTCTCTCTGAACACATGGCCTCAAAAAATCGTTATAGCATAGACTATAGTTACTATCTCCATGACTTGGGTAGGGTATTTATACTCATGGATTCATAGAAAACATATCACATAAGCCACTACCCACTCCCTCTATATAATTATTAATTCCAAACTAATTCTTGATGCATCAAAATATACAACATTTCCAATGGCGGTATTAGGAAGAATCAACACTGGATATGTATTCAACATCCTCTTTAACCCAAGAAACACATATTCACACCATTCTAGCAACAAAAAATACCCACTTCATTTTTCAGAACATTCATGGGTACTGATAAATGGGATAACTGTTAGATCAAATTCCGATAATATCTCTCTAAATGTAAAAATATCCTAATATAAAACAAATTCTAGGGATGTTTCTAGGTAAAAAATTCCTCAAATTTATCCAAGTATAGGTACATACCTATCCTAGACACCACATTCCCCAAGAATTTCACCTCTAGAATCAAAAAGTTACACTTTAATATCTTGGAAGAAAGGCGATGTGCTCAAAGTGTACTCAAGACTATCTCAAGATGTATATCATGATACTCTAGGGTTGGTGAGTATATAGGGACTTTTTCAACGAACACCATGATGAAAGAGTCAAGATATGGGTGAAATATATTTTTCATGAGATCCAATAACATTGCGAACATATTTTTCATCAAAAATATCATCGCCAAGTACCCTTTTATCACATACCTACTTCAAAACCCCATCTTCAGGATGTGATCCTCTTTAACCCACAACTAGTGATGGCATATGTGGAGATTGATCTTGTAGAACCACTATGCTCCTAGAAACATATCCAAATGATCAAAAATTCTGGTAAAAGGATTCATATTATTCATGTAATGTAATATGGATTTAGATAATCTATATAGAGTCAAATACAATCGTCAACCTTATTGGTGAACAAAATAGGTGAACCCCAAGGTGAAGAACCCAACTTCATAAAGCCATTCTACTCCAAGTACTTGAGTTATACCTTGATCTCCTTATACTCGACCAACAACACATGATAATGGGGTATCAAAATTATCTTTTCACCAATCATGATCTCTATTTCAATGTAAAATCATTAATCAAGGGGAATTCTAATGAAATATATTATAAATACATCTTAATATAGATCCACAACTAGAGAAAAAGACAAGGGGAGCTTTAATGATCCTACTGAAAGAGAAAAGACCACACTCATAATTATATTATAACTAATCTACCTCATTTCTGGACTAACTCTATATGCTCCACAAACTCCCATTATTTTGTCATCATGTAATATTCTCCTTTTGAGGATGTAAATAATACTCATCCCTAATAATAATCAATGTGATCTTATAAGCTAGTCAGCCAATCCATACAAAGAATCTATTCAGATGTCATCATATCTAGAATCATGAAGTAAAATATATGAATATAACAAAAAATGACTATAGTAAACATTGATAATCATTGATGATAGTCCGCTATCATTCCCAATGGTGTATTGAGGGAAAGAAACTCATAAAACAACTTGACCAATAAGTCAAGTATATCAATAACTTATGTAGATATAAAGGAATAGGAAGAAATAGTATTAAATATAGTGCTAGAAAATATATAATTTATCAAGACCATACCTCAAATATTATGTGAATTTCTAGAGTCATTATGTCTAGGACTACTACTGAGGATCCCAACTGGATCCCTAGTTACATAACCTATTCTGCCTTGACCTTCTATATAATCCTATCTTTAAATCCCTCGTACAAAATTTATAAATTTATACCATATTTTATCATTATCTAAATTGTCTCTGAGGTACTATAAGACCCCTTAGGAAATGACTAACCTTCTTAATATTGATGTATTATGGTACTCCTCCTGAGGGAACTGAAGAAGCCGAACTCTAGTCCACCTATTTACCACTACCTTATTGTGCACCCACAATATTCATATTTTAAATACACAAATATACACTCATAGTACCAGTAAGAGGTCCACTATCATGATTATTTAATGGTGGATGAATATCAACAACATTATCATCCTATAAACCCTTCTCAGTAGTTAAATCCATGTATTGAACCTCTAAGTATATCATTAAGTTAAAACTCAGAACCTATTATATGATATAATGATGAAGTCTAATCTTTAACTTCATATCCTAATTTTCCTTGTTTCCAACCATTATATGATTAAATAAATGTATATAATTGAAACAAGATTCATATGTAGATACCATCATAGACCCCTTTTGTAGCTTCATGAACTCTTGTTCTTAGTATACCTTAACCATACCATGAAATAATTCCTAGAAAAACATGTTTTTGAAGGCCTCTTAGGTGAGGTTCTCACATCTTTCATCATGTCTCCTCATGCCCCACTACTTACTAGAGGGTCCATATTGCATGAAAGATGCTATATTCACCTACTATTACTAAATTTTCACAATGAGGTAAAATAAATCCTCGAAGATATCTATCCAGTCCTCTGCATCCAATGGGACACTAGTACCCTGAAAGGACAGTGGTGTTGGAGTTAAAAGTCTTTGGAATAGTCAAACATGGATCATAGTACCCCTATTCCCTAAGTAGGTATAAGTGTAAGGACTCCTTACTAAAGTGGGACTATAGACATCACTATTGGAGAAGGTGTGAGATTATTCTCTACCACAGAATCCTCTACATTAGGTGGTGGAATAGGGGTGTCCTCTTAAGTGATAGAATCTCATATCTTGTCAGTTGGTGGTACCATATGTCTCATTTGTGGTCGAATATTTTCGAAACATAAAAGAAACCTGATAAATTTGGAATCTTTATAAAAAATCCTAATCATTTTATGGGATCGCATAATGTTTTCCTAGGAGTATACTCATAACCTAAGGTATATCACTCCTAGAGATAACCAAGATCTCCATCCCTAGAAGCTGGACACAATCATATATATATATATATATATATAACATAGGATCATGCTCAGATTCAAAAAATACATAAAATTATAGATATATCACAATATTAATGAAAATATAGATATATCACTTGGTCGAGAGTACATGTTTATCTTGAACAGATAACACACATAAAATAATTAAAATAAAGAACTAGAATGCAACACACCATATGTATATATAAGTAATGTGATCCCATATGCCTACTCCTAAAGCATGAATACACCTAAATCCCATAAAATTCTAACATCAATCCCATCAATGGTGACTTGGAGGTCCATTAAACACGATCTAACCATACATAAGTAAAATCCCCTACCCAAGTCATACATAACCTAACTCCTTTCCTCTATGCCTAGGTTGGTCAAAAAGAAAGAAGAAAATGGTACATATTCTTCCATTTTTTAATTCTTCTAATAAAACCACCATGTCTGAGCTAAAGATCCTTAAGACGTCATGCATGCCTCTCCATATGCTGGAGGTTTTCAACTAGTAATGAGGGTCTAAACACCATCAGTGGGAATAATATACCCTTAGTATCATATACATACACTGATTAAATGAATATAATTTAATAAATCAGAGTAAATAATTGAGATAAAATACTATCATTTTGAAAAAATGACATAAAATTAATAATTGAACTCCTAGTGTGGAAAGAAAATCCACAATAATAGTGTAAGTAAATGAATAAATAAAAAAATTTGGAAATTATATAGATACTATCCTAGTCCCGCAATCGACTTCTTACTCCATGAATCAACTTTCTTCCAATGTCCCCTTTTCCTTAATTGGATATTTAAAAATTAATTCTTCATGTGCATTAAGATTGCGAGACTAGGAATCAAGTGAATCATGATACTCAACATCCACTAGGAATTGAGTGATTTTTTTTACTCAACAACCACTATGTATTGAGTACACATAATACTAGGAATACAATTGACATTGAGTGGATCACATTAAATCCATGATGGAACATTGTATCCCTACCCTATGATGAGTTCCATCATCGAACTCATCCCAATTCATGCACACCCATATAAGGGATAACCATGTCATGATGGTTTTCCTATTCTCCTATTTTCCTATTTAGAGTACCAAGAACAATACCTTCAAAGTCATGGTAACATACAGACAATGTAGATCATACAAATAAAATAATGACATAACATCATGATAAAATATTTGTATCATAAAATATATGTGATCAACATAAAACATGATTGAAAAATCGACAAGCATATGCATGGAAACAAGTGTTATAAATGGGTCTCAATGGATATACATGTACCCACATGCAATCATAATCAAGAATGATCATCAATTTATACCTATAAAAGAAATATACTAAGGAAACATGTTCCTAGAACAACCCCAAATGGTAAGTAACTTCCTTCCTCAAGGTTTTCTTTGTCAACATCACGGTTTTTCAATGGTGTCATCTCTCAAACCACGCTCAAAACCCAACTAAAATAAGATCACATTCCAGGAAATCCATGAATTAGTTTCACATAAAATAACATGGATTATAGTGCATCAATTAAGAAAGAAAAATCCATTGGGTATAACATCACATAAACAATGTAAATTACTATTAATGGTGAGTTTTAGTTCTGGTTGAAGGAATTATAAAATCGTCACTCTCAGATTATGAAAAGAGAAAATAAAAGTTGGTCCTATAAGAATAATAAATAACAAGAACAACCATTGTGATAAAATTTTAATCTTCAAGAAAGGAA
Organism: Viscum album; assembly: GCA_963277665.1. Taxonomy (NCBI): domain Eukaryota; kingdom Viridiplantae; phylum Streptophyta; class Magnoliopsida; order Santalales; family Viscaceae; genus Viscum; species Viscum album. The sequence continues at coordinate 1,206,423,813 of OY728150.1, read as the reverse complement.
AGGAATTTATATTCAAGGGGAATCAAGGAAAAATAAATTACCATGGTTGTATCCTCACTTAAGTGGTTTTCCTAAATATTTCCCTTAACATTCCTAGTATTTATTCTAGAATTCATCATGTTTGAAAAAAAAATTATCTAGGATAAGAGGATTGAATCAATTAATAGAGGAATAAATTTATTAATAACACATTTATGAATCCTCATTATGATTTCAAGTGTTTCCCATTTTGATCTAGTAAAGATCCAAGAAGAGAGTAGAATATTTTGACCATTTCAAACTTCAGCACAATGCCCCCATGACCTAACCTTGGTCAGGATGTTATTGAGTGCACTATCACGCCATAGCCAACCCTATGGTGTGGCCCATAAAAATAATCAATTTTCCCTAAACAATCCATATAAAATATCCATTATGAGGTCACCCAATCATTATCCAATAGGTCTAGCCTCAATATTCCATGCCCATGGCCATACCCTCTACAAGATATTTTCTTTTCATGTTTTCCACTAAGGAACACACTAGGGACACAATGGCTTGCACTAGGCCATGGTGCTACCCATTGTGGGTATAATGACACCAAAAACCACCTTTAAGTCTCCAAAATATACCCTAATCTCACAAGGTTCCATCCAAGCATGGAAAAAATAAAATAAATGAAGGAGAATAATTGAAACACAGATTTTTATATTTGGAATAAAAATTTTGAGACATTACAACTGGTATATAGTGGAGATGAAGATCTACTAATCAAGAGTTATACGTATTCTAGATTTTATATAGATTAGAATAATCTAATATCATATTCAGTATATGTATTTAGTCTCAAAAAATGAATTGTGGTCATGAAGAGTTCATATCATCTAGTTGTTATAGATTCAATACAAGATTCTAAGTATATTATGGCTTCTGATCCTGCCAAGAAATCATTTTGGATTCAATAATTTTTACAGGAACTTGATGAAGTTCCTTGAATTCCATACCCTATCATAATTTAGTATGATAACACTATAGTGGTGACTCTCTTCGAAGAGACAAAGCCACATAAAAGGAAAAATACATCAAAAAAATTCGTTTCTTGAGGAATGTTTTCAATGAGGTGAAGTTGTAGAGAGCAGAGTATCCACATAGGAAAATGTGGGGAACCCATAAATAAGTCTCTATATTAGTGAAGTCAAGAGTATCATGTAAGATCTGGTGGACTATTGGTTATTAATAGTTGGATCTAGTGGAAGTGGTATTTTATTAGAGTTTGTGTCCTAGAGCTAAATTTTAAGTACTTGATGATTACATGTATTCATTATCTTGAATATTAATGAAATTTATTATCATATAATGATTGTTCTTATTCATTTAATAGTATGTAAAAATTTCCAAGAATGTGTTTCACACTAAATGTTCATATTAATTCCCTGCTATAATGAGAACCTAAAGGTTTCATGACTGTATTCTTGAATATATATATATATATATTGTAACTGAATGATACAATTTGATGGGACATAGATGATACAATGTATTAGGGGTGGAGACTCGTAGTAATTTTAGGAACGCTATCATGTTGTGTAACCTTAGTAATTTCTACAGCATAATATTGTGATAATGATATCTTTTAGTAGTAAACCCAAATTTATGTGTGTAATTGGATGTTTCTATTTATGGATGGGTGTATTGATCCTTAGAAATTAAAATCATGACTAATGAAGATAATATGTTGTGTACTTTGACTTATTAATGAAAATCATGATGAAGTATGATCGCAGTGAAGTAGGATTATTTTGGTATGTCACGAGTGATATGGCATTAATGGATAATGTGATAAATTATTTAACCCTTATACCCATTAATGGTAGTTGATATATCAGGCTCATCCATTGGGAATAGAAATTCAAGGATAAATCCATGTATGTGGTGTTCTATAGGGATGTTCATATTCAGAAAGTTAAAGAAAGATAAATCAAGCTCATTGGTTAATAACACCAGTATACAACCTTCCTGGTTAGAGATATCATGATAAAGGTATTATATTACATAGTTAGTGTTTTTAGGATATTATATGTCATTGAGACATTAACTTATTTCTTTATGGGTGGATTGGTGTATTTTTAGATACTAAACATGTAATTTAGGTGTCTCCACCTATTACTACTGAGATATATAACTACAGGGTCACACACTGATTATATTCAAAATCTCAGTTAAATTAAATGTTTAATTTAACAAGTTAGAATTATTATTATTCCTATTTTTTTTGAGTAATTATTCAGGTTTGGTTGATCACAAAGATTTAATCCTGAGTTATTCGAAATAGTTTATGAGTTAAATAGAAAAATATTTATCTTCTAGGTTTTTGGAATATAAAGTTTATTATATTTATCAATGAATAATGTTGTGATATTTATTTATTAAATAAATAGTCATTATTCAAGTTCAAATATATGTCTAGGAGGATAATCAAACCGAATTTAATTTCCTGATTAGAAATGTTATAAATGGTTTTTATTCTCAATTGATGCATATTTTAAGTGAATGATAATTGTTGTATTCTTATTAGACAAGGTGTTCACTAAGAAATAAGGAATTAGTAATGGGTTTTGTGAAATTTAACAACTTGGGACATGCCATTATAAATATCTAATTATATCACTTTCCTAATTGATTATTGGATTGTTCATGACTGATAGAGAGAAAATATATCAAGCCCAAAGAGATAGTTCTCAAAAACTCACTCAATATCTAGAGCATGAATCCTCCTCATATCTCAAGTTATTGAGAGATAGGAAATATTTCCTCATATCTGAATAACTTTCTACTGTGAAAAATAATTAATAATGAAAGTTCTCAGGATTAGACATACTAGAACCCTGTGATTCTATAGTGGTGTTTCGTGATTTTGGTGCATAGGTGGATCATCGCTAAAGTAATTATACCCTTGAATCTAGTGATGCAACAATAGTATGATAATATCAAGTCAACCAATACATCAATAAATAAATAATTACAAGTAAAGTTAATTCAATAACTTCTTATATATTATTTATAAATTACATGTGATGATCTGAATTTAGTTACATCATTTAAATAAGCCAATTAATCATTGATTTAAATCAATTGTTCATGACGTCATTCATCATGAAAAACTATGATTATTTATAGATTGTGACAAAAAGATATGTTTTTCAGGCCCAAAAGGTGCTTCCACTACACCCAAAACCAATAATATAGATTTAAGATATTTTTCCATTGAATTTTATATTTTTATCTCGATGTGAGTAAAAACTATATCTATCCCTAACAATATTTCTATGAGAAACGAAAGAAATAAATCCCATAATATAGTTTTACTTGATTCACCCAAACCATTTAGTCTAATTATCTTTAAAGGGTGATGTATCTATGCACCTAAAACACTAGGGATCGCCACTTTTATTAGGTTTTTACAAATTTTTTGTTTCACTAACCCAACAAACTCATTGTTCATACAAATGAGAAAATCTCCTTTCCTCTTGTCACAAAGATGAACATACTACTCCTTAAATGAAACTATTATTGTTTATGAGATAATAATGGGAAAATTAACCAAGAATGATGTGTCACTTATAAAAAACTTGATAATGATCTAATGAGATCAAGATCATGGATTATACACTTACCTTCTACTTTTGGATTTTACAGTAGTTCTAGAAATCCCCTTTTTGTTATCCTAAAATATCCTTAATCAATTAAACCTCAAGTATGTATCTATAGAACTGCTATTTTTATTTTAGTATTAATCAATTACTTTGATTTGATCTAAGGGTTGGGATCAAAAAAATCTATCTGAACATCCTAGGATTATTCCATGTGTCATTCCCATGTAAAATTGGTGAATAATAAAAATTTAATTATTTTTAAAGGATTAAAATCTAGTACATAAATTCCATAACAAACATTCATTTTTTAACTGTAATTTCTTTGCTATATCATGACTTAACCTTCTATGTCCTAAGATCCTTCGACCAATGCAACATCATAGTGAAGCCCCACACACTATGGTATAGAAGATGGATTCAATTAATTTATATGGTTGTGGTATACTACTCTATGTCATGGATTCCTATGATCATATAAACTTTTCTTGAGTATAAGGACCCTCTAAGGACTACCCACAATAACAGAAGTGTCTCCTCTAACCTCTTGACTTACTATACACACTATAAAATAACAATTTCCTTCAGTACAAGCTCCTATTGTATTAGAATAAAAAATTGATTCATAAACTAAAATCTCTATATTATAAGGTGAACTTGAGGTGTGGTCATCTCTCATTCAACAGGGATGTGGAATAGGTCCCTATTCAGGGTTTAAGGACATCAAATATAGAATATCCCAAGAAGTACCCTAATATGTTGCGTCATGGTCACTGTCTTCCAGACATATTTTTCTTTGGTATCAACACACCTTGTGGATTTACCTCATCTATAAAAATCCTAGAATAATCACCTTTACTCCACAAACTTCATAAACTTTAACACACATATGAAATTGTCAACTAATATAATCAATACAAAACACCAAGGGGATTGTTTCCAGAAATAATATTCATGGTTTTAAAAAATATTATTTACTCGGTTTCTTAATCTATTTAAAACCTCAATCCAAATGATATAGTAACAGATCAAATACCAATATTAGGATTTATATGGGATGATTATTACACAAATTTGATGAAAAATATTTAACAAAAAGTAGTATATTACATAAGATCATTTCATTAATATTAGAAAAAATAAATAAATGAATAATGAATACCTTTTCTCTAATAATATATCTAAGATTCCTCACATGATCTTAATAGGGATCATTGAGAATTGAGAATTAATTCATCCTCATAAGGTTTTAATTTTCTATGTGAATATAATAATTCTTTGAAAGGATTTTTCTCAAGCCACAATTTTTTTAAACCTTCGGTCAAGTTTTGAAAATAAATGAGAGTTTAATAGAACTAAACTATAGATGTTTATATGATAGGAATCACATAAAAACCATATCATTTTCATGGGTTCTTTATATAGTCTTCAAGGAATCTCTTGAAGACTAAATATTTAATAAACATTCATTGTTTCATCATTATAAACATTTGATAAATTTTTGGACTATGCAGCATGTGACCATAAATAATGAAATTTTTTACTCCTTAAATGTTTCAAATTATCTAAAAAAATAACTTTAAAACGTAATCATATAATGATAAATAGATAATGATAGCTAATAGTAGAAAAATGATTCTAAATCCCACATTATGATATAATTAATAAACATTTATGAACTAAACCATTACATGGTGACATTCACTAGGACATGGTTTATCCTAACACACACCACGATATAGTCCAGACTGTAATAACACAATTTTATTTTTTTTCATATTTTTAACATTATTCATGATTAATTAAATAAAAATCTGATAATAATTTGAGGAGTTTAATTATTTAAATTCATTATTTAAATATTAAAAAATTATAAGCTAAGAGTCTCAAATAGTTGTATATTTTGAAACATTTCATTTATGATTGAATGTTTTAAAGATTTTTGGATTCCTAGGAGTATATTGGGATGGCTATAAAATAGTCTAAAATATTGTGCAATGATGGTATAATTTTAATTTGAAAATAAGATTCATGTTATGAAAATCACTTGATCTTAATATCACATTAACAATAGTTTTTATTTAATACATTAACCAAAGGTTATATTAGACAATAACTTATATAATGTCTTTCCTAATAATTAGGATATTAATATAGCTTATGGTTACCCAAGTAAAAATGAATCCATTTATTGTTTCTTAGTGATAATGTTTTTCCCTTTGGTCCCAATATACGCCATAAGAGGGGATAAATTAGCTTCTATTAAAATTTATTCATTTATTTAGATTAATTGTATATTGTATTAACATTGGAAAATAGAACCTAAATCTATCATTTACGTTCAATGTAATCCAAAAAATAGTAATGGTCATAGAAATATAAGTTTGTATACTTTGTTGACCCGTAAAGGGATACATAAAAGGATAATATATCAAGAATGTGTGGTAAGCTGATTAACCACTACTTCACAGGTATGTGATTATAAGATTTAGAAATCACTCACTATTAATCTAAGTGACACAAACATTTACTTTCTTCCACACACTACTTTCTAGATGGATACAAAGTTATAATCGATATATATGTGAAAATAATAAGATGTCAATCAAAATAATCACTGCCAAATAGCATGTGTGTTCTCTATGTTTCTTCAAAACTCAGTTCTATATATATCAATGATAATCATAGAAGGTCAAACTTCAAACCATGACCTTTAATTTAAATCAACTTGATCAAACATTATTTTTTAATTCCAGATATTCAAAATACTCCACTATTGAAACCTTGTTTCTAGATATTAAATACTTCCCCTTTTACTATCTATAAGTGCTTATTTTTATTCTATACATAATGATCCCCTATATCCATAAGATTCTTTAATTTTATATTTTAAATTCAAACAAAAACTGACTTTCAACTTCATTTAACTCAAATACATCCCTTGTATCATCTTCCATCAAATCTCCACTACTTATTTCAAGTAGTTAGTTATTATTTACTTGAATAACTTACCAAACATTAAGAGATATCAAAATCATCATTTCTATTTCAGATATCAAAATTCTATAAATCACAATGTGGAATCCTCCTCAATGGTGCATCTGGTCAATTTCTTCCTTAGTTACTTGTAAACCATCATATGGGTCACAATGTGGAATAATAATTCATGGCGCATACCTAATAATAGTGGAAATGAAATTTGACCCTTGAAATTCATTTCTTTATAGGATTTTCATGATGGGTGTTCATATGGAAAATTATAAAATCATGTTTTATTATTCATGTCTATCGTAGTGTGACTCTCCATACACGATGTGAGCTTATTTGAATAGATCCAATATGAAATCACCAGAACACCTGCATGACATGAACAAATAATTCATGAAATGAATTATTTTTCTAGTATCATTGAAAAATAATCCATGAATAATTCATAGTGTAATTTATATTTCATAGTGTGTATCTTAAAACACTAAAATTGAAAAAGGACAAGAAAAAACATACAAAAACGTCTTTTTTGGTATGACCTCTGAAATCACAACGTGAATGAACTGAACAAAGTTACAAATCATCCTTAAAAAAATCATCCTTGTGTCATGATGCATGGATCACTGTGTGAACTAATCATTTAGTACAAATTTCCTAATTAAGTCTATATATCTCAAAGTTCTTAAAAAATATTTAAAAAACATTTTAATGATAAAAAAATTAATATGAGAAATTATGGTATCTATAATATCTCTCTTTTTATTTTTTTCTCAATTTAAAAATATTGATATATTATACTTACTTTGAAATATATAGTAATTATCATCCAGTAATAAGAAATCATTCTCTACAGCCTATACTTTTCTCAACATGGGTTACTCTCCCACTTTGATAAGAAAATGAAAAGGGTTAAATTCTACAAAATAGATAACTTAAACATTTACTATGCCATTATAATAAAATATAGATAAATAAATTCTCTAAGACTTTGTGATTTAAGGCTCATTGTAGGAAAAATGAGAAAGAGCTAATTACTTATATGATGTCCACTAAGAAATAACTCAATCAAGCCTTTGAACTACTTCTATGAACCCATGGATAGTTTCTCCCCAAATATTCTTGAATCCGATAAAATATAATTTCCCTAAAAATAAAAATTGTAGATAAATGGAATAATTTATAAAAGGAGGAGAGGGGTATTCTGAACCAAATTAGTTTAATGTAGTTGGTTGAACTCTAAGGTTCAACCAATGCTTCTCAAAATGATATGAAGTTATTTTTTAGGGAAACTCTAACATAATAATGTGTTTGTGATGGTCAGACCTAAATATCATTATTATATTTATTTCAAAAGGGAGATATTCACAATGATTTCTTAACATTGATTCTTCATATTACATATTTTTTTGAGAGTATGGAGGGTAGGGCTCATATCTCCCTTTGCGGAGGAATTATTGCCTACTTTGTGACACTCTTATAGATTTAATATGTATTCATGAATAATTCCCAAATCCTAGTTCATTACTATTTATCCTTATGATAATGATTTGATAGAAGACATGCATTTATATAAACATATATATATATATACCGATATTATAGGTTCTATTTATCTTATTTGATAGTGATGCTACTATTTAAAGACACATAGTTGGGCACATAGGAATTTATCATCGTCTATGGAGGTAATAAGCAGTGTGGAGTTAGGATCAGTCACATGAGGATATTTCTATATATCCCTATTATAATGTCCACTTCCAATTTCACTTTATATAGTCACTAGACCAGGTTTTCACATGACATCAAGCATTCATCCCCATATGCCTGAGGCTATCGACTAGTAGTTGTGGTAGAAGGTGTTACCAAGAGAAACTATACCCCCATATCTGAGTGAAAAATAAAATAAAATAAATGAAAAAAATGGAATTTATAATAATAATAATAAGTCAAATTATGTATAATAATAAAATAAAACATGCTATATCAAATGGAATATATAATAAATCAGTCATATAGACCCAGGATCATGTTGTATACAATGGATAATCACACATTGGGTTGATTAAAATAAACTAAAACAAATAAATAAATTTTATTATGGATATAATATAATCTCAAGCTATATATTTTCTATATCTTGACTTTATATGATTCTTTTTATTTCAATGATCCAAAACCAAGCCTCTTCTCAACCAAAATATATAAATAGTAAATTCTACTCAGGTATCTACGTGTCATGGCAGCTAGAGCAGGGTGTGCGTACAACTCAGTAGGGAAACACCAATGGGGTCCCATACATAACCAATAATTCATTACATGTGAAGGTGATATCCTCACCTAAAAAAATAAATATAGTGTGAAAGAATAAATAAATACACATCGTCAATCCTCAGGTTCTAATGTAATACCGAGGATCAACCTGATCCTTCTTTGACTAGTGTCAAATTGTCTCTGAGCATTTTCAATAACTATTCCAACCAATGTTAAACCCAATGTCTATTCCTATGAGAAATTCATAATAAATCATGTAGTATCAGGATCAATGGATAGATTTTAAGATTAAGACTTAATAATCCACTTGTATATTGATCACCTGGTGTGTAGTGCATCCCATCTAAATAATCTCATGTCTACATCCTATTGGGGGAAGTGTGTCCCTATTGAGTCATCTCATTTATCACATCATGGGGTATTATGACCCTCCCAAAATAACTCATATATCATATCAGATGGTAGTACATCCATCACATCCATATCATGTATTATGTGAAAAGGTTAGATCTAAGGAAGTCATTTAAGGAATCCCATATACATCAATACATCTCAATGAGTAGAACATCCCACCAAAATCATCTCATTAATAATATGAATTAAGAAAATATCCATGGATACTATCCAAGGTATCTCATGTATATAAATATATCTAAGTGGTAAGTATTCCCTATCCAAACTATCAAATCATTCACATCTCAAATTGGTTATACCACCATCCAAAACCATCTCACTAACCAAGGATGACCTCTCAATTATGTGACCTATTACTTTCATATCCATAATAGGTTCGCATTGTCGATTTAGATTATAAGGTGACACCTAGAATCATTAATACATATTATCATATACACCCTCTCAGAATTCATTATCTCTGTAAGGAAAGCTTTGAGGTCCCCCCATGTCACATCATAATATAGACCCCCCACATAATTCCCATTATCTAATTCACATTTCTTGGGTCCAATATCATCACTCAAAGGGAATAGTGTTCCTTAGTATCATCATAACCATATCATGACCTCATTAGTATCATTGGTGTAGTCACACATGGGAGATGGACTAAAGACCATCTCCTTCCTAAGTCACCCAAGGTTAGTCCTCCTACCCAACCTATCCATTAATCACTATATGGTCTACCCGTCCAAGTAAGCACATCTCCATGGGGGAGGAAATATCACGCCATGTGCATCTTACTAGCATGAAGTCTTATGCAACCTTATGTCTCACTATGTCCCTCTTGGGCCAACCATCATAGTTTTATAGACTCCTATTATAAGAAGGTGTCTAATGGATCCTACACTAGGTCATCTACATCAAATTTACACTATTTGGGTTCTTTTCCCATTGGTCCCATAAGTCACAAGGAATTCATTTATAATCATGGCATCGATGATCAGTGGTTGATCCATCAATACAATACACATGGATCCACTATGGCCCTTAACAATTTCTCCAATAAAAACATTTCATTTAAAATAAATAAATAATTTTTAGAAAATGGTCGATCACCCCTAGTGGAAAGAACACATATCACATGTATATAAATAAAATGCATAATACCAAAGGGTAATCCTCTAGGAACACTTACCTCGAATACAAAGTTATTACCTTTAATCATAGCCTAGAAACCCTTTGAAATGATCATCCAAATTCTATTCACACTCACATCAATATCTCAATAACATATTTCACACCAAGGCATCAAAATTAATTAAATATATTCAAATAATAATTATTTTAAAAAATATAATTTTTTTATAATTTTTTTTCATAATCGCTAAAAAATAATTGATTGATCTCATTATATTGAAACTACAACCAACCACACACATAGATTATATGGAATATCCTTGATTCTATTCAATGAAAATTACATAACATATGAAATTATCTCAATCTCCAAATAAATTTAATTTAGTCAAAAATTGAAAATAGATTCATTTGTAAATGTACCTCTGATGGAATGACATGAAATGGAATACGATCAACATTCTGATACCTCCTTTACCCATTAAATGAAACATCCCACTAATTTGAGATTATTTCCACCATGATCTGGTGTAATCATCATCAAAACCCAAAACCAAATATCTCAAATCAATGTCAATGAGGGAAATTTAGAGAAAAGATAAAATGGATGAATAAATCATTACGAATCGCCAGAAAAAATTATATGATAGCACCCCAAACCAAGAGGGAATCAAATAAGAAGTGAAAGGTGTTTGGTCAGCCTATGTATGTTTGAGGAAAGAAGAAAAAAGGGCCAAAATAGGAAATAATTTTAGGAGAGAAACTTTAAAACCATGCAAAATTTTACAAGTGGTTCTTCCAAAATGGCATGGACCACAATATTCATTTTTCCATGGTGATGCCCTTGGAGTCCCCAAGGATCCTAACATGCCTATCCCTCTGGTGTGGTTTCTTCCCTCTAAACCATTTATGGTCAAAAACACACACCCAATAAAAATCCAATCCTGTGAAGATATGGTATGGATGGTTCCCTAGTCTTCCTACCCAATTCATTATAGACCACATCCATTGAAACACCCATCCATGGAAATTAACCCTGGTCATTTTTTGATATTCATGAACCCCAATCACTATCATTTCCATCAAAATTCTCATCTAACGTGTTTTTTTGGCTGTTTCACAAAATGAAAATCTAAAGGGTACCACGTAATTACCAATTTTATCACCCAAGAAAACTAATTCCTACCATTTCTCAATCAAAAATTAAAAAATCTCCTTTAGACTTTCAAACACTCTAAATTCCAATCTGATCATTGGTTCTCAAAAAACCCATACCCTAAAAATCAAATATTCAAATTCCATTGGGAATTTCAAAACCCATACTAATGTGGGTCTTTAGAACCTCCCAAAAATAGAACACATATTACCAATGAAGCATCAATGTTATTTAAACCATTCATCATGACCTATCAAAATTTTCAATCCATAATTGATGCGTCGCTTCCTACTCTAGAATTCAAAAACAAGCCTCCATTGCACAACCCCCAAAATAAAATACACTATTCATAAAAATATGAACTACCACTCATCACCATCACCAAAAAATATATCAAGTGATTACCATCACCCATCTATTCTGATACACCAAGGTCTCATTGATAAATTTTTCTCTTGACTTATAGTTCTTCCCAATGTAAGTCTCAACTCTTATGGACCAATTTCAATCCACTATACCATCAAAATCAACCACTAAAACACAATTCTTATGTTATAAATAAATAATAATAATGGTTTTTATATCACACAACAAAACTAGACATAAAATCATCAGCCTTTACTCCTCTAGCTGAAAATTATCAAAAAAAACTCAACTACACCCACTATTGCATTGTCTCACTACCCAATCATGATGACTTAGTGCTCATAGGAACCCAAGGATCATCCAATCACCAATACTGAAGTATTAACTTGACTCTTGGTATTTCCTTGTTTAGTTCCTTGACCAAAAATACAAGCTATCATGCTCTAACCCAATAACTAGCTCCCCATAAATCCAACAGACATTCACATCCCATTAAAAAACATCTGATCTTGATACCAATGAACATACTCCATACAAGACGACACAAGAGTTTCAAATAAAGTATTTTAAACAAAACAAGATAAATTAGATTTATCAACTCACAGATATGCCAAAATACACTTCACCCATCCAATGATCAGTCTCCCACATCCATTTCCCTACCTACCTAGGTTCGTTCCTGCATGGTATATACTCCATCCATCACAACATGAATGAAAAGGCTTGGTTGATCCTCTTACACCCAAGAATCAACATGAAACATAAAATGATAACCATTCTCGATGCACCCATCAAAATTATATTCAAAATGAGGGTCATACCCTCTAATATCATATGGCGAATTCCATAAAATATTATATTTCCTTACACTACCCAAGAAGTACAAACTCATTTGGTTACATACTTGCAAGTTTTTCACTCTTCTCGAGGCACACTCATCAATATTATAAACTACTCACACCGAAACATCCATAAAGTCATTATCACAACCATGATAGAACCTATCACCTCAACCAATATCCCAGGCCACCATTAATGCAATAATTCCATCCACATTCCATCATGATGGTACATACCAAGGCACACACTTTATTAGACTATACCACGACAACTCGATCCATATCTAATTTCACCTATCACCGTATAGGTACATCTACAATTCATCAAAATTATTGGTCATTCATGACTACATTGATCCATCAATTTGGTCAATCCTTGTCTATAACACCCCGACCCCAGTTACCCAGAGTCGGTGCATTATTACATAATATTGGCATGATTACAAGGAATCAAGTCCTGAAGGACCGATTAGTTTAGTATCCTTGGAAACACTATATATATTCATAAAGTTTTACATTACATCATAAAATGAAAACTACAACAATGTAGTCTCCATAGTCCACACTCTTATCCCCTCATACTATCCCTGCAGGTCATTCATAAATTACTTCTTTATATCCTGGGAAAAATAAAACATAGGAAAGGGGTGAGCTGAAATGCCCATTAAGGATAACAATATAGCAGAAACTATTATAAATAAGAATAAACATTCAAGGCAATGTATAACTAAATCAAAAGCCTTTTAAACTTGAACTTCAACATAGTATGGCAAAAATAAAATGAAATAATGACATTTACTTATTCACATTGATATTCTACTAATTGAGTAATCACATGAAATATTAATAACCACTTTCATAATGATGGAATGCATAATTCCAGACTATCATAACCACATAGCCAAGGCCTCGTGCCAAGACTACAAATAAGAATTTGACAAGGCCTTGTGCCAAGACACTAGTTTGTCTCATGAGACCTACCGATGCATCGAGGAGCTATAGCGGGATCCACCCATCACATACTAAGTCCAATACATTCCTCATTTGAAAAGTTTGAAATATAACATAAACATTCGTATTAAAACTAGCATACGAAATGTCAATACTTTAACCACAAACCATGAATGGTATAAAAATAGCACATCCACAGTCAAACATAACTCATTCGATACAATATGGGAGATTGTATTGTATCATATCAACCTCAAACGAGAATAATGAATGATATTTACATAGATGAAAATAATCATCAAAACTATTTGATAGAAATATCCCCCTTTTTCTTGAAATCATTTAAAAGTCACACTATTTGTCAAAAAGCCATTTAAAAATATATTTTTCAATAAAAGTGTCTCATACCACTTTGAAACTTTTAAAAGGAGTTTTAATGTTAAAATTTTAATGTCCATATAAATAAATCCTTAAAACCATTTTTAAAACATGGACATTAATGGGAAAGATTTTGAAGAATAAGTCTTTAAAACATTTAAAAATGGTATTTTAGTTAGAGTTTCTAACAAAAAGAGAGAAAATTGAATAAAAATAATTGAGGTAATAACAACTTTGTAATATCATGAGAATAAAGGGATTTATGATATAATATGTCAAAGTACATTATATAAAAGTGATTTGGTGTATAACAACAAAGAAGTCTCAATGGAATGTAAATTGAGATGAAATCTCTCATAAAAACAGTATCCTTAGCTTAAGGATAAATCAACGACATAATTATGTGTGACAAATATAAATACACTAAATATGATTGGATATTTAGTGTAAAACAATCAAAGGACATTCACACATATTCTAGTAAAAACAACACCAATGAATTGGATGTTTATCTCAACAAATCGAGATTGAGTAAAAATTACTCTTATCAAGTTCATACCAATGACTTGAGAATTTATCAATGGAGTGATTATGTGTATAAAAAGTATATCCATAGAAAGAGGAGTGTAAATTATGACATAATCAAATGAGTAGTGATTCCACGCATAATCTTGGAGTAAACTAATCAATGAAGTATGCATAAAGCCGAATGAGTGGGAATTGAAGTTTCAAATTCCCTTATCGATTTGGTAACTTATGAAACATGAACCCATGAAAGAAGGATAATGAAATATTGATGTAAATATCCATAATTTAATGTATATTTTAGAATTAATACAATCATGAGAAGTACACACACCACATGCAACAAATAAGTGGTGTACAATGGAAATCTCACGGAATTAAAAGTGAGATAAGAAACCCCTTACTTTGTACTTTTTCCTTGGATAACGGTAGGTTAACCTCCTGTATAATGGTGAAATAATTGTTATTTAATTATACAAGAATCATTTACATTAATATGATATCATATATTATCTTTTAACATTTATTTGTTAATAATATCTTAGTATTATCGTTGTTTCGGGTGTCAACTTACTCATTTTATTTTATATGTTTTGTTACGTAAGCCATGTTTGTCATGGATAGGTTTTATCTTATTCATATCCAGAATGATATCAGATCCTTAAACATTATTTTTAAATAATAAAATTATAATTATACTTTAATTAATACGATGGAGAATGAATCTCATCGCATTCGTGGAGACGGTAGTCCGTATGTATGCACGAGTGACAATATCATTCTTTTGATGTTAAAATAATATATAATTGGATTTTATACCATACAGATAGAATAATTATCATGTTATATTTATTATTTACATGAATTACACATCATTATTATACCCATCCAAATAATAATTTATTGAATGACAATTACAACACGACGTGGAGACGGTAAGCCGTACGTACGCACGTATGGTGACACGTTATTCAAAGGATGGATAAAATACTGAATATGGTTGTACCATATTTTAAATAACATCACAGTATATATAAGATACTGTAATTATTATTTTAGAATGGTAATAACAAAGAAGGAAGAAGTGGAAGAAGAAAGGACCTTGGAAAAGGGTGGTGAAATCATTACCTCTTCTTCGGGTTCTTCCTTTTGATTTGATCAAAAGGGCTCTTAGGTTGGCTTTATGACTAAAGTAAGGCCTCTAGGATAAATTGAGGGAATTTGAGAGAGTATTTGGGCAGGGGTTGGCCAAACTAAAAGGCTTTGAAGGTGTGAATTAATGAGAAGGAGGAGTGACCTTTTATAAGAGGGGTGAGGGGCACCTTTGGAGAAGATAGAAATATTATTTTATAATAAATTCATATTCGGTTTCTAATGGCTTCAAAGTGGATTATTTAAATTTTAAGTTGGGGATAGGTCTAAAACCACTCAACCAATAGAATTTAGACAGGTTTGGGTCATTATACTAACCTTATCTTTAAGTATTAACTCTTAGTTAATTAGTTTCACTTTTACAATGTCTCTTTGTATTTTTATATTATATGGTTAATAAACATACTATATACATCCAAGAGACCCCCAAGTGGTCCATTAATGATACAACTATCATGATATAAGTCTCTTGGCCGAACCTTATATTTTTAGGAATTTAATATCAATTAATAATATAATATTTGTTTTAAAAACACTTTTATGTCAATTTTGATACTATTCAATAATTGATTTTTGTAAAAAAATAATAACAGAATGATTACTTAGAAAAAAGTTAATTAAATCATTCCCAACATGTCATATTAAATATAAAATTATTTTAATTCATAAAAAGTCTCAAATTATATTTATTTGGGTATCTACAATATCAATCATTTTAATTTTTCACTATTATGGTAATTACTACATCACCATTGTGTCATAAATAAATTAACTTATATAATGTCTAAAAATTATAAATAAAATAACATTATGTATTAAATCTTGTTATATTTCTAATGAATATTTATAGTTGAAAATCCAACATATATAACCCTATGTAAATTTTTTTTTCTAAACGATATATGCTTGTGTCATTTTTGTATTTATTTTAATTTAATTAAAATAAAGTGTCACTATCACTTACAAGTGACACCATGGGGTCCCAAAATCGACCCAAAGATGTCCATGGTCTGAAATGTATCAACCAATAAGGTTAGGACACGTTTTAGGGTAATTATTTATTATTATAATATTATTTTTTAACCCTTATTTACCGGATTTACCCTTTAACCATGGTAAATAAAATATTTACCGAAGTAATTATTCAAAATGTCAAAAAATAAAAGTTACCTATTTACACAATTTGAAAATACTAATTCCAAATATGGAATCCATTTTTCCAAATTCCAAACCCAGAAGTGGAAAAAATTATTTTAAAATTCATTCTCGTTGTCAAAACAAAAAGCGTGTTTTTAAGAGATACTAACTATCAAAATATTGGCACTTGTTTATGTCTGGTTTAATTTGGAAATTATGTCCAATGAAAAAAATTGAATTAAATGGTAAAAATATATTCTAAATATACTTTAAAACCACTCAAATTCATTATTTATCAGTATTAATTATTTCGATTAAAAAAGTTGTTTTTAATTAAAATTTAGTAATTTCACTATAAATCAAAATATGAAAGTTATCCGAAAAGTACCAAAATTTCACCCTAGGCTAATTCCGATATTACTAATCCAAAAATGATGTCTATTTTGAGAGATAGAATTTATAAAATTTCAAAAAAATAGGTATTACTATTCATAACGGCTAGTTTTATTGGGTGTGGTGTGTTAGAATCTCGAAGTTGCGTGCAATGCACGCCATTGCATTATTCAAAGGGAAACGTACCATGGAATCTTGGGGTGTTATACTCTCCCCTCCTTCAATAAATTGTTTCCTCGCAATTTTTTTAAAATTGGGCTTGATAATATAATGTAAATTCCCACATCGGAAAAAGAGTTAATAAAACTATCACTTTAAAAGAAAGGAAGAGAGGTATAAAGGTCACCCAAGATAACCCATACTAGGATTCAATGTAGGAAAACATGGATATGAATGGTAAACTAAGTGTTCGGTTCTGATGTAGAGGGATAGAAAACATGATCAGGAGAAAGTTAACAATAAGAAAATCACAAACTTTTGTTGGGACAAACGGTCCTTAGTCTCCCAGTAGGAAAAGTAAACGGACAACATTTTTTTGTTTTAAGTTACATTACATAAGAACAAGGAATTAATTTATGATATTGACTAAGAACATAAAGAGATATACTTACGTTTTATGTAGAGTTTCATTATTTAATATCTTTTTACCACTAACTCATTGTTTTTTGAAAAATGAGTATACAAGAAGACTTGGTCACAATAGAAGAGCTAGAATAAACATATATAGAAATACATGATCCACGTAGGATAAACTATATATTTACCTTTCTTTAGAGATTAATCAAAACCAAAATGGTTAGTATAATATCTGATGATCCCCCAAATCGATATTCCATTAGAGAAAAAAAACTAATCTTAATTTCTAAAATTAAACCATCAATACCCCAAAGTTAAATAAATAACATTCAATAGTCAATTGTCCTTAAAATACATCAATATAATCCAAACTACTATTGAAACCCAAAACTTATAATAATGTAGCCTTCCACGTTAAATTGTATCTCCAAATGATATTAATTACTCTTAAAGTCACATACTTGAAAGTAATTAACCTAATCATTTCCATAAATAATCCAAATCACTATAAATCCACAATAAAAACATAGATAAAAATCCACCATTACTCCTCAAATGAAATCCCATAATATTCTATTTTCCTTGGGCATATAGTGTTCACAACAAAGCGAAAAACTTCCAAAATAACATTTATCACTTAATCACCAAATCATTTTCCTATACTAAGGGTATTCATTTGATAAGACACAAGATCCCAAATCAAATTATTTTTTATCAATAAAATCATTTAACTAAAAATAATAGTCACACTAACCAGGGAATTCACATAGTCCAGTGGTAGGCGATAAATCCCAATCATACATTGGTTGTGGGTTCGATTCCCACAGCTTTGTCTGACGCAATGGGTTGTCACATGGTCTGCATGTTGTCCTTTTTCAAAAAATATATTTTATAACATTACCAAAATGAGATAAATTTCTCAAAATAACCATAACATAATTTAACCACAAATCTTATCTCATACCTCGCATTTTCATCCCAAATTTTAATAACTTATAATTTCCTCAAACCAAATGATCATATAAAACCAAATGGTTATTTATAACTATATCCACAAGAGAAAAGATAATTCTTCCTCAAATATCATTCTCACATGGAAAACATCAGGGTTAAAAATAAAAGAGAAAATTATTCCAAAGTAAACCCATCAATAAGATGAACTAATAATTTTTAAACATTTCTCCAACCATTTATTTCCACATAGATTCTTCTTTGAACAAAAAAATATCCTATATAATAGGGAATTCACTCGGGTAATGGCCAGGTCCCCTACATTTACGGCAAATGACTGTAAATGGATTATGGGGACCATTTTTATCTTCTTCCATAGTACTCTTCATTTTTCCTCAGCAATTATTCACTTTATGTCCTTCCTTCCCGCATGTAAAGCATTTATTTGTCCCACTGAGACACTTTCCTGGGTGTCTCTTTCCACATTTCCTGCATGATGGAAATTGAGATTCTTTTCTCCATGATCTCCACTGCTAGAGCTCTTATCATTCATCACCTTTATCTTCTTTTTTGAGTCCGAAAATTGGTTAATATATATATATATTTGATCATATTTTTGGAAAATTGATTTGGCCTGAAGACGATATCTTTTACACCTATCAACGTTCCATTTTGTTGCTCATTTCCACCACCGTTCCCACCTTGTACATCATTCTCAAAGTCATTATGACTTCCTTGGAATCCAGCCATTGACTATAACCAGAAAGCATTGTTAGAGTAACAATAGTCATAAAATCATTTAGAGATTAACATGTCACCATATTATCAATTTGAAACACATTAGGATTAACCAAGGTCATTTATTCTCATCTTATATATAATACTTCAAATCGGTTTGTAAAGAAAATGTAAATTATCCTAAGCATATCCCCCGGGAGTGTCGTAACCAAGAGTGCAGCAAGGACTGTTGTCGTGCACCGGTTCCCGTTTGAGTCTAGCTCAAAGTGGTGTTTTCGGGTTTTACCCCTAGGTACATCTGTTCCAGATCTGCCTCTACCTGCTCGTATCCAGACATGGATGTATTGCTCGGAAAACTCACAAAATCTCTAAAATACCAAAATTTTACAAAGTTCTTCTCTACTAATCCTCAAATTTCATCTTAGGTCTATGTGCTCTAATCAGAATTTATCTAAATCTAGCTTCCAAGATTTTTACTAAACATCCTCTGATACCAACTGTAATGCCCTGACCCCAGTTACCCAGAGTCGGTGCATTATTACATAACATTGGCATGATTACAAGGAATAATGTCCTGAAGTAATGATTAGTTTAGTAGCCTTGTAAACACTAGATATATTCATAAAGTTTTAAATTACATCATAAAATGAAAACTACAACAATATAGTCTCCATAGTCCACACTCTTATCCCCTCATACTATCCCAGTAGGTCATTCATAAATTACTTCTTTATATCCTGGGAAAAATAAAACATAGAAAAGGGGTAAGCTCAAATGCCCAGTAAAGATAACAATATAGCAGAAACTTTCATAAATAAGACTAAACATTCAAGGCAATGTATAACTAAAACAAAATCCTTTTAAACTTGATCTTCAACATAGTATGGCAAAAATAAAATGAAATAATGTCATTTACTTATTCACATGGATATTATACTAATCGAATAATCACATGAAATATCAATAACCACTTTCATAATGATGGAATGCATAATGCCAGACTATCATAACCACATAGCCAAGGCCTCATGCCAAGACTACAAATAAGATTTTGCCAAGGCCTTGTGCCAAGACACTAGTTTGTCTCATGAGACCTTCCGATGCATCGAGGAGCTATAGCGGGCTCCACCCGTCACTTACTAAGTCCAATGCATTCCTCATTTGAAAATTTTCAAATATAACATAAACATTCATATTAAAACTAGTATATGAAATGTCAATACTTTAACCACAAACCATTAATGGTATAAAAATAGCACATCCACAGTCAAACATAACTCATTCGATACAATATGGGAGATTTTATTGTATCATATTAACCTCAAACGAGAATAATGAGGGATATTGACAAAGATGAAAATAATCATCAAAACTATTTGAGAGAAATATCCCCCTTTTTCTTGAAATCATTTAAAAGTCACACTATTTGTTAAGAAGCCATTTAAAAATAGATTTTTCAATAAAAGTATCCCATACCAATTTGAAACTTTTAAAAGGAGTTTTAATTTTAAAACTTTAATATCCATATAAATAAATCCTCAAAACCATTTTTAAAACATGGACATTAATGAGCAAAATTTAGAAGAATAAGTCTTTAAAACATTTAAATATGGTATTTTAGTTAGAGTTTCTAACCAAAAGAGATACACTTGAATACAAATAATTTAGGTAATCAAAACGTTGTAATATCATGAGAATAAAGGAATTCATGATATACTATGTCAAAGTACATTATATAAAAGTGATTTGGTGTATAACAACAAAGAAGTCACAATGGAATGTAAATTGAGATGAAATCTCTCATAAAGGAAGTATCCTTAGCTTAAGGATAAATCAACGACATAATTATGTGTGACAAATATAAATACACTAAATATGATTGGATATTTAGTGTAAAACAATCAAAGGAAATTCACACATATTCTAGTAAAAACAACACCAATGAATTGGATGTTTATCTCAACAAATCGAGATTGAGTAAAAATTACTCTTATCAAGTTCATACCGATGACTTGAGAATTTATCAATGGAGTGATTATGTGTATAAAAAGTATATCCACAGAAAGGGGAGTGGAAATTATGACATAATCAAATGAGTAGTGATCCCACACATAATCTTGGAGTAAAATAATCAATGAAGTATGCGTAAAGCCGAATGAGTGGGAATTAAAATTTCAAATTGCCTTATCGATTTGGTAACTTATGAGACATGAAACCATGAAATAAGGATAAAAAAATATTGATGTAAATATACATAAATTAATGTATATTTCACAATGAATACAATCATGGGCTGTACACACACCACATGCAATAAATAAGTGGTGTACAATGGAAATATCACGGAATTAAAAGTGAGATAAGAAACCCCTTACTTTGTACTTTTTCCTTGGTCTACGGTAGGTTAACCTATGGTATAATGGAAAAATAATTGTTATTGAATTATAAAATAATCATTTACATTAATATGATATCATATTTGATTTTTTGACATTGATTTGTTAATAATATCTTAGTATTATCATTGTTTCAGGTGTTAACTTACTTGTTTTGTTTTATATGTTTTGTTACGTAAGCCATGTTTTTCATGGATAGGTTTTATATTATTCATATACATAATGATATCATGTCCTTAAACATTATTTTTAAAGAATCAAATGATAATTATACTTGAATGAATATGATGGAGAATGAATCTCATCACATTCGTGGAGACGGTAGTCCGTACGTACGCACGAGCAACAATATCATTATTTTGATGTTAAAATAATATATAATTGGATGGTATAACATATAGACAGAATAATTATAATGTTATATTTATTATTTACATGAATTACACATCATTATTATACCCACCCAAATAATAATTTATTGAATGACAATTACACCACGACGTGGAGACGGTAAGCCGTACGTACGCACGTATGGTGACATGTTATTCAAAGGATGGATAGAATAGTGAATATGGTTCTACCATATTTATAATAACATCACAGTATATATAATATACTGGAATTATTATTTTAGAATGGTAATAACAAAGAAGGAATAAGTGGAAGAATAAAGGAACTTGGAAAAGGGTGGTGAAATCATTAGCTCTTCTTCGTATTCTTCCATTTGATTTGATCAAAAGGGCTCTTAGGTTGGCTTTCTGACTAAAAGAAGGCCTCTAGGATGAATTGAGTGAAGTTTAGAGAGTATTTGGGAAGGGTTTGGCCGAACCAAAAGGCTTTTAAGGTGTGAATTAATGAGAAGGAGGAGTGCCCTTTTATAAGAGTGGGGAGGGGAACCTTTGGAAAAGCTAGAAATATTATTTTATAATAAATTCATATTCGGTTTATAATGGCTCAAAAGTGGATTATTTAACTTTTAAGGTGGGTATAGGTCTAAAACCACTCAACCAATAGAATTTAGATAGGTTTTGGTCATTATACTAACCTTATCTTTAAGTATTAACTCTTAGTTAATTAGTTTCACTTTTACAATGTCTCTTTGTATTTTTATATTATATGGTTAATTAACATACTATATACATACAAGATACCCCAAAGTGATCCATTAATGATACACCTATCATTATATAAGTCTCTTGGCCGAACAATAGATTTTTAGGAATTTAATATCAATTAATAATATAATATTTTTTTTAAAAACACTTTTATGTCAATTTTGACACTATTCAATAATTGATTTTTGTAAAAATCATAAAAGAATTATTAATTCGAAAAAAAGTTAATTAAATCATTCCTAAAATGTCATATTAACCTAGGAAATTTGTGTAATTCATAAAAAGTCTAAAATTATATTTATTTGGGTATCCACAATATCATTTATTTTAAATTTTCACTATTATGGTAATTACTACATTACCATTCTGTCATAAATAAATTAACTTATTTAATGTCTAAAAATTATAAATAAACTTAAATTATGTATAAAATCTTGTTATATTTCTAATTAATATTTATAGTCGAAAAGAAAATATATATAACCCTATTTAAAAGTTGTTTTTCTAAAAGATATATGCTTGTGTCATTTTAGTATTTATTTTAACTTAATTAAAATAAAGTGACCCTATCACTTACAAGTGGCACCATGGGGTCCCAAAATCGACCCAAAGATGTCCATGGTCGGACATGTATCTATCAATAAGGTTAGGACACCTTTTAGGGTAATTTGTTATTATTATAA
Organism: Viscum album; assembly: GCA_963277665.1. Lineage (NCBI taxonomy): Eukaryota > Viridiplantae > Streptophyta > Magnoliopsida > Santalales > Viscaceae > Viscum > Viscum album. The sequence goes on along the minus strand of OY728150.1, from coordinate 1,206,400,036 downwards.
TATTATTTTTAACCCTTATTTACCGGATTTACCCTTTAACCATGGTAAATAAAATATTTACCGAAGTAATTATTCAAAATGTCTAAAAATAAAAGTTAACTATTTACACAATTTGAAAATCCTGATTCCAAATATGGAATCCATTTTTCCAAATTCCAAACCCATAAGTGTCAGAAATTAATTTAAAATTAATTCCCGTTGTCAAAACAAAAAGCGAGTTTTTAAGAGATAAAAAGTATCAAAAGATTGACACCTGTTTATGTCTGGTTTAATTGTGAAATTATGTACAATGAAAAAAATTGAATTAAATGGTAAAAATATATTGTAAATATACTTTAAAACCACTCAAATTTATAATTTATCAATATTAATTATTTCTATTCAAAAGTTGTTTTTAATTAACATTTAGTAATTTTCACTATTCATCAAAATATGAAAGATTTCCAAAAAGTACCAAAATTTCAACCTAGGCTAATTTAGATATTCTGAATCCAAAAATTAAGTCTATTTTGAGAGATAGAATTTATAAAATTTAAAAAATTAGGTATTACTATTCATAACGGCTAGTTTGATTGGTTGTGGTGTGTTAGAATCTCAAAGTTGCGTACAATGCACACCATTGAATTGTTCAAAAGGAAACTTACCATGGAATCTTGGGGTGTTACATTCTCCCCTCCTTCAATAAATTGCGTCCTCATAATTTTTTTAAAATTGGACTTGATAATATAATGGAAAGTCCCACATCGGAAAAAGAGTTAATAAAACTATCACTTTAAAAGAAAGGAAGAGAGGTATAAAGGTCACCCAAGATAACCCATACTAGGATTCCATGTAGGAAAACATGGATATGGACGATAAAATAAGTGTTTGGTTCTGCTAGAGAGGGATAGAAAACATGATCAGTAGAAAGTTAATAATAAGAAAATCACAAACTTGTGTTGGGACAAACGGTCCTTAGTCTACCAGTAGGAAAAGTAAATGGACAACATTTTTTTGTTTTAAGTTACATTACATAAGGACAAGGAATTCATTTATGATATTGACAAAGAACATAAAGAGATATACTTACTTTTTAAGTAGAGTTTCATTCTTTAATAACTTTTTACCACTAAATCATTTTTTTTAAAATAAGTATTCAAGAAGACTTGGTCACAATAGAAGAGCTAGAATAAACATATATAGAAATACATGATCCACGTAGGATAAACTATATATTTACCTTTCTTTAGAGATTAATCAAAACCAAAATGGTTAGTATAATATCTGATGATCCCCCAAATGGATATTCCATTAGAGAAAAAAAACTAATCTTAATTTCTAAAATTAAACCATCAATACCCCAAAGTTAAATAAATACCATTCAATAATCAATTGTCCTTATAATACTTCAATATAATCCAAACTAATATTGAAACCCAAAACTTATAAGAATGTAGTATTCCACGTTAAATTGTATCTCAAAATGACATTAATTACTCTTAAAGTCACCTACTTAAAAGTAATTAACCTAATCATTTCCATAAATAACCCAAATCAATATAAATCCACAATAAAAACATAGATAAAAATCCACCATTACTCCTCAAATGAAATCCCATAATATTCTATTTTCCTTGGGCATATAGTGTTCACAACAAAGCGAAGAAATTCCAAAATAACATTTATCAATTAATCACCAAATCATTTTCTTATACTAAGGGTATTCATTTGATAAGACAAAAGATCCCAAATCAAATTATTATTGATCAATAAAATCATTTAACTGGAAATAATAGTCACACTAACCCGAGACTTCACATAGTCCAGTGGTAGGCGATAAATCCCAATCACACTTTGCTTGTGGGTTCGATTCCTACAGCTTTGTCTGATGCGACGGGTTGTCACATGGTCTGTGTGTTGTCTTTTTTCAAAAACTATATTTTATAACATTACCAAAATGAGATAAATTTCTCAAAATAACCATAACATAATTTAACCACAAATATTATCTCATACCTTTCATTTTCATCCCAAATTATAATAACTTATAATTGCCTCAAACCCAACGATCATATAAAACCAAATGGTTATTTATAACTATATCCACAAGAGAAAAGATAATTCTTCCTCAAATATCATTCTCACATGGAAAACTGTTGGGTTAAAAATAAAAGAGAAAATTATTCCAAAGTAAACCCATCATCAAGGAGCAGTAATAATTTTTAAACATTTCTCCAACCATTTATTTCCACATATCTTCTTCTTTAACCAAGAAAATATCCTATAGAATAGAAAATTCACTCGTGTAATGGCCAGGTCCCCTACATTTACGGCAAATGACTGTAAATGGATTCTTAGGACCATTTTTATCTTCTTCCATAGTACTTTTCATTTTTCCTCGTCAATTATTCACTTTATGTCCTTCCTTCCCGCATGTAAAGAATTTCTTTGTCCCATTGAGACACTTTCCTGGGTGTCTCCTTCTACATTTCCTGCATGATGGAAATTGAGGATTCTTTTCTCCATGGTCTCCACTTTTGGAGCTCTTATCATTCATCACCTTTCTCTTCTTTTTTGAGTCCGTAAATTGGTTAATATATATATATTGTTGATCATATTTTCAAAAAATTGATTTGTTATGAAGACAATATCTTTTACACCTATCAACATTCCATTTTATTGCTCATTTCCACCACCGTTCCCACCTTGTACATCATTCTCAAATTTATTATGACTTCCTTGGAATCCAGCCATTGACTAAAACCAGAAAGCATTGGGTGAGTAAAATTAGTCATAAAATTATTTAGAGATTAACATTTCCCCATATTCTCAATTTGAAACACATTAGGATTAACCAAGTTCATTTACTCTCATCTTATATATAATACTTCAAATTGGTTTGTAAAGTAAATGTAAATTATCCTAAGCATATCCCCCGGGACTATCGTAACCAAGAGTACAGCAAGGCCCGTAGTCATGCACTAGTTCTCGTTCGAGTCTAGTTGAAAGCGGTGTTTTCGGGTTTTACCCCTAGGTACATCTGTGCCAGAGACGCCTCTACCTTCTCGTATCCAGACAGGGATGTATTTCTCAGAAAACTCACAAAATCTCTACAATACCAAAATTTTAGGAAGTTCTTATATACTAATCCTCAAAGTTCATCTTAGGTCTATGTGCTCTAATCAGAGTTTATCTAAATCTAGCTTCCAAGGTTTGTACTAAACTTCCTCTGATACCAACTATAAATCCCCACCCCAGTTACCCAGAGTTGGTTCATTATTACATAACATTGGCATGATTACAAGGAATCATGTCCCGAAGGACCGATTAGTTTAGTAGCCTTGGAAACACTAGATATATTCATAATGTTTTACATTACATCATAAAATGAAAACTAAAACAATATAGTCTCCATAGTCCACACTCCTATCCCCTCATATTATCCCTGCAAGTCATTCATAAATTACTTCTTTATATACTGGAAAAAATAAAACATAGAAAATGGGTGAGCTCAAATGCCCAGTAAAGATAACAATATAGCGGAAACTTTCATAAATAAGAATAAACATTCAAGGAAATGTATAACTAAAATAAAAGCCTTTTAAACTTGAACTTCAACATAGTATGGAAAAAATAAAATGAAATAATGCCATTTACATATTCACATGGATATTCTACTAATCGAATAATCACATGAAATATCAATAACCACTTTCATAATGATGTAATGCATAATGCCAGACTATAATAACAACATATCCAAGGCCTCGTGCCAAGACTACAAATAAGATTTTGTCAAGGCCTTGTGCCAAGACACTAGTTTGTCTCATGAGACCTATCGATGCATTGAGGAGCTATAGAAGGCTCCACCAGTCACTTACTAAGTCCAATTCATTCCTCATTTGAAAAGTTTGAAATATAACATAAACATTCGTATTAAAACTACCATAGGAAATGTCAATACTTTAACCACAAACTATGAATGGTATAAAAATAGCACATCCACAGTCAAACATAACTCATTCGATACAATATGGGAGATTTTATTGTATCATATTAACCTAAAACGATAATAATGAAGGATATTGACATAGACGAAAATAATCATCAAAACTATTTGAGAGAAATATCCCCCTTTTTCTTGAAATCATTTAAAAGTCACACTATTTGTCCAGAAGCCATTTAAAAATAGATTTTTCTATAAAAGTGTCCCATACCACTTTGAAACTTTTAAAAGGAGTTTTAATTTTAAAACTTTAATGTACATATAAATAAATCCTTAAAACCATTTTTAAAACATAGACATTAATGAGCAAGATTTAGAAGAATAAGTTTTTAAAACATTGAGACACTTGAATACAAATAATTGAGTTAATCAAAACATTGTAATATCATGATAATAAAGGGATTCATGATATACTATGTCAAAGTACATTATATAAAAGTGATTTGGTGTTTAACAACAAAGAAGTCTCAGTGGAATGTAAATTGAGATGAAATCTCTCATAAAGGAAGTATCCTTAGCTTAAAGATAAATCAACGACATAATTATGTATAAAAAATATAAATACACTAAATATGATTGGATATTCAGTGTAAAACAATCAAAGGACATTCACACATATTCTAGTAAAAACAACACCAATGAATTGGATGTTTATCTCAACAAATCGAGATTGAGTAAAAATTACTCTTATCAAGTTCATACCGATGACTTGAGAATTTATCAATGGAGTGATTATGTGTATAAAAATTATATCCATAGAAAGGGGATTGGAAATTATGACATAATAAAATGAGTAGTGATTCCACACATAATCTTGGAGTAAAATAATCAATAAAGTATGCGTAAAGCCGAATGAGTGGGAATTGAAATTTCAAATTCCCTTATCGATTTGGTAACTTATGAAACATGAACCCAAGAAAGAAGGATAATACAATATTGATGTAAATATACATAAATTAATGTATATTTTACAATGAATGCAATCATGGGAAGTAAACACACCACATGCAATAAACAAGTGGTGTACAATGGAAATCTCATGGAATTAAAAGTGAGATAAGAAACCCCTTACTTTGTACTTTTTCCTTGGACGACAGTTGGATAACCTCCTGTATAATGGTTAAATAATTGTTATTGAATTATAAAAGAATCATTTACATTAATATTTTATCATATATGATCTTTTAACATTGATTTGTTATTAATATCTTAGTATTATCGTTGTTTCGGGTGTTAACTTACTCATTTTCTTTTATATGTTTTGTTATGTAAGCCATGTTTTTAATGGATAGGTTGTAACTTATTCATATCTTGAATGATATCATGTCCTTAAACATTATTTTTAAATAATCAAATGATAATTATACTTGAATGAATACGATGGAGAATGAATCTCATCGCATTCGTGGAGACGGTAGTCCGTACGTACGCACGAGCGACAATATCATTCTTTTGATGTTAAAATAATATATAATTGGATGGTATACCATATAGACAGAATAATTATCATGTTATATTTATTATTTACATGAATTACACATCATTATTATACCCATCAACATAATAATTTATTGAATGACAATTACACCACGACGTGGAGACGGTAAGCCATATGTACGCACGTATGGTGACATGTTATTCAAAAGATGGATAGAATAATGAATATGGTTGTACCATATTTATAATAACATCATAGTATATATAAGATACTGGAATTATTATTTTATAATGGTAATAACAAAGAAGGAAGAAGTGGAAGAAGATAGGAACTTGGAAAAAGGTGGTGAAATCATTACCTCTTCTTCGGGTTCTTCCTTTTGATTTGATCAAAAGGGATCTTAGGTTGGATTTATGACTAAAGTAAGGACTATAAGATGAAGTTTGGGAGTTTGAGGGAGTATTTGGGCAGGGTTTGTCTGAACCAAGGTGTGAATTAATGAGAAGGAGGAGTTCCCTTTTATAAGAGGGTTGAGGGGCACCTTTGGAAAAGCTAGAAATATTATTTTATAATAAATTCATATTCGGTTTATAATTTCTAAAAAGTGTATTATTTAAATTTTAAGGTGGTTATAGGTCTAAAACCACTCAACCAATATAATTTAGACAGGTTTGGGTCATTATACAAACCTTATCTTTAAGTATTAACTCTTAGTTAATTAGTTTCACTTTTACAATGTCTCTTTGTATTTTTATATTATATGGTTAAAAAACATACTATATACATCTAAACGACCACAAAGTGGTCCATTAATGATAAAAATATCATGATATTAGTCTCTTGGCCGAACCTTAGAATTTTATGAATTTAATATAAATTAATAATATAATATTTGTTTTAAAAACTCTTTTATGTCAATTTTGACACTATTCAGTAAATGATTTATTAAAAATCATAAAATAATGATTACTTAGAAAAAGGTTAATTAAATCATTCCTAACATTTCATATTAACCTATAAAATTAGTTTAATTCATAAAAAGTCTCAAATTATATTTAATTGGGTATCTACAATATTAATCATTTTAATTTTTCACTATTATGGTAATTACTGTACCACCATTGTGTCATAAATAAATTAACTTATTTAATGTCTAAAAATTATAAATAAAATACCCTTATTTCGTAAATCGTATTATCTTTCTAATGAATATTTATAGTTGAAAATACAACATATATAACCCTATGTAAAAATTGTTTTTCTAAAAGATATATGATTGTGTCATTTTTGTATTTATTTTAACTTAATTACAATAAAGTATCCCTATCACTTACAAGTGGCACCATGGGGTCCCAAAATCGACCCAAAGATTTCCATGGTCGGAAATGTATCAACCAATATGGTTAGGACATGTTTTAGTGTAATTTTTTATTATTATAATATTATTTTTTAACCCTTATTTACAGGATTTACCCTTTAACCATGGTAAATAAAATATTTACCGAAGTAATTATTCAAAATGTCTAAAAATAAAAGTTAACTATTTACACAATTTGAACATTCTGATTCCAAACATGGAATCAATTTTTCCAAATTCCAAACCCAGAAGTGGCAGAAATTAATTTAAAACTAATTCATGTTGTCAAAACAAAAAGCGTGTTTTTAAGAGATAAAAACTATCAAAAGATTAGCACTTGTTTTTGTCTGGTTTAATTGTAAAATTATGTATAATGACAAAAATTGAATTAAATGGTACAAATATATTCTAAATATACTTTAAAACCACTCAAATTCATAATTTATCAATATTAATTATTTCGATTAAAAAAGTTGTTTTTAATTAGAATTTAGTAATTTTCACTATTCATCAAAATATGAAAGTTATCCGAAAAGTACCAAAATTTCACCCTAGGATAATTTCGATATTCCGAATCCAAAAATGAAGTATATTTTGAGTGATAAAATTTATAAAATTTCAAAAAGTAAGTATTAATATTCTTAACGGCTAGTTTGATTGGTTGTGGTGTGTTAGAATCTCAAAGTTGCATACAATGCATGCCATTGCATTATTCAAAGGGAAACGTATTGTGGAATCTTGGGGTGTTACATTGTCTATTACATGGCCACTCACCAACCCATAAACAATGGAACCACAAAAAACTAACTTATGTACCACCTTAGTCTCATCGGAACCTAATGGGTGTGTCCTCCAATATTGTTTTATCATCAAAACTATATCATGATATCATAAGGCACATGTCATAGAACCTTGACTCACACACCCAACCACTAACCATAACCCACTGTATGTTAGTTACATCTATACAAAATAACCTATAGCACTTTTAAAAATCAAGCATGTCACCTATGTTGTGGTCTACAACATGGTCACCCACCAAACTAGACATCTTCTTAAAACCATAAGTGTCTACTCATGATCTATACAACCAAGATCCAATAATCTTGGATCAAAATTTACTATATAATTGCAAACCACACCTAAAATTAATAGGTCAAGTACCATTCTAATCCTACCCTATAAAACCGACCTCGATACCAAAAGAACGTTCACTCAAAGTGTTTTATATCATAAAAACTGAAGTAATATCACATGCTTATATCGTATGCTCAACATCAACTATTTTTAACTAATCTCATAACCTGAATCATCTAAACATGCTTCCCGCATATAAAGGAATCAAAAAACCTGGGATAAACCTTATATCAGGTTACCCTCATACAAATCACCCAACTCCTCAATATTTTGATCTATATCTCAAGTATGTTAGGATCTCCTTCCTAGTAAATAAACCATACCTATCACATAAACCATATCTCACAAGAAACACTTCTTTGTTCCCTTCCCAAAAGACACATGACACTCACTTTCCAACACCCTCACATATATACACCAGGAATTTCATACCGAGTCACTAGACTTATAAGACTTTAATTCTTACTAGGAATCCACAAATAAGACTTCCCCCTCAAGAATCATGGTCTTAGGTTAATCCTTACTGAAAATCTATGTATGTGATCCACCCATTGAGGATCATGTTATTATTCATCATCATTTATATATATGTATAAGAACATTTTCTTTTATAATCTTTGTTGGATAACCATAATCACATGGTTTACTTAAGTAGAATTCCACCAAGAAGCTATATGGGAAAATACAATATTGGTTTTTTGTGACATTTTTTATAACTGAATTGATATAATAATCACTCATGAGGATTTCATAATTATGGAATTGAATATATATATATATATCGAACCATTTAAGGGTCACTGTAAACCCCTTATATGGGGGACTACATATCCTTCACCATCGTGCATACCACTTTTAGATCTACATGACCTATTATCAAAATATAATATATTTCATTCTAGTGGAGTATAATTACACCACTAAGTTATATCAAAAAAATCAATATATGTTATTATTAACAAATTAAATAGAAAAACTCTTCATTGTTAGTGATCAAAATAACAAGAAATCAAATTTCTGTCATGTGAATCTTACATTACAAATATGACGCATGAACACTTTTCTCTTTACAATGGGATAAGAGTTAAAAAAACATAAATCAAAAATCCCAAAAATCATGTGTCATGCTAGGTGAAATCATACAAATATAAAATTAAAAACTAAGAATATAAATTTTATATCAATAGTAACTTGGACTTCCAATTGGAAAAAGTGCTCATGACACACCATTAAAAGTTTTATCACAATCCTCAACACATTCTTATACCACCTTTTTACCATATGTCTAATTATTAAGACAAAATAAAACTCAAATACCCTCCATAATATTAGTAACATAAAGGATATGATAATACTTTATAACACTCATACATTATTTCACTCTACCTAGTAACTAGAATAGGTTACCACATGACCATAGGTACACCTCCCTATACTCTAAAAACTACTGACGAGAAGTGGGGGTCTTGGGTGCTACTGTGGGGAGACTATCACCCCATATAATTCATGTAATAACACAAAAAAATTAATACATGGAATATATAATAATAATAATTAATAAATTTATGAATAATAATAAAGGATAACATGGTATATTAAAAGGAATATTGAATCAAGAAGCCATATAGACCTATTTATGCCAGTATATAATGACAAATCACCCACTAGACCAATCAAAATACACTAAAAAGATAGATAAAGTGTACAAGGGATCTAATAAATATATGATCCATACCTCATCCATATCTTGACACCTTTTAAGCTTTTGTATCTAAATTATCCAACCCCATGCCTCTTCCAATCATAAACCTGTAAACAATGAAGTATGCTATAGTACCCATGTAACATGGATGTATGTGCAGGGTGTGAGTAAAAATCTGTAGGGAACCACCAATTTGTACCCATACATAATAATTAATGTGGTAAACATTCATGTTATATGATTTGGTGAATTAATAAATACACTTTAGAAGCCTAAATAAATAAACACACTGATCCTTAAGTTCTAATGGGACACCTAGGATCAACCCAAACCTACTTTGTCAAGTAGCAGAGTGTATCTGTGCATGTTAGACAACCATTCCATCCAATTTCAATCCCAAGGAATATTTTAGGGAGAATTTTGTATAAAATATAGTACAGTAGGGATCAATGACCAGATACTAGGATCAAGGCATAGGCATCTAATGGTATACTGAACACTCGAGGGGTGGGGGAAGTGCATCCATCACGAATCATCTCACATATACATCCCATTAAGGGGAATGTGTCCCTCTTATAACATATCATATATCACATCTAGGATTAGTTCCTCCCTACTAAAACACCTCATTTATCATATATGGGAGTAGTGCATCCCTCCCATCCATCTCATATATTAGTCATAAAAACTAGATCCAAGGAATCCTATGTATCTTAATACATAATTGTTGGTAGTTTTATCCACTCAAATCAACTCATTAATAGAATAAATGATTATTGAATCTAAATAAAACATAAAATAATCTAATGTATCTTGATACATATCAATGGGTAATGTTCCCAATAAAACTATCTCTCCATATGTATCTCTAATGTGTTAGCCCACTGTCCAAACTCATATCATCTAAATGAGGTTATCCTATGAAGTGCATGACCTATTACCATCAAAACCGCAATAGGTTCACATAATTGATTTGGATTATAAGGTGAAACCCATAATAATCACTACCCATTCTATTACACACACTCTTAGGGGTTGTTATATATCTGGGTAACCACTTGAGTTCCCCTAAGATACATTATAATCTAGACTCCCTACCCGATTCCATTTATCTAATTCCCATATACTAGGTACAATCCCATCAAAGAGAGGGAATAACATCCCTTGGTATCATTATAACCCTATCATGAACTCATTAGAATCATTAGTATATTCACATATGGGAGATAACCTCATTCCCATCTCCTTTCCAAGTCACCTTTAGTCAGTCCCTGCACCCAACCTATCCATCAATCTTCACAAGGTCTACTAACCCATGTAAGACCATATCAGTGGGGGGGGGGGGAATGAACCCATGCACATCTCACTAACTCAATTATTACTATACCTCAAGATCATTAGGGTTCACTGGGGCCACCCATTATAGTTCCACACACTCCTCTTACAAGGATGTGTATAAGGTCTTCTACACTAGGTCCTATATGTTACATTTAATTTATTTTATTTTCTTTCCACTTTGGGCCCATAATTCATTAGGATTTAATTTATGATCATGTAATTGACCATCGGTGTATGAGACATTAATCTGGTGAACAAAGGCTTATCGTGTCCCTTAGAACGTTTTTCCGTCCAAGAATTTCCTTTAAAAGAAACTATTCATTTTAAGAAAAATGTCAATCTCCCTCAATAAAAATACCTCATATCACATGAATATAAATAAATTTTATAATACTAAAGGGGTACTCTCAAGTACCACCTACCTTAAATATTAATATATTCCCTTTAATAATGGTTTTTAAATCATCCCTTATTCTTGTCCAATTCCCATCCATGCACACATCAATATCTTGAGTGCCTATACCATGCCAAAATCATCACAAATAATTACTTATAATAATATTATAATTAATTAAACAAATAGAAATATTTTTATAATTAAATAAACCTTTTATAATTTCCAAATAACTCACTGAGGGACCTCATCATGACAAAACCTTGACCAACCATATGAAAAAAGTTTATGGTGTACCCCAAATTCCATTCTAGGAAAAATCCCTAACTCATGACAGCATTTAAATATATAAATAAATTTAATTTATCAAAATACTCTATATAAAGTCATATGGAAATGTACCTTCAATGGAATGGAATTAAATGACAGGTGATTAACATATCAAGACATCCTTCACCCATCATACATAAAATCCCCCTCATATCAGATGATTTCCTCCATGATCAAGTAGAATCATATCTAAAACACTATACTAAGTCAATCAAATAGAAGGAAATGAGGGGAAAACCGGAAAAAAGATAAAATAAAGGAATAAATCATCATGAATCACTAAAAAAATAACCATAAAAAAACCCCATGTCATGGTTGAATCAAAGAAGAAGAGGGATGAGGCCGGTCAGATCGTGTGTGAGTGAGGGAGGAATAAAAATGATGAACTAATAAATAATAAAAGTTTAAAGGTATAAATACACTAAAATTTTTACATGTGGTCAGTTCAAAATGGCATGCACTATTCCATGGTAAATGTCCTGGTAGCTCTTGACAAGCCTAACATGCCTGACCATTTGGCATGTCTTCTACTCTCTTCATCAGTTCTAACCATCATCACACACAAAATCCATTCTCACCAAAACAACCAAGCATGGGGTGATACATCATGGCGGGATTCCCAAAATCCCCACCCATCATACTATATAACATGGCTAGTGAAAATTACCACCAGGTAATTTTTTCAAAGATTTTTTTTAACAAGAATGGAATTAGGTGTAACACCCCAAGCTTTCACGATACACTTCTCTTTGAATAATACAATAGCGTGTGTTGTACGCAACTTCGAGTTCTAACACACACCACAACCAATCAAAGTAGCTGTTATGAATAGTAATACTTAATTTTTTAAATTTTTTAAATTTTATCTTGCCAAATGGACTTCATTTTTGGATTCGGAATATCGAAATTAGCCTATGTTGAATTTTTGGTATTTTTCTGAGAACTTCCAATTTGTTTTGAATAGTGAAAAATACTTAAAAACAAATTTTTTAATAAAAATAATTTATAGTGACAAATGATAATATTGAGTGTTTTTAAAGTATAATTAGAATATATTTTTACCATTTTATCCAATGGTGGTCATTAGAATTAATTTCACTTTGAAATTGGACATAAACAATTGTCAATCTTTTGATATATATTGTTTCTTAAAAACACGATATTTGTTGTGACAGCCGGAATTAATTATGAAATTAATTAATGAAAATTATATGTTTAGAATTTTTTAACACAGACAACATTTTTGAATTCGGAATATCAATTATAGCTTAGGGTGAAATTTTGGCAGTGTTCTGAAAAACATCAATTTTTGATGAATAGTGAAACAACTAAGTGGTAGTTAAAAAACTGATTTTTCGTTTAAATGAAACATTACCACTTATGTGATTTTATTTTCAAAAATCTGACATACATGGTTTTCATTAGTAAGTAAAATGTGGTTCAATGGGATTAAAATAATTTTTTGGTGAATAGTAACTTTTAAGTTTAATTAATCACGATTAAAGGTAATTAGTGAAATTTAAGGTAAAAATGATATTATAAAAATATGAAAATTATTTTACACTTGTCCTACCCCTATTGTATGAATCATGACTGACCAAGACAATACATGGGTCAACTTGGTGACCCCATGGATCCACTTTGGTTGGAAAATGACATTAATAACTTTTTATTTAATGTTAAAATAAAAATGTCACAAAGAAGAGTTGTTTTACTAAATCAATTTTTAAATGGGGTTATACAAGTCATATGTTTGACTATAAATATTCATTAGAAAGCTAAAAAGATTTCCTACGTCATGATAATTTTTTATAATTTTTAGACATTAAATATATTAAATTATTTATGACACCATGATGATGCGGCGATTACCTCATTAATTAATGATTTAAATAAAATGAAAAGATAATGTAAAATCTAAGACTTACACTTGTCAAAAACCTGTTTTTGAGTATCTTTCGAACCCTTATTACCTTATACTCGAAATATATAAGTGTGGGACCTTTATAATCCGAAAAATCATTTCATAATAAAGTAAAAGTTCAATCTTTCCAAGAGTGCCCCTTCTCTCCTCTTATAAAAGGCCCCCACCACTACCACCTTAATCACACCATCAAAGCCTTTTGGCTCTGCCAACCTCTGCCCAAATACTCTCTCAAATTCCCTCACTTAATCTTAGATTCCTCACTTTGGGCAGAAGTCATCCCAAGGAAGCCTTTGGCTCAAATCAAAAAGGGTTACCGGATTTTAAGGTAATGTCTTCTCTAATGTTGTTTTGTTTTATTTTTCTTCTCCAACCACTTAAAATCTTTTTATTTTTTTCTTTTGTAACAAAACCAGTATCTAAAATATACTAGGATGTTTTTATGATAAGTATTTGGTTTACACTTACACACACCTTCGTCTAATGGTTAAAGAACATACTGTTTTTGTGGGTGGCGAAATACAGCCTCACGAAACGATGATTGTTCAATATTATTTTAACACCTCTAATGGTGGCCATTTTGATGAAAATATTTTCATATATTATGTATATATTATGTTTATGTTTTCCTTATTCTTCTTTATTTCTCATTTATGGAATAATTTATGATTTCCATTATGGGTAAACGCGATAATTTCATTTTAGGAAGTGCAGACTACCGCCCCCTCAAAGTGATTTGAATCGTTAATGACATATGTGGGATGTATAAAGGATGGAGTAAATGGTATTATAAATTATATTATACTGGAATTATATTATACCTTTATAAAATTATAACATCATTCCATTAAATACGAAATAGAAATGAAAGTAGCGTTCATGCGTACGCACGGCTTACCGTCTCCATGAACGGTGCATTTCATTTCTTACCTCTATATGTTATGTAATATTATAAATGAATATATATACTGGATATATATGTTATATATGATATCTACATCATGAATATAATTCTGGATATAATGGATATTTCACCACATGAACAACTTGTAATTATAAGAAGTTTATTTTTGACTCATGTACCAAAGATCGACAAAATGACCGTTATTAACTTAAATAATTACATAATGTTCATAACATTGTAATAAGTGATATAAAAGGAATAATGAAAATGAAAAAGGTTCTTAATTAAATAAAAATTAACTCTACTTTATTATTCAGGAGGTTAAAGAATGATCGAGTCAAGTTGGACATGAGGTAAGGGAATTTCTTAACCTAATTTCTATTCTTTGGGTTAATCTCCTACTTTAAAATTATGTCATGATATTATTATGTCCTATCTTGTATTTTTACTTTCTGGATGTGTACTTATAGTGAATACACATAATAGATCTATTATATATATATAAAACTGATCTTTTTAAGGGACTTCGTCTCAATCTCCTTTCATTGAGGCATATTTTGTTTTATACAAAAATTTCTTTTATATGGTTTATAAACCCCTTTGACTTTTACATTTATTCAAAAGGTATATTTTTATACGAATCATTTTCACTAAACGATAAAAGGAATGTTTTGTCTTACGTATGCGGAGACAACAACTACTCCTCCGCCATGACCATTATTTGAGTTTCGGCTTCCTCTACAAGCCATAACTTTTTTTAAAATGAAAAATAAATACAAGTTTTAATTTTCTTTAATTTTGGTATTGAAAATGGTTTTGAAAGTGTTTTTATTATATCAATGTGTTGTATTGATATCTTGTGATTGAAATGTGGAAATGTTATGTTTCCTTTATGCATGTTTTATGTGATATGATTATGTTATGGTTTATGATATGTTTAAACCTGTTCATATGAGGAATGCATTGGACATAATAAGTGACGGGTGGAGCCTGCTATAGCTCCTCGATGCATCGGTAGGTCTCATGAGGCAAACTAGTGTCTTGGCACGAGGCCTTGACAAAATATTATTTGTAGTCTTGGCACGAGGCATTGGCTACATGGTTATGATAGTCTGGCATTATGCATTCCATCATTATGAAAGTGGTTATTGATATTTCATGTGATTATTCGACCAGTAGAATATCCATGTGAAGAAGTAAATGGCATTATCTCATTTTACTTTTTCCATATTATGTTGAAGTTCAAGTTTAAAAGGATTTTGTTTTAGTTATACATTGCCTTAAATGTTTATGTTTATTGATGAAAGCCTCTGCTATATTGTTATCCTTACTAAGCATCTGAGATCACCCCTTTCAATGTTTTAATATTTTCCAGGATGTGAAGAAGTATTTTATGAATGACCTGCAGGGATAGTCAGAAGAGGATATGAGTTTGGACTATGGAGACTTTGTTATTGTATATTTTCACTTTATGATGTAGTGTAACATTTATGAATGTATCTAGTGTTTCCAAGGCTACTAAACTAATCGGTATTTCGAGACTTGATCTTTTGTGATCATGCCAATGTTATGCAATAAGGCACCGACTCCGGGTAACTGGGGTCGGGGTGTTACATTAGGTGCTACCATGGGTATCAAAATACCCAACCAAAGAATTTTGTAGGCTATTTCGTATAGAGGCACGCCCAAGGGAGCCATGTTCTCCCCCTGCAACCAAACTGAGAACCTAAATTCATCCCAAGTCCTAATACACATTTAAAAACATCTCTTTGAGATGATCAAACACATAAACATTTCATATGATTATTTGTTCTCAAATTGAATCTTTCTCCATACATAAATTTTTTAACTCTACCCTAATATTTCACAACATGTATGAACATGAGTCTTTAAACCTATGAAGGAAATTATAATCCATATAGTTCAATACTAATTAATGGGACATGATATAACTTTTAAGTTCATGTGATAAGGATATTTATAGTTCATTTTATGGACATTCAACTATATAAGAATCCAATCTTTATCTCAGGTATGGATCCTTTAAATTTTGGTCTAATTGTTTATTATGTACCTAATCGGGATTCTTAATGAGGTCATAGTGGTTGTGTGGGTGTCTGGGGAAATTTTGGAGCTCATAATCCTAGCTAGTGAAAAAAATGAACTAGTCACATGGTTTGTAGAAATCTTGTGAGCTAGTCCGCATGGTTTACCTAACCATGTAGGGCTTTACAATATGAAGCAAGAGGCTTTACAGTTTGAGAAAACCATGAAAATTGTATTGAATGACTGTGAGGATGTTCTGTATCTTTTAGTAGAGCCATTTTTCTTTGTTGGCAGACGTTTTCTCAAACTATGTAGCTTAACCATGTGGTTAACCTCCTTATGTAGTGAGCCAAGCATGGTTGTTGCACAGTTTGGTGAACCATCTGGCCAAACTATGAATGCCTAAAATTATTGGGAAAATTTAACAATAATTCTCTTAAATGTTTAATAAACTTACCTATCTCTCCTATATCCATTTCTCGATCTATGGAACTTCCTCATTTCTCCCATAAGAATACATTAGGACCCTTTTGGAAGTTTGTTATCCCGAGTCATTATACAACATCTGATCGAAGATCTATTTTTCTTATTTGATTACTCTATGTAATATATTAAATCTTTTATCTTGGTTCATCATTTTTATTTTCCTCAATGATAACATCCTTATACAAGCTCATATGCCCCATTTTTAGGATTTCAATCCATTATTTATATTTATTCTGATCCAGACCAAACACAAAGATAATACTAGATGAGGAGAGTTTTATAGCCTTGAGGAAGGTTGTCTATGAATCATCCCTCAAGTATCACCATTTTATAAATTTTCTCATTGTGCACATCTCAATGTCATCAAGTGATGTCTATTAAATTCATATACCTTGATTATAGTAATTTTTATTATGTTATGGATCTCATTTCATAATTTTTAATCTTTCCATTAGAGGTTGAGGCCTCAACTCTTACCACCCACAGTAGGGTGTTTCCCCCATTATCCCATAGTAACCTATGTGGATTCTCCTATGAAACTGTTTGGGTGTGTGGATTGACCTTGATAATGGTAATCCCTCTTAAATTAAATTATTTATAAATTTATAATGGATAGAATGGGTAGTAGCCACTTAGCCCTTCTATGTTATGTGTTTTAATATAATAAATGAGTCCTAATTGTAAATGATAGTATATTATACGTATCACTTGGTCTAATTGAATAAAATTGAAAGACTTTGTTGCATGTTCGTACCTCACTATTCCATGATTAATGGAAGGTATCCGAGTGAACGTAATTAATGATAATATAATCTAATTTCTAAATGGTTTCATAGCCTTATATCCTTGTCACTTAGTATGAAAGGAAATGAAATGAACCTCTTTAATTATTAAAAAGAATGAGTATTACATGGAAAAATTAATTAATTAATTAATTATAAGATTCCTATTGCATATAGACCTATTTATTTTCATAGGAATGGTCATAGTTGAGCCAGTCTTGGATTATTAAGGGAATCCCTTATACACTGATAGGACACCATTTTGATTCAAGGATTATGGTTGCCACATCTGATAACCACTTAATAACCTATTCCTTGTCTAATTTTTTATGCCAAGAATGGATCTATAGGATCCCTCTATTATCATTCAAATATTATGATTCCTTGGATAAAATCCTTGGATATAGCTTGACATCTACCGACATGTCGCACTATGGTTACACCCATTGGTCCCAACCATTTTTATCCCGTTTTACCTTGAATTAGATCCTTGGACTCAATTAGAATCATATTATGGTGGAATTCCTTGGGAAGGGCCCCTTGGATTACACTCAGACCCCTTATAGCAAGGCTATATGTTGTTACTAAGTTGGCTCTAATCCTAAGGTCAAGGATTCCTTGGTTACTACCTTGTATCCTCATTATTATTATCATCATAAATGATTCATTAGTTATAACCATATATCCTATATTATTAATTATTATAGGATGACTAGGCCAAAAATTAGATCCTCTCACACCACTTATTATAAACTATAAAATAATCAATGAAATTACTACACATCTGGACACCAGTCGTGTAACACCCCACGAAATTATAAATATATTTATTATATAATGCATGAAACACTAAGTTTCTAATAAAACACCACTTTTTTATAACCTATTCATGTAAACATATTTTTTCCACCTCTGTGATTTGAGTTTCAAAAATCAGACATACACGGTTGCGTTTAGTAAGTTATTTGGAGTCCGATAAGGAAAACAAATTTTTTGGTGAATTGTAACCAACCCTTATGAATAGTAACATACCCTTATGTATAGTGATATACCCTAATTAATAGTAAGATTACCTGTTATAGTATATAAATAATATTCAAGTGGAAGTACGATATACTTATGTGTTGGAATAAGTAAATAAATGTTTTAAAACTGATTTTTTTAGAATAAATTATGATTTAAATTAAATATTAAATTAATAATATTTTGAAAATAATTTTTGAAAAATGGAATCTATTTTTGGATTCTACATGTCAAAAAATGGTGAGGGTGAATTTTTTGTATTTTTCTAAAATACTAGAATTTTTTTTGAATAGTAAAATACGGTAAAATTTTGTATATAAAAATAATCAGTGAAAGACACTATTTATGACATCATAAGTGATGTAATCACACTTTTTTCAAACTCACATTAATTTATTACTATTATTGTCCATGGAATCATCACTATTTATGGTCTGGATGTAAATTAATATACTAATGATTACAAAAATATGAAAACCCTCCTCTCCTCCACTATAACCCCCCCCCCCCCGCCACCCTCTCTCCCTCTTCTCTTAACTCATATAATCCTTGAATATTATCAATGTTCTTCCCAAATAACCTTCCTTAGTCCATCAAAACTTTCAATAAGCTCTTGTTCATTCCAAAAGACCAAAATCCCTTCCCTTAGGGAGGTTCTCAAAGAGGTGATTTCAAGAGGTAAAACACATTTCTTTTTCATTCAATTGCATTCCTATTTATCTACTTTTGTTATCATATACTCACCTCATCTATCCAAATGAACATTATATATCTCTTATCATCTATATACTGGAATTATATCATGTGAAAATAAAAAACATCATCAATATTCTTACTCTCTCCCTTTTATTTTATAAACAAAATCAACGTCCATGAAGTTCCAATTTATAACCGTCATGGATGAAGAGGTTTTGTTCTTCATTACTGGTCATAAAACAATTTTATGGTTTAAAAAGACTATAATATATGTATTATAACCTCATTAATATTCAAGAACCATTATACATTATTATTATTAAATCATATAACCAAACTAGTTCCTAATAATCAAAATACCGCTAAATTAATGTAAGTGAATGTCATAAATATTTCATCTAATGATTTATCCTAATTACATGTAACCAAATGAGATAAATGAACATTAATAATTT
This sequence comes from Viscum album, assembly GCA_963277665.1. Lineage (NCBI taxonomy): Eukaryota > Viridiplantae > Streptophyta > Magnoliopsida > Santalales > Viscaceae > Viscum > Viscum album. The sequence goes on along the minus strand of OY728150.1, from coordinate 1,206,380,039 downwards.
TTCATGTTAATAAATAATATTTAATTTCAATTCTAGAGTTTTACATCCATTCCAAATTAACTCCATTACATAAAAACAAGTGAATTGATTATGAAAATCAAGAAAATGAACACTCTCGAACAACGAAATTCAATATAATTACGTAACAATAAGTACATAAGTGAATAAATATAATTGTGATAAACTAAATACATGTCTAATATGTTATTAAATAATATATTAATAAGTCTAATTTCATATTCCATAACCATAATTTCTAGATCCGAACACATTCAGACTTAATGTAGGGGTTTCTTCATCTCTCTTCCATTTTTGTGAGATATTTTGTAATCACTACTAATAATTGTGTATGGTGTATGTATACTGAAAATTGATGTAACATATCATGAATAACATTATTTACATGGTATTAAATTTATAATTTTAATATAATTAATTTTTGGTCATACGAACCATTTGATTACAGAGTGGTCATGGTTTTCCTCCTGAACCTCCATTTTCATTCGGGTTACTTTTAATATATAATTACCTCAATGAAATTCTTATGTATTATTATGTACTCATCATAAATTAAATTTTAGTATTTTTTATATGTTTACCAACCATAATACTTCCTTATTTTATGGTGAGTTACATGTTTTATAAGGAAACTTTCCAAATTATTTCTCAAAAACAAACCTGGTTCAAGGGATCTTTTCGAATCATTACCTATTTTCAAGTGTAAAACAGAATCTGTTTTAAGACGCCATTATTTTTATATAAACACTAATTTTATCATGAAAAATTATCTTGTATAATTTCTGGATTTTATAGAACAAATGTGACTTCCCACTTTAAAAATATCTTTAATACTTTCCTTAAAATGCTCAAAAATGATTTACTTCGAAATAATCTTAAGAACACTTTTTACATGATTTCACTTCATTGGGACATCATTTATGCCTCAAATATAATTTCAATGTCATATTATCTTATTTTTTGGGATATTCATGTTTAAAAACCAATTTCATGGAAAATAAAAAGTATTTTCCAAAAATAACTCTTCTTCCTAAAGTGAAAAAGAATTTTTCTCATCTCACTTTATCTTTTATAAGATATATTGATTGTTCACAAAATAATTTTTACTTGTGGTTTATGTAATTCACTTTGATATATAATATCAATAGTCTCTTTATTTTTATGATTTTCTAAGGTATTATTATTTGAATGATTCAAGGTGGTATGGGACACTTTGGAAGGTTTAAAGACTATTTCCTCAAGGATTTTTCAATAGTCTCATTTAAAAGTATATTCATTTATGTCAACATCCTTTTTTGAGTCTTGTACTTAATTTAGTTTTATCTCATGTGATATCATATACCATATTTACATTAATGGTTTATGATTAGTTTAATTTTGGATGGTATATCTTAGAATCATTTACCAATTTACTCTGAATGGTTAGTGTTTATGCTTAATGATTGGGGAAAGTTATTTACATTTGATATGTTAGTTTTCATATGAATTTTTATATTGTTTATGTTCACCCCATTCATATTAGGAATGCATTGGACTTACTAATTTTCTGTTGGGGACCGCTGTAGCCCCTCGGTGTATTAGTAGGTCTCATGAGACAAACTACGATGTTGACACAAGGCCTTGACAAAATGATTATTTATGGTCTTGGCATGAGAAGTTAATGGTATGGTGATTATGTCCCGCATTATGCATTCCTTTGTTATGAAAATAGTATTGAAATTTCATGTGCTTATTTGACTAGTAGAATACCCATTATGATGTTTTATTATGTCATTATTTACTCAGCTCATATTCATGCCATAATGTGTTCAGGTTTATTATTTGTAAAGGCATGTGTTTTCATTTATTCACCATGCCTAATGTTTATGTTTATGTTATCTTCGATTGTATTTATTAATATTACTGAGCACTTGATCTCACCCCTTTATTATGTTTTATTTTCCCATGATATGAAGAAGTAAGTTGTGAGTGACTTGAAAGCATATTATAACAGGCTTGGATGTTTCTAATGAAATAATTTGGTATTGTTTTTCTTTTCATGATGTAATTTTGAACTTATTTATGTATCTTTTTTCCAAATCAACTAAACTACTCGGTCCTTCGGGATGAGTATTCCTTGTTTATATGAAATTTAATAAAATAAGGCATCGGCTCTAAGAAACTGGGGTTGGGTCATTATAGTTGGTATCAAAGGAAGTTTAGTAGAAAACATGGAAACTAGATTAAAAAATGTGTATTAGGGAACAAAGAAATAAGGTGGTATTTGAGGAAAAACATACAAGAATGTATTGTAATCTTTGTAAATAATAGATAATGTGAATATTTATAGTAAATAAATCCTTATCTGGATATAAATAGGTAGAGGTGGCTTTGGCACAGATGTACCTTGGAGTGAAAACCCTGACAAGGAGTTTCGGTCTTGATCCAAGGTACCGAGGTACATGACAACAAGTCTTGCTGCACTCTTGGTTTTGACACTCCTGGGGGATATGCTAAAGATAATTCACATTTTATTTACCCATAATTATGAAGGTTTTGTTCCCCCAAAGTAACCATGGTATATGTTTCTAGTATTTATGATGCATAAATTTATGCTATGTGATATACCATGTTTATAGACATAGAGAAGTCATAATGTTACCAGATAATGTATAATATAGAATTGATTAAAAATGGAACCTAGAAGAAGAAATGGGAACATCACCAATGCATGAGATTCTAAGCGTAAGAAAGATCATATCTCTGATGGTCTTAAGACCTTTTTTTAAAGAAATTTTGTCTCCCAAGTATCCTCATCATATAAGGAAATAGTATCATGTGTTGACAAGGTATGTAAAGACCTCTCTGAGTACTATGGATTTGAAGGAAAGCAAATTTAGAAGAGGATGGTAGGGAAAAATATGGATAAAGGTAAGAAGAGACAAATGTTGTTTCCTACATGTGATAATTGTGGAAGTAAAACCTTGGTATATTCTTGAGAGGAAAAGGGGTTTGTTTTATGTGTAGTGAAAAAGGCCACCATGCTCATAATTGTGAGACAAGGAAAGAATTCCCCTATATTCAATGCTTAAACTACAAGGATATGGAACACTGTATGAATCAATGTCCCAACTTTCAAAGGAATATACCCCAAATGATGATTTTGGATAATGGTCAACTTATGATGCTACCGCAGTGAAGTACAATGATTAATATTCATTGTTAAGAATCATGTCATTTGAATATTTTGTCAGTAATGTACTGGTTGTAAGAATTTTGGGATATATGAGGATTGCACTATAGTACTATTTCATTATGGATTTGAGGTGAAATGGTGAATGGTACAAAGGAAAAGTGATTCAGTAGAAAGTTAAACTTTTAGGAAAACAAAAGATTAAGGGAAATACAACCCTTAATATATATCTCATGTTGGGATAATGATGAAGAAATGATTGATTTGAATAAGTATTGACTACCTTGGAAATGATTATTGACTTGTCAAAAAGTGGTCTATACTATCATCGATAGAGTTTACAACACTTATGGATTTAAGGAATATATCCAATAACTTGTATCTTACTTACTGTTACAAAGGAATTAATGTTTCCAATATGGTTTTATGGTAATCCAAGTTATTACCATATTTTTAAATGATATAAGATGAAGTTATTCACATGTTTGGAATGTGAATTTTAGAGCTTCTTCATGTTTATTAGGGGTTAATGATGAGTTCATCTTGGAAATTTAGAGGCCTCCATTATAATGTGTTGAATCATTATATTTTGGAAATTTTAACCATTTATTAAATGGTTTAAGTTGATCGTTGTATGGGTTTTAGAGTTTAATGTCGCAACATGATGGTTTGGTTATTCTTCCTTGTCCATGTATTCCGCTTAGAATGAATTGTTTTGTAGTAATTGATGCTTTTCCCTTTCCTCTTATGAATAGAATATTTTTACTATATTCTTGATTTGTTTTTCCCACAAGGGAGTTTTCAAGTATCAATAACTAACTTTCTAAGTTCAATTTAAAATTTTAAGGGCAAAATTTTAGTAAGGAGGGGATGATTGAACACCCCAAGAATTTACAAATATATTTATTATAGAATGTATGAGGCACTGGGTATCTAAAAAACACCAATTTTTTAGGACCTAGTCACGTAAACATAATATCCCCCCCACTGTGATTTGAATTTAAAAATATGACATACACTATTGTGATCAGTAAGTTATATGGAGTCTAATAAGAAAAACATAATTTTTAGTGAATAGTAACCTAACCTTATGAATAGTAAGATACCCTTATGAATAGTGATATACCCTAATGAATAGTATCCTTACCTATGATAGTATATAAATAATATTCAAGTGTAATTATGATATACCTATGTTTTGAAATAAGTTAATAAATGTTTTAGAACTATTTTTAGAATAAATTATGATTTTAATTAAATATTAAATTAATAATATTTAGAAATTTAATTTTGGAAAATGGACATCATTTTTTGGATTCTACACGTCAAAAAATGGTTAGGGTGAATTTTTTTTATTTTTCTGAAATACTCGAATTTTTTATGAATAATGAAATACGGTAAAATATCATATATAAAAATAAACAATTAAATAAACTATTTATGAAATCATAAGTGATGTAAGACCACTTGGTTCGAACTCACATGCATTTATTACAATTATTAGTCATGGAATCAGCATTATTGCTTGTCTTGAGGGAAATTAATTAAGCAATGATTAAAAAAATATAAAAAACCCTCCTCTCCTACACTATAAACCCCCCCCCCCACTCCCTCTTCTCTTCACTCCTCTATGCCTTGAAGCTTCTCAAATTTCAGTCCAAATACCCTTCCTTAATCACTCTCCACGTCCAAGAATCTCTTGGTCTTTCCAAAAGACGAAAATCTCTTCCCTTAAGGAGGCTCTCAAATAGGTTATTTCAAGAGATAAAGCGCCTTTCTTTTTCATTTGGTTTCATTTCAATTTATCTTATTTGGTTATCCTCTCCACACATCCTCTATCCAAATGGCCATGATAGATCCAGTGTCATCTATATACTGGAATTATATAATGTGAATGTAAAATCCATCATCAATATTCCTACTCTATCCATCTTATTTTAAAAATGAAATCAATGTCCATGAGGTTCCAATTTATAACCTTCATGGAAGAAGAAGTTTTGTTCTTCATTACTGGCCATGGAACCATTTTAATGGATGAAACAAACTATAATATATATATATTATAACCTCATTAATATTCATGAACCAGTACACATAAATCTTATTAAATCTTATGACCAAACTAGTTCTTAATGATCAAAATACCGCTAAAATAATCTAAGTGAATGTCATAAATATTTCATCAAATGATTCATCCTCATTTCATGAAACCAAATGATATAAATGTCCATTAAAACTTGTATATGTTCATAAATAATATTTAATTTAAATTCTTGAGATTTAAATCCATTCTAAATGAACTCTGTTACATAAAAACAGGAGAACTGATTATGAAAATCAAGAAAATGAACACTCCTGAATGATAGAATTCAATATAATAACTTATCAATATGTACATAAGTGACCTGGCAGGGCAGAGCGTCATGACAAGCGTCATCTTCCAAAACCCCGAGGGGTTCCTCCTTTGTGCTGACGGCAGCCGCTGCAACAGTCCCTCCCCCACCACCGGGGGAGGGACCCTCGTTGTCCAACAAAGGTGTTAACCCTTCTTTCATACCATTTTCGAACCCTTAATTTTTCCCCCTTTTCCAAAAATCTCGATCGGTCCGAAGGTCTCAGAGTTGCTCGATGGCATCCCTAACCTGTCATTGTCAATTGTGGAGTTCTCAGAATATTCTGATCTCCTGAAGCACACATTGGTGGCTAGATGTTATCGGTGACGCCCCTCTATTGACTCCTTTAATAGGCATGTCTTCAGTTCTTGGGGTTTGCAAGATAGGGTGACTGTGGGCCTTCTAGATAGTCTTCAAATTATGATTCGATTTTCCTCGGAAGCTGACCTCATCTAGGCCTGGTCAAGCACACCTCCCAGCTTCAACGGCTTCAGATTATACCTGTGTCGTTGGTCCTTCGATTTACACATGAAGCGAGATATTCCTTCAATGGTGACCTGGGATAGCTTTCCAAATCTTCCTCTTTCGTTTCAAAAACTTTCAGTTCTTCACATTCTAGGTAACCTCATTGGTAGATACATGTGTTCTGATAGCCGCATGGTGGCCCTTATCCATCCTGTTAATCCGCGTATATGTGTTGAAATGGATGTTTCAAGAGTTCTGTTTGATTATATGTGGATCAAGGTGGGTGAAGAGTATTGTTGCAAAAAACGAGTGGTCTATGAAAGTTGGATGGACTTCTGTGATGGATGCAGATGACTGGGGAATTTGTGGGCCTACTGTCGAAGGGATTTGAAGGCCTTGAGGCAGGGATATGGTTGTGGCAGAGAGGCTGAGGTTTTTTAGGAGGCATAGAGGATGGAGCAGGGGCCTCTAAGTTTTCCCAATGATTTGAGAAAGGGAAAAAAGATGGTAGTCTATTAAGGGAGGATAGGGAATAAGTCAGGACTCCTGGGGTTTGTGATGCTCCAATTGAGGCAGAATAAAGTCTGGTAACTTCGGCTCATTGTCCAGTTGTCTCTCAAGTAAATCCAATGGTAGCAAGTGTTTTTAGTAGGTTTATGGAGGCTTTGGCTGGTCCACATTCTTGCAAAGATGGAGTGAGGGAGGAAGTCTAGATTCAGAAGGAAAGGGTTTTTGTTGGCCACAAGGTGACTGGAAGTGAATTAGCCATGATGTGGACGGAATCTAGAGAGGATAATGTCTCAGGAAGAGATAATATGTGGGAAGGGATGCATGATCTTGTTATGGAGACAACCTTTCCATACAGAGTTGGGATTCCAGGGGGTTCTGATTCAGGGAACCAGTCCTCAATTCATTTGAGCAATAGGTTCTAGTGACTTGTAAAAGTAGGACTGAGCTACGCTAATGATATATCATCGGAGGCCATCGGGGGAGCATGGAAGAATGAAGAGAATATAATCACAGCCTCTCGGCTGGTGAAGCTTCTAGTCTGAAAAATAGTAGGGGTAATGGGAGGAGGAATAGTAGGAAGGACTACTCTTCTTTACCTCCACCTTTGGAGTCCTGATCGGCTATAAAGGCAATCACCAAAAAGAAAGTCCTTGAGGATGTGGGTCCTCAAAGGCAAGGGGATTGGGGTGATCAATGCTAGAGCTTTTGTTAGGTTCTAATGAGGAAGCGGTTGAGTGGGTATTAGTGCTTAATGAGTCTGAAGAGGAGGCTACTAAAATGATGGAGAGGCCTTTAAGAGCATCCCATATTGAGGAGAAATATGCATGGGGTGAAAAACAAGATCTTATTCTTGTCGGGGGCTTCAACAGAGGGGCGATTATCATTGAGGAGTACATACAGTCTTGGGACTGGTTGGCCTTAGAGATTGATAATATGATGATGGTGACCCTAAGAAAAGTAACTTATTTCTCATGGAAGTTGTTCAGGGAGCCAATTGCAGGTAATATTATTTTACTTTTCAATGGACCTTTATAACTTTGCGGGTTTTGGTCGTGGGTTGAGAACTATTCTGGTTCTTTTGGAGTTTGCTTTTGGTTCAATCTGTTTTTGTCTGGAGGTGTTGTTTGGGTTCCTAGAATTTTACTTGGTTATGTGTCATATGGGGTTTAGAGCGTGTGGCCACTACTTTTGTATGTCAGTTGAATGGATGATTGAGAGGGTATGGAAATGCCATCGTTTCCATGCCCGTGCATCTTTGCACGAGACTTCTTGTCAACTGGCCATGCAATGGTGATGTATTTTTGACATGTTGCATTTTTTGGGGAGAGGTTGAGCCTGGTTATGCTTGGGGTTGTTTTTATTTTGTTGGTTTGGCTATAATCTGGATGTGGTGGTTTCTCACTCTGTCCTTAAAAGTGTTTCAATAAATAATGAATTTTCAGTAATATGTACATAAGTGAACTAAATAATTTGATAGACTAAATAAATTTCTAATAGGTTCATAAATAATTTATAAATAAGTCTAATTTCATATTCCAAGAACTTATGTTCAAGAGAAGAACACATTCATACTTAAGGTAAGGGTTTCTTCATCTCACTTCCATTTTTGTGAGATATTATGTAATCACTAATAATACTTATGTATGGTGTATGTATACTACCCATTGACATAACATATTATTAATATCTTTATTTTCATGGTATTAAATGTATCATTTTAATATTATTAATTTTGGGGCATACAAATCATCTAATATCAAAGTGGTAAGAGTTTTCCACCCGAACTTCCATTTTCATTCGGGTTACTTTTATGGTCTAATTACCTCAATTAAATTCTTATGTATTTTTATGTACTCCAAATAAATTCTATGTGATTGTTTTATATATGTTTACCAAATTGAATAATTCTTTATTATATGGGGATTTACACATTTTATAAGGAAACATTCAAAATTATATCTGAAATACAAACCTGGTTAAAGGGATCTTTTTGAATTCTTACCCATTTTCAAGTGTACACGAGAATATTTTTTAATCCCCCATTATTTTTATAAAAACACTCATTTTATTATTCTAAATGATCTTGTATTGTTTCTGGATTTAGTATAACAGTCTTTTCTTTCCACTTTAAAATTTTGTTTAATACTTTCCTTAAAATTCTCTAAAATGATTTAGTTCGAAAGAATCTTAAGAACTATTTCTACATGATTTAACTTTAGTGGGGAATAATTTATGCCTAAAATAAAATTTTAATGTCATGGTGTTTCATTTTTTAGGATATTCATGTCTCAAAACTGATTTCATCAAAAATACAATGGATTTTCCAAAAGAACTCTTCTTTATAAAGTAAAAAGGGATTTTTCTCATCTCACTTTATCTTTTATGAGATATATTTATTGTTCACCACTTACTTATTACTTGTGGTGTATGTAATTCCCTTTGTTATATCATATCAAAAGTATCCTTATTCGCATTATATTCTAAGGGATTATGATTTGATTGTTTCAAGGTGGTATGAGACACTTTGGAATGTTTAAGGATTATTTCCTCAAGGATTTTTCAATGGTCTCATTTAAAAGTATCTTAATCTACATCAACATCCTTTTTTGAATCTTCTACTTCATTGATATTTATCTCATATGATATCATATTCCATATTTAATTGAATGGGTTATGATTAGTTTGAATTTGGATGTGCTATCTTAAAACCATTCACCAATTTACTATGAATGGTTAGTGTTTATGCTTAATTATTTGGGAAAGTTGTATAAATTTCATATTTTAGTTTCAATATTAATTTTTATGTATTTTATATTCACCCCATTTATATGATGAAATCATTGGACTTATTAAGTGTCTGTTGGGGCCCGCTATAGCCCCTCGGTGCATCGGTATGTCTCATGAGACAAACTGTGGTCTTTTCACAAGGCCATGAAAAAATGATTATTTATGGTCTTGGAACAAGGCCTTGATGGTATGGTGATGATGTCCTGAATTATGAATTCCTTCATTATAAAAATATTATTGAAAGTTCAGGTGGTTATTTGACTAGTATAGTACCCATTATTATGTTTTGTTATGATATTATTTACATAGCTCATATTCGTTCTATAATGTGTTCATGTTTATTATTTGTAAAGGTGTGTGTTTTCATTTATTCTCCATGAGTAATGTTTATGTTTATGTTATCTTCTTCTATATTTCTTACTCTTACTGAGCATTTTATCTCACCTATTTCCTATGTTTCATTTATCTAGGATATAAAGAAGTAATTTATGAATGACTTGTAAGAATATTCTAGGAGGCTTGGATGTTTCTAATGGAATAATTTAGTGTTCTTTTTCTTTTCATGATGTAATTTTAAACTTATTTATGTATCTTTTTTCCAAATCTACTAAACTACTAAGTCCATTAGGATTTGTATTCTTTGTTTATATTTCTATGTAATAAAATAAGGCACCGGCTCTGCGAAACTGGGGTCAGGTCTTTATAGTTGGTATCAAAGGATGTTTAGTAGAAAACATAAAAACTAGGTTAGAAAATGTAGATTAGAGAAAAAATCCTTGAGGTAGTATTTGGGTACTAACATACAAGAATGTCCTAGAATCTTGGTAAGGAATAGATTATGTGGATCTTTCTAAAAACCCCATCCCTTTCTTGATACAAATAGGTATAGGTGGATCTGGCACAGATATACATTGGAGTGAAAACTCTGACAAGGAGTTTCAGGCTTGACCTGGGGTATCCTGGTACACAACAATGGGACTTGTTGCACTCTAGTTTTTGAAACTCTTGCGGGATATTCTTAGGATAATTAACATTTTATTTACCCACCATTATAAAGATTTATTCCCCTAAATTAACCAAAGTATATGGTTCTAGTATTTACTATGCATACATTTATGCTATGTTCTATACAATGTTTAGGATCATAGAGAGTTTATAATGTTACCAACTAATGTATAATATGGAATTGATTAGAAATGGCATCTAGAAGAAGAAATGAGAACTTCACCAATTCATGAGATACGAAGAGTAATAAGGATCATATCTCTGATGGTCTTAAGCCATCATTACAAAGGAATATTGTCTCTGAAGTATCCTCATCATATGAGAAAATAGTATCATGTGTTAATAAGGTATGTAAAGATTCCTCTGAGTCCTATGGATTGGAAGGGAAGAAAAAGAAGAAGAGTATGGCAGGGAAAAACATGGATAAAGGGAAGAAGATAAAGATCTATTTTCCTACATGTGGAAATTATGGAAGGAAACACCTTGGTATATGCTTGAGAGGGAAAAGAGTTTGTTCCAAGTGTGGATAAAAGGCCACCATGCTCATAATTGGAAGACAAGGAAATAATTTCATTATATTTAATGCTTCAACTTCATGGAGATGGGACACTGTGCGAATAAATGTCCCAAGAGTTAAAGGAATATACACCAAATTATGATTTTTGTATAATTATCATGTTATGATGCTACCGAAGATGAAGTAGAATGTTTAATATCCCTAATCAAGAATCATTTCATTTTAATATTTTGTCACTAATGTACTGGTTATAAGAATTATGAGATATATAAGGATTGTACTGCAGTACTACTTCATTAAGAATTTGAGTTCATATGGTTAATGGTACAAAGGAAAAGTGATTCAGTAGAAAGTTAAAAGTTTAAGAAAACACATGATTTAGGGAAAGACAACCCTTAATATATATCTCATATTGAGATAATGATGAAGACATGATTGATTCGAATAAGTACTGACAACCTTGGAACTAATTATTGACTTGTCGGGAAGTGGTCTATGCAATCATTGATGGATTGTACAACACTATTTCATTTATGGAATATATCCAATAACATGTATCTTAATTAAGGAATATAGAGGAATTCATGTTTCCAATATGGTTTTTATGGTAATTAAAGTTATTACCATATTTGAAGAGGATACATGATGAAGTTATTCACATGTTTGGAATGTGAATTTTAGAGCTGCTTCTTGTTTATTAAGGGTTAATGATAAGTTATTCTTTTAAATTTATAGGCCTTCATTATAATCTGTTTAATGATTATATTTTGTAATTTTTAAACATTTATGAAATTGTTTAATTTGACCATTGTATGGGTTTTAGAGTTTAATGTCGCTACATGATGGTTTGGTTATTCTTCCTTAACCATGTCTTCAAATTAGAATGTGTTGTTTTTTAGTAAATTATGTTGTTCCATTTTCTCTTATTAATAGAATATTTTAACTATATTCTTGATGTTGTTTTCCCAAAAGGAAATTTTCAAGTATCAACCATTAACATTTGAAATTCAATTTCAAATTTTGATGGTTAAATTTTTGTAAGGAGGGGATAATGTAACAACCTAAGAATTTACAAATAGATTTATTATTGATTACATGAAACACTGAGTCTCTAAATAACACCACTTTGTTATAACCTAGTCCCGTAAATATAATTTTTCCACCTTTGTGATTTGAATTTCCAAAATCTGACATACACAGTTGTGATTAGTAAGTTATTTGGAGTCTGATAAAGAAAACTTAATTTTTGGTGAATAGTAACCTACCCTTATGAATAGTGACATACCCTTATGAATATTGATATATACCCTAATTAATAGTAAACTTACCAATGATAATATATAAATAATATTCAAGTGGAAGCATGATTAACCTATGTTTTGGAATAAGTAAATAAATATTTAAAAATGTTTTTTAAGAATAAAATATAATTTTAATTAAATATAAAAGTAATAATATTTTGAAAATTATTTTGGAAAAATGTACTACATTTTTGGATTCTACACATCGAAAAATGTTTAGGGTGAATTTTTGGTATATTTTTGAAATAATCAAATTTTTGATGAATAGTGAAATACGGTAAAATAATATATATACAAATAATCAGTTAAATACACCATTGATGAAATCATAAGTGATTTAATCCCATGTGGTTCAAACTCACATGAATTTATTACTATTCTTGGTCTTGAAATCATCATTGTTTCTAGTCTTGAAAGAAATTAATAAACTAATGATTAAAAAATATGAAAATCGTCCTCTCCTCCACTATAAAAAAACCCTCACTCCCTCTTCTCTTCACTCCTCTAATCCTTGAATCTTTTCAATGATATTCCCAAATAAACTTCCTTATTCACTCCCCACTTCCAAGAAACTCTTGGTATTTCCAAAAGACAAAAATCTCTTCCCTTAAAGAGGTTCTCAAAGAGGTTATTTCAAGAGGTAAATCACCTTTTTTTTTCATTTAGTTTTATTTAAATTTATCTTCCTTTGTTATCCTCTACTCACCTATGCTGTAAAAATGACCATTATAGATCCATTATCATCTATATAATGAAATTATATCACGTTAATAGAAAATCCATCATCAATATTCTTACTCTCTCCCTTTTATTTTATAAAAGAAATCAACGTCCGTGAGTTTCCAATTTATAACCTTCATGGATGAAGAAGTTTTGTTCTTAATTACTGGTCATGAAACAATTTTTATGGTTGAACCAGACTATAATGTATGTATCATAACTTAATTAATATTCATAAACTAGTATACATACATATTATTAAATAATATGGCCAAATTTGTTCCAAATAATCAAAATACTGATAAAATAATCTATGTGAACGTCCTAAATATTTCATCTAATGATTCATCCTCATTCCATGTAACCAAATGATATAAATGAAAATTAAAACTTCTATATGTTCATAAATAATATGTAATTTCAATTCTGTATATTTACATCCATTCTTAATAAACTCCATTATGTAAAAACAAGTGAACTGGTTATGAAAATCAAGAAACCGAACAATCAGGAACGACGAAATTCAATATAATAACTTATAAATAAGGACATAATTGAACTAAACATAATTTTGTTAAACTAAATAACGGTATAATAGGTTCTGAAATAATTTATTAATAAGTCTAATTTCATATTCCCTGACTTTAAGTTCAAGAGCATAACACATTTAGACATAAGGTAAGGGTTTCTTCGTCTCACTTCCATTTTTGTGAGATATTTTTTAATCACTACTAATACTTGTGTATGGTGTATTTATAATTCCCATTGATGTAACATATCATGAAAATATTTATTTTCATGGTATTCAATGTATAATTTTAATATTATTAATTTTAGGGCTTGCAAATCATTTGATTACAAAGTGGTAAGGGTTTTATACCAGAACCTCCATTTTTATTCAGGTTAATTTTATTGTATAATTACCTCAATGAAAATATTATGTATTATTATTTACTCCTAATAAATTATGTGTGAGTTTTTATATATGTTTACCAACCATAATAATTCCTTATTTTATAGTGAGTTACAGTTTTTATAAGGAAACATTCAAAATTATTTTGAAAGTACAAACCTGATTCAAGGTATCTTTTCAAATTATTACATTTTTTAAAGTGTACACCAGAATCTGTTTTAAGAAACCATTATTTTTATAAGAAACTCATCTTTCCATAAAAATATCTCGTATCATTTCTGGATTTAATATGACAAACGTGTCTTCCTGCTTTAAAATCCTCCGTAATACTTTCCTTAAAATGACCTAAAATGATTTAGTTCTAAGAATCCGAAGAACTTTTATTACATTATTTCACTTTATTGGGACATAATTTATGCCAAAAATATAATTTAAATTTTATAGTATTTTATTTTCTTAGATATTCATTTTTACAAACTGATTTCATTTCAAATTAAAAGGATTTTCTCATCTCACTTTATCTTTTATGAGATATATTCCTCATTCACCATTGAATTCTTACCTGTAGTGTATGTAATTATATTTGGTATATCATATCAAGAGTCTCTTTATTCTCATGATATTTTAAGAGAATATTATTTGAATGTTTCATGGTTTTATGGGACACTTTTTAATGTTTAAGGATTATTTCTTCAAGGATTTTTCAATGGTCTCATTTCAAAGTATCTTCTTCTATGTCAATGTCATTTGTTGAATCTTTTACTTCATTGAGGTTTATCTATTATGATGTCATATACCATATTTAATTGAATGGTTTATGATAAGTTTGACTGTGGTTTTGTTATCTTAAAACCATTCACCAATTTACTCTGAATGGTTAGTGTTTATGCTTAATGATTTGGGAATGTTATTTACATTTCATAAGTTTGTTCCAATATGAATTTGTATGTTTTTTATGTTCACCCCATTAATATGAGGAATGAATTGGACTTAGTAAGTTTCATTTGGGCCTCGTTATAGCCCCTCAGTGCATTGGTAAGTCACATGAGACATACTACGATCTTGGCACAAGGACTTGAAAAAATGATTATTTATGGTCTTGGCACGAGGCCATGACGATATGGTGATGATGTCCCACATTATACATTCCATCATTATTAAAATAGTTGTTAAAGTTCATGTGGTTTTTTGAATAGTATAATACATGATAATGTTTTATTATGACATTATTTACTCAACACAAATTCATTCCATAATGTTTTCAAGTTTATTATTTGTAAAGGCATGTGTTTTCATTTATTCATCGTACCTAATGTTTATGTTTTTGTTATCTTCCACTATATTGGTTACTCTTTCTGAGCATTTGAGCTCACCCCTTTCTTATGCTTCCTTTTCCCAGGATATGAATAATTAAGTTATGAGTGACTTGTAATCATATTCTAGGAGTCTTGGATGTTTCTAATGGAATAATTTAGTGTTGTTTTTCTTTTCATGATGTAATATTGAACTTATTTATGTATCTTTTTTCCAAATCTACTAAACTACTTGGTCCTTTGGGATTCATATTCCTTGTTTATATTCCATTGTAATAAAATAAGTAACCGGATCTGAGAAACTCGGGTCAGGTATTTACAAGAAGAGGCTGAAACAGGTATAGGGGTATTTACAATACTGTACTACTTTACTTTTATATATATGCACAATGTATCAGTTTATATTCACAAACTGGATGGTATAAATTCCATTGGTGGTGGCATAATGTGATTTATCTCACATCCTACTTGGGTTGTCTATAGTACCCATGATTATTATATGTATATAGGTGTTGAAAAGGGAAAGCATCTCAATTTGAAAACCTAGTCTTGCTTGCTTGCATTAGGATGGAGCTTGGTAGCAGATAACTATGGTAGTGCTTGAGATTCTTTGATAGGTTTTTTGATTCTTTTTTTCCTTTGTAGTATTTCTTATTTATTCTTTGTATACCTATTTTTTTAATTTGTATATACATGACATACATTATCATCATTTTATAAATGATTCAATTTTAGCTTTGTTTATTATTATCAGTTTCTAGTTGTTATGTGTACTTCTTCTACAATGGGTTACTGCTCTAGTGTTGTAGTGTCTACATTCATTGTTCCATATATTTACCTATGCTTCTTCTTTTTACATGTTATTATATATTAATTATTATATACTCCATTAATTAAGGAACAGTCTCCCCAAAGACACACCCTAGGCCCTCACTAATAGTCATAATCCACTGGCATATATGGAGGCACACTTATGGCCATGTAACCAATCGTCTTAGGTAATCATTGATTGGAACTTGGGTTATGACATCATAAAGTGGTTTTAGAATAGTTCCTTTCTTTCTTTACAATTTTGAGACAATATACAGGATATTAGAAACATGGTGGAACTTGGTTATAAGTCATTCATAGGAGAATCTAACCCACATTTGGGTTAAATACCCAGAATCCTAAAATTAAGAAATTTCATTCTATATTCTGATTATTATAGTTGATATCTTTTAACCATTGGGTGATGCACTTTGATTGTTATTTTTTTATTATTATTATTGATTATTTCATTTTTCACCTTGTCCTGATAAGATAAGAGGAAGAAGAATTCTTATATTCATAGTTATAGGCAACTATAATACACATGACATGAACATTCCATTCCATAAAGGTGCATTTTACTTCATGAATTACTTGTGTTTCCTATGATTTTTGAGTGAGCTATGATTTTTATATTTTTATATGCTGCTAACATATTACCTATAGTTACTTGAGGTTATCTTTTACTGTGGTTGAGTGATTTCCAATTTCAATTAATGAGGTGTATGGACCCTATGAGGTTAGAATGGGTAATTTACTGATTCAAACCATTATATATTTCTTTTTACATTATGATACCTAATGTAGATAGAATTAAATTGAAATTAAATGGGTGTCTATTTAGTTGATTAGGTGTGTGGGCCCTTATTCATTGAGAATGGCGATACATTTTATTCAAACCATGAGATATTTTTATGAAAATGAAAACATAAATGTGAATCTTGGTTTATGAAATGGAATAGTTTCAAGTAAATTAAGAGGAATATATGATTGAACAATAACCAACTAAAACCCCAATAAATAAAAATTAAGTGCTTACCAAAATATGGTCTTTTAAGCTAGTGGTTGGGGGTAGTATATTGGGTAGTGAGACCTTATTCTCATTAATAATTTTCTCTAGTGCTTCTATCATCTCTAAAACATAGATTTGATGTGTGTGATTTGAATTTTTAGATTTCTTCCACCACAACATGCTCATGTCGTATGCCAAGACAGTGGAGAAGACCACACATTAGATATGGTGGGCCCTAATCTGCCAGTCTTACCACCAGAAGTGAAACTTGAGACAATACCTATTATAATTGATTTGGGAACTGAATCTCATCTTGGTGAGGTTTTCTTATGTTAGATCCATTACATTAAGGGTTCTCCATGACCTTCACCTACAGTGGATAATCTAACACATGATTTCTAGAAGTATCTTCCTCTTATATTTTTAGGATATGGAAGTCCACAGGATGAAAAGTCATAGCGAGAATCCACAAAATCTATCCTTGAGAATATAGATACACATTTAGAGAAAATTTTCATGCTTTTTTCTAATATGATGTGTGATTTGGTTAATCATTGGTGGGATGTGATCACCCAGGTTGGTCGTCATCAGGGCATGGTCTGGGTGGATTTTTATACTTCCCTCTATGATAACTTATTTCTTAAGACACTGAGAGCTGACCAAGCCAGAGATTTCATGCATCTAGAGTAGGGTTTTATTTCAGTCATGGATTATTCATGGAATTTTTCTAAGTCACATCACTTTTCACTACTTCTAGTCAGTGATGAGTTATCGCAAGCAAGTTGTTTCAAGGATGGGATCCAGTATTCCATTTGTACTCAGGTGAATATATTTTTCCTACCTAACTTTTCTGAGATTGTTAATAATGATCTTATCCCTGATCCAAACCTAACGAAATGTGGTAGTATCGTCTACAAAGGATCTGTGTAGGTCAATATTTCTTCTAGTAGGAGTAATCATTACCTAGAGGATTATTCATAGATAAGTGCTGGTTATAGTAACCATATTAAAAGCTCTGTTATATGACATCAATGTGGAAAAAAGGGAAATATGAAGCCTTAGTGTGATAGAGACCCTCTTGAGTGTAATTATTGTGGTCATATATGGAGTCTTTAGATATTAATTTAGACCTTTATATATGCTTCCAGTGGAAGAGGGTCCAACCTAGCTCCACATTTAAGGACATGATATTTTAGGCCACATCAAGTGGGTATTTGGAGTACCACTGGAAGAACTGGACAAGGAGGTGGTCATGTCTAGGGTATTCAGACATCTTATTATCAATGGTAGTAGATCAAACCTACTCAGGGTAGTACTGCTATGGCATATGGTTGTGGATCAATCCATTTGCATGCCTTATTTTTAATACTCGAGGATCATAGTGCAGGAACATCGATAGTATGAGTTAATATTTTAGTAGCCTCTACTATTGTGTCTTCTTTATTCGATATAGGTGATTCACACTCCTTAATCTCTTTATATACTATAGAAATTCTCGGGTTATAAATTTGATATTACTGTGGTGTGATGACCCTGGATATGTTGTTGGGTGTATGGTCTAAGGGAATACACCAATATAGGTATTTTCCCTATAATTTATTTAGTTATCCATTCTTATGGGACCTATTTTTTCTTGAGATTAAGGGGTTTTATATCATTATCAAGATGTATTGGTTGGTTCCATATCAATTATTTATAGATTTTTTTCATTGAAGGGTGTCATTTACATCACCAGAGTATAGTAATTATGTCCAAAATAGTGAGTGGAATATCCAGGATGGTAGATATGGAACAATGTATCATGGGATAGGTGGAGTGGACACCCATATTTCTATTATCATTATGTAGGATAAGGTATTACATCCTACTAAATTCCCTCCTATAGTAGATCATTTCAGGGATGTATTTCCCAAAATAATTTCTAGATTACCACCTAAGATAGAGGTAGAGTTTATGATCTGTATTTTTCTAGGAGAAGATCCAATTTCCATTCCTACATACATTATAGAACCTATTGAGCTCCAGGATCTCAAGGGATAGTTGTAGGATTTGGTGTCTGAGGTATTTATCAAACCCAATACATCTTCTGGGGTTTGACCCTTATTTTCAACAAGAAGGGGGATGTGGACCTTCTTTTATGTGTTGATTGCTGGTGGATGAACCAATTTATGGTTAAGAACTAGTATCCACTGCCTAAAATAGATGATCTCGTTTACAAACTCTAAGAAGATAGAGTATTCTCAAATATTGACCTGATATTGGGCTATCATTAGGTGTGAGTCGGACCTTCAGACATACCTTGTTCAATTTTTCATAGAAGTTATGGTCTGTATGAGTATCTCATTATTCCATTCAGTCATATGAACACACCCTCCATTTTCACGGATTGTATGAATAGGGTTTTCCACCCCTCTCTTGATTCTTTCTTCATGGTCTTTCTGGATTAGATATTGGTGTATAATCAGAATCATAGAAACTAGGATAGACATATTAACATCATTATAAATACACTGAGAGGGAATCATATTTATCCCAATCTTTTTGATTTCCACTTCTATATCGACAAATTTCACTTGTTAGGTCATAATATCTTTGAATAAATATTATATTATGACCTAGAGAAGGTGAGAGTTTTGGTTACCTAGAATAATCCCAAGAAAGTGTTTAATATATGAATTTTCTTGGGGCTGGATAGAAACTACAACCATTTCATACAGTACTTCTGATGACATGATTCACTTATTGATTATCTTAAAAAGAAATCAGTTAAGTTATTTTATGTCCAAAGAGTGAGATAAAGACTTTTATTAGATGAAAGGAAGACTATTATTAGCACTTATTTTGATTCTACCTAATCCTAGAATAGGCTATATAGTGTTCTATGATGCATCTGGAATTAGGCTAGCACTAGTGATGATGCAAGAGGATAGATAACTTTTTTATGGTTCTCAGTGGTTGAGGACTCATGAGTGAAAATATCCAAACCAAGACATTGATCACAATAGTTTCCCATGCCTTACATTATTGGAGACACTATCTTTTGGGTGGTAATTTCTTGGTGTATACAGACTACAAGAGCATAAAATATATCTTTTCACAACAATACTTGAATATCAAACATAGAATATGGGTATAATATAATTAGTCTTTTTATTTTTAGCTTTCCTATATGTCTGGGAAGTGAAATTAAGTGGTGGATGCAATGAGTTGGAAAACTTTGGCACATGTCATGCAGGAAAAAGTGATGAATAGAAAATGATGGACCTATTTTATTAGATGAATCAAGAGTTTTATTAGATTCATCATTAGTATTCTATTATAGCCTTGGTAGTTACCTATTACCTCCTTGATAGGGTGAAGAGTAGGTAGATTCTAGATCTTGAGGGGTTGGTTCTCTGAGAGAGCATTTCTGGTGAGGAATCAACTCCAAATTTTTATATGGGCTAAGACGATATCCTACATATACATGGGTGTCTCTGGATTCCTACATATATGATAGAGTAACTAATAAAAGATTCCAAATCTTCTCAATGGGTAGTTTATCTAGGGATCTCCAAGATGTGTTGAGCAATGAAACTCCTGTATTAGTGGCATGGGATGGAGCCTCAAATAGTAAATTTGATCACTAGTTGTTCCACCTGTTAACAGGTAAAGGAAAAACACCAACAGATGGCTAGATTTTACAGCCACTTCCAGTACAAAAAATAAAATGTGAAGATATTTCTATAAATTTTTGGTTGGATTATAGGGGTCTCCTTGAGGTAGCGATGTTGTTTGTGTAGTCATTGATAGACTGGCGAGAGTAGATCACTTCCTTCCTATCTGGGATACTTTCTCATTTGATGATTTGGGAAGACTATATGTCTATGAGATCATATGGATATATGGGTTCCCTTATACTCTCATTCCAAATAGAGATTCTTGTTTTACATAGAGGTTTTGGTAGGGGTTATAGAAGTCTATGGGTACACGAGTGCTTCTAAGAACAAGCTTTCACCCTTTGATGAATGGCCAACCAAAATGGATGATACAGCTGTTACAGGACTTGTTTCAAGAATCTTTCCATGATTTAGGCCATTATTAGAAGAAGAATATCCATATCATCAAGTTTTACAACAATAACAGATTTAAGGAAAGGATTCAGATGGATTATTTTGAGGCCTTGTATGGTAGAAAAATATTTTCACCCCTATGATAGTTAAAGGTAGGTTAGGCATTGTTACTAGGTCCTCATCTCATTTAAGAGAATTTGGAGTATTTTATGTGATCATGAATCATATGTATACTACTCGTTTTGGAAAGAAATATTATGTCGATCGATGTCGATAACTTCTGGAGTTTGAGTTTATGGGTCATGTTTTTTTGTGGGAATTTCCCAAGATTGGGAATAGATGGATACAGAGGCAAGGGAAGGTGTCACCTCATTATGTTGGTCCACTTGAGATTTTGGATAGAATTGGGCCAGTAACGTATCATTTTATACTACCTTATAGGTACCATCACATACATGATGTCTTCCACATTTTATAGCTTCTCTATTATCACGTCTAAACCACTCAAACTTTTGATCCAAAAGAGGTTGAGTTAGATATTTATTCATCCTTAACGGAGTATCATATATGTATCATTGACTAGAGAATGAAGGATATACATATATGGTCTATCCCTTTAGAATGAGTGTTATGCAATCATAATTAGGTACATCATGAGATTGGGAGCAAGAGGTCGATGTACGTTGATAGTGGTCAGAGTTGTTCTCAGATTAATTTTTTCCTCCCTTGGAAGCTCAACTTGGGGATGAATTTATTTAAGTGGGGAAGACTATACGTACTTGGTTTTTATCTTTGGTATAGTTCCTTTAACTTTTAATCCAATTATTTATTATGGAACTAATTTGAATATATAATGAGTTCATAGATCTTACGAGGGTGTATAGGTATTTTAAGAGCTCAAATCTGCAGCCGGTGGGAAACATTCATTGGCCACACAGTTAGTAGAAACCATGTGTTCTATTCTGCATGGTTTCCCTAACTTTGTAAGGCTTGTTAGTGGGTAGTTGTAGGGTGCACATTTTGAGGAAACTGTGTAGATTGGAATGCACTCCCATATATATGGTAAGACCTTTCTTGAAAAGTATTTTTACATGCTTGTTGTATAGTTTCTCAAACTATGCATGTTAATCATGTGGGTACCCTCCTTAGTCATTGATTCATGTATTGTGGACACATGGTTTGGCCAACTATGTGTCCAAACATTGTGCCCCTAAAATTATTGGTCAAAATTACCAAAATTCCCTTTAAATGTTAAATAATATTACCCCTCTCTCATATTTCAATTTCCAATTCTAGGGACCTCCCTCATTTCCCCCACAAGATTCTCTATATCCCCTTTTGATTGTTTTCTATCTCAGTTCTTCATCTAGAGTCTGATCTAATCTTCATTGGTCTTGTTTGATTTCTCCAGTTAAGTTATTCAATCATTTATCTCGGTTCATCATTCTTATTTCAATAAATAATTATATTCTAATGAAATTTCATAGGCCCTATTTTCAGGGAGTTGATATGTTCTTTATATTTATTTCGATCTATGAATAAACAAAGGGTGATACCAGACAAGGAGAGTGTTATAGCCTCAAGGTCAGTGGTCTATGACTCAAACCTTGAGTCTCCAAATTTTATAAACTGCCATCATTGTGATCTTACCAATTTATTTAGGTGATTCTTATTAAATTCATATACCTTACTTATAATCATTGTGATCATGTTCTATATCTAGTTTCATAATTTCTAATCATGTCATTAGAGGTTGAGGCCTCTACGATTACCACCCCAAATAGACTGTTTTTTCAATTATGCTTTTATAACCCATGTGGGTTCACTTATGACATCATTAAAGTGAGTGGCTTCACCCTACTAATGTTACAACCTCTTAAATTATATGATCTATAAATTACTAGTGACTATCTTGTGTAGTATCCATTTGAGCCTTCTAAGGTAAGTGTTTCAATATAATAAATGAGACTGTTGTAAATAGAAATTATAATATATGTATCGCTTGTCCTTATTGAATATAATTGAAAGACTAGGTTTCATTTTCATAGCATACCTTTCCATGATTAGTGGAAGGCATCAGAGTGAACCTAATTAATGATCAAGTAATCAAAGTACTAAATGGTTACATGTCCTTGTACCCTTGTCACTTAGTATGAAAGGAAATGAAATGAAGTTATATAATTACATAAAGTAAAAGATATTACAGGGACTTAATTAATTAATTAATTAAGAATAAGGTGCCTATATCATATAAAACTATTTATTTTAATAATAATGGTCATACTTGATCTAGCCTTGAATTCTCAATGGAATTCCTTGATCACTCATGGGATGTCATTTTGAATAAATGATTCTAGTTACCAAGTGTGATACCCACCTTAGAACTCAGTCCTTGTCTACTCCTGGATGCCTAGAATGGCATAGTAGGATCCCAACATTGTAATTCAAGTATTAGGATGCCTTGGATACACTCCTTGGATTCTGGTTGATGTCTAACGACATGTGGTGTCATGGTTATACCGATTGGGCCCAATAGTTTCTTATCTTATTTTACCTTGGATGTGATCCTTGGACACTGTTAGAATTATATTATGGTGAAATTTTTTATAATATTACACTTGGACTACACTTAGGACCCTTATTAAAAACATACATTCTATTATTGATTTGGTTCGACCCCTGAGGTTAATGATGCCTTGGTTACTACCTTGGATTCTCTTCATTATTTTCATCATAAATGATGTCTTGGTTGTCAGATTGGATCCACTATTATTAATTATTATAGAATTCCTTGGCCATTCCTTGTATCCTCTTACATCAATTACTATAATCTAGAACATAATTCAGTAAATTATTAAATGTTTAGGCACCAGCCGAGGATGAAGCAGGTGTAATGGTATTTAAATTACTGTATTAGTTTACATTTATATACATGCACACTATATTAGTTTATATTCATAGACTGTATGGTATAGACGTTGTTGGTCATGGCCTACTAAGATTTATCACACATCATATCTAGTCTGCCAATGGTACCTAAGAATATTATATGTATGCAGGTGGTGACAAGGGAACAAATCCTAATTTGGACACCTGATCTTGATTTCCTTCATTAGGATAGAGTTTGGTAGCAGTTGACCATGCCAGTGATTGGGATTCTGGGATAGTTTTCTGATTCTTTTTTCTTTTGTATAATATAGTTTCAAACTACCATGTATAGATATTTTCATTATTTCTATATAAATTACATACATTATGTTAATTATGTATATGATTTAGTTTCATTTTGAGTATTATTATCAGTTTTTTGTTGTTATGTCAACTTCTGCTATAGAAGGTTACTAGTCGAGTTATATAGTTTCTCATTTCATTATGAAATTTGTTTACATATTCTTATAATACTTACCTTTTATTAATATATATTGTTCTAAACATTAGTAATGAGGTCATAGTCTCCCCATGGACACACCCTAGGCCCTCACTTCTAGTTGGCAGCCTCTGGCATATACGGAGGTGTGTTGAGGCCATCTGTCCAGCTAGCTTCAGGTAACCTTTGAGAGGAACCCAATTCGATACATCACAAACAATGATCCATTTATTTTAATTTTATGTTCACACATCCATAACCACTTCCAAAAAAATTAGAGTCATATACAGTGTATTATAGGGGGAAATGATCCTAAAAATGGTTATTTTCGACATACACATGGGTTTCCCTTTCTATTTATCCTACTTGATGGAAACCAAGAAGGGATAATGTATGGATAATCTCTAGATCATCACTAGATTCATCCTTATCTCATCACTTGAGGATGATGATTATACTTTTGTTTGTTATCATAAGGAGGTCAAATGCTCAATATATAGTAGGTAACAAGAACATGATAGGAATTACACTAAATAAGAGGCCCATATATTAAAAAAAAGATAAGTACCATGACATGAGGTATATTAGGTAACTAAGAGGAAAATATCTACTCAAGATGTATTAGAAAGAGGTGGGACATCTTATGATATTCACGTATGAAAAAAGTATGTCTCAGGGTATTGATTTTAAACCTCAAAGATGATTCCTACATATCCTATAAGAACATTAATAGAAACTGACATAGTTCAAGTGAAACGGTTAAAGTTCATATATGAATACCAATCAATGAAATTTAAGGATTTATAGTAACGAAATGCACTATTACATTTAGATTTTTGTATTCAGAACTACTTTTTTCTCTATTCTTTTAAATATCACATGTCTAAAACATGATAATGAAATTGTCAACTAAAAATATATAAGAATATATGAGTCATGATAAATGTTAGAAACATGATATAATATAAGATTAAACATATTGTATGACATCCTAAAACATTTGATTCAATGGGGATTTTTCATTAGGATACTCCTAGGTACATGAACAAATAGATACGTTAACTAAAGGAATGTTTTTTGGGATTATACCTAAAATGATGACTAGGTATGATGAATGTATGATTAATTAATGGTGGTACATATATATTTCCATCAATGAGGCAGCCAACAGGATTATCGCATCTCAAGGAATATGAGGCCACAAAGAGAAGTATCTTGACTCAAGGTGTTTTACTAATCAATAAGAAGTATCCAGATTCAACATATTATCTAAGATGAAGGTTGGGACTTTAGGTAATACAACTCAAATATGATCTAACCCCACCTAAAAAGTTCATGGAGTGACTCTCAATTTTTATGGGGGTGGGTGACATAAGGGATGAGGCCTTTCTGGAGGTTTGGGATGGCATCTTATCATGGATCCCAATTAGGGGTTTGGGGGAGGATCCCCCATGGTATGAACTAGCAAGATTTCAGTTTGGTGACCTATGTGGAAATGATATTTCACCTAAATTTAGGGTTCCTATAAGGATAATCCACAAAGGGAATTTACATACTAAGGCTACATGTGATGGGGTATTTTTTATTGTCTTTGTGTGATGGGATTCATGTGAAGTCCTCCATATGATGGATTCTGCATGATGGCCCCTATGTTATGGACTCTTCTTGATGGCCTCTTTATGATGGCCTCTAAATGATTCCCTCCACCTCATGGATTCTATTTAAAGACCACTTTTTGATGGTCACCATGTGATGAAAATCATGTGATGGAATCTTCCTGATGACCTCTAAATGATGGAATTTTCATGACAGCCT
This sequence comes from Viscum album, assembly GCA_963277665.1. Lineage (NCBI taxonomy): Eukaryota > Viridiplantae > Streptophyta > Magnoliopsida > Santalales > Viscaceae > Viscum > Viscum album. Next base: position 1,206,353,869 of record OY728150.1, on the reverse strand, counting down.
TTTTTGTGACCAAATCAATATGATGTACCCTTAAAGGTTCCTCACTGAAGGGGATCAACAAATGGTTATTGAATCACATTTTTTGGGTGTCATATTTTTTTGTTAATGTGTGTTTGTATGTGAAGAAGAATAATAATATATTTGAGAATTTGAGAGGTTCCCAATCATGTTGAAGAATATTTGTGATCCAAAGAAAAGAAATAATATTTATAATTTCCATAAGAGTTATGTATAGATTTGAATCTTGGAATATTGTATAATATTGTGGTTCTCGTGTTAAATAATAATATTTTATAGTGATGCCACAATTTTTTTGGAAAAGAAGTTATGTTATTGTAGTTATTTATCTCATTAATTTGGTTATTTATTTAAGGAAAAATATTTAATTGAATATTGGGGTTACATCCTTGTAATGTATAAATATCACATGAAAGTATACTTGGATGATGTTGGAATCGATTTTTATGATCAGTGAACTGGTCGAAGAACATGTTCTTATTAGTGTTGAAGAATTTGAATTTTTTACATTGAAAAGGGAGTTGATAATGAGAATGGAGGATCCATACTTGTGAAAAAATAATTATGTTTGAGGATGATGACTAGGAACTGAGAATATTACTTGGATAAGGTAATATTTATATTGAGGATTTGAGAATTCTATGTAAAGTTTTAGTCAATTTATGGGACTTATGTTAGAAAAAATTCCAATCCTTTCCAGCTAAAGGATATGGCTCAAATGACTATGAAAATCCACCTCAACCCATGTTAGATAGGTTGGAAAGAGGAAAATTTAGTAAATAAGGTGAATTAAAAATTCATGTGGGCACACAAGTACAGGAAGGTGCGCATGGGCATGTCCATAGATGAAGTAGTGGATGTTATCCTTTAACATGCAGGGTTGAACCAGAAGTTGAAGGAAATTTTATAAAACACATTCATGTTTGTTTTGACCTAAAGGGAGTGTTTCTAGGTATATAAGGAAACATGGTTTATTCGAAAATGGATTATGTGGAATTATTACTAGGCATGATATTATTCATTCATGTATTGAATTATAGATACTATACACATTTGAAAATAATTGTTCCAATTTTCTATTTTCTTAATTGTTCTAACAAGTGTCAATAATGAATCTTCAAATATAATGCATGAAAAAACTTGTAATCGATCATATGCTTCTGTGATCAAACAAAATAGAATCTTAGGACCTAAAATATGAATATATTTTGGGTGATCACGCAACATGATATAGACTCACCATAAGTGTTTCCAGCCAACCTTGAAAGATAAAGAAACCACAAGTTGCAATAAACTGAACATATGTACTGACCTGGACCTACTGTACATTCTATGAAGTCACATGAAATAGTAAGATCAACCAATCACATGTATGGTTAGTTAAAAATACAAGAATGAACCTAATACATAAAGAAATTCCAAGATACCTAGAGAAGATGATTCTATCAACCATCTAAGTACTATGCAGTATCAAAGTTTATATACCTACCACGTGTGAGTGACCATGAAAATAAGGAACTAACCACACGAGAAAATAACCTATTGTGAGTGTTTCTAGGTGATCGTATGATAAAATTTCTCTTGTAGAAAGGAATCCTTCATTCCAAATAGAGTTTTCATGATGTGAATGAGATTTTAAACAAAACTACACCAAAAATATATGAATTAAGACATGTTTTAGATAATTCAAGCATTACAATAGAATTAGTATAAATAACAATCTATTAAAATATTGGTGTAACAAGAACATGTGAGTGTTTTTGTATTATGAAAATATTTTTCCACATTATTTATGGGGTGATACTTATATAAATATATTGGGAATCATTTTGAATTTATGAAAAACAAAGTATCTAGTTGATGACATTATCGAACTAAGTGATGTGATCAACATAATATTTATTCTATAAAAAATTCAGTAGATATATTGAGAAGAATAAAGTCTTGTATAGGTTTCTCCCAATAATAAATATAGTGCATTCATGACACACATGAACTTATTAAAGAATCTATTCCATGTTCAGTTAAATGATGAGGAAAATGATGAAGTTAAAATGAATAAATGATTTGAATAAGGGTAAAGGATGATTAAAATGTGGGATCTAGTTTTATACCAAACTCAATGAATGATACTTCCATGCATGTATCACTTATAGAGAAAACGTAATATAATAAATAATCAAGCATACTCCCATGCATGAGTGAGGTATTAAATTGAAATATGAATTCACAAATATATTGAAAGAAATTAATAGAGGCTTTTTTAATTTAAGGATGTAATAATTTAATATTTCATACATTAATAAAAATTCAAGTTTTGATTATAATTAAAAATATATTTTTAAGGATTTTAATGTTTTAGATTTTTGATACTTAAAGGTGATATAATATTCTGGAAGATAATTATGATATTGAGGGTTAATTAAACTGGAACAATGGTATTTATATCTTGAATAATTATATAAGACTAAGTCTTTAGAAAAAAATGAATAAAGAAATGAGAGAGAAGAAGAAAATATCGTTCTGAGACTTTTAGAGTAATTAATTGAGTAGATAAAAAAAGTTTAAAATAAAAAAGAAGACCCATGAATTTTGTGTAATTGAAAGCCTGATATTTTAATAGTGCTGAATAATGAGAATTATGGGCATTTTAATTATGAGAAAATATATTCCTACATCATAGTGACTATTAATATGGGAAGAAGTAATAGAAGAATAATTGTTTACGACTACATCTATCAAGAATATTCTAAGAGTCAAATAACTAAGAGAACTAATTCTACATGTCCATATTATTTCTTATGCCCAAAACAAGAAGGTAGAAAAAGGAAAAGTGAGCAGAATAATTCTAATGATAATGAATATGATTAATTTATATGTACTCATCCAATAATATAAAGGTATATTGTAAAAGTATGAAGAATTTGAGGCATCCCATTTGATTATTGCACACTAAGGAAAGAGATTCGGTCATCTGTATTAGAAGAATAATGTATCTAATATATTGATCACACAACATAAGGAGGAGAAAAAATCTTATATTATATTAGAACATACATACATATAAGTTTTTGAATTTATTTATACTTGTTTAGTTCTATGATAATGATTTCAAGTCCATACCTTTAGTAATTATTTCCTAGATTATGAGAATGAAGTTGTGCATGTGGGAAAAGAAGAATCTGTCACTAGGTATATAGTCATCCTTTGAGAGGTGAATGAAATTAAAAAAACCTAGTAATATCTTAGGATATTTTTCAATCCTATATTTATATAAATATCAATAAAGGGATAGGTAGATAAAAATAGTAAAATATTAAGGAATCTAGTCATTGAATATGTGAAGAGGTAATAAGGGCAATAATTTAAATTCATATAAAAATTGTACCAAAACTAATTCAGTACCATCTATGTGTTAGCTTAACCCTTCGAAATCTTATCAATTGGTATCATAGCTATAGGTTATACCTCTAATAGATTATCTTTTATTTCAACAAAAATTATGTTCTCCTCTAAAATAAATATTAAATACAATAATGGATGAATTATATCAACTATTGATCAATATTTCATTTCTTCAAGGACCCTATAGAATATAAGGAAGAAATATTTTTAAGATAATAATAAAGAATCTCTCTTCTGTAAATTGTCATTTGAAGATGTTTTTTCATGTTATAATTCTATTGAAAACAACACTTACAAAGAAGGTGGAGATCTTGTAGTTCAATCTACTACCAAGGATATGGAAAACCTTTTTAACATAGATATTTATGCAAAGGTATTAGCTATTAATTTATAAGATTTTACAATATAAGAACCAGGTACTTATGGGAGGGATCACATTATTGGTGTCTCATAAGATTAATCAATCTCTACATAAACATAAATCCTATATAATTTCCAAAAAAATATAATTACTTTTGTTTTTAGATATTTAGAATTCTATAGAAGTAGGTTTCAAATTATAAATAATAATCTAAACTAATATTAAAGTAACTAAAACATGAGTGGATTATGAGTATATATCTCACCAAAAAATGTAATACAAAAAGGGTAAGATTTTAGAATCATGAATAAGAATAAAAAAATTCAGAAAGCTCTAGAAGAAAGAGTAAATGTCTCTATAAATCTATATAAATAGGTTGAATCCAGTGAAGTAATGAAAATTTAAATGGATGAAATATGATAAAATTTTGAATATTATTGGCTCAATGAAATTTATGAAAAGTACATTCACAAATAAGATTTTTAAATTTTGTTTGAATAAAATCAAAAGGTTATCATTGGTGTCAATAATTATCAACTTTGTATCAAGTAAGAAAATATCAAGGATATTGACACATTTTTACAAGATTAAAATAAAATTCATGATAAAGTTGATAAGATCATGAAATAATGGGAAGGTATATTAAAATCAGTAGAGGATGAGAAAATCATCATAAATATAAAATGTCTTGAGCATGAATTCAAACTAGAAAATCTTGATAATGTTCAATATGAGTCTTCACAACAAGCTAGGAAGATACATGTAGTCACAAAAAATTGTAAGGATGATTCTCATCCCAAAATTCATCTATCATGGGGAAAGAACATGTTGATTTTACCTAATAATAAATCTCAAGGAGTCTCAAAGACTATAGTTCTATTGACATCAATAAATTATATTTCTTTTAATTCTTTGTTGTTGTAAATTGCATTCTTAGGCTCAAACATGTACATTTTTAGATAATGAAAAAAATTTAACTACCTAACACTATATATGTGGTGGATGAAATAAGTTTTATTAGAAACTATTTCTCTATATATTCCCAATAAATAAATTAAAAGAAACAAAAATAGAGTGAACATAAATCAATATAGATTGGTTCTTAAAATAAATGAATAAGGTTTTTTGAGCTATTTTTGGTGTTTTTATAACTTTGGGAATAATTTTTATGATTATTGGTTTAAAATTTAAACATATAGAGATAAAATTAGGAATACATCAAGGGGTATAAAATTAATGATGATCATGTATAGACCATAAGAGGAATGAATTAAGTTTCCTATTATAATAAAATTTAAAATATTAAAGAACTTTTTGGTATTTGAAATGGAATTTGTCATAATGAATATGCATGAAAGTATAAATCATTCAAAAATGAAACTAAAACGATAATAATAGAAGACCAAAAAAGTATAAGAATGAATAAAATCCATCCATGGGAAATATTCCTAAGAAAAATAATAGATAACATTTCAAATAATTTAGCAAAGAAGGTAGATAATTCATACTTAGGAGATAAGAAAAAGACATAATCAAACATTCTTGATAAGATAAATAAGTGTGACACACCAAAATATAAAATATACTAATTCTATAGAGTAATAGGGAATACCATTAAATTTTAAAAAAAATCCATTAATATATGTAGAAGAAATTTGAAATAAAAAGTAAGAAAACTCTAAGAAAAAAAATAATAGGACTTTCTCGATGAAGGGTATTTTATAAGATCCATGTGGAACATCTAAACATGTTATTCATATCCCAAATGATTTAATTTTTATTTGTAAAACTAACCTATAAATATAAAAAATAAATAATAAAATAAAAAATAAAGAAATATCCAAATAGAAAGAATAGATTCTATATGAAGGAGAAGATAAATGTCATGTGGAGTCATCTACACATAAATTCTGAAGAATTTATAAGGAGAAATGTGGTAGTTGAAACATAGGTATACATAAATCAAATAATTGTATAACAATCACACCATCACAAGAATAAACTTTTAAGAATTTGGAAATTTCACCAGGTAATCATTGTGTCTTTATGGGTTACAAGATGATAAATTTACCACATAAAAATAGATCAAATATGGAATGAATATCATGGTTAAGAAGAGTTTCTCATTCTCAGTACTCTCATTTAAAAGAAAAACATGTTCCACAATATTCCCTTATTAGTTGTTCTGTATATGTATTCCAACAAGGCATGTAATTAAAGGGGAAGTTGGTTCTCAAAAGTAGAATTAAAGAAGAGGAGTAAGCTAGAATAATTATTCCATATTTGAAGTTAAAATCAAGATATGATTCAACAATTTACATTCTTGGGAACATATTATGTTATGATATACCTTGAAAAAGTGGATGAATAATAAATCCATTAAGGGGAGTTTCTTGAGAAGCTTCCAGAGTTGATAATCCACATATTCCTAAATTCTGGAAATAGATTATGAGTCGACCATTGAAAAGAAATTAATTCTCATTCACTCATCCTTGGTAAAAAAAATACCTTTACATTAATGGGTATAAATCCATTTAATCAATGACAAGAAAATTTAGTAATATCTCAAGGTTGATTTCTGAATCCTTCCATTTATACTTGAATTTTTTTAATCAGTGTGTTTTGATGAGTAAACAGTTTTTTATTGAGAAAAGAACAATGTTATCAAGTGAAATAGTTTAAATTTTTATAGAAGATATATGAATATCCCCAAAAATATTCATGGTAATAAACATGATTTGGAGTCATTTTATATAGATCAAAGTAGAACCTTATTATTAAAATAAAACCCCCTTGTTTTTTACATTGATCATATCTCATGTAGAATTAGTGTTAAATGATTGATGAAACTTAACATAAGAGTAAATCGATACCATACATACCCATGAATTATTATTATTTTTTATAAATAATATGGATAGAAGAAAATATAAATGTAAATGGATAAAGAATATAAAATAGAAATATTATATGCATTGGGGAAGAAAATATTGACATGATATTTTTTGGTTGGTATTGACAACAAATACAAAATAGAAGATTTTGAAATATCACTATGTGTTTTGTTCAATATTTTTTCAATGTGTGTTAATAAGTGAATAAGAATAAAAGAGTTGAATATTTAAGGATTTAACAAGTATGTTGAGGAAGGTTTATAATCCCAAGTATTTTAATAAGATTTATAGTTTTCACCAGAGTTAAAGTACATCCTTTAAGCATGGAATATTGTTTAACACCATGGTGCATCTAAAAATAAAAAATATTTGATAGTGTTTCCACTATTTATGTGGAAAATAAGATGTATTATTTGAGATATTTCTTTGATTAATTTGTATATCTATCTAATAAAATTTTTGTGGTATGATTAGTGGTTTATCCTTTTGAATTATTACTATCACATGAAAATATATTTATACAATGTTGGAATCAATTATAATTATGGTTGAACTTGTCTTAATTATCAGTGAACATGTTTCAGTACATGTAAAAGAATACACATTTTTTTCTATATTAAGAAGGGAGTGGTTAGTGAAAATGAATGATACATACTTGTTAAAAAATAAATAATTTATAGTATGATGATTTGGAATTAATAATATTACTTGGATGGTGTAATATTTGTATTGATGATTTGAGAAGGCTATGGAAATTTTAAGTCAATTTAAAGGATTTGTTTTAAAAATGGTCAATCAGATCTAGCTAAGGGTGATGGATAAATTTCCTATGTAGGATTCACCTCAACCAAATCCATTCAAGTTGGCATGAAGATAATTGAGGTGATTTGGCACATAGAGGCTGTATGTGTGTTCTTGGATACATGTATTCATGCATGGGTAGGCGTATAGAGGAAATAATGGATATTATCCTCTCACATGTAAGGTGACATGATAGGATGCATTGAAACATCTAACACCCATTTTTCCTTATTTTCTCTTTAAGGGAGCATGTTTTGGTATATAATGAAGCACGAGTTCGAGGAAAAGGTTTATGTGGGGTCAACTCTATGTATGATACTTTTCATCAATACTTTAAGTAATAGATATAAGGCATAGTCGAATAAAATTTCAATTTTTTCCATCTTCTTCCATAATAAAAAAAGTTTCTACATTTCATCTTTGGATTAACCATGTGACAAACTTGGAACTGACCACATGATTTTTCATCGACTATAAGAAAATTTTCAGGCCTATTTCATGAGTGTCACCTGAGTGAAAACAGGGTATGGGATGGACTAATCTCAAGTGTTTATAACTGACCATGTGAGGTAAAGATACCATAATTTTTGATGAAGTGATTGTATATACTAACCTAGACCTACCATGTGTTAAAAGCTATGGAGAAAGGATGGTTCAACTGCATGTATGAATGGTTATTTTATCGGCTATAAGATATAAACCGACTACATGAAAACATTTAGTGCGACCATGAGTAGGTGAACTAATCAATCATATGAGTAGAAAATAGCATCATAGTAGATATACCTACCATGTGTGAGTGACCATGTGAAGAAGAAACTCACCACATAAGAAAATAATATAATATGATGAATGTTTAGAAGTGGAGAATACAACTTCACATGAAACCATGATTGTGTAATATGAATGATATATTTTATATGAAGAAGTCATTAAATTTATTATGTAGAAAATTTGATTATTAAAATATAAATATATTACATAATAGATTAGTGAAAATTTTCTATAGCACATACATTTGAGTCGTTCTGTATAATAAACAAATTATGCCACGTAAGCCATAGGGTGATACTGATATAAACATGAAAAAAAATGATTTAATATAGATTAAAATCAAAGAATCCATTTTATTACACAACCAAGCTAGGATCAATAATCAAGACAAGCTTTATTCTATAACATTTTGTAGTTGACATGTTGGTAAAAAAAGGATCATCGAATATAGGTTTCACAAAATAATAAATATGGTTCATGGATGAAATGAATGAAATTATTGTTTAATTTATTCCATGTTCAATTAAATGGAAAGGAAAATGGTGAAGTACTTATGAATGTATGATTTTTATAAAGGAAAGGGATGTTTTCAAATGCGGTTTATAAGTATATGTAAAACTCAATGAAAGATACTATCATATAGGGATCACCTCTAGATAAATTGAAATAGTTATAAATCATGAATAACCCAATTGATATATGAGGTATTAAAAATGGTATATGAATTCATGTGGATATATTGAAATAATTTAATGAATAGAATTTTGTGGATATTAGGTTACGATAATTTGATATTGCATAAAAGAATCAAAAGAAAAGTATCTAAGAAAAGTAAAATGATATTTGTAAGGATTTTCATGCAATGGATTTTTTGTATATTAAAGGTGAGGGAAGATTCCATGGACAATTATGAGATTAAGGGTGAAACTATTGCAAAAAGGGGGTTTTCACGTCTGTTTTTCAGTTTCCAACATCATTTACAATGTGTAGTTATTGAAATCAAAGTTGAAAATAATTTTTAAACGTAGATTTATAATAAAATATGTTATAAATACATTTTGGAATATTTTTTCCTATAATTTATGAAAAACCTAAACAGTAATGTATTTTAAACATCAATTTTCCTAAAAAACCAGTATCAAAAATACATTAACACATTGATTTTTCATAACCAACTTGAAAAATTCTATCATAAATGGTTTTTAACATAGTTCATATAATAATTTACAGGAAAAAACTTTATCATATGTTTTTTCAAATTATCTATATATAAACTGATGTGAAAACCTTTTATCAAATTGATTTTTTAGAAAAAACGACGTGATAAATCTGGTTTTAAAATTTTTCAAATATTTTATTTGATTACCTATGTGAAAAATAATAATTTTTATAACAATATTCAATTAATTAATCCTTTCCATTAGTACATTATCATAAAACTAAATTATAATTAGAAAAACATTATAGTAGAAGTAAAAACATTTATTATTTTAACTATAAACATTACAATGTATATTAAAAAATAAACTCAATTAAAACCTTGAAATAATTCACCCATTAACTTTCTAAGTTTTTATGTATTTTCCAGTATAAGGCAAAGCTTCATAAAAATATAAAATTAAAAATTAATCATTTAATATGTATTTCGAATAAAATTATTGAAAAACTAAAGGAAATATTTATAACAAAATCAAAAAAAAATTGGATCTTTTTAATTGTCCGAGTTGAAATTATTGTAATCCTAAATATCAAAATAGATTGCACAGATTACCTTACTCCTAAATTTTGATAATACTTCTATTTAAAAATAATTTTTTAATTCAAAATAAATGTTTATGTACTTATATAAAAAATATAGTATTTGTAAATGAAAAATCACCTTAGTTTTTATATATTTTATCTTTATGCACTTCTTTCTTGTTATCTCAAAAAATCAATCCCATTACCTATTTGAAAATAATAGTTATGAAATAAATTTATATGTAATTATAAAATTTACAAGTATTCAAATATTCATACTTAAGTTTTCAATACTATATTAGAATTTTGTCTCACTTTACCATGGATTGATCATAGATAATAAAGTTTATTATCTCTTGGAAATAAACACCCAACATCCTATGGACACTAATATACTAAAAATATAATGTGAGTGGTTATTTTTATTAAAAGATATATAACACTTTATGAGATATATGTTTCATACTCTTGATGATATATAAGCATCCAACACTAAATAATTCAATTATTTGAAAGTATTTTAGTAATATAAACTTTTATTTCTGCATCAGTCATTATCCTTAATAAATGTGAAATAGATTTTGGGACCATAAATCCATATACTACTATTGTATCAAGGCACAAAAAAATTGTATAAATATACCCAGTAAAAAACAAAAATAATTATAAATTTTCAATAAATTAAAATAGATGAAATTTTAATTTTCATTAAATTACATGGAAAGGACTTTCATTGTGTTGATTCCTAACTCATCTCCAGCAACAAGCTCCATTATTTCTTTTTTAAAAAGTTTCGCATTTATTTCTCACCCATAAAATTCATCTTCCATTAGAATTTTGGAAACATGCAACAATAAATTTGAATATGTTTATAATCTATCTAGACTGGAAGAAGATATCTTTGAAGTCATAATATATTGTACTTTTCATTATCTATATAGTATGTATTTACATTAAAATTATTCCTATAAAAAATAGATAAATATATAAAATTTAAAATGTTAAAAAAATTAACAACAATATTAAATTAAGAATATAATATACAGATACCTCAATGGTATTTTTTGAAGTATAGATAGATAAAAAATGGTTGATAATTTTTTGAAATATACTGACCTCATTTGTAAGAAATTGTATTTTTTTCTTATCTACCTATAATATCATATAAATTGACACTAAGATTGTATATATCTATTTGTTGATGATGAATTGTATCAAGAATATAATATATCATCCTAGATGCAATAATATTATGCTAGTTATCATCAATATATTACTCACAATAAATATGAAGTTGTGGATGAGGAGGTGTAGGAGTTGTATAAGTAGAAGGAGGCAGAGAAGTGAGATCTATAGTTAGAGGTGGAGGATTAGAATTAGTAGCCAGAAAATGGATTTTCTAGTTTGAAAACATATAATATACCGAACCTATGATTCTATACTTTATAACCTCATGAATATCCTAAACTTTATCTTCTAAAACATCGATTTTTATTTTATAAACATCCTCCATTAAAAAAGATTTATAATGAGGAAACACTTTTTTTACCAATACACATGTTGGGTATCTTTGTACATGACCGAGTTTGAGATTTCCCTATGCATTAGAAAAAAATTCCTTCCTACCCTTAGCTATGAAGGTCCTCTATGTGATCTTCTCCTAAAAGGAATCCTGTATATAATATATGAAATCTTTAGTAGTGAATCACAATATATAAAAAAAAAATTATTGACCTTAAATAAATAAAGTAATATTATTACATGCCTCTCAGCTACAACCCTATACTCTTCCATAAGATATTATGCATTTTTCTCATTTGTTCCCTCTTCGATTTGTTATGTCTGTCTGGGGGAGGGGGTCAATCTCCCCAGAGCATGAAGACTCAGTTCTCATTTTCTTGAAAAAATTAATTTATAATTCTTTATTCCAATAATCTATAACCTCTAGGAGATAATGTATGAGGGTATACCTTTCTAAATTGGATCCTCTAATGAGATCACCTCATTTTTTGTAAATTAAGAATAAAGAAATCATTAATATGATCTTTAATATAAAAAAATTTTAAAACAAAACATTTCACTTTCAAAAAATGATTCTTTTTAACTTTTAAAAAATTGATTCCATGTATATACATATAGAAATGGATATATATCACATGTATTTTGATGATGTCTATGCCAAAAATGAAATCTGATGTGATCATTGATTTAAAATCCATCCATATCCTACCGGTCAATGCTAAACATTACCTCTTAACTCTTCCAGTACCAGGTATATCATATAACATTTTATAAGAAGGTGGAAACCTATATTAGTGTAAAAATTTCGTGATAAAGTAAAATAATAACAAATGAGATTACCGAAATTGGGTCCCATAATTAAGATATTTTTATTTTGTCAATACTTCTCCAATCAGAAATAAAAATACTAAATTTTCCTTTATCCTAAACAAAAATAAATGTTTTGAATCATTTTGAATTTATACTCATAGTAATATTATTATCATCAAATTAAAATGGTATCTTCTGGTCCCAGTTATAGTAAACTGATGATTTTTTTCAATGTATGCTGCCACATTTATCAACCTTCTAATTCTTTTCCCCTATAGAAATAGATGACTTGTAGGAAAAAATATGATAAGTCTCATCAACATAAGTATGTGTATGGTTCACCCTAGAAGTATGTGTATTCTTCTCCATAGAAGTTTGTGGTGGATTATATGTTTGATATTCTATTTTCCAAAAAATTAAAAAAAACAAAAAATTTGTACCCAAATATACAAATCCAACTGTTACATAGAAAAGTAAATAGAAAATTAAAAATGATCAAATAAATTAAACTAAACTAAACACATTTTTATTCATATTTTTATAGTTCAATAAAATTCTTAAAATATTAATAAGATATGAAATGATATAAATGAATGAAAAAATCAAAGAAAGTGTGTGAATAATAAAAAAATTACTACATAAAAATTCAAATCCCACTACTGTTTATGAATGTAAATGAAAAATAAAAAATGATCCAAAAAAGTAAACTAAACTAAATGCATTTTTAATCATGTTTGTTAAAGTATTTAACTCAAATTCTAACAAAATTAATTAGAGATGGGATGACATAAATTTATGAAAATAAATCCAAAAATAGTGTATGAGTATTCAAAATGATCCAATATATTACACCATTTATTACAATATAAAAATATACTCTAAATATACTCTTTTAAAAATTTTGTTAATTTTAATTTAATATATTAGATTAAAATTAATGGTTTATAAAAAATAAAAAAATAGATAAGTTAAGTAATGATAAACAAGTAAAACTAAATGAAAATATACTATAATCATCAAATAAAATTACTTATTAGTAATAATATGTGCTTTCATGAAGAAAATAAAACTAATATATCTAACATTTTATGAATTTTAAAAAGAAAAAAATAATTACATATATGTTACGTGTAATATTATGAAGTTACTAATGGTTTATATTCCCAAATTCATTCTTCATGATCATTTTGTAGGTCTCAAACCATTTCTAAGACAAGCTCATCAATATTATCTATTAATTTTTCTATAGATTTAGGGATCTCACATAAATCAGTATCTTTGTCATGTTTTTCATCACCATCATACTATTTTTTCTCATAAAATGATAGACCATTGTATATCTAATTGATCAATAACATAAAATTTTTATCATATGTTTCCATGATAAAAGGATCATCTATGTATTTCAATCTATTCAGATTAAAATAGTGTCATTATCAATTCATCATGTTTGAAACTATTGTTATCGATGACCTATTTTTTGTTAGACATTGAAACTTGAAATTTAATTTAATCAATGTCCCATAATTGTTCAATGAATCTCTAAGAAGAACTGGATTTAGATATTGATTTTTTTGCCTTTAAAATGTGAAAATTTAATTTTTTTCTATAAACACCAATACACTATTGATCTAAACTATAATTCCTTTGTTCTATTATTTCATATGAAATTTATCACCATTAATTCAATGCCTAGACCATGTTATCAAATTTAAACTTCGGCTTCCCACTAACCATCTAAATGTTTATGATGCATATGATCTACCAAATATGGTCTCTTTAAACAATGGAAAAATTGTTATGTCCATTCAAAATACACATATCTTTCTTCTTTGGATAAACTTTCTTCAACACATTAATATAAAATATTATATATGGTTCTGCATCATATATATTATTCAAGCTATATAAATATAACATTTTTATCTATTCAGCTAATAATGATTTTACTTTCAAGCATCAGATACCCTTTCCCCTGTAATTAACCTCTTTATAGAGAGATATAGGAAAAAGATGTGATCCATTATAGATAGGTAACATATAAAAAACTATGTAACCTCATCAAAAATATACTTCTCAACAATGGAGGCCTCACATCTATATGGATTCTTAATTCACCCCTTCAATAAAATCATTTACCTTCCAAAAGTATACATCCAACATAGATATAATGGTCCAAAAATATTTATTTCTCATGCCAAATGAACCATTAAATGCACCATGTTATCAAAAAAAGATAGAAGAAAACACAATTCTATTAGAAAATGTATATAAACCTATTTATTCTCAAAATTGTTAAATTTGTTCAGATCATTCACCTTATTGAAAGTTAAATTGAAAAAATAATACAACTTCATAATAGCCATTCTGACATGGATGGGAAATATTCCATGCAATGAAACTGGTAGGAGTTCTTGCATCATGACCTAATAATAATGAGATTTCATACCTATCAACTTCAAATATTTTATTGACATGAATTTTTTTACATTTTAAGAATATCCATATAGAAATTTGATACCATTGAGACACTGAAAATATCTAATTTTATACCTCTTGGATAATGTATGAAAATTCATAGGCAGGTATTCTATTCTTCTATCATGAGTGGAAGCTAACTCCAAGAACATTAACATTTAGAGTAAATTTAATACTTAATTAAACCCATCATTAGTATTTCCTTTAATATCTAACAATGATCCAATAAATATATCACATATATTATTCTCCACTTGCATGAACTCAATGTTATATTTGACCTCGTGATATCTCCAATATGGTAGCTCAAAAAATATTGACTGTTTATTTCAAATATTTCTATCATTACATGATTCTATGTCTTTATAAATGTTACAAAAATGTTTTTCTCCCTCTAAAAATTCTGATTGGTGGATAATGGTTTTATAGAAATATAAAATTCAGAGAGTTATTGAATGAATTTTTAATCTTTGATTATATTTATCAATAAAAAATATCCAATTACCCATGTATACTATTTTTATTTTATGTTTTTGTTGCTAATATGAATTCTATTCACAAATTGAACAATATTTATTCCCCTTAACACTGTATCCAAAAAAATTTCCATATATTTGTAAGCCATTTATATGAACATAATCATTACATACTGTTTAGAATTATCTATTTTATAATAATAATACACCCTAATAACTTCCTCTTATAAGATTTTTAAATCATTAATTAATGTTGACAGGAAAATTGATATATCATTTCTAGGATTTTTGGGTCTAGAGATCATTAAACTCAACATGACAAATTTTTTCTTCATAGAAAATTCATAAGATATGTTATAAATTAACAATAAAATATTATATGAACTATGTGTTATACTAAGTCTTCTAAATGGATTCATTACATCTATTAATAGTCCATGTCTGAGATTTCTAACTTTATTTCAACATGTATGAAACTGACGATCAATTTTCTTACACTATGAGAAATAATAAAGATGATGAAATTTTCTATCACATATTCCCTCATATTTATGACATGTTAACTTTTTTTCATCATTTAAATTTAAAAATAAACATTTTAAATGAAGAATTATAAGAAAATTCCACCATTACTTAACTGGAGTCTCTATAACTTCTAAACCAGTATGTAATTTTTCTTTCAACTTATTTGAAGTCATCCCAAATTTAGGATTCTCTGACATACATTTGCATTCCTTCCAATATAGGAAATTATTATTCGGGTAGACATGTATTTTCTTGAACAATAAATCATTAGGTATACTATTTTCTTCTCTTTGTAATGTGAATCTATAAGATCCTTTTCTTTGGGATGTATGTGTTTAAATAGATGTATGAACTATGTAAAACTCTTGTCACTCAATCCATTTTTATCCTTCAATTTAATTAATCTTAACATCATTGATAAAACTATACATTTTTTACAACTCAGATATAAAGATTTTTTAGAATCACTATATAGACACTCAATTATTAGTTCATTCTTAATTAGCTCTACTTAAATATAAAAAATCATTTCTTCAATTCGATCGAACTTATCATTATGAAAATCATCATCATTAATAGATCTGTATTTTTTTCCAGTTCCACCATGAAAAATCCAAGGACTATAAATTTTATTAAAACCATGAAAAATTTAATGATCTTTGATCTATATTCTTTTTAACATATTCTTATTTAAACATTTTTGGAATGTAAAAAAATCATGTTGTTATTCAGAATATTCCTTTTTGAAAATTATAAATAAGCATCAACACCTTTTGTATATTAGTCACTTGTTTGAAGTGAAATAATATAAATTTGAATTATTATTATTTATAACATATATCAAAATTTTAAAATAATTTATTTTATTTTAAAATCTAATTTCAAATTTACTCTTATAGATTACAATATAAAAGTACAATAAAATATTTCATAAAAAAATACAATATAATTGATAAACAAAAATATAACTTTAAAAATATTAACTTATCATTTAAAAAACACATAACTTTAATAAAAAATTCCCAAAAATTAATTAAATTGTAATGATTTAATTAAATTATCATTCTTTAATAGAAAATAAATCCTTAATTTAAAAACAATCATTCATCAAATTAAAAATATCTATGTTGTGTGAATAATCAAAACTAAAAAAATAAATGGTGAAGATATAGATAATTCAATGGAAAATTAGAATAAAAAATTAAAATTAAAATACCTTGGATGTAGAGAAAAAATAATAATAAAAAACTCGTAAATTGAAATTAGAACTAGGATGATTGAGAAGGTGACCCCAAGAATATGTGACAGTTGAAAATGGGTGATGGTGGACGGTGATGGTGGATTTTAATTAAAATATAAAGTGAAATAAATGGAAAATTGGAACCAAAAATACAAATGAAAATAAATTGAATGCATGGAAAATTGAAATAATAAACAAAAACCATAAATTGATATAAAAACTAGGATAATTGAGAATTCAACACTAACGTGAAGAAGTCTCAAGATGTGGTTGATGAAGAGTGACAATGGTGTATTCCAACTCACAAACAAAATGATATCCAAGGAAATTTAGAACTTAAAAAATATAATACCATGAATTCAAAGAAAATAGAATCAATAAAAATGAACCACAAATTCACATCAGAATCGGGGTGAGTGACTCCAAAGATAGAAAATACATGTAGGGGCCGACAACAGGTGACGATAGATGGTGGTTGTGGAAACAAAATGAAATATATTCAAAGTAAAATATTAACTAATAAAGATATTTGGGGTTAGGGATCGAAGAATTAAGGGATTCAAGGAAACATAATAAAGATGGAAGGGTTTGGGTTCACCACGTGAGAGAACGCTGAGGGTTGTCACCTGAAGAAATGAATAAAAAATGACTAATCTCAAATAAAAATTATAATTATAATTATTTTCCAAATTTTTTATTTAATAAAATATATGAAAAATATTGTTTTCACATATTTTATAAAATTATCAATGAGAAAAACAATTTTTTTCACATTGGTTATGCAATAACCAATGAGAAATATATTTTTATTTTATTTTCTATGTTAGTTATACAATAACCGACATGAAAAAAATGATTTTCCATGTTTTTTATTGAATAACTAATGTGTGAAATAATATATTTTTATTTACCACATCAATTATAATATAACCAACATGGTAAATCAATATTTCACTTTGGTTATGGATAATCGATATGAAAAAATGTGTCGGGATAAATAAATTTTATACCCCATGAATTAAACTAAATCTATAATATTTATATTTTGAAGAATTACATGATATCAAGTCTTTAGGAAAAATCCAAGGATGAGATAAATGAGAAATAATAGTCATATAACATGATGATTATTTGGTATTAATTAATCGAGGAGGTCTACTGGGTTTTAAATGCAAAGAATAACCAAGATTTTGTGAAATTGATAGCCTTATATTTTATGAGGATTTAATATAGAGAATTATGGGAATTTGAATTAATATAAAATATATTTCCACATTAGAGTGAATATAAATATGAGAATAAGGAATAGAATGTAATTTTTTTTATACTGTAACTATCAATAATATTATGAAAGTAAAAGAACTCTGAGAACTAGTGATATATGTAAAAATTATTTCTTGTTCACTGAATAAGAAGAAGAAGAGACGAAGATAAAGAGTGGATCATAATATTATTTGTAAGAACGTGGATCTTCTTTTCTAGGTATGTCTTTCTTTTTTGGTTTTTTATGGAAAAAGAGGAATTTCTAGAAATTTCCATAAGTATATGTCGTGTACTTTATGAGTACACATTGTGTACTCAATTACCGCTAGTAGCTGTGTGCTGGCCGTGTAGCTGCTATACACACGACCATGTGGGGGTGACCTGGAGTCCGCATAAAGAGGAGTATGAAAACGGCAAGTACACACTGTGTACTTCCAAAGTCCATGCCGTGTAATTTCTTTTTTTCATTAAATTCACGGGGGTTTCATCTAATTGGCATAATTACCTTCTTCTCGAACTAGTTCATCTGAGAGAAACCGTACGGTCACGATTCTTCCCCGAGCCCCCGAGTGAGCATCCAATCTCCAATTCAACTATCGTCGATTGCATTGGGATTGCCTCGGTAATCTCTTCCTTCTTCAAGATCTTTTATTCCTGATTCTTCTTCTTTCTCAAGTTATCTTCAGTTGAACGTTTTAGGAGTTTTGTAGATCTACGGTGTTCTTGGGCGAGGTAGGAGGTTTGTGCCTTTCTGTTGAAAGTCTTTGAGTTATATGTGTAAAATCACCAATACCCATGAATGGGGTATTGTGTTTTTAATATTTTAGCCTTTTTATTTTCATACTAGGTTTGTATGCTTGAGTAGAGGTTAATTGAATGAGAATAGTGTTAATTGTTATGCTTTGCAAGTGTTTGGATGTGTATGATTGCTAGTTTTGACTATTGGGTCTAGTTTCCAGTTAGGTTGTTGTTTACTTACCATGCCTAGTATAATAGGATGGGGTGTTTGTATCCTTAAATTTTATTATGCTTTATACTAATAGACAAGTAGTTCTTGAGGTTTACTTTGGCCGATATGAGTTGTTATACTTGCTTGACTTACACAGGGCCGTGAGAACCTGGTGTATAGACCATAAAAAATAATGGACGTAAGGGCTTCTCTAGAGTGTATTTTCTACTTACGATGTGAGACCATTGGGGGAATTGACGTAAGTGCTTCCTCAGAGTTTCTGTAGTTCCTCGATGTGGGCGACAAGGGTAATGCGATGTAAGTTCTTCCCCAGAGTGCCTTTAGTTACCGATATGAGACTATAGGAGGAATTGACCATGAGTGCTTCCTCATAGGGTCTAGGATTAAGCTGAAATAGAGGGGATAGACCGAGTGTACTACCCAGAGGGTTGCTTGTGATTCTAGGTAGGACCAGAGGAGATAGGATGTAAGTACTTCCTAGAGGGTTACCTTTTGTGTCTACCTGCTTTCTTGTGTCACTAGGTAAGACCAGAGGGGATAGGTTGTGAGTACTTTTCAGAGGGTTACCTATTTGTAATTACCTTCTTTGATTAACTATTGCTTGATATATGAAATTAAATGCATTGAAACTGTGGATTGTTTACTATTGTGTACTTCCTTGTTTACTGGTTTATTTTACTAATTACTTCCATATATTCAATGACTATTAAGAACAAATATTATGGTGGTTGTCTACTAGGATTTAGTCTCGCACCCTGTTTGGGCCATGCTTTAGGCCTAAATATATTATATTTCTACAGGTATAGATAAGGGCAAGCTCCCTTCTACTTCAGGTACTTGATTGCTGTGGAGCTGGAGAGCATGGGACCAAGCTGAGGCTTGTGATGCTTAGGACCTATTATCTATATTCTTTTGTACTTTGGATTAGTACAATATTTATTCCGGAATTGTTATTTTTTCGCTACTTTCCTAGAAATATTTATAATGCATCATTTATATATATGTGTATGTGCTCCAGTTTATAATATTTCAGTCTTCCACTGTTAACTTTTTTATCGAATATTACTGCTTCCGCTATTGTTATTATTCTCCTCCATTGTGTTACTCTTCCAATGAGGGCATAATTTCCCCACTATCACTCCTAGGGACCTCGCTGCTAGTCGGAAACCTCGGGCATTCAGGGATATGCGCTTGAGGCCATGTGACCAACCGGGTATGGGGCACCCTTGGGAGGCTTCCGGAACCGGGATGTTACAAGTGGTATCAGAGAGTTCTTCTCTTAATGACTTATTGTTTGAATACTATAGCAAAGCATAGGAAGGAATAAGTACATGGTAATAAGCTGTGCCTGAAAGTAGCTAACCCATGTACAGGGAAAAGACAATCTACATCGTTTATTGCAATTTTTTCTGGTTTTGCAATTTTATAGTTGAATTGATTTTCACTATTGGGTGACTCACATGTATTGTGCTATTATCATTGATGTTATTGAGGTTCTATTTCTATTGCAACCTGATGAGATAAGTGTATTCCCTCTCATTCATCATATAGTCACTTGCTAGAAATCACATGTCATGCATTCTTTCCATGACATTTAGGGTGCATTAGAGATTTCATGTTGTTATTATAGATGTTGTGTGGAATATGCTTATTGTTGTGATAGTTTCCTTGATAAAATACATGTTGTTTAATAGAGTATTTTTTGTGTAAGGTTTTTTTTGAATGAATGCAAAACTTTGGTTCTTGAGGTGTTATCGGCCCTCATGGACAAGAATTTGGTGGATCATTAACTTGTTTACCTTTTTTATAACATGTATGAGATGACAAACTTTGATTCGCGGGGAGTATGAGACCTCATGGATCTAAATTTGGCACCTTAATGTTGTTTTAGTATTTATCTGGGTTTCGGAGTAGTTTCTGAGGCTTGCTGCCCGGAAAAACTCTGAATAAGCGGTGTGTAATGATAAATACAAGCCTTGTGTTCCTCTATTCAGGAAGAAACTATTTTTTCTTAAGTACACACCATGTACTGTATGTACACACTATGTAGTCTATAACCGTGTCTCAGACTGTGTGGGTGGGGACACTATGTTAAGAATCTATGGTAGGAAACGTCATGTAGAGGATGTACATGTCGCGTTGTAGAACTGTGTAACTGGCTAGACCACTAACAACACAGTTCGACAAAAATTTTTGAGTACTGGTCATGTCCATCTGAAACACGTCGTTTAGTGTGAGCCATGTAACCGACCATGTGATGAACAACACAGGTCGGTGAAGTTCATCTAGTACACAACGTGTTTGGAACTAACACTCCATGTAGTCTTGTTCTCGTAGAATCGTGTAGCTTAGTCATGTAAGAGAACTCAGGTAAGGGAACAAGATTCAAGTACATGACGTGTAGTAGACATACAGGCCATGTATCCATGTTTTGTTAAAATTGAATACTTTCTTTCCTATGTTCCCTTCTTACACTTCTAGTTTCTAGTCCTTGATATATTGATCTAAGGTGTGTGCTTTACCTTGCAGAGTTAGGCCACCGAGATGTCCTTCGGTTGTCTTCCAGTTCTGGAGCAGTGATCAGACACCGGACATGGATAATCAAGGGCTTCCAGTTGATCCTCCAGTTGAGCTAGTCTTGGCAGCAGCCATTATACAGGACACAGGTGATGATTCATAGTGCATGGAAGGATTTATGAGGTTCATACAGACCTTCCAAGGAGTAACACAACCTGCCTCGTCTATTGAATAGTTGATGCAGGTTTTCCAACAGCAGCATCATCCCACCTTCTCAGGGGAAGGAGGACCTCAGGCTGCAGAGTCATGGCAAGAATCCATGCTAACCATCTTTGAGCATCTGGAGATGCCTCCGGAGGGGCGGGTCAAGCTCGCTACTTACATTCTAAAGGATTCCACCAAGAGATGGTGGGATGTAGTCTCATAGGCGGGACATCTGCAGGTTTTGGATTGGGAGGAGTTCAAATGTATATTTTTAGGCTACTTCTACGCAGAGACCTTGGGGACCGATCAAGCCTGAAATTTTATGATCTTGGAGCTGGGTACTCTATCTATTATGGAATATTTCTCTTGTTTCACTGAGCTGTAGTGCTTTACACACTTTCTACAAGGAGATGGGTTGTTCCTAGAAAGGAAGTTTGAGGATAGTCTCAGATAGGAAATCTGCTCACAGGTGAACATTTTCAGTTTTACTTCCATCACTTCTATAGTCAACCAGGCGCTGATCTTGGGGTGGAATCTGAGGGATTCTGGATTTGTGATCCAACGAAGCTTGACATCTGGAGTTAGCTCCTACGAACAGTAGGAAGAGCCATAGGGAGTCTATGCATGGAGATCCGAGGTGGAGAGAATCTTCTTCTAGTAGCCAGGCGGTGTGCTACTAATGCATGAAGAGTGGGAATATGAGGCCACATTTCCTGAGAGACCCAGTTAAGTGCCGATCTTACGGCAAGATGGGTCATCTTCAGCGCTTCTGTTAGATCTTTTCACCTGCAGTTGGTGACACGGGTTCTTCTATGACCCCTCTTTCAAGAGAAGCACCACCAGCTTCTCATCAGTCTAGGAACTGGAGTAATTATGGCCATTCAGGCCAAGGTGGAGGTCATTTCTATGGTATCCAGTTGCCTGGTTTCCAGCGACATCAGGGTGGATTGGCTCAGAGTGTTCAGGTAGGGTCGCAGGGCCACAGTTCAGGTCAGACTTTTGTAGTGGAGCAGACCCAGTATGAGAAAGATCCCAGGCCCTCTATAGTTCAAGGTACGATCTTATTTTCCTCAGTTTTATCATCTTCTCTTTTTGATACGGGGGATTCTCATAGATTTATATTTTTTTGCTGTTGTCGAGAGATTTGAGCTCTATATCTTTTCTTCTACCAATATCTTGGTGTTTAACACTCCGTTGGGGACTAGAATGGCTAGTGTACATAAGTGCAAGGAGTTCCCTCTAGATATTGGTGGGTGTCACTTTTTTGGTACCTCTATGTCCTAGAGATTATAGTATATGATTTCATTCTCGGAATGGACCGATTGGTTCCCTTCTAGGTTGTTTTCAACTATTATAGTTTTAGGGTGAGTTTCACATCTCCAAAAGGTAGATCGTTTCTTCATAAGGGTAAATGGGATGTCCAGGTGAGAAGAGTGGGACCTCAGCATCATGGGTTTGGAGGAGTTACAGCTCAGATGGCTAGTCTATATCTGGATGACCAGGGCAATTCACCATTAGACTTTCCTCTAGTGGTGGATCATTTCAGAGATATATTTCCAGAGGAATTTTCAGGTTTTTCTCTAGAGAGAGAGGTAGACTTTTCTATTGAGCATGTTCCACGAGCAGAACAGGTGTCCATTCACCATTATAGAATGGATACACCAGAGTTCCAATAGATCAAGAAGTAGTTGGAGGAGTTACAGGAAAAGTGATTCATATGACCTAGTACTTCTCCTTGGGGTTCTCCTGGCCTGATTGCAATGAAGGAAGATGGTACCCTCAGGCTTTGTGTGGATTATCAGAAGCTGAACTAGTTAACAGTCAAGAACCAATATCCCTTGCTGAGGACTTATGATCTCTTTGATTAGCTTCGAGGAGCCTGGGTGTTCTTGAATATTGACTTGAGGTCCAGTTATAATCAGTTACACATTAGACCATCTGATATATCTATCACAACCTTTTAGAGAAGGTATGGTCTATATGAGTATATAGTTATGCCGTTTGGTCTCACGAACGCACCTGAAGTTTTCATGGCACTGATGAACTGAGTGTTCCATCCACACTTGGATTATTTTGTGGTAGTCTTCGTTAACGATATCTTAGTGTACTCTCACACTCGACATGAACATGCTACACATCTTGAGATCATTTTGAGTACAATGAGAGAGCATCAGTTATATGTTAAACTCTCAAAATTCCACTTTTGGATAGACCAGATTCACGTCTTGGGTCGTATTATCTCATAGATAAGAGTTTCAGTTGATCGATCGAAAGTGATATTAGTAGCTTTTGGGAGCAACCGAAGAAAGTCTTTGAGGTATGATGTTTTCTAGGGCCGGATAGATACTACAGACACTTCATAAAATAATATTCATGCTTAGAAACACCATTGATGGGTCTGTCTAAGAACGGTGTGATGTTATTGTGGTCAGATTCTTCTGAGTAAGCCTTTCAAGAGCTGAAAGGGAGATTTACTTTATCACCGATACAAGTATTTTCAAAGCTAGGAAAGAGCTATACTGTTTACTATGATGCATCAGGCATCAGGCTGAGAGCTATTCTTATGCAGGGAGAAGGAGTCGTTGCCTACGGGTCTCGGCAGTTGAGGCCACATGAGAGGAATTACCCGACGCACGATCTCGAATTGGCTACAGTTGTTCATTCCTTACACTATTGGGGAAATTATCTGTTGGGAGAGAATTTTTTAATTTTCACCATCCACAAAATTATCAAGTATATATTCACTCAGCATGACTTGAATTTGACGCAGCAAAGGTGGGTATAATACCTTCAGTATTTTGACTTTGAGCTTTCTTACACGCCTGTGAAAGGAAATGTTGTGGATGATGCATTGAGTAGGAGGACTCAGATATAGTCAGTTCAGGAGGCTAGCAGTGAGTGGAAGCTTATGGGTCTATTCTATGAGATGCATTTGAAGGTGCACGATAGACAGGGGAATAATTTTCTTTCTTCTTTGGTTGTTACCTCTACTCTTCTTAATGGAGTGCGAATAAGGAAGCTATTCGATTTTGAAGGCCTAGTCCTACAGGAAAGTGTGTCAGGAGAGTACCCTATTCCTTGATATACCATAGGCGAGGATTAGATCTTGCATTTCTAGGGGTGTATATGGGTGCCATCAGACATACGCAAGGAGCCGATGTGAGACCTTCATTCCTCATTTTGAGCAGTTCATCCAAGTGTCACCAAGACGTATCGTGATTTACACCATCAGTACTGGTGGCTAGGTATGAAGAGAGATGTTTCTGGTTTTTTATGGAGTGTTACACCTGTCAGTAGGTGAAAGTGTAGCATTAGCAACTAGCATGGATTTTGCAGTAATTGCACATTCCCAAGTGGAAGTGGAATGATGTCTCGATGGATTTCATGACAAGTTTACCTAGATCTCCTCGAGGGAATGATTTATTTTGGGTTTTCATTGAAAAACTCATGAAGGTCGCTCACTTCTTTCTGATCAAGGATCCCTTCAGTGTTGATGAGCTAGGATGGTTGTACATCTAGGATATTGTGCGCTTACATGGAGTTCTACACTCCATTGTTTCTGACAGGGATGTCTGTTTTACTTCTCAGGCCTGGAAAAGGCTATAGAAAGTGTTGGGTACACATGTACTTTTGAGTATAGCTTACCACCCCTAGACAGACGACCAGTCTGAGTGGATGATTCAGGTTCATGAGGACATGCTCCGAGCATGCATCCTGGATTTTGGAGGTTCGTGGGAGAAGAGAATACCTCTTGAGGATTTTCCTAAAATAATAGTTTTCAAGAAACTATGTAGATGGCACATTATGAGGCTTTATACAGAAGGCCATTCTGATCACCATTATGTTGGCTGGAGGCAGGAGAGGCAGCTATGTTGGGACCTCGTCTTGTCCAGGAGACCACAGAGCAGATAGGGTCGATTCGAAAAAGGATGACTAATGCACAGTCTCGATAGAAGTCTTATGTTGGTCAGTGAAGATGACCTCTAGAGTTCGAGGACGGAGATCAGGTTTTCCAAGGTGTCGCACTGAGGTTGGGACACATAATGATTAGTAGATAGGGTAAGCTTTCGCCAAGGTTTGTTAAGTCATTTGTGGTGTTGGATAGAGTTGGGTCGGTTGCTTATCGGTTGTAGTTACCTCAGAGGTACAGATCTATGGATGACGTTGGCCACATTTCTCAGCTTTGACGTTACTTCTTAGACCTATCTCATGTCTTCCATACTAAGGAGGTTGAGTTGGAAGTAGATGCGTCATTCGAGGAGCATCTTATCTGGATTATCGATTGAAGTATGAAAGTTCTCTATGGTCGGTATGTTCCTCTGGTACGAGTTCTATGGTAGCACGGGAAAGTATAAGACGAGACTTGGGAGAGGGAGACTGATGTATGATCACAGTGGCCGGAGCATTTCACAGTTTCTTCTTCTACGCTGCCTTTCTAGGGAAATTTGGGGACAAATATTTTTAAAGGGGGAAGTTTTTAAGAACCCGGATCTTCTTTTATAGGCATGTCTTTATTTTTTTGTGTTTTGTGGTAAAAGAGGAATTTCTGGAAATTTCCTTAAGTACATATCGTGTACTTTATGATTACACGCAGTGTACTCGGTTACCACGGGTAGCCATGTGCTGGTCGTGTAGCGGCCATGCACACGACCATGTGGGGGTGACCTGGAGGCCTCCTAAAGCGGAGTACAGAAACGGAAAGTACAGGTCGTGTACTTCCAAATTACATGTTGTATACTTTATTTTTTTTCACTAAACGCATCGGGGTTGCATTTAATTGGTAGAATTCCCTCCTTCTCGACCTAGTTCATCCGAGAAAAACCGTATGGAAGTGATTCTTTTCTAAGCCCCCAAACGAGCATATGATCTCTGATTTGACCATCGTCGATTGCTTTGGGATCACCTCGATAAGATCTTCCTTCTTCTACAGCTTCGTCTCTTGATTCCTATTCTTTATCAAGTTATCCTCAGTTGAACGTTTTAGGTGTTTTGTAGATCTACGGTGTTCTTGGGAGAATCAAGGCTTGAGGTTCATGTATAGTGATCTCCCAACACCGAGGTAGGGGGTTTAAGACTTTATGTTGAAAGTCTTTGAGTTTTATGTGAAAAATCACCAATAACCTTGAACGAGGTATTGTGAGTTTACTGTTTTAGCCCTTTTGTTTGTCTGCTATTCGTGTATGCTTGATTAGAGATTAATTGAATGGGAATAGGGTCAATTTTCATGATTTGGAAGTTTTTTCCCATGCATGATTGTTGGTTTTGACCATTGGGTCTAGTTTTTTGTTAGGCTATTTTTTACTTACCATGCCTAGTATAGTCGGATGGGGTGTTTGTATCCTTATATGCTATTATGATTTAGACTTCTAGCCAAGTAGTTCTTCAGGTTTACTTTGGATGATACGCATTTCTATGCTTGATTCACATACACAGGGCCATGAGAACTTGGTTTATAGACCATAGGGAGAATGGACACAAGGGATTCTCCAGAGTGTCTTTTCTACTTACAATGCGAGACCATAGGGGGAATTGACGTAAGTGCTTTCTCAGAGTGTCTATAGTTTTTAGATGCGTGCCACAAGGGAAATGTGATGTAAGTGATTCCCTAGAAAGCCTTTAATTACCGATACGAGACTATAAGGGGAATTGACGGTGATTGGTTCCTCAGAGAGTCTATGATTAAGTTGAACCAGAGGGGTTAGACTGAGTGTACTATCCAGAGGGTTGCTTTTGATTCTAGGTAGGACAAGAGGGGATAGGCTGTGAGTACTTCCCAGAGGGTTACCTTTTGTGTTTACCTGCTTTCTTGTGTCACTAGGTAGGACTAGATGGGATAGGCTGTGAGTACTTTCCAAAGGGTTACCTATTTGTAATTACCTTCTTTGATTAACTATTGCTTGATATATGAAACTGAATTCATTGAAACTGTGGATTGTTTACTATTGTTTACTTTCTTGTTTACCGCTTTCTTTTACTTATTACCTTCCATATATTCACTGACTGTTATGAACAGATCTTGTGGTGGTTGCCTACTAGAATTTAGTCTCACACCTTATTTGGTCCATGCTTTTGTGCCCAAACAGATTATATTGCTGTAGGTATAGATAAGGGAAAGCACCCTTCTACTTCTGGTACTTGATTGTTGTGGAGCTGGAGAGCATGAGACCCAGCTGGGGCTTGCGATACTAAGGATCTATTATCTGTTTTATTTTGTACTTTTTTTTAGTAATGTTTGTATTCCAGCATTTTTAATTGTTTGGCTGCTTTACTAGACACATGTATCATGCATCATTCATATATATATATGTGTGTGTGTGTGTTTGTTTGTGATTCAGTTTATTATATTTCAGTCTTCCGTTGTTTACTTTTGTATGGATTATTACTTCTTCCACTATTGTTAGTATTCTCTTCCACTATGTTACACTACCAATGAGGGCACAGTTTCCCCACTATCACTCCTAAGGCTCTCTCTGCTAGACCGAAGCCTATGGAATTCAGGGAAATGTGCTTGAGGTCATGTGACCAACCAGGTATGGGGCGCCCCTAGGCAGCTTCTAGAACCGGGACGTTACATTATTGATCATTCCAAATATGATTCTCTGAGTATAAACCCTATAATATAAACATATGTTGTAGAATCTTAAATAAATTTGGGTAGACCATTTGATTATTTTTCACAAAGTAATTATATCATATCATCTATTTCAGAACAAGACTAAGCTAAGATATTGATCATGCTTCATAAGGAGAATGTTGAATAATATATTATTCATGAATTTCTAGAACAACACGTAGTTGAATTGGTTTTTACTTGGATATTTATAGGATAATTAGTTCAAGACCATACCCTTTCTTATACTTTCATTTATGATAAGAAGGAATTTGTGAATGTGGGACAACAACCACGTGTCAATAGGAATATAGTCATCCTTAGGGAGGTAATCCTCATTAATAAATTCTAGTGTCATCTTATATTATTTTTTATTATATATATGCATACATACTGATGAATTTATAGATAGCTAAAGAGTAAAAAATACTAAGGCATCCTACCACTGAATAAGTGAAGATGTGATAAGTGATATTGTTTAAATTGATATAAAAATATAAAAAATGGACTCACCCCTATCAGTGTTGGATTATCCCATTGAGATCTTATCCAATGAAATTTAGGACATTCCTCCATGAATAGACATTGTAGACTGGCCCTCACGAAGGGCCAACATAAAGGGATTTTATAATAATATTTCTTAGTACACATTGTAAATACCTAAGGATTTCATCAAGAGTTTAAAGGTTCCCCTTGATAAATTTCATCATCTATCCCCTTAATCTGATGTGGGTACGGGGTATTTATAGGTAGTGATGGGTAACCTCATTCCTAAAATAGGTGGTTTTATAAGGAGTATATTGCTATGTTGGAATCCCATAAACATGCTATGAATGAATTACATCCATGAAGAACGTGTAGAATTGTGATGGAACCCCATGATCATTAAGGATTTACATCAATTTAATTCAAAAGTGGAGAACATGGCCTATGAAAGAAATTCACACTCCATAAGAGAATTGCACAGTCCGAAAAAGAAACATGTGGTCTATGAGAGAAGGATGAGCTCTATGAATGAAACATGTGGTCTATGAGAGAATTGTTCATCAATGAAAATAAATATTGGTTCTATAAGAGAACTATATTTTTTAAAAAGGAAAAATGTGGTCTATGATATAATTTCATGGTCTACAGAGAAAATACATGGTCTTCTAGAAAATTATCTATAAATTTTTTCTTTTTTAGATCTCCATTATACTGAGATGAAGACTAAATTAAAATGGTTATAACTTTTGACCTATAAGTATATTTTTACTCAAATACTAGTCAAATTGAATCCTTTATATTTAATACAGCCTAGATATAGGGTGCCCCCATACATATTTTTTATGAGGCTAAAAAGTGGATTTAATTATGTCAAAATGGGATTTATGGTATCAAGACACATTTTTCGACAAAGTGGTAAATCCATGGTCTACTCCTCTAGGGAGTTTCTCACTAACACATCACTATATTGGGATAAATATTTTATGAATATTAATCCATCGATGTGTGAGAAAGCATTTGTCACATAGAGATACGATTTTTTCCTTCATAAATGGAGATACATTTATCTCAAACTAAAATTATTTTGTTTGAGTGAGGGCTATGTCCTGAATTCTATAGAAAATTGTGTGTTGCATAGCTTTCAGTCCCCTAAAATTTCCCCCCTTTGAATTGTATTTTTTATTAACAAATAGAATCAAATTCTAAGGGAAAATTTGGTCAATTTTCTATATTATTGAACATATTGTGGGATTTTGTAGTTTACTCAATAGTGGTGAATTTTCTAAGTGGATTTATGGACTAAAATATCTTATATGTCACCAAGAAGAGTATCTCGACTCAAGGCCTTGATTTTCTGAATTGGTAAAGGTCTGAATTCTAATATGGAAGTGGGAATGGAATGAAAGTGGAATTTTTGGATGTATTGAATTTCGGATATTTGGATGGAATTATGAATCCTATAATAATAGAAATTAATCCTACACATATTTCTTGTTGGCCACTGTACATGTTGGTAGCATGTAAAAAATTTAGTAGACTTATTTTGGTATAGTTCTATTAGAGAAAATCTAGTATAGATGGGAAGATCAAACCAGAGAAAATAAGGGTAATTTTCTTACCATAATGAAACAGTGGATATATAACTAAAATAGAATAATATACTCTACATGTATAGATCTCATGTAAGTAAATTATGTCATATGGAATAAAAAACTCTAATAATTTTAAGTTCTTATAGGTTAGACCACATGTTTTTCATTGTCTGGTCATATGGTAATCACTTTATACCCTTGTAAAGATTATATAATCTAACATATGTAATTAATAGATTGGTTATCTAACTTTTTACTATGTTGATAGAACTAGGGATCGTTGATATATTTATTATATGGTTGAGTGGTTATCCCCATGGGATTTATATATTTTATTATTTTCACCCTAATTTTTCATTGAGGGTGCTGCTTTACGTGAATGAACTCATTTTTTCTTAGTCCCCCATTTATGGGTTTTCAACCTATAAAGTAACGTTCCATTTCTTGTTTCTTTAAATTCCTCAAATTATGTCTAGGTTGTACAGGGTTAATTCCTTGTGAGAGAAGATACAAATTTTTCCAAAATTTCTCTTTGTGTATTTTTATCCTGGTAAGTATTTTATCTTATTTACATTATCGGTTTAAGATCATGAAAGAAGTACCAAAGAACTAATGTTTAAGGCCGAATATATTTGAGAAAGTGTTTTTGAAGTTAATTTCATAAATATTTGACCAAAATATGTTGTAGTATACCTAAAAAGATGGGAAATATTTACCCAATATAAATGGAAGTCCAATAATACTAATGTAGATATCCTAACAGGGGTCATGCAGTTTAAATTTAGAGTGATATGACTAATGTTTCATGTGTTTTTGGGTCACATGACAAGAATCATATATCATGTAGGCATATACCAAAAACAATATCTCAACATAAGGATTTTAGGATTTCTAAGAGAAGTATCTGAACTCAAGGAATTTGGTTCTTCATTAGTGAATAATACCAAACTATAAAATTTTATATAAATAAGATGTTAAAATATCTCTTTGAATGTGGGTATGATACATGCATGTGTAACATTAAGGGTATTTAAATCCACTTAAATAGTTTGGTTGTGGAATGTGTAAATAATAACATAAGAATATTTGACCTATTGATAAATGTATAGAGGTTAGAATAGGATAATAATTTGTAATGTAGAAACTTGTGCCACACCATTGTAAAATATCTCATGGGGTTTAGGGGGGTATTTCCTCTATAATAAAGATATTCTCAAGGGTTAATTCATAGGCTTAGAGGCAACTGTGTTGTTCACCAGTCAATGAGGGTTTTGTTTTGATTAGTTAATCCCTATTATGAATATTGATATGAATGGAGGAACTAATATTAATGATCAATTCATGTTTATGGGATTCCAATAAAATTATATTGGCATAAGGAACTCAGTTGGTTCTGATTCAAACATCAAAGGAATGAAGTAAGTTTATGAAGAAAAATATATTCGAGGAGTGTTTGAGAATTGAAAAGGTTATACCACCATTTATTGTACACATTATCATGGAAAAGGGATATTTCACACTATTATTGAGTACATAATCACATAAATGGTTTTTTTAATCAATTGGAAGAAGTGTTTTTATCATGAATTACATAGTACCCATGGAACAGTTTAAGCTCACTTGCATGGAGAAAGCATGATCTGTTCAAATGGTTTCCTTAACTATGGGGTCTAGAAAGAAAAAATATGAATTTTTCTAGGACCACATGTTGGTCACTAATTTGTTTTTTCTTTTTTATTATGTGATCTAACATTTTTTTAAACTATGAAATATAATGTATTGGTGAGTGGAGACTTAATTTTTTTATCAGGATTACCTTTGAGAGTTTTTAAACATGTATGATTTTGTGTCCCTTTTTATTTTTAGTTTAAGGGCATAAAATTTTGACCATAAAGTGATGAAGTTTATTTTCATAAAACTTTAAACAATTATTTCTCAGGTTTATGGTAAATAATTTCAACCACAAGGAGAAATAGTCCATATAGAAAATTGGGAGAGATAAACCCGATGAGAATGTAAGACTATACTGCTAATATAGACCCTCTCAAAAAGGGTTGAACATTGTTTAAGGTCATGATTATTAGACCGAATAATGAGACATAATTTTATGTTTAAGATTAGGATTTGATATTTTGGAATCACTACATATTATAGGGTAGTAGGAATCAAGAGAGATGTTGTTTTGGTATTTTATCCTGACATGGGATCTGAACAAGAAGAATCTTCAAATCTTATACTTAGGATAGGAGATTCGTGTTCACATAGGAATAGAGAATTTCACAATATCATAGTTTATATAAGATATATATGCTAGGTACTCATACATGAATCAAGATATTATGTAGGGAATGGGTCACATTGGGTGGACAACACTATGTAGTTTAAGTTCATGTAAGAAATATCAAATGTCATGTAGTTTAACATCATATGGTAAAGACTTATATGTCTTATAGTATAAGGTCATACAACAAAGAAATTTTTATAGGGGTCTTTATGAATATATGAATCATACATAAACTAAGATAACCTTATCTCAGTGATAAGTGTGGATAAGAAACCGGACATGAATGAATGAAGGTGTGGGTATCGATACAAGGTGGTAGTTTGATTAGGATTTATGGATAGACCCACTATAATTGAATTTGGAATCACACCATAACATGAAATATAAGTAATAAATCCTTACTTATTTATTATAAAGGGGTACTTTTTCTTTCCTAGGATCTTTAAGGCCTGAAATTAGGTTTGTCCAGTGTAGTTGTAACCATAAAATTCCTGAGGAAAGAAAAGGGGCCCCTATGTAGATCGAGATCATACATAGGGGAGGGGTATTTTTATATGGGTCATTTTGTATGGAATAATATAAGTATTTTATGGATATAAATGATAGACCACCCTAAAAATATTTAGGTTATGTGTTATAGGCTATATATTGTTAATTTTAATGTCATGCAATAAGAACTAAAAACTATGACTATTCATGGATAATGTTTTAGTTTTATATAGCTTTGAACAAGTTTCACATAGTTTTTCCTCATTTAACTTTGAGCCTTATATATATATATAATATTTTATGTATAAGGTAAAAAGATAAGGGTGGTCTATTATGAGGCTATCAGTAAATGAGTTTTGAACCCAAATATAATGCAGTAGAAGTGGGACTTAGGTTATCTCTGAAGAGGCGATTGTTTAGGTGTGTTATTATCTTATTTAATGGGTTAAATGTGTAAAAAATATTTATAAATTTTATTTTATTTTTAATATAGACTTGGATATAGTGAGATAACTTCATATATCTCATAGCCTCCAATTAAATCATGATTCCATTCTTTTACTCTTGTATCTTCCCTCTAAGAAAGTGAAACCTTACTTGATTATCCTATCTTTGAAGTTTCATCTTGAATAACGGATTAAAACAGTCTTATATCCCCTAATATCAAATATCCTAGTGATTATAGACCTGTAAAAATACTGAGATCATTCCACTATTCACGATCATAAGCATTGGGGAAAACATAACTGACTTATCCATACAGTCTAGAAAAGAGGGAATAAGAGTTAAAATTTGATATAAGTAAGGAAATATCCTAATTTATAAAAATTTAGAACAATTATAAAGAGTTGAAATGAATATATATTAATTTAAATAAAAAATTAATAAACATGGGAAATGGGAGTTTCCATAGCTCATCCACTAAGGTTTAGTGATCTATCACATAAGTAAAAATAGAAAATAGAAAATAAAGAAAGAATTAAAATGGTAACTTATATATTATTCAAAAACATTGAAAGACCATATCATAGTGTAATTTTTCTCCTCTAAAAAAAAAATTATTAGATGTTATTTATACTTTAGTAACTTATCTCATGTGCATTATATAAATCCATTTCACTTTACTAATGATTTTAGTGCCTTATAGATAATTCTTAAAAAAAATTAGTGATTTATCCTTCCTTAAATACATGAACATATTGAGGTTCACGATGGATTTAATTGAGATCATCTCAAATATTTCATCTATATCATACTTCTCCCATTATTGAGATCTATACATTTTCAAGAATAATTAGAGTAGATATGTTTTAGTGTGTCCAATAAATAGTAATAATAAAAAAATAAATACGAAGGTGGGTAACAAAGAAAGTGTTATGTGGAGTAGATTTTGAAATATTTGGATTTAATGAAACAGAATTATGCTTGATTTATTGGACATCACAATTAGGATTAACTATTATGGTGTTAATGGTCCTGAATATGGAGTTTCTTAAAAAAAATGGTAGTCTTGAATCATTTCAATGACTAAAAATATTTACAGTGGATAGAAAAGTCTAATGATCTTCCTATAAAATCCTTGCACTTGAGGTTGCAGTATTATGCTCAACCCTTATGACCCTCCTTTTTGAAAAACTTATGCCCATGGAAAAAGTATTATGATGAGTTTGGGAAATACTTATAATGGTTCTCCATGTAAATCTAGAAGTCCAATAGTCTTATGATCCTAAGAAATGATTTAAGGTCACTTGTAGAGTCATATGATCATCCTGTAAAATCCTTTTGTTCATTCTAACAAAGCCTTAGGTTTCTAGACATTCCTTTTTCCTAGGAATCATGAAAATTAAATCTCTCAGGGTAGGCTTTATCAAATTATGTATATAATGAATAAAAATAATAATACACATATTTAAGATCCTCAAAAAAAAATTCCTTAATCAATTAATATATGGATTTTCACTTAAATACTAGGGATGAATATAATAATTAAAAACCATGATTTTAGTCATTTAACAAAAAACTTCTAGACTTCACAATAGAATAAAAAATATTTTATTTACACAATATTAAAATAAATTATGGGACTAATTTCTAATGAAAATAGAGACAATGTTTTGGGAAAATTCAGCTCTCATATTTCTCCTACACATAAACTAACACTTAGTAAATTAAATGAATTTTATTTATTAAAAATATTTTTTGGTTTTTATGTACACAAGATAGGGAAGAATAAAATCACATATTCGTCAATTTTTTTGAATCATTCTGACTCCTTTATGAATTTAATTAACTATATCAATTTAATTCAAGAAAAATTTCCACGTCTATGAGTGGATTAGATGGATTTGAGAGAATTTATAATTTTAACAAGAATAAATTATAAATATCACTCCCTATTAAGTTCCATAAACCAATGATCCAATTTACACTTTATTGATATAACTCAAATTATATATTTATAAGTAATTTGACTAATTCTTCATACGCATTCAATATTCCCCTCACGTGAATGATTTCATTTTTTACAATTAGTCACTTATTTAAAATATTTTCCTTGTCCATGTGTGTGAAAAGAGATTATTAAAAATAAACAAGTGAAATTTACTCAAACACTCAATTCCTAAGGTATCAAATGTTCACTATAGAATCCCAATTTCCCATTTTAAACTAGTTTAAAAGTAATTATAACAATATATTTATATTTGTCTACCTAAGGTGTTCGTATTTCCTAGGTCAATGTAAACATGAATTAAGTTAAAACTTCCATAGATATCATGTTATAATTTCAATTCCATAAATATATTTTCACTCGCACTCCTTATCCTAGTCCCAAAACCAAATTTCCCTGGAAATAGTAACCTAATTCACTCAACAATAATTTAACTCTAAAAATTTTCAGAACTAATAAATTCCTACCATTCTATAGTGGTACTCTTCTAAGGTTGGAAAATGTTAGGGCTTAAGTTTTCTTATACTATTAACATATTATAAGATAAAAACCGAAGCCAAAAGATTTTATGTATAGATTTTGAAAACATATTATGATCATAATGATTTATTTTATTTTACTACAAAAATAAATAGAAAAAATAGAAAATGGTATTTACATCCTAAACAACTTTTTATTCACCCCCATACTTATCTAATATACAATTATAATTAATTCTCGCATGCATTTATTGTGGAACATAGATTTAAAATAAAAATATTTTAAACTAGTGTGAGGTAAAGTTACAACCTGATAGTTATTTATTGGATTTAAGTATATAGAAGTATTGTAACACCTTAAAATTATATTTCTAAATAATATTATGATATTTATCTTTCTTAACATGCAATACTGAGCTTTACGTGGACTATGATATAATAAAAAAATACCATTATTTAAATGTGTCCATTATAAAGAAGTCATTAAATTGTAATGAAAGAATAGTAATAACCATATAATGAAAAAAAATGTATAAATTTTTTAAATAAATAAAATAGATTTATTAATTCATAATATATAAGAACTATATTTTCAGTAATATTATTTAATTCCTTTATTTTTTTTTCAAAAATGGTTTTAATTACATTTTGTGTACAGAGAATATAATTAATTTATTTTATTATATAAAATATTATTTTAGTAAATGAATATAATTTTTTAAATAATATTTTTAATATTATCTTAGAGTAATTTTTTTATTTTTCTATAAATAATTATTTTTTAGTGAATAGTGAACAATACCATTTTTTGTAAAATTGGCATTTCTTTTCATTAAATCAAGAGATTTAAAAGTACCATTATGCTTTGTATTTTATGTTAAATTAACCTAATTATAAATTATTTAAATAATCTAATTAATTACATTTACGTCATAATTATACTTGATTCTTGTATAAGTTCATTTTTTGGATTAGAAACACATTTTTCAGGAAATTTAATTGATACGAAAAAGGTATTTTTATCTTAATAAATTAAATTAATATCTATTGATTAATGTTTTTAAGGAAAATTAAAATATTATATATTCAATAAAATATTTTGGTATTCATTTTATGGATTTTAGAAGGCAGGATATGGAATTAAATTCAGTTTTATGCTTAGAATGCAATTTTCTAAAAATGGGTTTCCATTGCATTTCTCATGTTTATTTAAAATTAAATTTTAAGACTTATAATAATTTAATATATTAAAATATACTTCATATTTTTAATCCTCATTATTATTATAATTTAAAATCTTCAACTTATTTTTTGGTCATAATGAATAGTAAAAAAAAGGTAAATTTTATTACCACGATTAATGTTAAAATGGTTTTACTGGGGGGGGGTCGAACTAAGAGATAAGAATATGAATTCCCCCAAATAAATATATAATTATTAATAATTTAAGATATATTATACTAATATTATCATTCCTTATAATTTAATTCCATTTCTAGCAATATGAATATAAAAGTAAACTTATATTATTGAAAACTAAGTAATTGCATGTGGGTCTCTACCCTTGCTTATAAAAGAAAAACTCGTATCCTCCATTATTCACAAACTTTTAGCATTATATATTAGACAATAACCACTCTAAAACCTTACTAGATTACATCTATTCATCCTAGGGATACATGATTTATCCCAAGACTAATCTTTTTAGGTGTAAGGTGTACACCAAATGAGGTCTCTCAAAGAAGAGGTATAAATCTTAAACAAGATCTTTCAATATTATTTCTTCTCAAACCTTGTCTAAATATATTTTATCGACAAAAAAATTATTACCAAATAATAATAAATATACTAATATGTTTTTATGATGATGTAACAATTATTTACCACTTCTTCTCCAACAATTGGGAAATGAATGTATCGCTCATGCATATGTGCGCACTACTGCCTCCACCTAGAGATATGATTCGTTTTATATCACCATATTTTGTGGTTTTTTAT
The DNA here is from genome assembly GCA_963277665.1 of Viscum album. NCBI lineage: Eukaryota > Viridiplantae > Streptophyta > Magnoliopsida > Santalales > Viscaceae > Viscum > Viscum album. The sequence goes on along the minus strand of OY728150.1, from coordinate 1,206,315,485 downwards.
TATTATGAGTTGAATTTTTATATATTATATTTATGAAATAATCAATATTCTATAATTTTAATTTCTTATCAACCTTATTACTATCCAATCTCTTGAAAAATGATAACATCGTTCTTGTGTACGTGTGGACTACAACCTCCCCGAAGTGATGTGAGTCATTTTTTATTTTATATTTTAGTAGAAAATAATAAGTATATATTTAATTAATATATATTATATTTTTTATATAATTATTATATAACATTTAATTATAATTTAACTTTACTTTTTCTATCTATTGAAAAGTTAAAACATCACTTTTTCATATGTACAAATTCCCAACTCCACAAAGTGATGTAATTATTTTTTCATCCCTAATTTACATGAATAATAAAAAATTAAAAATAATAATTAAATATGATACATATTTAATTATTAATATTATTTATATGATGTAACAATGATCTATGTACAAGGACCAAAACTGCCGAAACAAAACATACATGAGAAACAAAGCATTTAACCCCCAAAGTGGAGACATTAATAAATAATTGTTAATAAATAGGTGTTGAAATGACATAAGTGGATCATATATGATATTATAATAATTAATATGATTAAATTATAGAATTATAAATAATATAAATTTATTTTACAGTATTTTAGAGTTCTTATGAATCAAGTCAGATATAAGTTTAGGGTTCTTCATCTCAATATTTTCATGTTGAGACATGTTTGGTGTTACACACATATTTATTTTTATGATATGTATATAATAATAATTAGATATATAATATCATGTATCATTATAAATTAATTTTATTTAGAGTTAAAATCGTAATTATTACATCCAAGGGGATTTTATTTCAAATTTTCCAAAGTGCTAATGGTTTACCGTCTCAAATTGTCATCTTTTGGACGTATGTTATGTTATAAACCTATCTTATTTTATGATGTGTATCTACCAACTATTTTATATTTTTTATCATTAATATCATAATATTAATTTTATTTAAAGTTTAAATAAAAGTTATTTTTTCATGGTACTTAATACACAAATTTTACCAAATTAGTAAGTGTTTTACGTTACAATCTCACTTTTTATCAAGATTGCTTATGCTTCGATTTATTATGATGAAATTATATGATATATCTCTAAAATTATTATTTATCTTATTCTAATCTCATTATTTATATAGATTAATTTTTTCCTTTCATTTTCCTTTCTTTAATCACTCAATACACTGATAGAATATTTTTAAAGAAAACCGACTTTATTTATCTCTTTGGTTAGGAATATTTTTCTTCTGTAACCATATTTTATTTAAAACAAATTCAAGAAATATTTTAAAATTAAACAATTATTATATAATTTCATTGTTACCCATGCTTTAATTTCTATAAAAATTAGTTAAAAAGGAATCATATTAACATTTTTCGAACAAGGAACTTGAATTTTTTTGAAAATATGAAGGGAATATTTTTTTACCACACACCGCATGAATGGATTTTCCTTCCACATAGACATATACTTTATTTAAAGATTATTTTAAAATTATATATGGTTATATTCAATGAAAATAACTTCCCTAAAATTTTGGTACATTTTTATATTTAAAATAATTGATTTCAAAATAAAAAATGGTATTTTTCTCAAGAAATTTTCTAGTGATATTTTGAAGATGTTTTCATCTAAATCAACATATTTTTATGTTTATTATACTTACTATGGATATGAATAAATTTTACTATATTTATTATTTCTATTTATGGTTTATGATTATTATGGTAAAATATTTATGAAACCCATTTTATTTTCAATTTGTTAAGATTGATGTAATGGAAAATGTTTTCATGATCTCGTGGAATAAATATGAATGAATTATGATTATGTGAATTGTGGGTCTATTATATAACTCCAATGAATTTTGTAAATATTATTTTTTTATGATCTATAAGGGTATATAAGAGTTTATCCCAAGCCTAAAATATGCTCCATGGGTGGTTATCTCAAGCCTAACATGTGATGTATGTATTAGTGGGTCACCTTGACATAAGGTTTATATGATTATGATTATGATACAATTTATTCCACTCTTTTATCACATGATATTAAGAAAATGTTATTATATCCTTGATCATGTTCTTTTATTCCTCTATGATTCATGTCTTATAAACTTCTAAGATTATGTCATGAATCAGGATTATGATCAATTAATTGTTGGGTATGAATTTAAAATGTTAATCTTGTATTTTCATAAATTTATTCTCATGATATTATTACATATTATCATTTATTATTATATCCCATATTCATCCTTACTAAGAATATGATATCACCCTTTATATTGTTTTCTTTTTCCCAAGATATGAAGAAAGGATTTTTGGTATGATATGTCTAACAAGGGTTCTAGTTGAGAAAAACTAATTGGGAGATGATGTAGATCTTTTGTGTACCAATTTTTTATGTATCCATATTTATAAAAAAAATCTTTATAATTATGTAATTCATCATAATTCAATGTAATAAATATTAATCTAATAATATAGAATATTTATTCATGTAAATATCAGGATGATTTAATTTTGAAATCCTTAATTGGTTCCTTCCAGAAGTATTTATGGTAATGATTTACTCCTTTTCCATTTACCCTAAATGGATTGTTTGAACCTCATCCATTAATCTTAACAACACTAAATAGAAAAGTGTTAGTCACTATGTATGGCCCAGTCCACTTAGAATAAGGTCTACCAAGAATTAGCATCATCCTTTAGAAGAATAGTAATAATTTTTCTCCAATATCAAATCTTATTTTCTATATGAGATAATCATGGATGAATTTAGACTTATCCCTTTATATTAGTGAATTCTCATAATCTTCCCTAAATTTTTTTTAAAGTTACATAATATACTATTTACTTAGTTCATTGGTTTTCCTAACTTCAGTTTTAACATCTTCGCAACCTAATAAGCCATTTGGTATAACTCAATAGGAAAGTTGAAATTATTTTAATAAAAAAATTATAAGGGTACATATCTAAGGGAGTTTTATAGATAGCTCTATAAGATTATAATGAATCCTCTAGATACTTACTGAAGTCTTTTCTAATGTGTTGTACTTTATTCTTCAGAATCATATTTATCTCTCTATTTCACACCTCTACTTTCCCATTTTTCTTGGATTCTATGAAATTTATGTATTTTGGTTCACTCAATACTTCTTCAGTAGGGATTACATGTTCTTGTTGTAAAAGTGTGTTCCTTTTTCATTGATTATTCCTCAAGGTACTCTAAAACTATAAAAAATTGATTTTAGAAACTCAGTGACAACCATAGAACCATTAGTTCAGGTTTCCATTACCTTAGTACACTTTGAAACATAGTCTACTACTATTAATATGTATGAAAATACAAAATAAAAGGTAAATAGGATTGTAAAATCGAATATAAATACATTAAATATTTCACATAAAATCAATTTTTTTAGGTAATATCATGTATTTTTTTAATCCATCTAGTAAACTAACATTTTGGTCCATCTTTATAAAAAATCATATGAGTCTTTTAAAATTAAATTCAGAAACAATCAAGCTTATAAAACCTTCTTAGAAGTTCTATGATGTCTAAAATGGCTTCCACATAAAAATGTATGAAAAATGTAAACCTAAATTTATTATCTTTATTGGGGATAAATATCCCCAATAATTAGTCATTCAAAATCTTCTATAAATATAGATCTTACTAGAAATAATACATTCAATTGGATTTTAATTTATAAGTTTTATTCTTGTTAAATAATGGAGGTACCTTAAATTTTATTAGAAAATTTACCGAATCAGTGTACCGGGGTACTAGGCTGGTTCATGTAGTTTTACAACTGGAAAGGAATCATCCATTTTCATCTTAGTGGGTGTTTATACAAAAAAAATTATGAGTAAATATACTCATGTGGTCTATAACTATATTTTCATTGGCCTTATTTTCCTGGATTTCCAAATAAAAATCTTATATAAACTACATCCACCTCACTAGTCTTAGTTTTTCATCAACCTTTTGGATTAGATATCTTAGTGATGCATGTTTAGAGTAAATATTTATTTTACTTACTAACAGATAAGACCAAAATTTATATAAATAAATATTAATATAAAAAACTCTTTTTCTATTATTTTTTAATTTTTTGGGTCATGTAAAGGGTATGAGAATTGTTGTCTATCACTTTATGGTGACCATCAATTTTTTGGGATTGGAAAACTCCTAAAACATTATTTGATGCATCACACAATATATCAAAGGGGTAATTTTGATTATGTGGATAGATTATGGGTGTTTAGATTAAACTCTCTTGTATCATATCAAAATATATCTTACATGAATCATAAAAAAACAAAGTCAGTTTATTTCAAAAGTAGGTTAGTTAGTTTAAAATAAATTTAGTTAAAGTCCCTAATAAAACTTCTATAAAATACATTATGTCCTAAAATTGACCAGGTTTTTTTCACAATGGTAGGGTAAGGCATTGTATGTATAACATAAATTTTCACCTAATCTAATTAAATATCATTCTTATAAATTATGTGTCATATAAAATTTCATTTTTCTACTATAAACTTTCATTTCTCAAAATTCGAATCCAAAATTTTCTCAATTTATTTTCATAAAACCTTTTCCAGACTCTCAATACAAGATTCAAATCATGTTCCATACAAAGTAAAATCATCTTGGAATACCACCAATAAAATATCAATAAAATCTTAAAAATTATTACTATAAACCATTCAAATGTATATGGGACATTTAAAATACCAAAGGAAAATCTCTGGTATTAAAATTAATGAAGGGGTAGGTGAATGAGATATTTTTGTGGGATTATTACTTGATTGAAACCAAAAAATTCATAAAAATACATCAAGTAAATAGTAGTAACCCTTCACCAGCAGTCATTCTAACATTTGGTTTGTAAATGGAGTGGTTAAATGTTCTTTTCTTCTTACATGGTTCAATTTTCGATAGTCTATACAAACTCTATATTTATTATGAATAATTACGGGAACTAATTTATTGTTATAATTTTTTACAATTTTATATACTATTTTATTTGGTAAAATTTGAATGAGGCATAGCCATTGGGATTATATTATTGGGTATATTATTATAACTCTTAAAATCCATTTTACATCCTTTTCTACAACTTCTAGTAGTTTCAGTTTAATCATCCTTTGTATATTTAACTATTAGGTTTCTTATGAACCTAATAACACTTATTAGAAATAATAACAGTAATTAGAAACCAAATCCAAGGATCTCCCATTTGAGATAAATTAAACATGTAATAAATCTTATAATTACTAACTACTATAAAATATTTATATCATATACTGAAGAGTATCTCCTACATCTTTATCATCATCACATGGTTTGATAAAGATAAATAAGTATAAAAAACATTACTCTCCATGATATATCCATGTGATAATATGATTCACATGTAATACATACAGGATTCTCGTTTCTCCCATGATGTGTTATCTATTTAGCATGTGAAGGAAGAATAATAAGGGAGATGTTAATATCTAGGAGTTTTGTACAAGCATCATGTGTACACACACCCCACACTACCATAATATGGAAGTGATTTATATAACACCCAATGATTCTCCAAATTTTTTTCCACATTAACTCATGTGTTAAAATGCATGTATAAATTCCAAATTTGGTTCATGTATCAAATTAATTTACTCCTTTTATATTTCATGTAAATATTAAATTATTTAATTTAATGATAGATTATGTGGGTGAAATTTTCTAGGTGTCCATCACACACAAAATAATAAACACAATGCATGAAAATCCAAATTTTCATGTAAACCAAAATTAAACACATAAATATATCATATATAAATATGCCTTTAGGGAATATCTCCTTCAATCTCCAACATTCACTAAATCCTATAAGACTTCTTTCCATTTAACCTTATATAGTATCATATATAATATATTTTAAAACCATATCCAAATATATTTTTCATATCTTCCAAAACCTTTCTGGAAATATATCATTAACTTTAACTTGTATCACGTCATATGGAATACCTTATGAATACCCATCCAAAAAACTATTAGAGATACTATAGAACACTTTTATAGTATATATCCAATTCAAAATAAATCCCTATTAAATAAAACACAAATTGTGACCCCACAAACCATTATAGTGTTGAAAACAAATACAAATATCTAAATTGATTTATTTAAGCAAAGATTATACTCTATAAATTCCTTATATGATACTCTTGTTATAAATGGATATGATGTGATCTCCATCAAAAACATGTATCTCTATACATATAGCCACCCATCTATATCATATATAGATGTGATTTCTCGTTTTTTTACATTTTCAATGACATTGAGTGACCAAGGGACACAAAATATGTCAATATCATATAGCTAACTAATCTATTCTCAATTCTCAGAGTGTAGATTCAACTAATCGATCAATACATCACATGTCATTCATTATTTTAGATAATCATATCTCATGCCCCTAATCTAGATATATACACAATATCTAGGTGTTGCCTCACACTCCCATAGTTTACCTCAATCAAGGGGTCTCATGTCATACTCGTCATACAAGAGGAGAATTCTCATCTTGGTTAATCTTAAACTGATGACATGATCATCAATATAACAAACCAACCTCTTATTAGCTAAGTCAATATATATACTTTCATAAGTAGAGTATCAAGATATAAAGGTTTTCATTCTAGGTATCTCACTAACATCAAGTAGTGAGGATTCAAATATTATCAATGAACCCCGAGTATACCAAATACATCTCTATATGACACTCAATGTGGTATACCTAGTAGGTCATCTAGTGCAAAAAAAATAATAATATTTTTTTTGTGTATTTTGAGCATATTATTTATCTCATTATAAGAATCCTACTCATGATAACCTTAAAATTTCATCATAACCAATAATACTCCTTTGAGAAAAATTGTCACATATAAACTCAATGTGATACTTTGATAGGTTAATTATCATTTCACTTCACATAATAAATAAATATATATATATACAATTATGTATAAAACATGAAATAATGATAAAATGGAGGTGGATTTTTAATATAATATATTTTAGTATTCTTAATCTCATTAAGAATATTTAACTAAAAAACATATGAACTAGTTTATCATATCATATATCATAAAATTCTGGATCAAATTTATGTTTTCTACACTTTTTGAGTTTTCTTAGAATATTACATCAAATGTAATCCACATCACATCTTTATGTGACAATCTAATAAAACCCTCCACCTAAACTATCTAGTGAGAAACATCTATGAAGTAAGACAGTTTGAATAATAGTGAGATCTATGAATCATATTCATACTTATTCATCATTTTGGACGTATTCAAACATTATAAATTCACTAAAATAAATTTTATGATGACAACTTAGGTTTTCTACCTTGAACACTTTATATGTTCATCTTAATCATCTTTGGAAGCATATTCCATCAAAATTTTAAATTTCAATAATGTATCTAATTATATTATTTGTTTACTAATGCATCCTAAATATATTAGGATATTAACAAAAATTCAATTTAATCTTAGATTTATGTAATTATTTATTTGTTGACTATGAACTTATTTAAGTCCAAACATACTCCCACTAGAATATTATACAATATATTCATTTAAGAATATATTTTCAAGAAACAGAAACACTTTTGTGTTAGAAAATAACAATTATTTTCTTTTACTAATAATATTTAACAAATAAACTATTGTTTCCATATCTTATAAGGTACTCTATGTGTTTGGGACATTTTTCAAAAATAATACTTTTAAAATATACCACCAATGGGTAATGGGAACACATTCACATATGTTTTAAGAAATAATTGGATATAAATTTTATCTAGCATAAAACAATTTTATCCCTAACTTATTAAAAAAATATAGAAATTTATGAATCATAAAACATGTGTAGAAAATTTATCATCTCATACATGTTTAGAAAAAATCTTTATAATTGAACAACTTCACTTATCTTATAAGGGAAATGAGATTAATATACACATCTTTTAATTAGATTAATTTGATCTTGATAATATCCTTTGTAATCAAATCCTTAATGTAATAACTATTTACATCATCTCATGAATATAACCTATAATCTCAGTCAATTATTTCTTTAATTTTTGAACTCATATATGTTTACAAAACATTTTAAAATATAAATTTGGTATCATATACCCTTAAAATTAGAATTTTTAATTTCAATAACATCTATAACTACCATTTAAATTCCATGGGGTTTCACAAAATCATTTAGGTATATCTTGGGTAATCTTATCATATTAAATTATTACTCTTCCTTCATGAAAACAATATATTTAAATGACCTTGATTGGATTCTTGAAAAAACATTGTTGAAATTTTAATCTAACTTTTCTTCTTATGGTTTGAAATTTTACCCACTTGTACTATCTATATATTACTTTATTGACAAGATAACATATTCTTAGTTCATATATATTCCCAAAACCTAGAGAATATTGGGTAAATTTTCTTTTTAATTTGATCAAATTGTCATATCATTTCAATAGATTACAATGGGATAAATTCCTTAACTACAACATGATTGTTTTAGTCTCTCCTTAAATCATGTAATAAAAATGTAAAACTAGAAACTACTTGTCTAAAAAATTATACATATCATTTTATTAACAAAAAATTGTTTTCATGCTCTTCCAAATAGTAAAATAAGATAATACACATCTTATGAAAAGTTAATCCAAGATTGAAGCAACAAAGTTATAAATTCAATAACTACTTTGCTTTATTTCACTTTAAAAATGTCACACTCCAAGAATAAATTCTTTTCTCTTTACATCCTTCTATATATTTAAAAAAATTGTAAATAATATAGTCTATATAAAATATCTATCAAAAAATATAATTTATTTCTATAATCATCAAATATTTAAGGAAAAATTTAGTCTCACCATGTCACTTAGCATATTCAATAATTTTTAATATCATTTAATATACCAATCATATTGATTATATGAGACTAAAATAATTAATTATGATTAATTCATAATTTAAATGTAAACATTTTATACTTTGGAATTATTTCATAATTCATAACACTTTACAAATTATATTCTTATAATTTATAAATAAACACTTTTATTTGTAGATCATAAGACATTACATTTAATATTTGAGAATAAAATGTTTCATATAAATTTAATTATTTATAAAAAAATTATAATTAATTAATGTATAAACCATTTATAAATTAAAATATCCTAAATTACCTTTTATAAGGATTTTTATAAATATTATAAACTATTAAATACATTTAAGAATTTCCAAAAAAATGTGTATGTTTACCATTATAGAGGAACCAATTCTAGTGTAAGGTTATCCACCCTTTACCCTTACTCAAAAACTCTATATAAGGGTAATAATCCTCAACCTTTGCACATACACTCAACAGAAGGGTAATACCCTTATATAGTACCAATTGGAAGTTCTTATGTAACAGAAATTCCCTAATTACCTTTATGAAACTCAAATAAAATGAATTGTGTAAGGGTACTAATGATATTACCTTTTTTTAATTCTTCATGTAAAGGTGAATATATATATAAATTTATTTGGCCTTTAAGAAAACTTTTCTTTAGGGTATTGCCTTCATGTAGCCAGATCACATAAGGGTATGACCATTATGAAAAATTCATAGTATAATGGTAAATAACCTGATTTCCTTTACATAGCCTTAATAAAACATCCACTACATTTACGTATCCACTCTTGTATTGGTAAACATCTAGTTACCTTTACATATACCTTTTAAAAATTGAAAAAAAAATCACATAAACCATTTACCTTTATGTTATATTTAAAAACATTTCACTACCATTACGTGTAATGGTAATCAATATCACTCTCTTAAGTGGTATTTTCACATAAACCATGTGTGTAATAGTTACAATACATACTACCATTATGTGAACCCTTCACATAAAGGTAAGCCTATTGTTTCCTTGCTTGCATAAGGGTAATTCTATGTGACACTTATGCAGACTGATATATATAAGGGAAATGAGAGATGAACCTTACATAGACTGCTCTGCATGAGGGAAAATAATCGGCTACCTTTATTCATCCCAGCTACGTAGGGGTAATCCATTTTCCCAATTTTCATAAAACCTAAAAAACAATGATTTTTCTTGGTTTCATCTTCATCTCAATTATATATCTCATAAATTTAAATCATGGGTTCTCCATGATACCATAGTTAAGTATATTAAGAATCTAATAACACTTATTAGACATATAATAACCAATCAAAAACCAAGTACATTGATATTTCATTCAAGATATATGAAACATATGATAAAAATATAAATAAAGAACTATTATAAAATAAATTTATTATACACCAAAGAGTATATGATGCATCTTCACCATCATAACATGGTTTTATAAAGATCATTGGGTCATAAAAATATCATACCTATATAGAAACCCCAACTCTAGAAACCTAATGTCGGTGTTTATATTATTACAACGGTACAAGATACATAGAATCTCACAATGCAGGATAGATCTGTTTGCCAGTCTTTGAAAACTAAATACATACATGATTTCCATATTACATTATAAATATAAAATAGAAAGCATAAAAATATTCTTAAATCCTTGATATTATTCAAAATATCAATATTTATATATCAAGGGAAGTAAAAAAAATAAAGGTTATTCTCAGACTGTCAATAAGGGTTATGTATATAGTAGAAGCTATCGTGAGTAAATAATACATAATCAATATAGAAAGGTAAATAACTAAAAAACATGTCATTTAATCAATAACCTGAGCATGGAATGTATCAATGGATAATATCAATGCAATATACTCATGGATAATAATAATATAATTCTCAATGAAGGAAATGATTAATATTTCATATCATGATATATTTACTATCAAAGCCTTGTTCCAAAATCAATTTAATCAATGGGTGGGTATACACCAAAAAACATTAATTTTTCCAACTAATTTGTTTCATGAGACATTTTAATGAATCAAGAGGATATCTATAATTAGTACCCACCCATCACTACATGTCAAATTCATTCATCGTATATTTAATGATAAATTTAATTCATAAACATTACACCTTTTAAATAAAATCATTATTCAGTAAGTAATATATAATATTAATGCTTCCCCAGTCAATCAAGCAACTTTAATTATTAAAAAACATAGGTATAAATGTTATATGGTTTAGAAAATAAGAATATTCATTATACAAAGTATATGGAAAATTAAGCGAAATGTGATTTCTAATGATTGTAAAAAAAGTGAATGATTCAATTGACTGTTAATGAACACAAAATTAATCAAGAGATGGGAGATAATAATCAATTCACTAGAAATATAGGTTTTATAAAAAAATAATGATTTTTTAAAAATGATAGTGAGATATTAAAATAATATTTTATTAAATATAATTCATTTTAAAACCATTGAAAACTTTTCTAAGAAGTTTTAGAGAATAAAATGCTTATCATTGTGGGAAAATTTGTGAATATCATATACATTAAAAATACATTCTTGTTTATTTTTTCAAAGATATCAAAAAATCTACCTTTTATAAAGAATTATAAATAATAATCTCAACCCATTTAAAAATAAAATTACAACATAAATTTACCTTAATAAATTATTTTTTTAATAAAAATAATTTTTTAAAATAATTTTTAAAATAATGGACATGAAAGAAAAACATATCCAATCAAAAAGAGAAATAACACAAAATTTTATTTCAAACAATACTTTTCTTGATTTAAGTGAAAATAGAATAAAATATTGAAACTCAGTAAATGTATAAATGATAATAAAATATACGAAGTTTATGAATGATCGATTTTTTTTATGAGAATAAGAGAAATCCCAAAAATGATATTATAGAATAAATTCTTGCCTCTTTAGTAACATTTTAATTTTAAACCATTGAAATAGTAACATTAATTGAATCATTAGTCTTAATTAATAATTATATATTCGCTTAAAATTCATAAAATGGTTATTACATACACCAAATAAAATAAATTGGTGCATAATACCAAATATGTCTCAATGGAGTGGAAATTAAGATAAAATCCCTTACCTCAAGTTCAAATTTCCTCAAAAGTTATTTTAAACTTCTGTATAAGAAAATATTTATATTATAATTAAATAAAAAAATATATACATATATGTGATCTATTTATAACAATTTATCACTTTTTTATTAACAATATTTTATTATTATCATTATTTTGGTTGTTAACTACTTCATTTTTTATGTATGTTTCGATTAGGTAGACTTAATCCTTGAATATTTTTCATGATTCCATTATCTCTAGAATTTTATTCATGATATAAATATCATTTATATTAAATATAATAATTTTCATAGTTTTTTAAAAATCATAGTGATAGAAAAATGAATTACACTATTCATAAAGATGGTAGGTCATACAAATGCATGAATGATGTTTTCAATTCTTGGTGGATGGAGAAAAAGAATAGTTATGAATAATTAACTTTTACAGATTAATTTTTATATCATATGTATATTATATTTTAATTAAATAAATCTCTGGAACCATCTATGTGAAGTGGAAATGAAAAATGAGTCACATCACTTTGTGAAGGTAGTAGTCCTCAAATATGCACGAGCGAGGTTATCTTCTTCCAACATCTTATAGGGTAAAAATTTATATACTATATAATAATTTTAGATGCATAATTATGTTATATAAATAATATATATAAATTTTTCCATAATTATAACCATCCAAGTAAAGTTTTGAAGAAAAAAATTACACCACTACATAGAGATGGTAAGTATTTAGTACGCATAAACTATGTTTTCAGATTTTATAGGATGGAAATAGATGTAATATGGTTTACCATAATCATAATAACATATTATTATATTTATTATACTTAAACTATTATTATTCTTTTTTTTATAATATATTTATATTATGTTTAAAAAGAAAAAAACTTGGAAGTGTTGGTAAAGATGAATACCTCTTCTTTTCTAAGGTTAATTTAGATCCATTATTAAGGACCCTTTTATGGTATTTTAATTATAAAATTACATAATAATAATATGTAGGGAATTTTATTAGGTAATAGGGTATGGTTTGGTTTATCTAGGTTTCTCAAAGTGGTGTAATGAAAATATAGAAGGGGTGTCCTTTTATAAGTGAAGTGAGGGGCATTCCTGAAATTTCATAAATTATTATATTTATATATATTAATTTTTATATAAAAAGGCTCATAATTTATATAATTAAAATATAATATGAATATATGTTTAAATAATCTCTTAAAATTAAATTTTAATAAGTTTTGGCTTTGTTTTCACCCTTTTCTTTTAGTTTTAACCCCATGTTAACCCTTTTTAAAATTATTGTGATATTAATGTTTTCTGCACTTTAAGGGTCAGGAATCTAATCGTAAGAGGCAAAATCCAATAAATTTAAAATAAATGATATTTTAATCCATAATACATTAACTTTGTTGAATATTCTATTTCTATGAATTATAAATCATTTAATAATATAATTTTTATTATTAAATATCCTTAATTTTATTTTAGGAACTATTCATTTATTTTGACTTTGAAAATAATATGAAAACAAATTAATTCGAATAAAAAACTTTTACACATCCAAAATATGTTATATTTATCAATAAAATTTTTGGAAAACTATAAATCACCTAAATTATATTACATTTAATATTTTAAAAATCATTTATTTTATATTTCTATTAATTGAATAAATATTGGGTCGGTGATGCCTAAGAATTTAAGGTAATTATTCTATCACTAAAACATAAAAGAAAATTACCATGATAAAAAATAATTAATATTTCATATAATTTTTTTTACCAAATATAGGTTTTTTTATCCCTAACACAAAATATTATAGATATTAAAAGTTCAAGTGTGATATCTTCGACTTTATCCTTTATATAAATATTAATAAATGAAAAATCTAAGAAAAATGAAAAAAAAATGTCATATTTTTTATTTTGGGTGATTATTGAAGACATATATTTATATAATGTAATAAATTCAAGTTTTGGATATATTTTAATTCCTTATCCCATTAATTTTAACTTTAATTACCCAATTTACCCTTTATTATGGTGATAAAGTTTACCACATTTACTTTTCATAATGCCTAAAAATAAAAAATGACTATTTAATAAATTTCAACCTATTTATTCCAAATATGGAATTACTTTATCAAATTCAATCCCCATAAGTTTGACAAATTTATTTTATAATAATCCCACAAAGAGAGATGAAAAATGTTTTTTTGAAAAATATCTTTTTATGCGTTAAAATATTTTTATACCAAGATCGAGTATAATGATGATACAAAAGGTATAAATTAAATTGCTATAAAAAACATAAAATCAATTTAATTTAAAAATAAAATAAAAATTAATCTTTTGAAATACTATAAAATACATTTTTTTCTTTTAGAATCCATATTTTCACTATTGACCTAAACATTATCTTTTTCAAAAAAATCCCAAAAATTTATCCTAAGATAATGTTTACATGATGATTTCAAAAATGATAAATTTCACATAATAATGTTTCAATATATTTTTAGTTTTTTTCTCACTTAGTAATTAATGTGAAGCAATCTATCAAATAAATTTTATAAAACAAATATCATAAAATATTGATTTGTTATATTCTAACCCCTTTTAAAAAATACACACACAAAATTACATAACTCTAATAAAAATAATTTAGGATAATTCTACCTCATCACATCCTCTAGTTCCCACATAGATTTTTAAAACTTATGGTTCCACCACAAAACTTCAACCATATGAGTATTATTTTTTTGTAAAACATTCTCTCCACATTCTAGAATCTCTCCTAGTTGTTCCTCAAAAGACAAATCTTGCCCCCACAATATAACCTCTAAGTTCAGTAAATGTCAAGGATTGGGTATGTACTTACTCTTGAGTGATACATGGAACATATTTTTGAACTCGAGATATATTTTTTAGAAGTATCAAATTCTAATCTACTATACCAATATTATCACGAATTTGTAATGGACTTATATATCCTGGGATCAACTTTTCCTTCTATCTAAATCTCATAGACTTCATATAAAGAGATATTTAAATGAATACCATCTCACAAACGTCAAACCCTAGATATCACTGAATATTTTCAATATAAATGTTTTATCAAATTTTAGATACCTTTATGTGTTTTTTAGTGGATATAACCTTATCTACCATTTACTCAGCCAGATTAGGTCCCAGTATATTTCTTTCTCCAACTTCATATAAACACATTGGAGTTCTTCACTTCCTTCCATAGATATCTTCATAAGGATCCATCTGAATTCTCAATTGAAAGTTGTTTTTATAACAGTATTCTACCCAAGTAATGTGATGATCCCAACCATCTTTTAAGTCCATAGAGAAAACCCTCAATATATATTCTAGAGTTTGAATGGTGCTCTCAAACTTACCATATGTTTGAGGATGATAAGTGTTATTAAAGCTCAACTATGTATCTAGATCATACTGAAGGATTACCCAAGACTTTGAGGTAAGCCTCATATCCGAATCTGATATGATTGAGTATTGAACTGCATGAAATCTCATAACTTACATAATGTATAAACTACTAATATGGTTAAGAGATAAATCTTCTCTAATAGAAATAAAATGAACTAATTTTGTAAGTATTTAAACTATTAACCAAATATAATTGTTTCCTTTAGATGTTTGGGGAGTCCAAGGATGAAATACATGGTAATTGTTTCTCATTTACATTTTCGTATGGGTAATGGTTATACCAACCCCTTAAAATTATTTCTCTCTGTCTTAACATGTCAACACACCAAGCAGCAGGATACATACTCTACAATATCCATTTATGTTTTATCCCACTAGGAATATTCTTTTATATCTTAATATATCTTCTTACTTCTATGGTGAATATATAATGATGAACTATAATATTTATATAATATCTCCTTCTTCAAATCTCGTATTTATGGAATAGATACTCAGTTCCTGAACCTTATCATTACATCATGATCATGGTGGAACACAAGATCATTCCTCTTCTTCTATAATTTCACATCTTGTTTATATGCATTTTTAATACTCTCATAAATGGATGTTTGAGAATCAATATCATAAAGATAATATTTTTCCCTTACCTCAAGATTTCAATATTCAAAATATGAAAATATATGAATATTGGTTCTCTTTAAATCCACATTATATATAAACTAGCATGTATTTTGACACAGGCCATCAACTGCTTTGTTCACCTTTTATGTATGGTAATTTATTAAGTAATCATAATCCTTAATAAGAACCAACCAACTTCTCTAGAACTTATTCAATTATTTATTTGGAAATTTATTTACTTAAATCTTTTATGATCAGAGTATATATATCATAACTTTCACCATAGAGATAATGCCTCAATATCTTCAATGTAAAAAATTATCCCTGCCATCTCGAAATCAGGAGCCGAGTATTTCTGCTCCCGAATTTTCAATTGGTAGGAGTCATATACTAACACCATATTATTCTTGATTTGGAAAAAACCCAATCTCTTATTTGATTAATATATATATATATATATGATGAACCCTTCTATACTTCAGGGTAGTGTAAGAATAGTAACATTCAAAAACATTCTATTTAGTTCTTTGCAATTCTCTTCACATTCATTTTTCTACAAGAACTTAACCCCCTTCCAAGTCAAGTTTCTAGGTGGATTATATAGTCATGGTAAATCTTTCAGAAAGTGTCGATAGTATACAACCATCCAAATAAAACTATGGATCTTGGTTACTTTTTTTGGTCGAGAACATTTTTCAATAACTTTGATCCTTGTAGGATCCACCAATATACCTTCACCTAAAATTATTCCACCTGTCAGTGAGAATTTTGGAAGTTAATTTTTACACTTCGAAAATTTGGAATATAGCTTCTCTTTCCATGGCGTATTCAAACCAATTCTCATTTGTTCTTTATGATCTTACATGCTCTTTGAATATATAATAATATCAACTATAATGACTACCACAAAATGAATAAGGTTATATCTAAATATTATATTAATTAAAACCATAAGGATGGAAGTAGAATTGGTAAGTACAAATAAAATGAATATAAATTTTTAATGACCACAACTCATATAAAAGTTGGTATTTGGTATATCCTCCTTATTGAACCTTAGTTGATTTTATCATCATTAAAGACCACTCTTGTAGAAATATTGAGCTCCTCGCAATTGATCAAATAGATCATCAATACTAAGTAGATGAGGATTTTTTATTAATAGTGATTTTGTTAATTTTTCAATAATCAATTAACAGATTCATTGATCTATATTTATTCTTTATAAAAAGAATAGGTTAACCCCATGGTGAAGAACTAGGAAAAAGTAATAACTTATCTAGATTATCCTAGATTTTTTTCTTCAATTCCAATAACTCAACCAAGCCCATTCAATAGGGATTGTTTGAAATAGATGTAGCACGAGGTTTGAGCTTTATTTAAAAATTAACTTTATGATTATAGGGAAGAGTAGAAAACTCTTATAGAAAGACATAAACAAAATCCCATATAATAAGTATATCTTCAATGTTGAGTTTCTCCCCAACCATCTGAGATAAATTTCCATCATTAATGGGTAGTATAACCCATAAAATGGAATTAATTTACAATGGTAGGTTCATCCTCACAACAAAAGACTATTGTAAGATGATTTAGAATATTGAATGTAACTTTAATTCCTTAATAATTAATATGGGATATATACTGATAGATCCAATCCATTCCCAAAAATACATCAAATTCAACTAGATATATAATAATAATATTTATAGGGAGAACATTCTCACAAACTTTTATCAAAGTGGAGATATATACTTGAGAAGTGATCAACCTACCATTAGAATTTTTTATGTATAAATAAACATATAATAATTTAGGTGGTGATGTGATACCCTTTAAAAAATTAGATATAAAATAGTGGTTAGAACCTAAATCAAATAAAACATTCACACCTATAGAGTGGATTACAAGTTTAAAGTTCACCACATCGATTAGAACTTCCACTTTTTTGTAGTAATTTCATATCCTTATCCTTACCCCCTTGGATTCTTCTATGTTATTTTCCTTGGGTTCTTGGGTAATAGGTTTGAATAATTTTAAATCACTTTATAATTGAAACACTAGATTTTAGTGGTTTTTTTCTTTGATGTATATTCATTATCCAGATGAACCTTATCTCTTCACTTGTAACAAACTCTCATTCCCATTAGTCATTTTCCAGGAAATTTCATTAAATGTTTTTTTATGATATAAATCACTTAATTACCTTATTTTTTATTTGATGTATTAACTTTTTACTAGATCTTATCCAGCCTATTCATCTCTTTATTACCCTTGATGATATAGAATCTATAAATTTATTTCTCTATATTAATGGAACTTGATACTATATAATAATATGATAAATTTTTTTGAAAAAATGGTTCCCTTTAGATACCCAGCATAAGCCCATAAAAAACAAGCAAATTTTCTTTCTAGATTACATATGTAGTCCTTATCATTTTTAAATAATATTGTAATGTTAGCCTCATATTTTCGATACTTTCTTCTTCCTTCTTCTTTAAAGAAAGGAACATCCTCTCCATTTAATCTTTTCATTATAAAGAAAATTATTTATCAAAGAACATAACATTAAAATTTCTATATTCCTTACATTATATTTATTAAAAATCTTTATTGATATGGATAAATCACCAAAATTGATCATAATATCCCCTCAAAAAATACACTTCCATAATAATAACTTCGCATTCATTATATCTCAGAGTCAGTAATATATTTTTTAGGGACGTAAACCATTTCTCAACTGCCAATGGATTCATAGTTCTAAAAAAATATGGAGGCTTCTATTGCATAAATCAATACAATATAAGGGATACACATTGTGTAAGAACATGTAGATCCATATAAGAAAATGTATTTGTTATAACCTGAGTCAGCTTCCCTGATATGGTTATGAGCTATTTAATTCCAACACCAATTGTATTTTATTTATCATTAGGTCAATCCTAATATTATCTAAGGGTGTGTATTCCCTTTGTTTTATTAGTCACCGTCACTAAATAATGGAACACACTAAGTTAGTTCATAATCATCATGAATATTGATCCATAAAATAAAAATAAATCTAAGGATAAAATATTTCAATTACTATAAGGGATTTTCATAATTATTATATTAGCTATGTTTATTTAAAATATGTTCACTAGGTTGTTATTAAACTTCATCTGATAAAAACTATAGAAACCCCAACTCTGATAACCTAGATCTAGTGTTTACTTTACTACATTGGTACAAGATATTAGGGATCTCACCATGAAGAATCAATCAATTTACTATTTTTAGAAAACTAGATACATACAAGATTCCCATATTACATTAGAAATATAAAATACATAACATAAAAAAAATTATTGTATCCTGGATATTATTCATAATAACATTCCTCATATCCTGTGGAAAGGAAAATAAAAAATGGTGAGATCAGATTCTCAATAAGGCTTATGTACAACTAAATCTATCTTGAGTAAATAAGGAATAATATTAATAGAAAGGTAAATAACCAAAAACACATTTCATTTAATCAATAACTTGACCAAGAAATACATCCATGGATAATATCATTGTAATAATCCCATGGACAGTAAAAACAAAATTATCAATGAAATAAATTCTTAATATTGTATGCTATGATTTCATACATCATGATATATTTAATAATATAAGCCATATGAGACGAAGGTTTAATTTATGGGAAGGTATACACCAAAAACCTATTTAATTTAGACAAATGCTTTCTATCTTGAGACATATCGATGCATTGATGGGATATTTATAACCATTCCCCACCCATCAATACATGTCCAGTGCATTATTCATATATTTAATGATTAATTTAATTCATAAACAATATTCTTTATCAAAAAAATATTTTCATTGAGTAAATAATACATAATAGTAATATTTCCTCATTCAATCAAATAAATTTCACAGTCAAATACCATACTTTGAAATGGTATACTATTTATGAAAAAATAATATAAGTGATATAAATAATATATATTTAAGATAAATGTAATGTCCAATGAACACAATAATGTGAATGATTTTGGGTAAATTTAACAACCAAAAAAGTTATCAAGAGATGAGTGATGACCTTCAATTCACTAGAAATGTACATTTTCTAACAAAATCATTTCCTTTAGAATGTGGAAGTAAAATATTAAAATAATATTAAATAAATGAGTTTTATTTGATAAACCATTTAAAACTTGTAGAATAACCTAAAGAGAATAAAATGATTATGGTGGAGGGAAAATATTTTAACACCGTATCTGTTAAAAAACATTCCTTCTCACTTTTTTGTAAAGAAAGTGGAAAAAGGACCTTTTAGAAATCATTATAAAGATTCTTTTAACACCATTTAAAAAATACAGGATAACAAAAAATTTCCTTAAAAATCATTTTATTAAATAAAAAGGACATTTTTAAATCAATTTTGTAAAATATGTACACCGAATAAAAATATACATGATAAAAAAAGAGATATAAGATTGGATTTTCCTTTAAATATTACTTTACTTGACACAAGTAATAAAGAGTGGAAAAGTTGAAATAAATTATGGAAACTTCTTAAATATCCATATGATAAGAAAATAGTTTTATTTTATGAAGGATAAATTATAATATTTATATGATTAAAATAGGAGAAATCCCAAAAAAATGAGATAATAAAATTAATTCTTACATCTTTTACAACTTTTAAATTATAACCCCTTGAAAGAGTAACTTTAAATGAACCATTAAGCATCGTGAATAAATAAATATTTTATTAAGATTCATAAAAGTGGTATTATATACACCACATAATATAAATAGGTTCATAATACCAAATATGTCTCAATGGAGTGTAAATTGATATGAAATCCCTTACCTTAAGTTTGAATTTCATTGTAAGTGATTTTAAACTCCTGTATAATAAATTTAGTTTTATTATGATTATATGAAATATATATATATATATATATGACCCATTTATAACATTTTATCATCATTTTATTAACAATTTTTTATTATTATCATTATTTTGGGTGTTAACTGCTTCATTTTCCATGTATATTGTGATTCTATTGTTTTGACATTGAATATTATTGATCATTTCATCATATAAAGAATTTTATTAATAATATAATGATAATATATATTTAATATATATATTTATATTCATCTATAAATTATTGAGATATAATAATGAAATACATTATTCATGGAGGTTGTAGATTATACGTTTGCACGAACATTGTTTTCACTTTTTTACTGATGGAATGAAAGAAAGGAAAATTATAAACCGCCATTATAGGGTCATTTTATATAATAAAAAAATTTAAATTATAATATAACTATAAAAGGTCATGTTTATATCATATATATATATTATATATTCATTAAATCTATCCTTATTATCATCCATGTAGAGTGGAAATGAAAAATAGATCGCATCACTTTTGTGGAGGAGGTAGTCCAAACATATTCATGAGCAACATTATCATTTTCTGATAGATTAGACGGTAAGAAGTTAGATATGATATTATAATTTAAGAATAAAAATTATTTCATAAATATCATATATATTCATTATTTCCATCTTTATAACCATCCATGTAATGTGGTGATAAAAAAACAAATTACTCCACTACATAGAGATAGTGAACCGTATGTATAAACGAGTGATGTTTTTTCTTTTCATAAGATAAAAAACATAGGTAATATGGTTGTAACATAATCATAATAAACTTTTCGTATATTAATGATTCTATAATTATTATTTTAGTATGGTTACAATATATTTATAGAAAGTAGAAGAATAAATAAACTTAAAAGAGTTGGTGAAGTTGATAAGCTCTTCTTCAATAGACTTTCATTAGATCCCTTATTAATAACCATAGGAATAGTCTTTTAAGAAGACCAAAACCTCTAATTCATGTATAGAGAAGTTTATAAGGTAATATTTAAAGGTTTTTTCGAGATATTTTTCTCAAAGTGGTGAAAAGAAAAGACATAATGGGTGTCCTTTTATAGGTGAGAGGAGAGGAATTCCTGGAATTTCATAAAGTATAAAATTAATATATATTACTTTTTAACTCCAAATGAATCCAAATTAATATAATTAAAATATAATATTATTATGAGTTTAAATACTCTCATAAAATAAAATTGTATAAGTTTTTATTATGTTTTTATCCTTATCTTTTGGTTTTAACCCCTATTAACCCTTTTGATAGTAACTATATTACTAAAGATTTCTACCTTTTATGGGTAAATAATGTTACCAAATGAGGATAAACTAAAAATAAATGGAAAATTTATGATATTTTAAAACATATCACATTAAATAGGCCAAATATTGAGTTTTTATGAATTTTAAATCATTTATGAAAATATAGTTTATTATATAATATCACAAATATCTTTTTTTGGAACAATTCATTAATTTTGACTTCGAAAACAATTTTAAAATAAAATAAGTATAATATAAATATTTAAAACATCCCTAATATGTTAATTTTATCAATTAAATTAATATAACCCTATAACTCATCAAAATTATATTACATTTTAATATATTTTAAAATTATTTATTTTATTTTATTATTAATTGAATAAATATTGTGTTCGGATTCTGTAAGAATTTCAGGTAATTATTCAATCAATAAAAATTAAAAAAAAATTATTGGGATTAAAAAGATTCATTAATATTTTTAATAACCATTTTTTACTAAATATAAGTTATATTTATCCATATTAAAAAATATTATAAATATTAAAAGAGAGTGACATTTCTGACTTTATCCTTTAATTAAATATTTTAAAGGTCAAAATCAAAGCTAAATAAGACAAAGATAATATTTTTGAATTTTGGATGATAATAGAATAAATACACTCATACAATTAAATAAATTCAAGTGTTGGATATATTTTTAATGCCTTATCATGTTATTTTTAACCTTGTTTACCCAATCTACCCTTTACTAAGGTGATAAATTTAACCCTAGTTATTATTAATAAAAAAAAGATAAGTATTTACAAAATATTAAACTCCCAATTACAAATATTAAATCCATTTTATAATATTCAATATCTTTAATTGGAAAAAATTTATTTTATAATAATCCCACAAAGCACCAAGAAAATTAGTTTTATGAAAAGTGTAAAAGTGTTTTTATACCAATATCAAGTATAATTTTGAACCAAAAAGTAAACAATTAATTTATTTTCCACAAAAATAAGTCAATTTAAATTTAAAAACAATAAATGAAACTTTAAAATACTTAAAAATACAATTTTCAATAAAATTTGATATTTTCACTATGTACCCAAAAATTAACTTTTTCAGAAAACTCTAAAAAATTGAACCTAATACAATGTTGACCAGATTATTTAAAAAATTATTTAATTTTCACATGATAATACTTCAAAATATTTTAATGATTAATATAAATCAGTGTTTCATGTAAATCAATCTATCAAATATATTTAATTTAAAAATAAATTATAAAATCTTTGACTCTTACAGCTTCTATGGTGTATCCATGGACTAATATAAATCACATGTAATACAAGTGGGATTATACTTTATCCCATTATATTCTATAATATCATCATGAAAATTATGAAAAGGAATAGATTTATTAATACCTGGGAGTTTCTTCCAAGAATCATACATACACACACCTTACATTTCCATTGTATAATAGTGATGTATATAATAAATGATGATGTTCCAAATGTGTTTTTTTCATTAAATCATGCATTAAAATGAATTTATAAATTCCCTTGATGGTTCATGCATCTTATTAATTAAATATTTTCACATTTTATATAAATATGAAATTATTTCATTTAATGATAGCTTATGTGGGTGAAATGGTTCGGGTGCCCAGCACACACAAAATAATATACCTAATGCATGAAAATCATATGTTTCATGAAATATAAAATACATCCCATAAATATAGCATATATTTAAATAATTATTTAGGTAATATATCCATCATTTGCATATATTAGGACTCATATTCTTGAAAATCCTATATATACAAGGGGTACAGAAAATTCTTGGAATGTCACCCAGTGTCTAACATACTTCCCTAATGTTTTGTTTCAAAATACCCAATAATTGGTTCTCTTGATTTTATTATATACTATTTTAAACAATTTTTATCATTTTATCATTTTTACAAGAAAATAATATATTATATTAGAGGGTAGAAACTTCAATTCCAATTTAGGGGGTTTTCTAATGATTTTATAACTCAGTGTTATCCATATAAGAAACCTGCACATGTAAAGAAAATGTGACAGTTAAAATTTTCAGTAAATCATCAAATTAAATTTCATCCATTTCTTCAATATTTCCACCACACAAAAACAAAATCCAAAAATAAATTTATTTTCAAAAATAGACTCATCAAATAAAACATGTTTTTACAGATCTTTTCATAATCAAATGATGATATAAAATATTTTAGTCACCAATTTAGAAAAATAGGGTAATTTTATGTGATTTAATATAAACATGTATTTCACCTAATTGGGATATTTCATTGACCAAGAATATTAATATTCACCATATAATCTATAAAATCCATAAAAATAGTTCCTCATTAACATTTATTATTATCCTTTCCGTCTTTAAAAATGTTATACCTATAATGATATGGAAGTTCAATTTAACCATTTTTTCCTCTATTTTGAGAGTATTGAATTCAATATGGAACAAAAATTCTTTTACACTTACCAATGTATCCTCTAAAACTCAAAACAGATTGTTGGTAGTTTTATTTCCAAGGTGAACAACCACTTAGGTGAGTTTTATCTCCCCTATTTATAGGGAATAATAAACAAATCAAGACATTAAATTAATATATGCTCCCAAATAAATCAGTGCATTGAAAAAGGCGATTTATCATATGGTTCAAGCTATAGTAAATGTAAAAAGATACTATAATTTATTAGTTATTTTAGGTGTAATATGGGAAGATACATTTCTACCTATATTTACCTTTTCTTTCCCTTTTAATCACCTCTTACTGATGCACATGTCTTTGATGACTTTCCCATACCATGGGATTTTTCAAATAGGTTCCAATAAAGGAATACTGATTTATACCATCGAGTTTATCACTAGAATCTATTGTTATAGTCTGTCATTATTTTATTTCTTGGGTGGTTTTAATCAATAACTGAATGGATGTTGGGGTTGATACAGTTCTTCCATCTTGACTTGTCCCTTTTCCTTTTTAATACGGGTGTTTCCCCAAGTACTTCTTATTAAGGTGACTTATTAGGGATAGATTCTTTAATTTCAATGGGTTTTATATATCCAACTTTTTCTAGAGATAAGGTTTCTTCACTCCTCTTAAACTCCTTTTCATTAATCAATGAAATTAAACTAACATTTCTTTTAGTGTTAAGAATTAAATAACCAAGAATATTACAGAAAACGTGATTTTTTTCAAATTATTGATGGAGAATATGACCTAGTTTTACTATTCGTGAAGAATCCTTAGTGTTTATCTATAAGTTATAAGATTAGTTCAATAATTTTTGTGAGAATCCATAATTTACTTCATCAAGTCAGGGATATAAGGTTATTAAGTTTTTCCTTTTTGATGGATTATAGAGGCCTTAGAGTTGCCTCCTTATGAGGGTAGTGATTGGATGTTCTACTAGAAGGGTTTCATTTGTTGCAGTCAGTTCCCATATCTAAATTGAGGGTCATAATATTCTCTAAATTATATATTTCTTATTTATTTTTATTGGTATTTTATTTTGTATATGTAATTACATTTTTTGTTCCTTGAAAATGAGGGAAACCATAGGTCTACAGGTCCTCAGAGAAGAAAAGTTAGAAGACCCTTAGAGGTGTAGTATGTGTTTTTTCATATACATTTTTAAAAGATAGTTGTTTAATAAAAGAGGTTAGTTATTCAATTTTATTTTAAATTATATAGTAATTATAAATTTTTAATTTATAAACCCCTCTTGTTTTAGACCTTGTATCAAATAATTAATATTTTTTTGGAAAAATCTAGAAGAGTACTATAACTTCTGCAGGAAACTTATCAATTAGTAATACTCCAAAAGAATCATCTAGAAAATTCAAATCATTGTCTACTATTCCTTGTTAGAATAATACTAAGAAACTATGGTATTTAAAATATTGATGTGGTTAATATTTTTGCAACCATTTGAATCTTTCCCATAATTTATAGAGGGTTTCTCCACTATATTTCTTGATTCCATAAATTTATTACCATGTTTGGTAATCCTCAATTCCTGGAAGTACATATAAATTAAAGCCTTATATAAATCATCTTAGGTGGTGAATTCTCCTTGATATAGTTTACAGAGACAATCCTTGGTTTCTCCTTTAATAGAGAATGGAAATACCTTATTTATGAATTGTTCATCTGAGTCTCCACTTGGTTTCAAATTATTAAATTCAATAGAAAACCCTATTAAATGTTGCTTAGGATATTCCCCTTATATTATATTAAAACTTCACATAGTTTGGATCATTACTATTCTAAGTTTATATCCTTTTTGATAATTTGGTTTTTGAATCTGGTTATAATTTTAAAATTGGGTTGGTATAATTCTCTCAAGGTCCTATTTAATTGAGAAATATTTTCATTCCATTTTACTCTTGTTATATTGAATTATGTGGAATAAGTGTATGATTAGGGATAATTTTTTAATGCTATAGTAAAAAATTATCTTTCTTCTTATTCAGGGATTCTAAGGGTCCTGAGTCTTACCCAAACAATTTGTTAAACCTCTAGACAAAAACAAGTGAGGTAAAATGAACTAGATCTAGTCATGTGTGGATTTATTTTTTCAAAAAAAATCATCACACAACACTATACTCCCAAGAAATATAACCTCATTTATGAAAAACCTAATACAAGGCCTCAATAAAAAAAATCCGAACCCAAAATAAAATTCATTAGTAGTTGGACTCTGGTTGCCTCTAAAGATGAGAGTTTTTAGGTGTTTTCTTATCTTTTTTAATTGGTTTAGTGTGTAATAACTATATATGTATTGGAATGGTTTTTAATTTAGATTTAAAAATAATTTACTAACCTCATATATCCCCTCACCTTCAATAAATCATGATTCTATTATTCTACTCTTATATCTTCTCTCTAACCAAGTGAATCCCCAATTATCAACCTCTCTTTGAAGTTTCATCTCAAATAAGGGAGTAAAATTATCTCATATCCCCTAATACCACCTATCCCAGTGATTAAAGACCTTCAATCACCATCAGAACATCCCACTTACCATGATCAAAAGTAGTAGAGAAAACCTAATTATCTTGTGCATATAATTGATTGAAGAGGGAAGAAGAATTTAAAATGTATTGAAATAAGGAAATATCCTAATTTATAAATAGTTTAAAAATTTATAGAGAGATTAAAATTATATTTAATCATTTAAATATGAAAATTATCAATAAGGGAAAGTTTAGTCTCCTTGGATCAACCACTAAGGGCTTAGTGAGCCATCACATGAGTAAATCCAATAAATAGAAAAATAATAAAATATAAAAATAGTAGGTTAAATCTTGATCGATAAATTTCAAAATAATATCTATCAGTGTGAAATTAATACTATTAATACAAAATTATTGGAGGCTTGTTGTGATTTAGTAGCTTCTCCCTTGTGAAAATAAAAAATCACATTCTCTTTTCCAATAATTTTAGTGCCTTCAAGAAAATTTATATGAGCATAAGTGAATTATTCTTTCTAATATGCTTGGAAAAATTATAGCCTGAGGTTCGTGATAGCTTAAGTTCAGAGTATCTTGAATATTCGATATGATTTATACTTCTATCATGATCGAGATCCATATTCATACAAAAATAGGTGGAATGGCCCAAACTTTTATAAATAAAATTCAAATGTGATTGAATTAAATTCCTTATTATGGTTATAGAAAACACATGAAATTTATTAGTATTATTACATCCTATAAAATTTAAAATACCATTAAGAATCATAACCATTGATAATATAGTCATTGAATAGTGATCATATAATTAGTCTAACTATAGGGTTTTGATAAATCCCTTTGACACAGATGAAGAAAGTGATGGCCTGAGCGAGTAGGTCATACCATATAAATCCAATTATTCATAGATATTAAGGGAGATATAATAATTGGGCGCTTCTCTTAACCAATACAGAGATGATATCCAACAAATAAAGCATGAATGGAACTATTTATAAGATAATTTAATGCTTCTCAAGATTAAGGACCAAATCATGTATCTTGAACCACCCCATGAAAATCTTACCATTGTGAACCATACCCTCAGGGTGTTTCTAGTGTAATAAAGGTCTATGAATCATGAACCTAGGAATATAAATATGTATATTTTATTTTAAATATAATAAAAATTATATTTACATTAAATAATTTTTACTTTAAAAATGATTTTTATTTTGATACGATAAAACAAAAAAAATTATTTTCGAATAATATGAAATTTCAATTAAGACATTTATTTTGGTACATTAATGTAATTTTTAAAAAAATTATATTTTAATAAAATATTTTTATTAAATATTTTCATTATATATAAATGATAATATAATTCTTATGATGAAAAGGGTTCAAAAACTGTTATTGTCAAAAAACCTAACATTTTTCAATAAATGTAGATTCTATTTTAAAAGTTAAAATTCCAATTTTTAGAAAATTAATTTGATAAAATAAAACATATTTTTTGAATCATCACATCAAAATCATCCAATAGTGAATTTTTCATAATTTTCTGAGACTGTCGTATTTTTGGGTAAAAAAATAAATATGGTATAAATATTCAGTGTGTATTATGATATAATAATGACCCAAAATTGATGTAATAAATGATATAAAAGTTATCCATGACCAAATATATGTTTACTCTTTATAAAAATTTATTTTATGCTATTCTATAAATTTTATAAAGTTTTTATGAATCCTCAAAAACATATATTATATTTTAATATTTTAAAATATTTTCTTTAAGAACATGACACACTTCCACATCACCAAAGGTAATATTTTATTGATTTCTCCCCTTATACTTATAAAATAATAAAAATAACTTCTATTTAGTGGAAATCATGGGAAAAAACGAGGTTAAGGATTGTGGTTTTGATTAATCTATTGTATAGAGTCCAATACCTAAGTATGTGAAAGAATAAAGAACACCGCTTTCATTTCATATATAAACCTGATCAAAATCTTATTATTCTTCACTAAAAACATTATAGCACATAATTAAGATTTCCTACATTATCTATAGTCCTCTCATGGTTCCCCCAATCTCTAAAGAAGCTCCTCGTATGCTTTTTTAATCTCCCTTTCAAGGTAAGAGATCATTTCCTTCAATTTATTCAACCATATTCTTTATTTTATGCCTTTTATTTCCAATTACTAATGTTTGGTTATGATTTTTCACATATATATAAATTCCCATTTTATTAAAAAATGATGAGATACCCCTTTCACACTCATCAAACCATTTTATTAATCTTTAAGTACTACCAATATACTTCCAATATTTCACTGCAATTTCTCCAAAACAAACCAGTGTATTGTTAATACCCTTGTTATTTCCACTCGAGGGTATTCATCTAGACATACCTATAATTATTTTATTGGGAACTTCCTTTTAATTATTCAAAATTATTTTATCATTTAATTAAATGTGATGAAATATGATTCTATGTTTAATGATATATGTATCTCACTTATACATGAACATGACATAAAGTGACAAGTGCAATTGAAATTGTATGGTGCTCTAATGAATTGGTTAATTTTTAGTCTCATGAGACATCATAAAAGGGATTAGGGAGTGAACATAATCTATAACCAGTCTTTTTACACTATTTTACGATGTATGGTAAATTATCCTTTCCCTATGTTTATGATGTCATGTTTAAATTTGTTTTCACTTTACTATGTTTACTTTTTGTTATCATGCTATATCATGCCTCTTTGTCCATGTTTATAATTATAAACCTATTTATTTACCATTTAATTTCATATTTTATATCATTTAATAATAGATTTATTTTATGCTAGGTTTATTCCCTTACTAGGATTTATTTCACACCCTTTTATTATGTATGTCCCCAGGCTATCCTATACAGTTTTAAGTACAATGGAATATTTAGAGCATGTTAAGGAAATTTTCAATAATTGTGATGTACTCCCTATTTTAATTTGTTATTTAATGTTCCTAATTACCCAAAGACACTATACTTACCAATATTTTTGTTTGTTTTATGTGTAATCTTATGTAATAAATCATGTATTAATGTGTAATAAATATAAGGGTTTTCATAATTGGTTTCAGAGGAAAGTTTAGTTATATTTCATATTAGGATTAGAACACTCTATAGAATTACATTGAGATAAGACTAAATTTAATAAGACATCCCTAAAAAATTTTAAAGTATAGATTAAGTGGTTTCCAATAAAATAAAACCCTATCTATATACTAAAAGTTGATGTGGATCTAGAACAGATGTACCATGGGGTAACATCTGAAAACAACATATTGAGGTAGACTCAGTTAGGAACTAGTGCATGAAAACAGGCCTTGTTTTAAAACTATTTTGACAATACTATGTGATATGATATTTTAAATTCATAAGAACATTAAGAACCATTATTAAGAGAACAAAAATACCCATAATATTTAATGTTAGGAAATAGATCATGAATAACATAGATTGAATCCTAGAAATTCATATGTTAAGGAAATACTTATTATTTATAAATTAACTGTATAATGTTATTGGATTTCTAGTCATGTTATTAATAGTTTAAATTTAATTATCCCTAATTTTTCCCTTTTTTATATCCAATAGTTGGAAATAGGAGGAATCGAGTAAACAACCATTGTAAAGGGAAATGTGATGATTTCCCACTTGAGATACCCAAACCGATGGGAGTAAGAATTATGAACTTTGTGATGATAATATAGTAGATGAATTAAGTTATAAATATAAACCTAAATCAAGATGAAATCGTAAATCCCATTAATAAATAACAAGTTACAATTGAGACCTTTCTGCAACAAATGCCTCCAACTTTGAATGGATCATCCAACCCCTTAATCACCGAACAATGATTCAACTGCATTGAAAATTTCTTCTACATCCTTCAATGTTTCAAGCATGATAAGGTTATAATTTCTAAATACATTGTAGAGTTACAAGATAATTAGTGGTATAAATTTATCAATAATTCTAAGCCTAAGTAAGAGATCAAAATGACAGGGTGTAAGGCATTCTGAAAATGTTTTTTTATAAATATTTCCCTCACAGTATCTCAATTAATATGGAAATAGATATACATTCCCTTGAGAAAAAAGATAATGAATCCATAATGGTATATGAGTAAAACATCCTAATAAATGCATGATACACCTCTATCTTTGTCATTTCCCTTGAATGGAAATTTGAATGCTTCTTTGGTGGGATAAAATCGAGTCTACAAAAATTATTGGTGATCTGAGCCTTTGATAACTATGAGGAAATTGTCTAATGTGCCCTCAAATTTGAAATGGATATTAGATAATATCCAATATATCATAGAGAAAAGAAGAGGAAAGTAGAGTTTAATTTTGGTGGTGTGATGAATACATATATGGATGTTAGAAAACTTTAACATACCACTTGTAAAATGTGTGGAAAGAAGCACCCCAAAAACATTCTAAGTGGTATGGGGAAATAATTTAGGTTTGGAAATGACTGGATCCTAGATAGTAATTTTTGACGGGAGAAACCCACCAAGGTAATGGAAGATAGGAATGATCCAGTCAACCTAAACCTTTTGTCTAATGTTTACACAATAATAAATAAGAGAAATTTTTAAACAAAATGACTAATCCAAGGGTGTTTAGAGACAATAAGTGCCAAAAAAACTCCAAGGAAGAAAGGGGGATTTTTTTTATTAGAACTGATGAGGTGGATCCTAATAATGAAGTGGTGAAAAGTATAATAGTTATTCATTATAGAATAGATAATGTAGCTTTTTATTCTGGTTCTCTACATTCCATCATATCATAAAAACTTAGTAGAACTATTAAAACACCACCAATAAT
The DNA here is from genome assembly GCA_963277665.1 of Viscum album. NCBI lineage: Eukaryota > Viridiplantae > Streptophyta > Magnoliopsida > Santalales > Viscaceae > Viscum > Viscum album. The sequence continues at coordinate 1,206,283,109 of OY728150.1, read as the reverse complement.
AATGGAAGTAGAGATTTAGTTGAAGACAGAAAATGATTCAATTATTTTATCCCAAGTATTTAACTCCTCCCCTATAAAACTTTGTGGGATGAACTTACTAGCTAATCTAGTGATACTCCCTTTAGTGAAATTTTATTCAATTCTAGGTTCAAAATGGATTTCCTTATATGGAGCCAACATAGTCTGATATTAGAAGTAAATCACTCTCTATATCATGAATCATCCTTCAATTATATATAAGTGAAAAGAAGATTATGGATCTTCTTTAGCACCAACATATCAAACATGGATATTATTTTCCTATGAGAAAGAATATCTAGATCAAATTATTAAGTTTATGGAAAATATAATACATTCCCATTTTGAGGGAATGTGTTGATGCATTACCCAAATAATTGTTTGGTCATCCTCCTATTTGAGAGGTTAAATTTTCAATAGAGATTATACATGGGAATTTTCCATTTTCCCAGACTCTATATATAAAATATGTTGTGGAACTTGAGAAGTTGAAGAAACAACTATAGGAAAATATAGATAAAAGATTTATACACCAATTTTTTCACCTTGGGGTAAACAAGCCCTATTTTAAAAGAAGAAGGATGGTTCAAAATTATTTTTCATTGATTATATTGAGATAAACAGGATCATGATAAAGAAAAAGTATCCCCTTTCATGGATTAATGACTTGTTAGATCATCTAATTGGAGCCTAATACTTCTACAAGGTAGATCTTTTCTTGGGGTATTATTAATTATGGGTGAAGAAGGAAGATATCAACATGATAGATTTTTATACAATGTATTGGAACTATGAGTTCATATTTATTCCATTTCGACTCACTAATTATCAAGTAATCTTCATGGAATTTATGAATATATTCTTAAGAGGTTACCTCAAAAAAATTGTTGTAGTATTTATAGGTTATATTCTAATATACTCCAAAATCAAGGAGTAACATGAAGAGATTTTGAGAACTGTGCTAAAAACCATATGAAAGGATAATATTTATGAAATGTATAGAAAATGTGAGTTATGGTTGAAGGAAGTCTCGTTTTTTGGTCATATTATCACAATTAATGTGATATCTGTGGACCCTTCAAAGTCATAGGCAATTAAAGAATGGTGGAGGCCAACATATGTGAAAGAAATCAATAGTTTCCTTGGATTGGATTGGTATTCTCGTCAATTTGTGAGAAATTTTTCCCGGTTTTCAAACCTTCTAACCAAGCTAACTTGATAGGGAGTCTAGTTTTTTGGAATAATAATTTCGAATAGAGATTTAAGAAGTTGAAAAATAGGCTTATAAATTCACCTGTACTTACTCTATCCAAAAGTGGGGAACTTTTCCTGGTATATAGTGAAACGTCAAAAAAAGGAATGGGATGTGTACTAATGTAGAATGGAAAAGTAATAGTATATGCCTCAAGTAAATTGAAAGATCATGAATAGAACTACCCAATGGATGATCTGATGTTGGAAATAGTGATATTCATATTGAAAAACTAGCGACATTATCTATTGGTGGATACATTTGAAATATATATGGATCATATGATCCTTATGTATATTTTCACATAGAAGGAGCGAAATACGCACTAGGAAAGATGGTTAGATATGATTAAGCACTATGAATACTCAATCCATTACTATCCTAGAAAAGTAAATAATTTAGCAGATTCTCTAAGAATAAAGGATTAAGAAATTTTAATATTGATAGGAATTGATAAGAATCTGATCTTATTAGTCCTAAAAAATATGGACATTGGAATCCTAAAGGAAGAAACATCATCAATCCTTTCACAAATTATTGTCCAATAATCCCTTACGGAGAAGAAAAATAATTCTCAAAGTGATGATGTGTAAATTAAGAATAAAGTGGAAGATGTACTAAAATAAAAAACTATAGATTTCAAAATTAAAAAATAATGATTTGTATGATTTTGGTTATAGATATTTGTACTATCAAATCCTATGTTAGATAAGGAGTTGTTGGATGATGCACATATCTCGACATTCTCCATCTATCAAGAGAGGGAAATATGTATCAAGATCTAAAATAGAACTATTGGTTGGACAATATGAATAAGTTGATCATGGAATATACATCAAGGTGTCTTTTATGTCAGCAGATGATGGGTGAAAGGAAAAAAATAAAAGGGGATATTACAACTATTGGTGGATCATCTTAAAAATACTTCTCACTTCATTTAAATTTGACAGGACTTCTTGCTCGATCATCTTGTAAGGATATACATTAAAGAAGTGGTGAGGCTACATAGAACACCATTATTGATTATATATGATAGAGATCCAGGATTTACCTCAATATTTTGTAAGAGTCTCTAGCATGCTATAAATACTATTTTGGACTTAATTATGGCTTATCACCCTCAAAATGTTGGAAAATTTTGAGTGGACTATCCATACAATTGAGTACATGTTCAGAGCATGCTCAATTAAATTAAAAGGAGGATGGGATCAACATCTTCCTCTAGTCAAGTCCTCATAAAATAATAGTTTCCACTAAAGCATCCAAATGGATGACTATAAATCAATTTATGGGAATTGGTGAAGAACACATGCATGCTAGGATGAATTTTTTGAATGAAAATTGATGGGTACTGAAATGGTTGAGGAAATAGTGAATAAAGTCATGACCATTGCACATCAGGGATTCTCAGAGTCGAAAGAAGAGCTATGCTGACAATAGTTGACAAGACCCAAAGTTTGATGTTATAGATAATTTATTCCTCTCTATATCTCCATGGAATAAATTCATTTAATATTGGAATAATGGAAAGATTTTTCCAAGATAGAACGGCCCCTTTGAGATCCTTGATCGCATAATATTGGTGGTATATCAACTAGCACTCACACCTAACCTTTCTCAAGTAAATGATGCGTTCCATGTATCCCTCTTGAGGAAATACATACCAAACCCCTCACATGTACTCAATCTAGAGGCAATATTGTTCGAGAATGATCTTTCATAAGAGTATTATCTAGTGAATATATTATATTGGAGAGAAACGTTTCTACAAAATAAGACAATTAACTTGGTCAAAGTGTTATAGAGAAACCACATGTTTGAAAAAAAAAGATGTGGGAACTGGAGGAGGTGATGAAACAGAATTACCCTAATTTGTTTTAGTGTGTGAAATGAAATTTTTTAGGGTTAAATTTATGAAGTGGTAATATTTTAATGACCCAAACTTTTATAAATGAAATTACGTTTATGATTGAATTAAATTCCCTATTATGGTTATAAAATCGCATGCACTTAATTTGTTTTCTTAAATGATATAATATTTAAAAGACAAATAAAAATAATAAACATTTATAATATATTCATTTAACAGTGATCATATGATTAGTATAACTATATAGTTTTGATAAATTACCCTGACATAGACAAAGGAAGTGATGGCTTTATCCAGTAGGATCGTACACTATGGATCCCATTTATCATAGCTTCCAAGGGAGATATATTAACTTATATTTTACTTTGACCAATCCTATGTTGAGATACAATAACTTAATCTTAATTTGAACCACTTATAGGAGAATTTAAATCTCATTAAGATCATGGATCAAAACATGTATGTTGAACCATCCCCACGAAAATATCACCATCGCACACCTTACCCTCAGGGTGTTTGCTAGTGTAAAAAGGGCTATGTATCAAGACCTTAAAAATGTGAGTATATATATTGTAGATTCAATAGAATAATAATTATATTTACTCATTATTGTTATTTTATTAAAAATGATTTTTATTTTGGTACAATAGAATACAGATTATATTTTCAGGTAATATGAAATTTCAATTAAGACATTTATTTTGATGAATTAATGGATTTTTTAAATAAATTTTATTTTAATAAAATATTATCACTAAATAATTTTTATTAAATATAAAAGATAATATAATTATTATTATGTTAAATGTAATTTTTTAAGGGTTAAACAATTGTTACTATCAAATAACCCAATATTTCTCAATATATGTTAATTTTATTCTGATATTTAAAATTAACATATTTAAAAAATTATTTTGGTAAAATAAATATTATTTTTGGAATCATCACATTTAAATTATTCAATGGTGAATTTTTTATAATTTTCATAGATAATTGAATTTTTGTGTAGAAATTAAATATGGTATAAATATATGGTGTGTATTTTTTCATCATAATGACACAAAGGTGGTTTAATAAATTCTATAAAAGGTATCCACAACCAGGTATATGTTTCCCTTTTAAAATAATGTTTTATATGTTATTTTATTAGTTTTAAAAAGCTTTATAAATCATCAGAAACCTAAATTATATTTTAATATTTTAAAATCATTTCTTTAATAACATGACTCACTTTCACATCACCAAGGGTAATATTTTTTATGATTTAGGATCTTAAACTTATTAAATAATAAAACCCACTCTGATTGGGAATATACCATGGGAAAAACCAAGAGAATGTTTTTTATTGATATATTATATTGAGTCAAAAACCTACGTTTGTGAAATAATAAAGAACTCCCCTCCCCTTTCTCAAATAAACCCACCCCAGATCCCATTATTCTTAACTAAAAATAAATTTAATTTTTTATTTAATCTACTGTACCCAACCTAGAGTCCAGAAAAGTTTTCCCCCAAGCTCTCAAGAAGAATCACCCAATCTTTTGGAATCACCCTTTCAAGGTATGGGTTCCTTTCCTTCTCCTCTTTATTCAAGAATCTTCTTCATTTTATGCATTTTATTTCCAATTCCTAATGTTGGGAAATGATTTTAAACATCCCTATAACTTCCCATTTTATTAATAGGTGATGATATACCCCATTATCTTTATGAATCTTTATGTATTGTTGTTATGCTGCTGAAATTTCAGTGTGACTTTTCTAGGCCAAATATCGGTATTGTGAATACCATCACTATTTTCACTCATGGGTATTCACCTATACATACCTATACTTATTTTATTTTCTAATAAATTTTATGTATTCCATATTAATTGATCTTGGAATTAAATTAGATGAAATATGATGATATGTTGAATAGTCTATGTGGAAAACTTATGAATGTAGATGATATGAAAGTGACAAGTGCATCCAGAATTATATAGTGCTCTAATGTATTGGGTTATATTATAGTATCATGTGACATTATTAAATGGACTATGGATTGAACTTCAGGTATCATTATAATTTATACACCATGTTATGATGTTTTGGTGGTTGGCCTTGACTTATGTTTTTAATGTCGTGTTTAGAGTTTTTTCCACTTCTTCGTGTTGATTTTATGTTATCATTATATATCATGCCTTTTTGTTCATGTTTATAATTTTCAAAAAATTTATGCATCATATAATTACCTATTGTCTAACATGTAATAAATTATTCATTTTATTCCATGCTTATTCCCTTACTCGGCTTTATAGCTTACCCTTTTCTTATGTATGTCTCCAGGTTATCCCATACAGTTTTAAGTACGATGGGATTTTATGAACACGTTAAAGACATTTTAAATAATTTTGAGGTACCCCATGTTTTTTGTCATTATTAAATGTACCTAATTACCAAAATACACATGATATCCTGATCTTCTAGGTTTTTTATATGCAATATTATGTAATAAATCATTAATTAATGTTTAATAAAGACAAGAGTGGTTATAATAGAAGATGAATTTTTTTTGTGCATCACATCAATAGAGGAAATAAATTTATGTCTAGGGAGGGGGAGTTATTTTTGGGTGGATTGTTTTTTAAAATATCGGGCTTTAATAAAACAAACATGGGCATGGTTTTGTGGACTTCACAATTTGGCCTCACCATTATAGTGTGACTGATCCTAGATAGAATGTTTCCAAGAAAATGACAAAGTACTAAAGACTTATGATGACTATAAAATCAATGATATGGTAGGAAACGTTTTATGATCAACCCAGAAAAGCCTTATGATCCCACTTCTAGAGAAACTTATGCTCAGGGCCAAATTGTTACAATAATTTTGGAAAATACTTTCAATGGATCTCTATAGAAATTTGGCACTCTTGAAGTCTTATAATCCTGGTAAAATCATTAACATTAGATGTATAATCTTAAGATCATAATGGAAAACCCTTACATTCATCCCAAAAAAATCCATACATTGCCTCCATTATTATTTTTCTAGGAAATCATTAAAATCAAATCTCTCAGTATGGGCTTTATTAGATTGATTAAAAATGAATAAAAATAATAAAAACATATTTAAAATCCTCTAAACATAAAATTAATAAATCAATAAATATTTGAATTTTCATTAAAATATTAACGATGAATAAAACAATTAAAAACCATGATTCTATACAATTAACAAATTAATTCAAGATTTTGCCATAAAATAAAATATGTATTATTCACCAAGGATTTAAATTAATTAGGGGACTAATTTCAAATGAAAAACATACAAAATTTTAAGAAAATTAAACTCTCATTATATTAAACCCTCAACCAATACAACTTTAACTAAGTGTCATACCATTTTTTCTCATGTGACTTGGAGACTTCTTAATAGAATATTTGATGTATAAGGGTATAAAACATATAAATATTCTAGATCTATGTAAACATGGTGAAAATGGATGAGGAAAATCGTGTATTGAAATTTATGAATCATAAATAATAAAATGATGATTAGAGGGAGTAGAATAAGCATTATTAATAGAGAAACTAGTGTTGCAACCTCAGGAAATTGTTTATGGGGTTAAGAAGGGTTTTTCCATTAGAGTCATTACATCCTCAATGGGTTACATCATAGTATTAGAGGTAACTATGTTATTCGTGATTCAATTAAGGGTCCTTTTCATCATTTAGGAACTACTACCAATTACTATAAAAGGGGGATATCAAGATGATTAACTCATGGTTCTAGAGATTACAAGAGGAGTATCTCTACTCAAGTTTTTGGGTTAGTGGCGATGCAGAAATCAAAGTTATAAAGTTGGTTGGGTGGAATAGGAGAATCCCAAAAAGGTTTGGAATACTCTACAGCTGCACCATCATATTAAAAATAATATATATGGGTATGAGGAATAAAATATGATTTAAATGGATGGTTAAATAAACCTCCTATGGAATGTTTTTATGATTCATGAAATATTGGGGGAATCATGGGAATTGGTTTTTATCATCTATGATGGACCTCTCTATTTATTTTTAGGTAATATGGGATAGACTATGTACCACATTGTTTAAGGTTATATGGTAAGGACCACATGTTATATTGTATAGGGTCTTATACTAAGACTTCATATTTTTAATTTTTATATCATCGAAGTAGGACATATATTTTATATAGTTTAAGATCATATGAATAATAATAATATGTAAATGGAATTTTTTTTATCTGGATCATGAGTAAGTTAAATATGTGTTCATGTATTTATTACAGGATATCAAGGGATCAAGCATGGCTTAAGGGAAACCCAAACTGTAAAATGAAATATAGTTTGATGGAGATATTTCATACACATACCGTAGTGCAGAGTGTATTGTGAAAAGCTCTACCATGAATGAGAACGCTCAAACTAGGAATTTATTCTTGAAAATGGGGACTTTTCCATATCATAGATTTATGGATAAAGAACTATATGCTAGAGATTATTATATTTATCAAGATCATACATAAAAAATATGTGCCTCCTAGAATGAACCATTATATTATGTTTAAGGTCTTACAATGTTGAACAAATTTAATGTAGTTCAACATCTTGTGAAAAATACTTTAATGTCATGCATTTTAACATCATATGACAAGTAATCAAATGTTGTGAAATTTCAGATCATGTGGTGAGGACTCATATATCATATAATATAAAATCACATTAAAAGGACTAAAATGTCTTGCAGTTTAATGTCATATGATAAGGACAATTTTCAAGTAGATTAAAGTCCTACATAGTAGAATTTATTCTCCCTAATCCTTGTTACAGTGCAACTCTACCACACTAAAAAGACAATCAAACACAACCCCAAAGACCATTTGGGTCAATACTGATGTGAAAAACAAACGGATATTGTAAAATCACTTATATTGTGAGAGAATGTATAATAGGGTATTGATGTTCTAGGGTTAGAATATCACATCAACCATTGTAAGGAAACCCATAGAGATGAGGGAGATGATTAGTTATGTATCTAACAAACTGATTCATCCCACCAAACTAAAAATATGGATAAATTTTTAACACTAAGGGTGTTAAAACACTATTTGTAGATGGGTATTTAACTCCCCATATAGATATAGATTATTTAAATTGAATTGGAAATAAAATTAATAAGTTCCCTAACAATAAAAGGAAGTGTGGTTTAACATCTTTATATTAATATGTAAGTGTTTTATAGTTTAAGTTCATTTGATGAAGAACTGTACCAATAATTTTAATGTCATGTGAAATTGACTTTTATAAACCCCATATATATTGAATGTACCTTGAGAAGCATGGGTAAAATCTAAAATATTTTGGGTTAGTATTGGAATAAGATGTTTTTACATCACTATGTTTCTCTGGTATGGAAATCAAGCCATATATTGTTCTAAAAACATTGGGAATTTTTCTATTCATATGTTATATGGTCCATGACATTAGTATAATTAAATAAAACCATAGATATGGAATCCCTAAAAATGGGAGAGCTTTTATGTAGATAAATCAACCCCGGTAGTCTGGAGCTAGTGTCTACTCAGTTACATTGGCATATTATACATGTAATTACATCCCAAAGTGTAACGACCCGAAGCTTGACGTACATGGACATTACATTACATTTTCGGAATACTTAGTACATTACAAAAACACACACACAAGGACCGTAATAGTTTAGTGTCTTTGGAAACTCGGAATATAATCTTCTAATCCTGGTGAAAGATCTTCAATATCTCCCATAAAGATCTTCCCTTTTTTTACCTAAAACCTTTCTTTATATCCTGGGGAAAAGAAAACATAAAAGGGTGAGCTCAAATGCTCAGTAAGGGTAAACAAAAGAAATATAAATCACATCATATACATAAGAACATAACTTTTGGAAATCTTAACCTGCAAAAGAGATCATAATTTCATAACCTGGGATAACTCATGGCAGTGAAATGTATTCACAATAATCATAACTTAAAACATTAAACTTTGTGGCATACACACATAATCATAGAGAATCATTTCTTGTTAGTCAAAACTCATTGCCAAGACTATCTTAGTGGACAAAGTCCATTTCTGAATCGAGTGACCCTCATTTCAGTCCTGTTTCACTGAACCGGTATAACCTACCATTCCAGCCATGTCTATCTCATGAGATATAAAATCTTTACCTAATGCATTGGAGGTAGATATAGGTCCCACCCATCTCATAATGATATCATTCTTATGTGTGCCACAAAATCATAAACCATACATCATTGCATAACCCATGTAATAAAAATGGGATTCTTAAAAAAACATGACATAATAAAACAATTCATATAAGATAAAGGAATTCATAAAAATATTTCCATCACAAAATATTAAAATCCATGTAATAATAGGGATAGAAACAGAACCCTTTATTATCTTAGATGGAAAATAATTTTGATAAAACACTTGAAATCTATTCTTGAGGAAAATATCCTTTCTACTTCAAAAACATTTTCCTTTCTTAACATGTCTTACAATTTAAAACTAAAAGAAGTTGATTAAAAATAAACTTGAAAACTTGTAAAGGAATCTTCTTGGAAATAATGTTTTAAAAATCCATTCATGCCGTATAAGTTAAAAAAACATTCTTCTATTACTTTTGTCGGAAAAGTCAAAAAGTACCTCGTACGAAAAACGAAAAAAGATTCCTTTCATATCTTTTACTAAAAACTCACCGAAGGGTAAAATTGGATATAAACTATTTTTTAAGGATGAAAATAATATTACATATTGAGGGAACATGGATGTGGATGATAAAATACACCCCAGTAAATGCCAAAGTAAAAACAATCTCGGATGAAAATGAGATTGTGATATTTTCCCTTACCTTAGGTCCGATTTTCTTTTTACGTGTCCGAAGCTCTTGTATAATGGTTTAAATACTGTTATTGACTTATTCCAGAATCATACATATTGATATGATATCATATATGGTCATATTCTTAGCTTCTTGTTAGTAATATTTCATTGTTACTTGTTACTCAGGTCTTTATTGCCTTTTGTTCTTATGCTTGTTTTGCCGAATAAATTCTTATTCTTCTTTTAAGGTTATAGATACATTATATCCAGAATGTTATTAGTGTAACATATATCATATTTATTCATTCAATTCATTTATATAATTACTATGTAATGATGATCATGTAGAATGAGTCGCATCACATCATGGAGACGGTATTCCGTACGTACGCACGAGTGATGATATCGTTCCTATGATCATGGAATTGTATTGGAGTATATATATATTATTTAAGTATCAATATTACTTTATAATAATCATAAATAGTTACTCATTACACCTTTATACCCATCCAATTAAGGTGGTGGTGGAAAATAGATTACACCACGGTGTGGAGACGGTATTCCGTACGTACGCACGCGCGGTGATTTTCTTTTTCCGTAGGATGGATAGAAGGTGAATTAGGGTTGTTTCATATTTATAATAACATATCAGTATGTAAGTAATACTGATATTATTACTTTATAATGAAACAACTAAATAAGAAGAAGTTGAAGAAGAAAGAAATTGAAAAGATCGGTAATGGATATTACCTCTTCTTTGGAACGCCTCTTTGAATCCTCCACTTAGGGAACTAAGATTGGTCTTTTAAGAAGACCAGGACCTCTAGTATTATTCTAGGGAAGTGGAGAGGATAAAATGGCAGGGTTTGGCCGAGCTTTAGTTCTCAAATTGGTGTGAGGAAGAGAGGGAGGAGGTGCCCTTTTATAAGGGAGGAGAGGGGCACCTTAGGAATATCTCAAAATATTATTTTATATTAAAGTCAAAATAGGTTTATAAGGGTTCCAAAGGGTATTATTTCGAAGATAAAGTGGGGATGGGTCGAAATCCTATCATCCAATAGGATTTAGACAAGTTTAGGGTATTATTTTAACCTTATCAATTAGATTTAACTCTAAGTTAAATAATTTAACTTTTACCATGTCTTTTTGTTTTCTTTCACTATATGGTTAATACACTTACTATAACATGCCAAACGAAACCCAAATTGTATATTATTAATACATATATCCTTATCTAAGTCATTTGGACGAACCTTAGATTTTTAGGAATAAAAGAACAATTAATAATATAATATTTGATTTAAAAACTATTTTATGTCAATTTTGACACTATTTGATATATGATTTTTCTAAAAGTCATAACAGAATTATATGGTCGAAACAAGTTGATTAAATCAACACTAATATATCATAGTAACCTCTAAAATTAGTTTAATTCCAAAAAAGGCTTAAATTACATTTATTTTGGTATTTATAATATCAATTATGTCAATATTTCATTAATAAGATAATTACTGCATCATCTTTGTGTCATAAATAAATTAACTTATTTGATGTCTAAAAATTACAAATAAAATACCATTATGTAGGAAATCGTTTTATCTTTCTAATGAATATTTACAATCGAATTTATCTTATGTAAAACCCTATATTAAAAATGTTTTAGTAAATATACTTTATTTTAACTCTTTTAACTCTTCTTTGAATTAAATAATAATAAATGTCCTAATCTAATTCAAGTGGGCCTAAATGATAATATTTTACACTTAAGGTTGTTTTTGGTCGAGATACACTTGTCCAATAGAATTAGGACATGTGTTAGGGTAATATTATTATCATTATTACCCTTAATTACCCTATTTACTTTTAGCCGTGGTAAATAAAAGTAAAAAGTTATTATTCACCAAAAATTATTTTCATCTCATTGAACCACATTTTACTTACTGACATCAACCGTGTCTCTCGGATTTTTGAAATTCCATTCACAGAAACGGTAAAATTAAGTTTTATGAAAAATTCAGTTTTTTAACTACCACTTAGTAGTTTCACGATTCATCAAAAATTGATGTTTTTCAGAACAATCCCAAAATTTCATCCTAAGCTATATTTCATATTCCGAATTCAAAAAAGAAGTCTATTTTACCAAATTCATAACATAGAAGTTTCATTAATTAATTTTATAATTAAATCCCGCTGTTAAACCAAATAGCGTGTTTTTAAGAAACAATATCTATCAAATGATTGACACTTGATTATGTCTGGTTTAAATGTGAAATTACAACCAATGACCAACATTGTATTAAATTGTAAAAATATATTCTAAATATACTTTAAAACCACTAAAATTAATAATTTATCACTATTAATTATTTCGATTAAAAAATTTGTTTTTAATTATAATTTAGTAATTTTCACTATTCATCAGAATATGAAAGTTATCCGAAAAGTACCAAAATTTCACCTTAGGCTAAATTAGATACTCCGAATCCAAAAATGAAGTCCATTTTGAGAGATAAATTTTCTAAAATTTAAAAATTGGTTATTACCATTCATAACGGCTAGTTTTAATAATATTTTAATAGCATATCGTTGTTTCGTGAAACTCAGTATTGCGTACTACACACGCTATCGAGGAAGGTTGCGATTGCGTGTAATGCAAGGCAAGTCAAGGATGCGTGTTGTGCAAGCTCCTTTTGGTGTAGCGTACAACACAATACATTAATAAAATTAAAAAGAATATTTTTCATAAAATCTCGGGCTGTTACATTCTACCCCCCTTAAAATGAATTTCGCCCTCGAAATTCATCAGGGTTATAAATGGTTTACTATTAGAAAGTTTCTTTAATAGAAACCCACATCGTAAAAAGGAATATCAAAACCAAAATTTAAAAACAAAATTTTGAAACGTAACGGTTACCCAAATAAACTAATCACTGGGTTTCCACATAGGTGAAAATATGGATATGGAAGAAAATCTAACCATCATGTTCTGATGGAGAGTGGTAGAGAAAATGGCTATGGAAAAGCCAGCAATCACAAAGCCATAAATTTGTGACGATCTAAGGTACCATCTGATTCATCATATATAAGATCACTAGGACAACATTTTTGGTTTTCAAGATCGTTTCCCTAAAGTTAAAGAATTTGAATTAGAATAAATACTTACTTTATTTTGGTACAATCTCACTGTTGTTCGTGCCTTTAACAATTTCCACTTCATCTCTTAAATAAATGATGTTGAATTTGTTATTCGTGAAGTGTTAGCAGATCATGTGATACAATGACGGGTCATTCCATCTGTCTCAAACAAAAGGTTAGCAAAAATTATATACATAAGTCGATCTATAGTGAGATTAATCATATATGGTTCCTAAAATGGACTTTATACTTCATATATCATACTTCTTAATATAATAAAACTAGTTTCTAATAAACAGGGACTTCTTGTAGGCCAGTGGTAGGCGATAAAGGCCAGTCACACTTCGGTTGTGGGTTCGACTCCCACGGCCTTGTCCGACGCGATGGGCTGTCACCCTTCCTGCAGGTTTTCCTTTTTCTAAAACTATATTACTATAACATCCCATCAATAATATCGAAAAACAAACAATACTAACTTATTTCCAACATAATCCATTCCAATCTTTAGGCTTATCCATAATACTGCAGTCCACTCTCAGAGATTTAATACCATCGTTGATCCCCATATATCATAAGTTATATCTTGTTGGTCACATTACAAACATTCAAAGGCCTTAATCTTGTACTCTATTGAATACCCATTGAACCTTATTGAAAACATGAGTGCTGTTAAAATTTAACACTTTCCACATACGAAAATACTGAAAATTATATATACTCAAACCATGATATCACTTAGTCCTTATATCATTTCATTTTCTCGTTTTCCCTTCATTATGCACATATCATCTTATTTCCAAAAATATATCAATTACTTTGAATGACACATTAGAACAATACATAAATATTCCAATACTCCATGATACAATATTATTTTGGAATCCCATTACATAAACACTTAATCATTCCACCACATCGTTGTCATATTCAACATCGCCAATAGTGATCGCATGTGACTTCCCTTTGTCCTTTGCCTTCAGTGGTTGCTCGTGTTCATCATCACTAACCCTTGGATTAGGGCATTTATTAGCATAATGCCCCATTTCCTTGCACTTGAAGCATTGAAGTGTTGGTGGTGCGTTCTCTGCAGTGTTTCCTTTATTCACATCATTAGAAACCCTTTTTCCATTACTTCGACACTCAGCTGCTCAATGACCTTCTTTTCCACACTTAAAATATTTTCTAGTACCTTTAAGACAATCTCCACCATGCTTCTTTCCACACTTTGTGCATAAGGAAACATTCATCTTCTTTTCACCATTATTCTGAGATTTCTCCTTGAACTCCATCTTTCGTTTCTTGTCAAAACCATGAGATGGATATGTAACACCAACTTCCATTTCTACCTTGATAGCACAACGCACAATTTCTTCATAGCTACTAAAGTCTCTTATAGTTAATGCCCTTCGAAGACTTGGTTTTAAGCCACTGAAAAATCGATCAACTTTACTTTCAGGTTGGATGATAATGCCAGATTCATACCTTTCAAGTCTTGTAAAATTTGCTTTGTATATACCAACAGATTCATCATCCTTCTGCTTCAGCTCAAGAAACTCCTTTTCCATCTTTGTTCGAAGAATACGAGGGAAGTACTTACTGAAAAACAAGTTCTTGAACTCGTCCCATTCCATGGACTCAATTTCATCTCTTGGCCTCGTATTCTTGATAAGATTCCACCATTGATCAGCTTCACCTTCCAAACGATATACTGCTAAGATGACTTTATCATGTTCAGAACATTGAAGAACTGAAAATATCTTTTCAGTGGTACTGATCCATTGTTCAGCAATAAGTGGATCGGAAGTCCCACTGAAAGAAGGTGGACGTTGCCTCATTAGGACTCAATAGAATACTGTTCCTTTCTCTGCTCATTTGGAAGTCCAGAATGATTCATAGCTTGTGTAAGGATAGCAATAAGATTTTACACTCCATCTCCCATAACATTTGTTTGTTCAGGAGGACAATCATTGCATTGTCCATTGCATTGATCAACACAGTTCCTTCGGGTTCCAGCCATCGTCTAAAACCCAAAAAGAATAGTGTGAGAGGAAAAAATCATTCTAGGGAAAACAACATAATAAAGTGGGAGTACCCTCAATATCTAACATCTTAGGTTAAATTCTAAGATCTTTAGCGCAATTATAGGACTATAACCTATATGTATACTTAACCTTAGATACATCTTTAGACATACCTTAGAAATATCTCTAGAGACCTCACTAATGTTTTCGCATCCTAGTTTCCAAAGGTTGACTAAACCTTTCCTCTGATACCAACTGTAGAGACCCGAATCTTATCGTACATGGACATTACATTACATTTGCGGAATACTTAGTACATTACAAAAACACACACACAAGGACCGTAATAGTTTAGTGTCTTTGGAAACTCGGAATATAATCTTCTAATCTTGGTGAAAGATCTTCAATATCTCCCATAAAGATCTTCCCTTTTTTTTACCTAAAGCCTTTCTTTATATCCTCGGGAAAAGAAAACATAAAAGGGTGAGCTCAAATGATCAGTAAGGGTAAACAAAAGAAATATAAATCACATCATATACATAAGAACATAACTTTTGGAAATCTTAACATGCAAAAGAGATCATAATTTCATAACCTGGGATAACTCATGGTAGTGAAATGTATTCACAATAATCATAACTTAAAACATTAAACTTTGTGGCATACACACATAATCATAGAGAATAATTTCTTGTTAGTCAAGACTCATTGCCAAGACTATCTTAGTGGACAAATTCCATTTCTGAATCGAGTGACCCTCGTTTCAGTCCTGTTTCACTGAACCGGTATAACCTACCATTCCAGCCATGTCTATCTCATGAGATATAAAATCTTTACCCAATGCATTGGAGGGAGATATAGGTCCCACCCATCTCATAATGATATCATTATTATGTGTGCCACAAAATCATAAACCATACATCATTGCATAACCCATGTAATAAAAATGGGATTCTTAAACAACATGACATAATAAAACAATTCATATAAGATAAAGGAATTCATAAAAATATTTCCATCACAACATAATCAAATCCATGTAATAATAGGGATAGAAACAGAACCCTTTATTATCTTAGATGGAAAATAATTTTGATAAAACACTTGAAATCCATTCTTGAGGAAAATATCCTTTCTACTTCAAAAACATTTTCCTTTCTTAACATGTCTTACAATTTAAAACTAAAAGAAGTTGATTAAAAATAAACTTGAAAACTTGTAAAGGAATCTTCTTGGAAATAATTTTTTAAAAATCCATTCATGCCGTATAAGTTAAAAAACATTTTTCTCGTACTTTTGTCAGAAAAGTCAAAAAGTACCTCGTACGAAAAACGAAAAAATATTCCTTTCATATCTTTTACTAAAAACTCACCGAAGGGTAAAATTGGATATAAAATATTGTAGAAGGATGGAAATAATATTACATATTGAGGGAACATGGATTTGGATGATAAAATACACCCCAGTAAATGCCAAAGTAAAAACAATCTCGGATAAAAATGAGATTGTGATATTTTCCCTTACCTTAGGTCCGATTTGCTTTGTACGTGCCCAAATCTCCTGTATAATGGTTTAAATAATGTTATTGACTTATTCCAGAATCATAAATATTGATATGGTATCATATATGGTCATATTCTTAGCTTCTTGTTAGTAATATTTCAATGTTACTTGTTACTCGGGTCTTTATTGCCTTTTGTTCTTATGCGTGTTTTACCGAATAAATTATTATTCTTCTTTTAAGGTTATAGATAACTTATATCCATAATGTTATTAGTGTAACATATATCATATTTATTCATTCAATTCATTTATATAATTACTATGTAATGATGATCATGTAGAACGAGTCGCATCACATCGTGGAGACGGTATTCCGTACGTACGCACGAGTGATGATATCGTTCCTATGATCGTGGAATTGTATTGGAGTGTATATATATTATTTCAGTATCAATATTAATTTATAATAATCATAAATAGTTACTCATTACACCTTTATACCCATCCAATTAAGGTGGTGGCGGAAAATAGATTACACCACGGCGTGGAGACGGTATTCCGTACGTACGCACGCGCGGTGATTTCCTTTTTTTGTAGGATGGATAGAAGGTGAATTAGGGTTGTTTCATATTTATAATAACATATCAGTATGTAAGTAATACTGATGTTATTACTTTATAATTAAACAACTAAATAAGAAGAAGTTGAAGAAGAAATAAATTGAAAAGATCGGTAATGGATATTACCTCTTCTTTGGAATGCCTCTTTGAATCCTCCACTTAGGGAACTAAGATTGGTCTTTGAAGAAGACCAGGACCTCTAGGATTGTTCTAGGGAATTGGAGAGGATAAAATAGCAGGGTTTGGCCGAGCTTGAGTGCTCAAATTGGTGTGAGGAAGAGAGGGAGGAGGTGCCCTTTTATAAGGGAGGAGAGGGGCACCTTAGGAATATCTCAAAATATTATTTTATATTAATGTCAAAATAGGTTTATAATGGTTCCAAAGGGTCTTATTTCGAAGATAAAGTGGGGATGGGTCGAAATAATATCATCCAATAGGATTTAGACTAGTTTAGGGTATTATTTTAACCTTATCAATTAGATTTAACTCTAAGTTAAATAATTTAACTTTTACCGTGTCTTTTTGTTTTCTTTCACTATATGGTTAATACACTTACTATAACATGAAAAACGAACCCCAAATTGTATATTATTAATACATATATCCTTATATGAGTCATTTGGCCGAACCTTAGATTTTTAGTAATAAAATAACAATTAATAATATAATATTTTATTTAAAAACTATTTTGTGTCAATTTTGACAACATTTGATATATGATTTTTGTAAATGTCATAACAGAATTATATGTTCGAAACAAGTTGATTAAATCAACACTAATATATCATAGTAACCTAGAAAATTAGTGGAATTTATAAAAAGTCTTAAATTACATTTATTTTGGTATTTATAATATCAATTATGTCAATATTTCATTAATAAGATAATTACTACATCATCTTTGTGTCATAAATAAATTAACTTATTTGATGTATAAAAATTACAAATAAAATACCATTATGTAGGAAATCTTTTTATATTTCTAATGAATATTTACAATCGAATTTATCTTATGTACAACCCTATATTAAAAATGTTTTAGTAAATATACATTGATTTTAACTCTTTTAACTCTTCTTTGAATTAAATAATAATAAATGTCCTAATCTAATCCAAGTGGGCCTAAATGATAATATTTTACACTTAAGGTTGTTTTGGGTCGAGATACACTTGTCCAATAGAATTAGGACATGTGTTAGGGTAATATTAATATCATTCTTATCCTTAATTACCCTATTTACTTTTAACCGTGGTAAATAAGTAAAAAGTTACTATTCACCAAAAATTATTTTCATCTCATTGAACCACATTTTACTTACTGACATCAACCGTGTCTCTCGGATTTTTGAAATTCCATTCACAGAAGCGGTAAAATTCAGTTTTTTAACTACCACTTAGTAGTTTCACTATTCATCAAAAATTGATGTTTTTCAGAACAATGCCAAAATTTCTTCCTAACCTATATTTCATATTTCGAATTCAAAAATGAAGCCTATTTTACCAATTTCATGACATAGAAGTTGCATTAATTAATTTTATAATTAAATCCCGCTGTTAAAACAAATAGCGTGTTTTTAAGAAACAATATCTATCAAAAGATTGACACTTGATTATGTCTGGTTTAAATGTGAAATTACAACCAATGAAAAACATTGTATTAAATTGTAAAAATATATTCTAAATATACTTTAAAACCACTCAAATTAATAATTTATCACTATTAATTAATTCGATTAAAAAAGTTGTTTTTAATTATAATTTAGTAATTTTCACTAATAATCAGAACATGAAAGTTATCCGAAAAGTACCAAAATTTCTCCTTAGGCTAAATTCGATACTCCGAAACCAAAAATGAAGTCCATTTTGAGAGATAAATTTTCTAAAATTTAAAAAGTGGTTATTACCATTCATAACGGCTAGTTTTCATAATATTTTAATAGCATATCGTTGTTTTGTGAAACTTAGTATTGCGTACTACACACGCTATCAAGGAAGGTTGTGATTGTGTGTAATGCAAGGCAAGTCAAGGATGCGTGTTGTGAAAGCTCCTTTTGGTGTAGTGTACAACACAAGACATTAATAAAATTAAAAAGAATATTTTTCATAAAATCTCGGGCTGTTACACAAAGGACTGAATATTTTAATAGTCTCTCTAAACTAGATACATACTTGAAATTATCATTAAAATTGAAAAAATAAAATAGAAAAAGTATTTTCTTTGAGAATACCATTATTACCCTTATCATATCCATGCATATCAATCAAAAAAAACTTCCTGGTATCTAGGGGAAAATAAAACATAAGAAAATGGTGAGATCATATGCTTAGTAAGGGTAAGCGTACAATGAAATATATAATTAAATAAGGTGTAATCAATATGTCAAGTTAAATAACTAAAACACATTCCATTTAATCAATATCATGAGCATAATATGGAAGTAAAAAATAATGATCAAATAATTCCAAATAAAAAATTATATGAACTTGAAAACATAACCTTGTATATTCTAACTAATCAAATAAATACATTTAATATAAATAAATAAATTTATAATTATTGAATTCATAACTATGGACATCTAAAACATATTGATGAGGCATGTGTTAAGGCATCTAATACTATCAAGGTATTATGACAAGACATAAATATAAATGGGTAAGGCATCAGCCAAAACTCAACCAAGTTTGTATCATGAGACTTACTGATGCATCAAGGGGATATAGTAGGCCCACCCATCACTTACTAAGTCCAGTGAATTTCATATATGAAAGGTGTGGAACATAATTTATATAAACATTTATATTGTAAAACTATCATATAAAATTTTTACAATTACCTTAATCAATAAACATAGTCATAAACCATCTTGAGTAATATAAATGGTATCAAACGGGTACATCCCCATTCAAACTGATCATAAACCATCCAAATAAATAATAATTATGATATGAATATAACATATTCCTAGTGGATAACAAAAAAAATGTTTTATGTCATTGATGAATAAAAATACCATAAAATATTTTTAATCAAATTGAGGAAAATGACCTTTTCATTTTGAAAATCACATTTTAAAAAAATCACAAAAAAATGGAAATAAAATTCAAATATTGTAAAATAATTTTTAAAACACTGAGTGGTCATGATGGCAGAAAATTTTATTCATCTTCTACACATTAAAACAAATATTCCTTTCAAATTTTTAGTAAAATAAAAACATGCATTATTTTAAAAATTATATGAATATTATATTCAAAACATTTTAAAAAATAAAAATTGAGAAAAATATTTTTCATATACCATTTTTAAATTTTTGAAAAAAATAAAAAACATAGTTTTTTATGAAAAAGGATTTACGACCGAGGAAATAAATAAAGTCATATTTTTCAAAAAAAACATTTTCTTAATCATTTTAAGTTCCAGAGAATGTAAAATGGTACTACTACTTTAAAAGTTTCATAGATAACCATATTAAAATGAAATATATTTATTTTAATATATAAATATCAAATAATTCCCTCAAGGGATTATTAAACAAATAGAATCACGAATAATGATGAGATTGTGAAATAAACCCCTACCACTTTGGTAAATTTTGAATCATAAGCCACATGAAATAAATAAAATTAAATGAAACTTTAAATTCCATTAAGATAAATTAATTATAATATAACATAAAAAATATCAGTATATACACCACACAAAAAAATAAATAATTGGTGATTACGGCATATGTCTTATAGAAGTGAAAGTGAGATGAGAAACTCTTACCTTAAGTCCAACTCATCACATATGTTATTTATCTCTCTAAATAATAAAATTATGTGAATTATTTATATGATCAATAACATTTTCCAATATTACTATTCTGTTTATTTTACTTGTAACCATTTTATATATGATTACTTAATCTATTAAATTTACGTCGGATGTTCCGACAATATTTGGATTATGTGTCAAAAATGACTTTGGTAGGTTGATTATGGTAAAAGATTAAATTATTTAAATATATAAAGAATAATAATAATGAAATAATTATGATGTTTATAAAAAAATTATACTTTTAAAACTGATCAATAAATATGGTTATGAAAAATGAACTATGTTACAATCATAGAGACGGTAGGTCGTACGTACACATGAGTAGCATTCCCATTTTTCAATGATCATTATGGAAATAAGGTAATAATATTTTTCCATTAATTTTTTTTAATAATATAACATATAAAATATTTTTTAAATTAATATACTTATATATATCATTCATGTGTTGTGTTGATGAAAAGAGATCCACATCACTTCATGAAGGCGGTAGTCCACATATACATGAATGGTGTTATCATCATTCAGTGAGTAAAATGGTAAAAATAAAATCATGTATTTTTATTTTAATAATTATAATTATTCAATTAATATCATAATTATTTTATTTATATCACATATATTCATTTACATTATCCTTATAACCTTACATTTAAAGCATCAGTGAAAGACCAATCACATCGCTTCGTGTGGCGGTAGTCTGTCGTACACACGAGCGACGTTATCATATCCCCTACGGAATGAAAATTAAAAAGTTATATATATGATATAATGAATAAATAGGTATAATTATGTCATAAATATCATATATGTACTTTATATCTATCATAATACCTAACTGTGAGAGGTGGTAATGGAAAAAAAATGAATGACAACGGTTCGTGGGGTGGTAGTCTTCTATACACACAAATAAAGATTTTGTTAATCATTTGATAAAAGGGAAGATAGTTTAAGGTCATTACCATGTAATAATAACATATAAATATATTCAATATAATTAGTTTATTATATCATAATTTTTTAGTATGAATTTAATTAGGTGTATGAATAAATGATTTAAAAATGCTCATTGAAGGATGTTGCCTCTTAATCACATATCCTCAATAGGTTTGCACCAAAATCATTCCTAGGTTATATTTCTTCCAAATATAAGGCTTTTATGATGATGGTATTGAAGTTTTGTAAGTTATATGGGAATTTATTGTCCAAAGAAAAGTTTTTGAAGGTGTAAATAAGAGAAAATAGGTGGTGGGATTTTATCAGTCAAGTGAGTGGAACACTTGTAATTTTTGAGAAGAAAATAGAATATCTACGTTTTTGCATGCCAAAATGATAAAAATGAGTATGCATGATACTTATACATTATAATATCAATATATTTCCATAAAAAATTATATAAGTTTTTAGGTCTTTTTAAGCCTTACTGTTTTAGTTTAACCCTTGGTATACCCATTTTTAATTGTACCACGGTAAACAATTTTTACTATTTTTACTATTAATTATTGTAAAAAAAAAATTAAGTTTAAATTATTATATAATATAAATTTTTCTTATTAAAAAGATTTAACATATTTTTCCAAATTCCATTCAAATAATTGTAAATTTTTTATTTAAAATTAATCTCGTAGATATGATAGGAAAGAGATTTTTAAAAGAGAAAATGTTCAAAAGTTTACAAAGTTTTTATATCATAATTAAATATAAAAATAATTATAATGAACTAAATTGGATTAATTGGTATATAATTTAACTAATTTTACTTTTAAAACAATTCAAAATATAATTTTATATTATAAATAATTGAAACAAAAAAGGTATATTTCAATTAAAATTAAGTATTTGTCACAATTAATCAAAAAATGAAACATTTCAGAAAAATCCCAAAGATTCACCAAAATATAATTTTTACATGTAGATTTAAAAAATTAATTTTATTTTTTAAATTAATTTTTCTAAATGTGATTAAAATTAAATATAAATTATGCCCACCAAGCGCGACTAAACCGCCTTTTAAGAAAATATAATTTTTCAAAAAAACATTGTTTTTTATTTAAAATGGTTATAATTTTATCTATAATGTATTTATATCCAATTTCTTTATTTTATACATGTGTAAACCATATAATTTTCATCATTTATCTAATAATATCTATATCCAATAGCTTAACAGGTATGTTGTAATGGTCAAGTTTTAATAATAATATTTAACAGAGTGTTGTGTTTCATTCAAACTCAATGTTTCATGCATTAAAATCTATCAAATAGATTGAATTTATTTCAAAATAAATATGTCTTAAAGTATTAGGATTTTTTACTCTATAATTGTGGTGTTTCATTATTCCCCCTTAAATAAATTACATCCTCAAAATTTAATCTTGATCTCATTAATCAAGGGTTTCCCATTTGGAAATGACCTTCTTGAAATCCCGCATCGTGAGAAGGGTTAAAAAAACAACCTCCTGATAAAAGTTAAAGGGGGTTAAAAATTTCATATTGAGTATCACATAACTAAGTATCTATGTTTGAGAAAATTAGTGGAAATTGAAGATATGTACATGTAAGAAAATCATAAATAATTATATAGATTGATAGAGGTCATTGTTTACAAGAAATTGAATTATCAATGGAAAGTTAAGTGCCAAAAAACCATAAATTTTTGATGATTTAAAATACCATCAGTTTAACATAAAATGAAGGAATTATAATATAATTTTGATTCAATATCTTTTCCCTAGATATGAGGAATTTATTTACCATCTAGAATAAAAATATATAAAAATTTACTTACTTTATATATATATATATATCATAGGCACAATTTTATATTTTGGTTGTTATTTGATCATTTTTAACTTCTTTTCTTATTATAAGAAATGAATATGCAAGATTAATTTTTTATCCCTGACACACTAAAATTAACTTTTAATGGATCATAATACCCATAAAACAGTTAAAATTATTTATAATTATTTATAAATATTTTCCAATACTAGTATAGATATCACAAGTTATCCAACATAATACATTTATCCATAAACCTCAATTGAAACACCACTGGTTTAACATTAATATTTACCATAAAATCATTTAACAAAAAACAATGAGATCTTAACTAGGAAATCACATATGCTAGTGGTATAATCTAAACCCTTATCATACTTCGGTTGTGGGTTCAAGCCATGTGTCCTTTTCGGATGAAAAGGGTTGTCACCTAGCATGTGGGTTGTCCTTTTTATAAACAAATATTAATAAAATTATTATAGTTTTACAAAATTTTAATATCCAATAATTAACTCAAAATTAAAGATTAGATAAAACTTAAAGGTTACCAATATCCTCATAAAAAACACATTATCATTATTATCTCAATATTAGGTGCATATTAAGTTTTATCTTACCTAAATAATTTATTTTCAAAGTGGTTTACCTTTTCACTGAATCAGTTTTCTTGGTCATCGATTCCATTCAATATATGGACTAAACATTTTTATGAAATAGTATTGCAGTATAATCCTTATTGATTTTAAAATTCTTATAACCAGACTATTATTGATTAAAATACTTCTTTAACATAATTCTTTAATCCAAACATAATCAAAATAATCATTCAACTTCATTTATAGTAACAGAATAATCTTGACCTTAACCCCTTATCTTTTTTTGAGGTATATTATCATGATGCTTGGGGAATTAATTTTCATAGTTCCACCTCTCCCAATAGCATAAGCATTGCACATTGGAATAATATTTGTTTCCCTTGAAATCATGATCACATTATATTACATCCCCATAAGATGATAAAGATTGGGTGACTAGTTCCTTATTGAGTATTGTCTTAAGGCCATCAAATAAATGGTCAATATTTCTATTAGGATTATGTAAATAGTCCACAACTTTTATTGATCACCTTGTAAAGTTATCTCCATACATAGAAACATTTCCTCTTCTTCCTGTCTTAGATTCAAGAATTGTCTTTCCATATCCACTCATTGCTCATGAGGAATTTATTTTTCTAAGAAAAGTTCTTTGAAATCCATCCACATTGTGATTTTTATTTCTTTCCCATACTTAGTGTTTTTAATTAATAACCACTATTGATTTTAATCTCCTGAGATATGGTAAACTTCCATTAAAACTTTCTCTCCTTCACTACTTCCAAGAGTGAGAAATATATTCTCTATGGAACTTATCCATTTCTCCATTAAAAATGGAATTGTAGTCCCATTGTAAGATGGAGGTTGTTGATGCGTGAAGTGGTCTAACATTGTTAAACCATGTTGTGGATCTGTAGGCTACTCCACATGGTAAATGTTATTACTCATAAATTGAGTCAAATGCCACAATATGGTTATAATTTGTGCAGTTCTAGTTCATTCTCAAGTTGCAAATTCCTACATAGAGTATGTGCATTGATATAGTTCTCAATCACTCTATTAGGTTCCATTTCTAAATAATAGAATACAATGGATCAGATCATGACAATATGAACCATAATATATAATCCCAAAAATAGTGATACACTTTACATAAATTGAAAATTATATGAATTGATAATCTCATAATCATAAACATGGTTTCTTTAGGGAAATATTTATTGTCAAATCCTTTAAAATGGTTTATAAATAAAATGTGATTAATCCTTAGAAAATACCCTGGAAGTGTCAAACCAATTACACAGTAGGGATCTCTATCAAGCACTAGGTGATGATTGGGTCAATCCAAATTCTCCCTTTTTGGATTTATTAATAATAAGTACATATTTTTAGAACCACGTCCACTTTTAGTATCCATAAATGGATTTATTTTTATGAAAAACAATATAATATCTTCCTTATCAAACTTTAGTACATTATTCTATAATTTTCATAAACTCATTTCATAGGGTTATGTTTTCTAATATATGTTTTCCAAAATCTAGTTGCTAGGGTTTTTTACTAAACCTCCCACTGATATCAACTATAGAGACCCTGAACCCAATATCCTGGAGGCAGTGTCGACATTATTACATTGGCATATGATACAAGGAATCACATTATTAAGGTCTTAATAGTTTAGTATTCTTGGGAAACTAGACATATACATTTAATTCATATTTAAATTGAAAACACAAAATACAGAAAGTATTTTATTTGATAAAGTCATTATTTAACTTAGTGAATCCCTTAATATCAATCACAAAACACTTCTTGGAATACTTGGGAAAATAAAACATATGAAATGGGTGAGCTCAGATACTTAGTAAAGGTAAGTGTATAGTGGAAACTATGAATAAATAATTCATAATAAATATGGGGTGTGAAATAACTGAAACACATTCCATTAAATCAATAACTTGAACATAATATGGAAGGAAAAAATGATGATAAAATAAGGACATATAAATAATCACATGCTCTTGAAAACTAAAACATGGATATTCAAACTAATCAAATCCACACATGGAATATCAATAACTAAATTCATATTGATAGAATAGATAACTATTGGAATCTAAAACATTCCTTTGAGGCCATGTTCCAATACATACAATATCATTGGGGCCTTATTTCAATACATCTATATAAATGGGTAAGGCCTCAGCCAAAACCCAATCTATCTTGTCTCATGAGACATTCCAATGCCTCAAGGGGCTATACTGGGCCCCACACATCACTTGATAATTCTTATTCATTCCTCATATAAAAGAGGTGAAACATAATAAATATAGATATTGGTATTTAAAAACTAGTATATGAATTCTTAACAATTACCCCAATCAATAAACATAATCATAGACCATATAGAGTAACATGAATTATATCAAACAAGTACATCCCCAATAAAACTGATCATAAACCATACAAAGAATAAATAAGGTATTAATTTTTCATATCCCTTGGGTTTCGTAATTATAATTAATTTTTTATTTTGTTTATGAATATAAATACATTAAAATATATTTAAAAACATTGTTGAGGAAAATAAGCATTGCATTTTGAAAATATTCTTTTAAACCCAAATGTTTACAAAAATATTTAAAAATAATTTTCTTTTAAAATAAACATTAAATATTTTAAAATAATTTTTAAAACATTTATTTGTCATGATGGGGGAAAATTCCTTTAATCTTGTACACGTTAAAACAAATATTCCTTTCACATTTTTGATAAAATCAAAACATGCATTGTTTTGAAAATGACATGAATATTACTTTCAAAACATTTTTGAAAAAGTTAAAATGGGTAAAATAACATTAATATATAATTTTTAAAATTTTAAAAAAAAATTGAAAACATTTTTAGAAAACATGGGTCTTGATAAAAAATGATTTCTAACCGAAGATATAAATAAATTTATATTTTCACAAAAAAATACTTATCATTTTACATACCAAAGAGTATTAAAATGGTACTATTACTTGAAAATGTTCATGAATGAACATAGGAGAAGAAAATATAATTATTTTAATTTAGAAATATCAAATAATTCCTCCAAGGGAGACTTAAATGGAAATAATCTCTAATAATGATTATAATTTGTAATAAACCCTTACCACTTTGGTAAATTTTACTCATAAGAAAAATTAAATAAATAACATTAATTGAAACTTTAAATACCATTAGTATAAACTAATTAATTATATAACAAAAAAAATGCCAGTATACATACCACACAAAAGTAAAAATTCGTGAATTTGGAGTGTGTCTCATTGAAGTAAAAGTGAGATGAGAACCCATTACCTTGAGTCTGACTCATCACATATGTTCTTTATCTTCAAAAATAATACATTTATATTAATTATGTACATTATTAATAAAAAATTTCAAATTTATTATTCATTTTATTTCACTTATTTCCATGTTATATAATATTACTTAATAAGTTAAGTTTACATCATTTGTTTCGAAAATATTTGGCTTATGTGTCAAAAATGACTTTTGTAGGTTGACTATGGTCAAAGATGTAATTATTTAAACATATAAATAATAATAATAATTAAATAATTATAATATTTATAAATAAATTAAACTTCTAAAATTAATCATGAAATATGGTTATTAGAAATTAACAATATTATAGTCATGGAGACGGTAGGTCGTACGCACGCATTACTAACGTTTCCAATTTTCAATGATCATTATGGAAAGAAGGTAATTAATATTTTATATTTAAATAAAGATAAAAATATTATATATACCATATTTTTTATTTTTAATATACATATATATATCATCCATGTGTTGTGGTGATGAAAAGAGAGTCACATCACTTCATGAAGGCAGTATTCCACCCATACACGAACGACGTTATCAACTTTCAATGGGTGAAAAGGTAAAAATAAAATAATTAGTTATCTTTTAATAATGATGAATATGTAATTAATATAATAATTATTTCATTTATATCATGAATATTCATTAAATATATCCTTATAACCTTCCCTAAAAGTGTTAGTGAAAGAAAAATCACATCGCTTCATGTGGCGGTGGTCCGTCATACAAATGAGGGACGTTATTGTATCCTCTATGGAGTGGAATATAATAATTTATATATGATAAAATTATTTCATAGGTATAATTATGTTATAAATATAATATATATATATATATATATATAATTTATATCCATTATAATACCCAACCATGAGATGTGGTAATGGAATAAACGAATTACATCAGTTTACTAGGCGTTAGTCTGTTGTACACGCGGATGATGACTTTCATAACCCATTTGATAAAAGTGGATATGATTTTAGGTAATTAACATAACATAAAAATAACTTGGTATATTTAATATACTAATTTTATTATATCCTCATGTTTTAATAATAATTTAAGGAGGTGGAATGAGAAATAAAATAAAAACACTCATTGAATAACGTTACCTCTTCTCCGGGTATCCTCCTTAGGTTTGCACCAAAATCCATACTAGGTTAGATTTATTCCCAAAATAAGACTTATAGGATGATTATAAAGGTATTTTAATTGATTTTGTTAAGTATTTGATGAACCAAATTGGTTTTAAGGTATTAATAAAAGAGGAGAGGGGTGGCCTTTTATAAGTGAGGTGAGTGACACACTTGTACTTTTTGTAAAGAAAAGGTTCACCTAAAAAAAAGTAAAACATGGAGTATTAAGATAATTATAAATTATAAGGTATATATATTTCTATAAAAAAGGTTTTAGACAATATTTAGGTCATTTTAACTCTTATCTTTTATGTTTAACCCCCAGTAAACCCAATTTTACCTAAACCACGGTAAATAATTTTTAATATTTTACTGTTCATTATTTTCAAAAAATATATTGACCTTATTAGATAATATAAATTATTATGATTCCAAATATTTAATCCATGTTCATAAATTAAATTCACGTAATTGAAAATTTTAAATTTAAAATGAATCCCACAGACGTGATGAGTAAGCAGGTTTTCAAAGAGATATTGTTCGACATTTTACAAAATTTTATATGAAAATTAAAAATATAAAAGATTAAAATGACCTAAATTATATTAATTTACATATAATTAATCTAATTTTAATTTAAATAAAATTAAAAATATAATTTAACTTTATAAATAATTTTAATTAAAAATAATTTTTCAATTAAACTTCTTTATTTTCACTATTCATTGAAAAAGGAAACATTTTATAAAAATAAAAAAAATAATCTAAGATAATTTTTACATATTGGTTTAAAAAGTGAACTTTATTTTATAAAAAAATTATAAAATTTGTAAAAATTAACTATAAATTATGTCAGCAAAGTGCGACTAAACCACCTTTTAGAAAAATACTGTTTTTTAGAAAAAAAAAAGGTATTTTTCTTTAAGATAGTTCTAATTTTATATCCAATTAACATATATCCATTTATTTTATTTAATAAATGTCTAAAACATATAATTTTTATAATTTATTCAGTACTATACATACCCTTCAACATAACAGCTAGGTTATAATGATGTTGTTTGGATAATAATATTTTAATAGAGTATCATGTTTCATTCAAATGTGATGTTACTTGAATTAAAAGAAATAGAAGTAATTGAAATTATTTAAAAGTAAATATATGATAATTTCTTGGGATATTACATTCCCTTATAAACTTTTTTCATTTCATACATGTTATCGAATATGATGGTCATATTTTTCTTACTCATGTGTATTTTTTTCTACTTATAATTGGTTTGTGGAAATAATATTCTATATTGGATGAAAATATATAGATTTGTCGCAAAAAATGAGAGGGTGAATTTTTTTTATTCCATTATATAATCATAGATAATGATCCATCCATTGGTGTGTATCCTATACAAATATTATTCCCTTATATGAAAAATATTCCATAAAGGGTATACCACTTTAATAAGTTTAAGGTCTTATAGGGTGGACCATATGTCGTGAAGTTCAACAATTTACTACTAGGATAGTAATATGTGTAGTTTATAGTTATGAAATAAGTAATTATGATGTTATATAGTTTAAGGTTATATTAAAAGGATATATCCATTCATTTTAACATCATATGGTAAATATGTGTCCATAAAATTTGACATCATAATATAAGGATGTCTCCATAAAGTTTAATGTGATATAGTAAGGAAGTAGATGTTATGTTGTTTAAGGTCGTATAACAAGGAAATATTCTAAGTAGATTAAATTCTTATGGAATAGACTTGTAAGGAAATCATTTTAAGGTAATGATGCTTCGACTAGTGTGTTTTTCATCGTAGGGTCTTGTGATGAGTACAATGGCAATGCAGTTTAACATATTTCAATGAAAACATAGATGTTTGACCTGACTCATTAGGTCTGGTGCTTCATCAAGTGAGTGAGAATGAATCAGATACATGCTTCATGAGTTTCAATATTCTTTAACTCTCTCAGTAATGTTTCTTTCTTTTTATAGAGTAAATTTTTTAATATGAATACTTATTCAATCTTATGTCAAAAAATTCAGTGGTAAAGAAAATAATTGGTTTGATATTTCTTACTTCTTATTCAGGTCCCTTAATCATCAGGATATCAAGGAGGTTATTCACAAATGAATAAGTAAAAAAAATTTCCACATTCTCATGCCTAAAGGAAAAGACTTTGATTTGTTTTTCACCGATTGATTGATAGACCTAATTCGTTTTTACACATTGTGTGTTCTGCATAGGGTATCCACATGGCTATACTTTGGTGCCCTTGGATCCAATATCATCTTATCTATCTACTTCTGGAAAAAATATTTAAAGATAAATCAACACTTGATTGTATTCCCTAACAATAAATGGTAGGGGAATTAATTGGATTAATCTCTCAAATCTACCTCTATTATTCTCTCGAACCTCGATATAACAATCAAATAATTCTCCAAGGAAAAGGAAAAATACCTAGTAACATGCTCTAGTTGAAAGTAATACTTCTTAGTTTTCTTATCATGGGGATAAAGGCTTTGAAAATTCTTCCCCCATATTCTACATATGCCTTTATCAGTGTGAGAATATTGCTAAACTTGAGATCTAGGAAGAGTTTCTTTAATCCTTGGGAGTTTGGGGGAATATAATGAGGCTATTGTAGTTCAGGACATTGATGGTTCCACCCCTAAACTAAAGGATTGTTCTTAGGGTAATACTAATGATCGATGAGGTTTAATGATATCTAAAATTTACCTAATGAGGGGGGGAATATAAAAATTTACCCAACACTATGAGATGGTGTGAGATGCAATGATATCAAAAGTACACTAATAACGGGGTAAAAATATGTAAATACCTCCAACCATGTATATTGGGTTACTTCACTACAAGAAGTACTACTATAGAAGGATTCTTTTATTTCATTATGTTTAAAGTAATTAAAGAAACTACATAATTTTTTATTGTAGATTTACATTTTATCTCTAAAATTGGGTGATCAATTCCTTAGTATAAATGGACTTTTCAGCTTCAAGAGGTTGATAGGTAGAGGGTATGATGACACACATTCATTTCTTACTAGAATAATGGGTGGGTGATGAATGGATTATTGATGTGGACATTGGTGAGAGGATCTTATATTTTGATCAAGCACATGTTATAACAAAATTTCCTTCTAAATGAATCATTGGGTTGGTGATACCTTCTTTAGAGGTAGGTGGGGTATCACCAAACTCTTCTTCTCCAACTCTAGGAGTATAGGATGGGAAAACTTATTGATACTCATATGGATATATTTATGTGTGAACATCACCATTAGGAGTGTACTCATTAGAACAAGGTGAAAATACTTCAGACCTCACTAATACTATATTGATGGAGATAGAAGTTAGTCTGTGCCTTTCATTAGAAAAGGATATCATTATATGGGATGCTTCCCATTGTATCATCCCATTGGTGGGATGATACTCATTTAGAGGGATTATTTACATTCAATAATTTTCTATTATGGTTACCATTGAACAATTTAGTGGGTCAATTCCCATTGGATTGTTTAGTGGGATGACACCAGTTGGATTGTATGGTGGGACAATGCATTTTGGATCATTTTGTGGGATAGTACCTGTTTTCTAAATATTTGTGTCAT
This sequence comes from Viscum album, assembly GCA_963277665.1. Classification (NCBI taxonomy): domain Eukaryota; kingdom Viridiplantae; phylum Streptophyta; class Magnoliopsida; order Santalales; family Viscaceae; genus Viscum; species Viscum album. Next base: position 1,206,250,463 of record OY728150.1, on the reverse strand, counting down.
CAATTCCATGAAGGTTTGTACTCATTAAATAATATTTGGTTATTTATCTACATCTTTACCTCTCTTATGTTTAGTTTTTTGGTTCTCAATATTTGAGGTAGTAAAATGTACTAGATTTAGAGATATTTAGTTAATTGGGATCATGATTGGTAAATTCATTAAAACATGATGATTGGATGTGCTTGATGCATTGATTCCAGGATAATTCATTCATCAAACATATGTGTAACCACATATTAGGACTTGTACTATTATTACTCTCCTTCTTCAAGGAGAATAAATGAAATATGTTCCATATGTTCCTTATAATTATCAGGTGGAACTTGATCTTCATCAACTATATTTTTTCACAAATCCTTTGAGATACCCTTTAGGATCAAGTGAAGACACCTAAGAAGGGGGTAAATCAGGTGTGGTCTATTTTTTACCAATTACTAAACATTGTTTAAATCTTTAAAACCTGATAGTAATATAACTATATTAACTATTAGGACATTAATGAATATATTTACCATTTAACTAATATGAAATAACAACATGCAATGAAAGTAAAAAAATATAAATGGCATGTAGTATTTTTACAAGGTTTGGTAATAACAACTACTCCTTATCATGATAATTTTTTCACCTCAATAAAATATTATCAACTATAATCTATTATTTATTATAATGGGTGTTGTTTTCCACACCAATAATGAGTCTCATAGTGTAAAAAAATCCTATTTCTCATGGGAATTTTATATCTACGACCTCACTAGTCTTAAAAATGCATGTTTCACATATTAAATCCACACAATCAGGCTCACATTATAATCATATATTTTCACTACTAAAATACTATATACTCTGAGACCCATGGGTTCTATGGAATCACACAATAAAGACACAATATTTTCATTCAAGATCCATCTTGGAAATTTATCAATAGTATTGTACCGGATGTTTTTGCATCATAAAAATAGATTGTCTTCAATTAAACACAAGGTTTTAAAATTCTAATATATCTTTACGATAAATAAAATTTAGACCTAAAAAAATAAATATTTATATCTTTAATAGATAGTGATTCTCTATATTTATCACTCTCTTATAAAAGGTTCAATATAATAGAGATGAATATAATTATTAGTGTCAAGATCTCCTCAAAACTTTCTTCTCAATATTCTATAACCAAAGTTATCACAAGATCATCTTATTATTACTTATAATTTCAACCCCACATAATCACAACTTATCAGTATAGTACCAGGTTCCTTCATATTTCTCTTTGAGAGTTATTCAAATGTTGCATCATATTTTTTCTCTTAGAGCCTAAATCTTCATACACACACAACAGTGAGGATTCCTTATTTTTTTATCTCTTACTCTTGGATATTTTCTTCTACTCATGTTTATGAGTGGGTTATTAAAATCATTCATTCTTTTACCAATTCCATATATGGTATTTGTGAGGAAAATATGGATTCTGGTACAAAATAACTATTATAGAATACATAGTTTAGGTTCATATATCTATTTTTAAATATCTTTTTCAACTCAAAGAGTTTTGAAATAACAACCTAAATTAAACTGTTACTATTCATGAAAATAATCAAAAAAATATCTTTAAAAAATATCTATATCAGGAAAAAATTGTTATCTCAAAATTTCTTCCACAAAATATTCACTGAAAATCATCTCAACTATATGAAAATATAGATCACATATGATTGTATCATGGGACTCGTTCTTCATTTCTAGATTCATGAAATCTTAAATTATTATCATTTATCAAGTCATGGGAAATTCTTAGACTTTAATATTAGTCACTAATAACACTTTAATAGTATCATATCAAAAATATGTATACTATGATAAATAAAAGCTCAAGGTTTGATGGTTCTTCATCTACCGTATTATTGAAAACCTTATAAATTCTTTTTATTCTTTAAGAAATACATGGAGTGGTTATAATCATTTTAATATTATAAAAAAAATTATTATATCATAGATTCTCTATTAATCATGATATTTTGAACTCAAAGGCACAACTTCATAGACTCCATATATGTATTTTCCTCATAATTAAATAATTTTGGAAACCCATATTTCCTTCATTATTTGATATTACCTTCACATGGATTAATATCAGCTTTTATTTATTCTCATTATTATATAACACACCAATCAAGGTGTTTCAGATGTTTTAATCCTTAACTAACAACTTTATAATCATGAAAAATTTATTTCTCCTAAGAATAATAATTCTGGAAACTTCAAAAAAATTAACTAGTGCATAAGTGAAATTTTTTTACATGACATTAAACTTTTATTACATATACTTATATATGTGATGGATTACCTTACGTTATTTCTTTGTGTATCATAATTTGGATATATGGTTCTCTTATGAAAATATTTTTATATGGTTCTCAATTATATGAACCTTTAAAATCAATTGTGTGGCATTCATCTACATTATTGAATTCTTGTACTTCATCCAAAACTCCTTCCATTGATTCTCATACATAGCCTAAATTCACACATGCCAATATCCATGTATGAAAAAGTTTTCCTTTATGGTGAATATTGTAATGCCCCGACCCTAGAAGCTCAAACCGATGCATTATTTTTATACATTGGCATGATTACAAGGAATAAAATCGCAAAGTTCCTATCAGTTTAGTAGTCTTGAACAAACTCGATATATATATATATATATATTGAACCCAATTTACATTATCAAAGGAAACAAAATATGATACATAACAAAATCTAATAAACTGCATCCTTGAAAACTCAATAAAGGATCTCTTCTTCTTCACCTGGGGAAGGAAAAAAATGAAAGGGGCGAGCTCAAATTCCCAATAAGGGTTAAGAAATATAGTTGAATATATCATAAACATAAATATTTAATATGGTGAATAACTAAAAACACATGCCTTTAAAGATAAACTTGAACACATTATGTAAGGAATAAGATCCGAATAAATAATTCCATAATAAAACTTAATCATGGGTATTCTACTAGTCGAATAACCACACGATCTATCAATAATATTTTCATAATGATGGAAATTCATATGTCAGACATCATAATCACACTATCAAGGCCTCGTTCCAAGACCATAAATAACCATTTTTTCATAGCCTCGTGCCATGACCAAGTTTGTCTCATGAGACCTACAAATGCATCGAGGGGCTATAGAGGGCCCCACCCATCACATAATAATTTTAATAAATTCCTCATATGTATAGTAATTCTTTTATTCATAGTGTCACATACCACTTTGAATAATCAAATTGTGTCTTTTATTCAAAGTGTCCCATACCAATTTGAATAATTAAATGTCACTTATTCAATGTGTCTCATACCATGTTGAATAGTTAAATTCTTAATTCACAAGTTATCAAACTAATCATAAACCATTGAAAAAGACATTTTAGATGATATCATAAGAGACAAACCTCAATGGAGTATAAGATTCAATAAAGGATGTTGAAATAGATGAATATATTTTTAAATGAGACCATTGAAAAATTCTTAAGGAAATAATCCTTAATCATTCCAAAGTGTCCCATGACACCTTTAAAAATTCAAATCATAATCCCTTAAATATCCTGAAAATAAGGAGACTCTTGAAATGATATACCTAAAGGAAGTACATACACTACAAGAAAGAAATAAGTGGTCAACAAGTAATATATCTCATAAAAGTTAATGAGATATGAGGAAAATAATTTTTTCTTTTGAAAGAAGATTTGTAATGCCCCGAACCCAGTTACCCAGATTCGGTGCATTATTTTAATACATTCTCATGATTACAAGGAATAAAGTCCCAAAGGACTGATCAGTTTAATATTATTGGAAAATAGATTACATACATGAACGTTACATTACATTATAAAATGAAAAACAACAACAACATTGTCTCTATTGACCACATTCATATCATGTAGACTATCCCTATTGGTCAGTCATAATATACTTCTTCGCATCCTAGGAAAAATAAAACCTAGAAAGGGGTTAGCTCAAATGCTCAGTTAGGATAACAATATAGCAAAAACTTTCATAAATAAGCATAAATATTTAAGTCAATGATTAAAACTAAAAAAAGCATTTTAAACTTAAAAATCAGCATAATATAGAAAATATAAATCAAATAATTCCATTTACTTATTTACATGGATATTCTATTAGTTGAATAATCACATGTAATATCAATAGCTAATTTCATAATGATGGAATGCATAATTCCAGACTTCATAACCACATAGTCATGGCCTTGTGCCAAGACTGAAAATAATATTTTGTCAAAGCCTTGTTCCAAGACACTATTTTGTCCCATGAGACATACCGATGCCTCAAGGAGCTGTAGTGGGCTATACCCATCACTTAATAAGTCCAATGCATTCCTTATATGAAAAGGTCTAAACATAACATAAAAATTCTTATTAAAACTAGCAAAAGAAATGTCAATTCTATATCCATAAACCATGAATGGTATAAAAATAACACAACCATAGTAAAAAATCACAAAACCATCAATATAATATGGAAGATTTTTATCATAATAAATCTACCTCGATCAAGAATAATATCCCATAAAGGATGTTGACATAGTTGAAAATGATCAGTAAAAATCATTGAGAGAAATATCACTTTTTCATGAAATCATTTAAAAGTCATATAAAAGAAATCATTTAAAATATAGTTTTGAATCAAAGTATCCCATTACACATTTAAACTTTTGAAATTAATTAACATTTTAAAACATTCACGTCCATATAAATAAATCCATAAAACCATTTGGAAAACATGAACCTTAATGAGAAAGGTTTTGAAGAATAAATATTTAAAACATTTCAAATATGTTTTAGTAAAAATTACCTTAAAAAGAATCCCTTTGAAAAAAAATTTATGAAACATGGACATGAATAATAAATATGTCTCAGTAGATACTTACGTAAAACAACCTCAGATAATAAAGAGATTGTGAAATTAACCCTTACCATGCACTTTCCTTTGGTTGAGGGTATGTTTAACCACCTGTATAATGACCATAGTATGTTATTAAATTATACAAAAACCATATTCATTTTTATTATATCATACATGATTAATTTATGACTTTATTTTACCCATTTAATAATGATTTCCATGTTAAATTAACATTTTTTGGAAATAATCGTTTTCTTTATCATACGTGTTTAAACTTGTTATTCTTGATCATATCATTTACATAATGATTTAAATACTTCTAGAATAAAAATAATTATTTATATATCATATATATTTAGAATTTAAATATTTATAATAGATAGATATATGAAATGGAATGCACCGTTTATGGAGATGGTAGGTCGTACGTATGCATAAACGCTATTTATGTTTTCATATCGTATTGAACAGATGTAAGTGAATATGATATATGTAAGTACATACATATATATATATCCAGTATAATTATTATTTCATATATTACATACTTATTAATAATATATATTTTTATAATCATCGTTGAATGGTGAACGTGGGAATGAATCTCATCGCGTCGTGGTGACAGTAATCTGTATGTATGCACGAGCGACAATATCATTATATTGATGTTGAAATAATATGTAATAAGATGGTATATCATATATACAGAATCATTAACATTTTATATTTATTATTTACATCATTTATACCCATTATTATACCCATCCAAATAATTATGTGTTTGAATAACAAACTACACCATGACGTGGAGACGGTAAGTCGTACGTACGCACGTATGGTGACTTTGTCATTTAGAGGACAGATAGAATAACGAATATGGTTGTACCATACTCATAATAACATCACAATATATAGGAGGTACTCGATTTATTATTTTTTTAAGGAAACAACAAAGAAAGAGGAAGTGAAAGATGAAAAGAACTTGAAAGAGGGTGGTGAAATTAGTACCTCTTCTTAGGGTGTTTCCTTTTGAGTTGATCAAAAGGTCTCCTTAGGTTGGCTAAATGATAAAAGTAAGGACTTTAGGTTGATTTGAGGGAATTTGGGAGGATATTTGGGCTGTGTTTGGCCGAGACAAATGGATTTGGAGGTTTTATTTTTAGAGAAGGGTAAGTTCCCTTTTATAAGAGGGGCGAGGGTCACTTTTGGAAAATATTAAAATATTTATTTATTATACAATCATATTTGGTTTATAATGACTCCATATGAATTTATTTCAATACTCATGTGGTTATGGGTATAAATACTCTCAAAAATAGTTTTTAGACAAATTTAGGAAACCATTTTAACTTTATATTTTAGATTTAACTCTTAGTTAAATAGTTTAGCTTTTACTGTGTCTTCTTGTATTCTTACGCTACATGGTTAATAAACATACTCTAAACATTAAAGAGAACCACAAGGGGTTAATTAGTGATATATATAATATTATTTAATCCCTTTGGCCAAACCTTATATTTTTGGGAATATTATATCAACCAATAATATAGTATTTGTTTTAAAAATTAAGTTATGTCAATTTTGACACTATTTGGTATTTTGTTTTGGTAAAAGTCATAACAACCTTATCACATCAAAAAAATTATATAATTAACCCTAAAATGTCATATTAACCTATAAAATACGTGGATGGAATCTGAAATTTAAATTCTATTTATTTTAATATTTATAATATAAACTATTTTAATATTTCATTAAGAAGGTAAATACTACATCATCATTGTGTCATAAATAAATTTAATTATTTAATATCTAAAAATTATAAATAAAATTCCTTTATGTATGAAAAAGTTTTATCTTTCTAATGAATATTTATAGTCAAATTTATCCTATGTATAACCCTATATTAAAAAAGGTTTAGTTAATAAACATCGAATTTAACACTTTTACCTCTTCTTTAAATAAAATAATAATAAATGTCCTAATCTAATCCCAATGGACCTAAAGGATCATATCTTATTACTAAGGTTTTATTTGGTCGAATTAAACTTATCCAATTGAATTAATATATTTTTTAGGGTAGTTATAATATCATTTTTACCTTTAATTACCCTATTTAATTTTAATTGTGGTAATAAAAGTCAAAAGTTACTATTCACTAAAAAATATTTTAATCTCATTGAATCACATTTTACTTACTGATATCAACTATTTCTCTCAAATTTTTGAATTTCAACTCATATAAGCGGTAAAATTAAGTTTTGTGCAAATTTGTAAACGTGCCTAGAAGGTGGGTAAAAGAGGTTAAAAAGTTCATCAAAATTTTATACATCTAATTTTATTATAAAATTACTCCAATGAATTAAATGGAACATATATAGGTATTATTTATCTATTTTTACTTAAAATTAATTTGAATAAAATAAAAAATTATTAAAATAAAAAATTATGTTTTAAATAATAACGTGGTGTTTTTCACTATTCATCAAAAATTGAAAGTTTTCAGAAAAATACAAAAACTTTTCCCTAAGATAATTTTGATCTTCCAAATTCAAAAATGAAGTCTATTTTACCAAATTAATAACATATAAGTTTCATTTATTAATTTAAAATTAATTCCCGTTGTCAAAACCAAAATGCGAGTTTTAAAAAAGTAAAAACTATCTAAAGGTTGACATGTGTTTATGTCAAATTTAAATGTAAAGTTACTTATAATGACCTAAATTGTATTGAATGATAAAAATATATTCTAATTATACTTTAAAAACTTTTAAATTCATAATTTAACACTATAAATTATTTCGATTAAAAAAGTTTTTTTCAATTAAAACATATTATTTTTCACTATTCGTCAAAATATAAAAGCTAAAAAAAATGTGCCAAAAATTTATCCAAAATAACTTTTATGTCCCACTTATAAAGAATAATTTAATTTCATTAAATTTAATATATAAAAGTGTAAAATATTGGTTTTAAAAAGGGTTTTCCATTAAAAGGCGTTAAAATTGCATTTTTTGAAAAATACTTATTTTATCTGAAAAAATGAATTTGTTCTTATATTATGTATAAGAAATAAATAATATAGATGTTAAAATTATATAGAGTATATAAGATGCAGTTAATACTATTGATAGCTGATTTTTGAACGGCTTGTTTGGTAAGTTGTGGTGCGCTCGAACTCGGTGTTGCGTGTAGCGCAAGCTATTGAATTACTTTAATGAGATAACGTACTATGAAATCTTGAGGTGTTACATTCTCCCTTCTTTCAATAAATTGAATCCTCACAATTTTAAACTTTTCTTCAAAAATAAAAGGTTAAAAATAGAAAAATACCTTTGGGAAAACCCACATCAGAAATTCGGTTAATAAAATTTAGTCTTAATAAGAGGGAAAGGGAATGAAAATGTCACCACCAAATTATGATCTCGATTAAGAGGACATTGGTGGAAATTAGAGACACATAATTGGAGGAAAAAATTAAAAATTTATTGTGAGTGATTGAGGTCATCAATCACAAACAAGTGTAAAATTGAGGTCCTCAAAGCCATCAATCTATGACGATTTAAAATATCATTAGTTTAATAAAACATAAGGTATTAGGATATCACATTTCTTGTTTTAAGATCCCTTCCATAAAGTTTAAGAATAAATTTATTCATATAATAAGAAGAAAAAAATATATTTGACAAGTATAGTTTCATCATTCAACTAAATCCTACCACAAACTCATCTTTCACTCCAAAATATAATAGAATTCAATAATATTCTATTTATCCTAATCGTATAGGGTTACAAAAATAAGGAATTTATAATTCATTTGTTTGACTATTTAAAAAAACTACATTATACAAACCAGGACAGCACGTATGCTAGTGGTAGGTGATACACCCTTGTCGCCCTTCGGTTGCGGGTTCAAGTCTCGCAGCCTTGACGGACACGACGGGTTGTCGCCCGACCTCTGGGTTATACTATCTATGACAATCCAAAAATAATATCAAGAAATAATTTAACCTTAGAAATAGTATCCAATGTCAATCTTAATCGATTTCAACCTTTAGACTTATCCAAAATACTTCTGTCCAAACTCACAGTACAACATTTATGAAAAAGGTAAACATAATGAAGATACTTTTTTCCACGTAATAACATGTGAATACCTTCATCATGTATTCTTTTAAAACACGGTAACACCCTGAATTTCCATAAAACCTTATTTATTACATTCATGATCCCTTATACTTTATAGAAAACTTTATATACTCTTTATATCAAAAAATGTTGTATACTCCAACAAAAATTGAATAAACAAACAATTAATTAGTTTTAAAGTAGTCACGAATATCAAATATAATTTATCAAAATCAATCATATCTTATTCCAAAATCACTACCTCGGTATCAGAATCATATTAATTAAAATATATCTCTCGTCTATATATTTACCAAAAACCTTAACCAAATATTGAGTCACCTTTCTTAGTTCCACACAATCTCAGGTCCTTAATGAAATAGTACTATAGTATAATCCTTATACACTCTATAATTCTTATAACATGTACATCATTAATACAATACGCAAATGACACAATACATTAATAACAATATAAGAAATCTAATCATTTCTCTTCATCTTTGATAGTATCTTAACTTTATTATTATCCAATAACAGCATTTTGGGTATACTCTGATGATTTGGACATTGATTTGCATAATGTCCCAACTCCTTGAAGATGAAGCATTGTACATTTGAAACCTTTTTCTTACTCTTGCAATCACGTACTTGGTGTCCTTTTTCTAAAAATTTATAACAAACTCTCATTCCTTTCAAGCATTTACCAAGGTGATTCTTTCCATGGTTATCACATATGGGAAAATCCTTCTTTCCCCTCTTCCCTTTATCTATCTCTCTATTTTCCATCCTTTCCTTCTCTTTCTTATATTCAAATCCATAAGACTCAAATAATTCTTTACCTATCTTATTAACATATGATATTATTTCTTCATATGATGAGAATATATGGGAGACTATTCCCCTTTTAAATTTTGGCTTAATATTATGAAATATATGGTCTTTCTTAGTCTTTTGATCATGCATATTGCTGGAATTCTCATTCCTTCTACTAGGCACCATTTATAGATAATGGCATACACTAGGTTAGTTTATGAATCGCAATGCATAATTCCAAACATGTAAAATACCTAACATAAATTAAAATGATTATTCGTATAAACTATAATCATAAAATGTTTTCTATGATAAACTATTTACTCCAAAATCCTTCATAATGTCTTGTAATGAAAATGTAAATTATCCTAAGCATATCCCCCAGGAGTGTCATCACCAAAAGTGCAGCAAGGCCCATTGTCATGTACCAGGACACCCCAGGTCAAGTATGAAACTCCTTGTCAGAGTTTTCACACTTAGGTACATCTGTGCTAGAGCCGCCTCTACCTGCTCGTATCCAGACAGGTATGTGTTGCTTGGAAAAAACACAAAATCTCTACATTACCAAAATCTAGGAAATTCTTATATATTAATCCTCAAAGTCTATCTTAGTGTAATGTTCTCTAATCAGAGTTTATCTAAATCTATTTCAAAGGTTTTTTCTAAACTTCCTCTAATACCAACTGTAATTCCCCGACCCCAGTTTCCCAGAGTCGATTCATTATTTTAATACATTGGCATGATTATAAGGAATCAAGTTCCGAAGGACCGACCAGTTTAGCAATCTTAGAAAATAGATTACATACATGAACATTACATTACATTATAAAATTAAAAACAACAAAAAAATTGTCGCCATTGAACACATTCATATCCCTTATACTATCCCTGTAGTTCAGTCATAATATACTACTTCGCATCTTGGGAAAAATAAAACATAGAAGTACGTGAGCTCAGATGCTTAGTAAAGATAACAATATAGTGAACACTTTCATAAATAAGCATAAATATTTATGTCAATGTATAAAACTAAAACAAAAACCTTTTAAACATAAACTTAATCATAATATGGAAAAGATAAATCAAATAATACCATTTAATTATTCACATGGATATTCTACTAGTCGAATAATCACATGTAATATCAATAGCTAATTTCATAATGATGGAATTAATAATTCTAGACTTCATAACCACACAGTCAAGGCCTTATGCCAAAACTACAAATAATATTTTTTGAAGGCCTTGATCCAAGACACTAGTTTTTCTCATGAGACATATTGATGCATCGAGGAGCTATAGCGGGCTCCACCTATCACTTACTAAGTCCAATGCATTCCTCATATGAAGAGGTTTAAACATAGCTAAAACATTCGTATAAAAACTAGCATACGAAATGTCAATACATTATCCATAAACCATGAATGGTATAAAAATAGCACATCTATAGTCAAAAAAATCACAAAACCTTTAATATAATATAGAATATTTTTATCATAATAAATCAACCTCAATCAAGAATAATATACTGTAAAGGATGTTGATATAGTTGAAAATGATGAGTAAAAATCTTTGAGAGAAATATCCCTTTTTTAGGAAATCATATAAAATTCATATAAAGGATTTCATTTAAAATATATTTTTGAATAATAGTGTCTTATAACACTTTGAAACTTTTTAAAAGAAATTAACATTTTAAAACATTCATGTCTATATAAATAAATCTTTAAAACCATTTTGAAAACATGGACATTAATGAGAAAGGTTTAGAAAAATAAATCTTTAAAACATTTAAAATTATGTTTTAGTAAAAAGTCACCTAAAAATAATCCCTTTTAAAACACTTTTATGAAACGTATATACATGGATAATAAATATTTCCTAGTAGATAATTACATAAAAACAACCTTGGATAATAAAGGGATTGTGAAATTAACCCTTACCTTGCACTTTCCATTGGTCGAGGGTACGTTTAACCTCATGTATAATGACTATAGTATGTTATTAAATTATAAAAAAAACATATTCATATTTATTATATCATACATGATTCATTTATAACTTTATACTACCCATTTAATAATGATTTCCAAGTTAAATTAACATTTTGGGTAATAATCGCTTTCTTTATCGTACGTGTTTTAACTTGTTATTCTTGATCGTATCATTTAGATCATGATTTAAATACATCCATAATATAAACATTGATTTATATATCATATATATTTAAAATTTAAATATTTATAATAGATAGATATATGAAATGGAAGGCACCATTTATGGAGACGGTAGGTCGTACGTATGCATAAATGATGTTTCCATTTCCATGTTGTATTGAACAGAAGCAAGTGAATATGACATATGTAAGCACATAAATATATATATATATATATAGTATCATTATTATTTCATATATTACATACTTATTAATAATATATATTTTTATAATCATCATTGAATGGTGAACGTGTGAATGAACTCATCGTGTCGTGGAGACGGTAATCCGTACGTACGCACGAGCGACGATATTATTATATTGAAGGTAAAATCATATGTAATTGGATGGTATATCATATATACAAATTCATTAACATGTTATATTCATTATTTATATCTGTTATACTCATTATTATACCCAACTAAATAATAAAGTGTTTTAATAACAAATTACACCACGATGTGGAGACGGTAAGTCGTACGTACGTACGTATGTCAACTTTTTCATGTAGAGGATGGATAGAATAAAGAATATGTTTTTACCATATTTATAATAACATAATAGTATTTAGGCGGTAATGTATTTATTATTTTGGTATGGAAACAACAAAGAAAGAGGAAGTAGAAGATGAAAAGAACTTGAAAGAGGGTGGTGAAATTATTACCTCTTCTTCAGGTGTATCCTTTTGAGTTGATCAGCAGGACTCCTTAGGTTAGCTTTATGATAAAATTAAGGACTCTAATTTGATTTGAGGGAAGTTGGGAGGATATTTGGGTGGGTTTTGGCCGAGCCAAATGGCTTTGCAGGTGTGATTTTGATAGAAGGGGAAGTTCCCTTTTATAAAAGGGGTGAGGGTCACTTTAGGAAAGGATTAAAATAATAATTTTTTATACAATCATATTTGTTTTATAATGGATCCATATGAAGTTATTTCGAGACTTAGGTGGTTATGGGTCTAAATCCTCACATCCAATAGTTTTTAGACAAGTTTAGGTTACATTTTAAACTTATCTTTTAGATTTAACTCTTAATTAAATAGGTTAACTTTTACAGTGACTTCTTGTATTCTTACACTATATGGTTAATAAACATACTCTAAAATTCCAAGAGAACCTCAAGTTGTTCAGTAATAATATATAAAATATTATTTATTCTCTTTGGCCAAACCTTGTATTTTTTGGAATATTATATCAACCAATAATATAGTATTTTTTTAAAAAATTAATTTATGTCAATTTTGACATTATTTGGTATTTTGTTTTTTTGGAAGTCATAAAAACATTATCACTTAGAAAAATATTTATCTAATCAATAATAAAAAGTCATATTAACCTATAATATTTTTATATGGCATCAAAAGTTTTAAATTCTATTTATTGTAATATTTATAATATAAACTATTTTAATATTTCATTAAGAAGGTAATTATTGAATCATCATTGTGTCATAAATAAATTTACTATTTAATCTCTAAAAATTATAAATAAAATACAATTATGTATGAAATATTTGTATCTTTATAACTAATATTTATAGTCGAATTTATCGTATGTGTTACCCTATATTAAAAATGGTTTAGATAAGCAACATTGAATTTAACACTTTTAACTCTTCTTTAAATAAAATAATAATAAATGTCCTAATCTAATCCAAATAAACCTAAAGCATCATATTTTAATCCTAAGATTCCTTTTTTTAGAATTACACTTATCTAATAGAATAAGGACATGTGTTAGGATAATTATAAAATCATTTTTACCTTTAATTACCCTATTTACTTATAACCGTGGTAAATAAAAGTCAAAATTTACTATTCACCAAAAATTATTTTCATATTTTTGAATAAAATTTTACTTAATGATGTCAACCATGTCTCTTTAATTTTTTAAATTAAATTCATAGAAGTGTTAAAATTAAGTTTTGTGCAATTTTGCTAACGTGCCTAGAAGGTGGGTAAAAGGGGTTAAAAAGTTCAATAAAATTATATATATCTAATTTTATTATAAAATGACTCAAATAAATTAAATTGAACTTATATAGGTAATATATATTTTTTAAATATTAAAATAAATTTAAATAAAATAAATAATTATTTAAATAAAAAGTCGGTTTAAAATAATAACGCAGTGTTTTTCACTAATCATAAAAAATTGAAAGTTTTCATAAAAATACCAAAAAATCACCCTAAGCTAATTTTGATATTCCAAATTCAAAAATTAATTCTATTTTACCAAATTTAAAACATATAAGTTTCATTTATTAATTTAAAATTAATTCCCATTGTAAAAACCAAAAAGGGGGTTTTTTAAATGTAAAAACAATTAAAAGATTGACATGTGTTTATGTCAAATTTAAATTTGAAAATACATATAATGAACTAAATTGTTTTAAATGATAAAAATTTAATAAAAATATACTTAAAAACCTTTAAAATTCATAACTTAACACTATAAATTATTTCAATTAAAAAAGTTGTTTTCAATTAAAACTAGTATTTTCACTATTCATCATAATATGAAAGTTATCAGAAAAGTACCAAAAAATTATCCAACTAATTTTTTATGTCCCAATTCTAAATGAGAATTTAATTTCATTAAATTGAATATATAAAAGTGTTAAATATTGGTTTTAAAAATGTTTCTCCATTAAAAAGGTGGTAAAATTGCATTTTTTGAAAAATACTAATTTTATCTAAAAAAATGAATTTGTTCTTGTATTATGTCTAAGAAACACATAAAATGGATGTTAAAATTATATAGAGTATATAATATGCAGTTAATACTATTCACAACTTCTTTATAAATGTCTAGTTTGGTAAGTTTTGGTGCGCTCGAACTCGGTGTTGCGTATAGGGCAAGATATTGAATTACTTTAATGAGATAACGTACTATGAAATCTTAGTGTGTTATAAGATTCCTTTTAGAAAATAAATTATCCTTGCCATGAAATCACATTTTAAAAATTAATATCCCATAAAATAAAATACTAGGACATTGAAATTATATTTTAGGCATAAATTATGTCCCACAGAAGTGAAATCATGTAAAAAGAGTTCTTAAGATTCTTTATAAATAAAACATTTTAGAGCATTTTAAAGAATGTATTAAAGAGAATTTTTAATTGGAAAATAAAATTTTTTCTATTAAATCCATAAATTATCCAAGATCAATTTTTATGACAAAATGATTGTTTTTATAAAACTAATGGTTTCTTAAAATAGATTCTGGTGTACACTTGAAAATGGGTATGAATTTGAAAATATCCCTGGAATCGGGTTTGTATTTCGGAAACAATTTTGAAAGTTACTTTTAAAACATGTAACTATACATAAAATAAAGAATTATTGTGATTGGTGAACATATATAGAACACTCACACATAATTTCTGAGGATTAAATAATAATACACAAGAGTTTCATTGAGGTAATTAGACAATAAAAGTAACCTGAATGAAAATGGAGGTTCGGGTGGGAAAACCCTTACCACTTTGTAATCAATCAATTCAAATGACCAAAAATTAATAATTTTAAATTTATATATTAAATACCATTAAAATAAATATATTCATTAGATGTTATATCAATGGTCAATATACAAACACCATACACAAGTATTAGTAGTGAATACGGAAAATCTCACAAAAATGGAAGTGAGATGAAGAAACCCTTATCTTAAGTCTGAATGTGTTCTGATCTTGAACTTAAGATACTAGAATATAAAATTATAATTATTAATAACTTATTTCAGATACTATTATACATGTATTTAGTTTATCAAAATTCTATTCAGTTTATTTGTGTCCTTATTGATAAGTTATTATATTAAATTTTGTCGTTCTGAAGTGTTCGTTTTATTGATTTTCATAATCAGATCACTTGTTTTTAAGTAATTGAATCCATGTGGAATAGATTTAAATCTTCAAATATGAATTTATGAAAATCCAGAAGTGTTAATTATCATTTATATAATTCTATTACATGGAAATAGGATGAATCATTAGATGAAATATTAATGGCATTCACTTAGATTATTTAAGCGATATTTTGATTATTAGAAACTAGTTTGGTCATATGATTTAATAATAATTATATATACTAGTTCCTGAATATTAATTAGGTTATAATACATATATTTCAGTCTGTTTCAACCATATAAATGGTTTCATGAGCCGTAATTAATGAGAAATTGTAGAACAAAACATCGTCGTCCATGAAGGTTATAAATTGGAACCTCATGGAAGTTGATTTTGTTTATAAAAATAAAAGGGAGGGAGTAAGAATATTAATGTTGATTATTTAATTCACATGATATAATTTAAATATATATATTATAATGTATTTATCATGGTCATTTGGATAGAGGAGGTGAGAAGATAAAAAGGGAAGAGATGAACTTAAAAATAAAAGAAAAGTTAAGAGATCCCTTATGAAAATTCGGCAGCCTAATGACGTCGCTTAAAATTTCGTAAAATGAATTGATGAGAGAAAAATGTTATCTCATAATATGGAAATAAAAATAAAAGTAATAGGAATAATTAATATAAAATCCCAATATATGGTAATGGAAATTCAAAGGCATAACATAAAAGAAGTGTTGACTAAAAGAGGAGGGTGAAAGGTTCCCTTACCTTGTAGAGTAACTCCTAGAACATGAAGGTTGGGACCTTGGGGGATTAATAACACCTTGGGAGGATCCTAGGTAGGTAGACCCACTATATAGTGTAGGATGAGGGATTTGTAATGAAATATAATGAATAGATGATATGGTATTTATAGAAAAGAGGTGGCGTTTTTTAATAATTTCAAAGTGACATCTCATTAGTGATTTTTGAAAAACCATGGGCTTGATCATAGTATTTTCCCATGGTTTTATCCACTTGGTAAACCTCATGTCATATTTTATTGTAAACAAGTCGACCAGTCTTTTATTTTAATTATTATTTCATTATGATTTCTTTAAACTACCAAAAACTCAATACTATATTTTTACTATTTATGAAAAAATCAAGTATTTTAGAAAAATCCCTAAAATTTTCCATAACTATTTTTTGATGTGTAGAATTAAAAAATTAAATCAATTTTTTGAAAAAAAAAAATCAACATATATTTAATTTTATTTTTAAATAAAATCACAATATATTCCAAAAAAATCAAATTAAAATTATAACTCGTTTGATAAGACATTGAGAAATTAGACATGGTCCTATAAAATTATCTTATAATCATAAGACAATAAAGTAACAATTTGTGATTAAATATTATTAAAATAAATTTCCATTTTAAATTATTAAATTAATCATAAAAGTGTATCTTAAATATTTATGTCATACAAAAATACCAATACTTACACTATGGTCATTTTTTCACTTTTAAGATGTCTAAATTGTATTTATACATTCATGGGTAAAGTTTATATTTTTTTTATACGATTTACTATTCATTAATATTCATTATTATTCATAATGGTATGTCACTATTTATAAGGGTATGTTCCTAGTAACCAAAAATAATTTTTGTCTTATCAGACTCTAAATATCTTACTGAACACAACAGTGTATGTCAGTTTTTCAAAATTCAAATCACAGAGGTGGAAAAATTATGTTTACTTGTCTAGATAATAAAAAGTGGTGTTTTTTAGAGACTCAGTGTTTCATGAATTCTATAATAAATCTATTTTTAAAATTTTAGGGTGATACAAATATAGATATGTGGATTCACCTACATTGTTGGTATTCACATATGTTACCATTTTCTTATGTAGAACCTGAACTTAAGATATTTCTAGATTTTAGTAATTTTGAACCATAGATTATCTAGTCCTTATCCAACCATTATTAACCACTCATAAAAACATCAAATAACAATTTGGAATTAATGAAACTTTCTCCAACACTTCATAATATTTCATAATGTCTTTGTACAAAATAAAAACTATCCCCTTCAATTTCTTCAATATCACATACTATAATTTAGATTTTATTTAACCTAAAACATAATCCAATTGTGTTTCATAATATTTTTTAGAATAATTCAGGCATGGGTATAAAATGATGGATTCTCTAGGGTTTTTTCACTTCAATATCCAATTCAGATACATTTTTACAATAATAACAATAGCTCCTACAAGTTGTTCACTATGAAATCACTTTTTACCAACTATTGGAGAAAATAATCAATCAGTTTAGAATTTGTCATAAACATGAATACCATATATTTCAGTCATCTAATTTTTTGTATTCTCTTATAACTTTTCTAGAAAAAATTTCAAGGGATGTTAAATCCACTTTTCTATTTACCCAAAATGCGGGTAGAAACATCTTCAAAATCCTTTCCTATCAACCCATCAGGGGAGCACTCTAAAAAACATTTCCCAAAATTATGGCCATATTTGTAGGTTTTATTCATAGTGGAATCATGTGATGGGTCATTTCCAATATTTTTTTTATGATCAATGATCAATTCAATATTTACATGATGATAAACACCATGATCAATAAAATCGAGTCAAAGAAAATAGAAAATGAATAAAATATCAGAATGAGAGAACAGGATTGAAACAAATTATTTATAATTAATATAATCAATTAAATAATTACCTGGTGATAATTCGTTATTAATTTATGAATATGAAAACATATCTACATTGTACCAACATTGAGTTGTAGGAATCAAGAGCATATTCCCTATACCGGTGATCCACACATCTTCTAAAAATCTCATAACATCCCCAAAGGAATCTCGAGATTCTAGCATGGTAGATCCAATAGATTTTTTCTATTCACCTTTCATCACCTTGAGAATTTCTTCTAAATTATTCTATTTGATCACTCTTAACTCAAGAGTGTGAAGTAGCGGAATATCATTCTCCATTCTTGGGATCTTTCATGGAGAAGGGATCTCTCTAGGGCTTCGAGAGGATTCTCCAGATTCATTATGCACTAGAAAAAAATGAATTGGCTCTCCTAAAAAATAATATAACTATGTTTATATACATCTAGGGTTTATAAATAAATATTTTCAAAAGTATCATTTAATATTTATGTAATTCCTATGAAACCTCATCTCTATAATAATATTATTATTATTACTTCTCAACATGTACATAACTGCTGAATTAAAATAAAATATTATTTATTAAAATAAAATTAAATATATATTATTTCTCACGAGACTATTAAACTCTATCCTCCATTCCTCCACAATATTTATCAGACCGTAGATAATTTCTATCTATTTATTAAATAAATATCACCACATTATTCAACAATAAATAAATAAATATTATATTCACTAAATAGAAAGTAAATATTTTTTAAATATTCTGGTCACATAATATTCTCTTGAATAACTATTGTTAGGATATATGAGATCAAGAAAACATGAATAATTATTAAACCACATGAGTGAATAATATTTATTCATATTTTTAAATAGAAAAAAAATAATATATTATTTAGATAATTTTTTTGATACACTTAGCATGTAGCCCTCTAGGTCTCTTTCTCAGTGGAATTAGGGCAAGAAACCTAAAGTACAAGGTTATCATCTAGAAACATGTCAAAGTATATATAGAGAAATAATTTAATATTGCAATAAAATAATACCTTATACGGATGCTTACTGTGTAATATAATCTCTCTATCACAATATCTCTAATCAAGATTTTTGCTTGCTGCTTCCATCAGCCAATGTGTTTGATGTATCTTTCTATGAATTTTTATAAATCAAACATTCCTATAGAATACCATGGCCATGGATTTATTTAAGCTATATCATTTCCATCAAATGGAATGTGATATCAACTTAATATAAATAATAGAAGGGATGGATATTTTCTCACGTTATTCATTAATGCAATATTACTCGTGACACGCCCAACATATCCTACCTTACCAAGAACATTTGTTGTGATGGTTTTCATCAATTAATCAAAGTATGCAACTTATAATACTCATTAATAATAATCTTAAAATCTATGAATCAATACACATGTCCAAAGATCGGAAAATCCAATGACACATATAAATGTGGATTTCGTACTGGTAGGTATCATTCTCTTAATATCCTACAGTGAATATTTCCAAAGGAATGTACTAGAAGAAGGTACCTCATATTATTATGAGTCTCCCCCCATGATATCATGTATCATTTGTTTCCCTAAAATGATATCATCTGACTATAGAACATATTTTTTAAGAATACTATCGTGGAACTTTTGGGTTCTCAACATAGTGGGAAACTACTATGACCTTTTAGTGTGATAGCTAATATTAAGACATTATCACATACTTTGTTACACATAAGAATAGTCATAATGTGATAAGAAGTTTATTAATATTTAAAACTATGAAAATAGTTTATCGTAAAGTATACAAAAGTTGGTTCAAGGTAACCAACTCTAATAGACTCCCACTTTCAATTGATCCAACTGCTAAAAACATTTAGTCTGATATATCTCATAAGATATTCATGATTCTATTGAGATAACCCTTTATTTAAGGGCTTGGCCATGTTTTCTTCTTTTGGAACTATGCTTACTGCAGCTTCACCCCTATTATAAAAATTCCTCTAGAGGTGATACTTCTAAAGTATGTGTTTTGTCCTTTGGTGTGACCTTTTCTATATTACAAGAACCACTGCTACATTTTTATCAGAATACAATGTGATAGGGTCTTTATTTATACGTACCACATCAACCTCCTAGAAAAAGTTCCATAACTATATAGTTTACTTAGCTACATTCGAAATCGCTATATATGCAGACTCCAATATAGAATCATTGAAAACTGGCTACTTTGAACACCTCCAACACACAGATCCTCTATTGATATGGGAAATATATCTTGATTATAACTTATATTCATTCTAATCTGTTTAAAAATAGCATCATTATAACCAATCATTACCCGCTCTTCTTCTCCTCTATACACCAGGAACATATCTTTAGTTCTTCTCAGATACTTGAGAATAGCATTAAGAGAAGACCAATGTTGTTCTCCTAGATCTACTTTATATCTTCCTATAATGATCAATTTATAGGAAACATCAAGTCTAGTATATAACATTTCATACATTATTGATCATATCGTTGAAGTGTATCATATCTTACTCATTATCTCTTTCTCCTATTGTGTTTGAGGAAACATTTTCATAGAAATATGTATACCATGTGACACTAGAACCAATCATATCTTAGATTTTTCGATAATAAA
The DNA here is from genome assembly GCA_963277665.1 of Viscum album. NCBI lineage: Eukaryota > Viridiplantae > Streptophyta > Magnoliopsida > Santalales > Viscaceae > Viscum > Viscum album. Next base: position 1,206,229,170 of record OY728150.1, on the reverse strand, counting down.
TATTTATATAATGTGGTCAATGTATGTACTTTAAATTAGTCCAAGCATCCTCTTGGTCTATCATGAATGATCATGATCCCTAGAATATAGGCTACTTCACCTAAATCCTTCAGTAATAAACACTTGTTTAACTAATACTTAACAGACTGTAAGACCGGTATGTTATTCGCAATAAGTAATATTTCATCAATGTATACTAATAGGTTAATGACTGCATTCTCACTAAACCTATTATAAACACATGGATCACATTTGTTCTGAATAAAAAAATTATTTTTCATTGGTTCATCAAATTGAATATTCCATGACCAATATGCTTACATCAATCCGTAAATGGATCTCCCCAACTTGAAAATATTTTTGGCATCACCTGGAGTCACAAAACATTCTTGTTCTTTTATACATACATCTTAAAAAAGGATCCCATTAAAGAAAATAGTTTTGAAATTCATCTTCCAAATCTCATGGTCATGGTAAGATAATATAGAAAGTATAATTTTAATGGATTTAAAAATATAAACTTGGGAAAATGTATCATTGTAGTCAATTCCTTGATGTTTTTCAAACCTTTTATCCACTATACTTTATTTATAGGTATTAAATTTACTTTCCATGTCCATTATTCTCTTGAATACCCATTTTCACCCTATTAGGTTTACATCAATTGGCACATCTACTAGAACCCAAATATGGTTCTGATACATAGAATCCATTTCAGAATTCATGGATTTTTTCCATCTTGCAAATTTTGAGATCTCTAATTCATCTTTGTAGGATATAGGTTCATCATTTTCAACAAATAATGAGTCACCATATTTTGTGACAAGAAAACCATATCTCTATGGTTCTCTAACCTCTTGTGTGCTCCAACACAATGCTTTTGTTTTGGGAACTACTTATTCTATGGGGTACTATGTAATCTATTCTTGTACCAACCCTTCTGTATCTTGAGCATCAACATCATTGAAGTCTATATTGCTTCCAATATACTTTTTTAGGATGTTCTCCCTCTCAAGAAAGATGGTTTATCTAGAGACAATGAATTTTTTTTCTAATAGGTTATATAGGTTGTATCCATTTTTTCCTTGGGATACCCTATAAAGATACACTTTGTACCCTGGGGTGATAATTTGTTGCTTTCCTTAAAAAATTACTCACAAACCCATACATGTGTATGAGACAAAACAGGTTTCTCTATACTCTATATGTCATGAACCGACCCTACCTGGGCTCGAGCCACAACTACCCCAAGCCCGCCTCCATAGCCTAGGGGATGGTGACTAGCGCCGAAGGCACAATAACTCGGGGAGGCCTTTGCATAAGTACCTGTACACACACATGCAGAAAACTCAATGAAAAAGTGCAGAGTAAAAGAAAAGGCAACCAGAGTAAGGTGCAACTGCTATATATAAACCAAAAAAAGTGCATCGACCTCTAAACAGTACAAGAAAGTGCTGAGGTAAACTGAAAAGGAAAAGGGGCAAAACACACTCCCAACAAAAAAAGTTCCACAACCCGGCAAAAGGTAAACAAAGGAAAAATAGCTGGAAGGGTCCCCCACCTGGAACCCCGACTCCGACCACCGCACACGGTCCAAGCTCGCAAACTCCTAAGCTCTACTGAAGTCACGATCAACCTGTCCATCGTCTGCAAGGTCACACCAAGTGCGGGCAAAGCCCAAGTAGGGGTGAGTATAAAAATACTCAGTAGTATACCCCGAAGGCTCGATGGATCAAAAAAGGAGGTACCGAAGGGTGAGCAGTAGATCGAACAGGGAAAGAAAAGGAGTACAATAGAGAGTGTAGTAAAGAGTACAGTAAAGAGCCTAGCTCAACCCAACAAGAGGAAAGAAGGTATACTCATCCAGACACAAGGAGCTGGAAACGGTGAGAAGATGAAATTCCTGTTGAGTCTTCACTACCTATAGCAGGAGAGTAGACTCGTCCAACCATGAGAAGCTAGACACGGAAAGCCCGTGGCATACCCCGCGCGTCTTCGCCTCTCCTGGAAGGAGAGTAACCAAACCCAAGAAGTGGGTCCTAGAACAATGTATATACAACATATTCTCAATCAAGAAGATCAAACAAGATGGTAAGGGGATCTCAATACCGTATATCAGCTCAATAAAAGTGAGTTTCCAATAGTCCCAGAAGTAAACACCATCGATGCGTAGCATCCCATACGTCTGCCCCGAACTACAAGTCAAGGGGCTCAAACCACTGCACCTTGACACTATCCACTTTGGGCGGCACTGAATCGCCCTCACGGTTTTAGGTCGCGTCATAAGGACGCATCTCGGTGGGGGAAAAGCTCCTCGTACTTGAGAGTTCTGAGGGAACGTCAAACCACAACTCTTCACTACCCCGCAGTCAAGAGGTCTCCTCAAAGTCGAAAGGCGACCCTCTGCCCAGCCCCGCTGGAGGGTCCCTGGAAGTCGATGGGTTCTCACAATAGGGAGACCCAGTAAGAGTTGACGGGTGACACACTTCTCAGTCCCGTAACAGAGTAATCCACTGGAGGGCGACCCAGTTAGTCGGCGACGGGACCACTGCCCAGCCGAGCTGGAGGTAACCCGGCATCAGGGACCATTGCCCAGCCCAGCTAGAGGTAAGCCCGGCATCGGGGACCACTGCCCAGCCCATCTAGAGGTAAGCCCGGCATCGGGGACCACTGCCTAGCCCCGCTGGAGGTAAGCCCGGCATCGGGGACCACTGGACAGCCCAACTGGAGGTAAGCCCGAAACTACTCTGTCCATCCCTTCTGGATGGTAACCCAATGGCCATCCCTTCCGGACAGTACAACTGGCGATCCCTGCTCGAAATAACCGTAGCCCTGCTGGTAACAACCTTAGCCCTACTGGTAACAACCTCTTGGGTAGAGGATCGGTGCCCGCGTAAAGTGTTGGTCACATCGAATCCACAAGAACTCTACCAGGGAACACAAAAGAATGGGAGAAACTCCCCATGCCTCTCAAGGCGATCATGCTCCAATCCATTGAGTCACTATCAAAGCAGACCGAGACAACTCATCCTATAATGTGGGAAAAACACCCACACTGTACAAACACCTGTAGTCGTAAATGGTGCCGCAGTCCGGTGGAAGGGACACGGTACTGAAACCCCTCACAATTGAAGAAATAGAGGAACCAAATCATCTCTGTCGGCCAAACGAGAATGAAACTAGGGGAAAACTCAACCCTGCTGGTCAACAAACGAGAACAGGACCAGGGGAAAACTCAACCCTGCTAGTCAACAAACGAGCACAGAGGGACCCTCTACGTCGTGAGAGGACAAAGTATTCAAAGCAGAACATAGCACACACATGGGGCCCACATGACGTGTGGCCCCAAGTCAACCCTGAACAAGCACAAAAACATTCTCAAGTACCAACATCCACATGTACCTCCCAGCACTCCTGTATACTCCCAGAGTATACCACGTCTCCAGCACAAAGGCTAACATGCAACCGCAACCCAACGTCAACGCGAAGTCGTGACATAACAACTCCAACCTGCCACCTCAACAGTTGAGGCACAGCCAACCACATCTCGTTAAGCATAAATTCACTCACATGAGAGTGCATGCGATCACACTCCAAGGGTTCTATGCAAACACCATAGGAAGAACCACCACCGGGGCACCTTCACATTTCCACATTTAATAAGATTGTGTAGGAGGCTCTGCTCACCTGAACAGATTACACCGTTGTAATACTCATGGAAAAACACGCGATATCGACTACTTACTCTCCTCCAATGTATATCCGACGGAAAATTCACCAACACCGCCTCACGCCCGAATGGTGTCCCATGATCCCGAGCCTCGGCCCTGAAAACAGTCGGCCGCATCGCACCATTGCGATCCCCTCAGGAAAAAACGTCAAAAATACTTCTCACTTGAGCGCAACAGATTTCCAGTGAAAAAGATGCATTTCGGCACACCGCACATGAGCGGTGCTACGTGGGACCCACATCCCGGTCCCAAAGCACAACGAACAGATCGTACCGTTGCGATCCTCTCAAAAAATCACACAAGGTGGACTATTCACTTGTTCAAAATGGTCGCCCGATGATAGAGATGGAAAAATCACTGTCAATGCCCAAACAGCCTTCGTGGGGCCCGCACCATCGTGCGGAATTAGAGCGGGCAGATTGCACCATTGCAATCTCCTCAAAAAAACATCTAGAATCGACTGCTCGTACGCCCCGAATGGACGCCCGATGAGAAAGTCGCAAAACGCTTCTCGTAGCTAAAAGGACGGGCTGTGGGGCCCACAGATCAATTCCAGTTTCGGTGCCCAAAACCTCCCTGGAAAACTCTGCCTCGACGCCAGGGTCGCAACACCACTGACGGCGCCCAAAACGGACATCGGACGCATCCACGCCGTCCAAAACAAGATCCCCCGAAGAAAATGTCAATTCACTTAAAGACGTGTCGCGCCTCCGAGGCCCCTCGTTTCGGGATTTAAAAATTCCTGAAACCATCTCAAAATACTCGTCTTAACTCAAGGAACGTGTCGCCACTGATGGCGCGCGAATCCGACACTCAAGCTTCCTTTTAGAGGCGATTTAAAATCATCGGACCGAAAGGGGGGTGGGTCGGGCTGGTTCGGTCGGCCCACCCACTGCCTGAGCTGGACCACGGTTCACCACACGGGCCAGCCCTCACCGCCTAGACCGGCTGAGCCGGTCCAGCTGTTTCCCCATGATACCTGTGAAGCACGGGTCTCTTGTCTGTTAGTTGGGGTCACGAAGACCCCAGGTCTTCGTCCAGCGACGACATGCCGAAGCCGGTCCTCCTCGCTGGCGTCGCAGCTGCCTGCCGCGCTCCCTCGCCCGGCTGTCGCTCCACCTCACATAGTCTGAGCCCCGACCATCTCCTCATCCGCTCGCCCACACACCGACACCCGCAGCCGAGGAGCCCCGCCGCCTGGCGCCAAGGCCACCGCTCGCCCGCGCCGCCTGCTGCCCGGAAGACCCCCAAATTTCCGCAAACTTCGGCAAACGCCCCCGGACCCATCAGAACATGGATTTCAATTCCAAAACAAGAGTTTGAAAGCTCAAAATATGTACTATGCAAACAAGGTATTTTATTTCAAATTAGATGGAAAATCAATGCTTGAAAACGAGTTCAAAGGTAGATACAGAATTAAAAACGCAACGTAACCTCCTACCTGTTGGGGAGTTGCCCGAAGCTTCGCTGTGAGGTATCCTCTGGTGTGTCATGCCACACTGAAGCTACCTCGCCAGAGTAGAGGAGGAGAGGGAGGTATGAGGGTGGTTCCGCTAGGGGAGAACAAGGGAGGGTAGGGGAAGAAGAAGGGTTTAAATAAAAAAAAGAATTTTAATTAATTTAAACCCATAATTTTCCTCACATCCGAAACCTTTGGAGTGGTCAAAATTAAACATCCTATAGGGTAAACACCACCTCCCGATCACAACGGTGGTCTTGTAATTTTATTCCGAGCTTCCATTTGAAATTTATAAAGCTGAACGCCGAAAGCCGCCAAATTACAAAAACGCCCCTGGGGTCATTTTTCACAGACGGCCCGCACCCGCAAAACATACACTCCTCCTAGGGTAAACACCACGTTCTAAACTCAACGGTTCCCTCAGTTTCTCAATTCAAGCCACCGTTTAAGAGATACCTGAGTTAAGCTGTTAAACAAATAAATTAATTATTTAATTTATCCGTTCCACGCTCCGATAACGAGCGAGGGGTCCAAACGTCGCGCGCCGACGTGTTTTATGTCGTTCCTAGGGTAAAATCCTCATTCCTGACCCATTCATACACTCGGATCTCTAATTCGGATCACCGTTTAGGATTTATCCCATTTATTTGGCGTTCCCAGTGTGAACGCACTGAAAATTTAATTCTGGCCACACCGGGGCTCGAAATCGCACGCCGTCTGAGGGTACTGCCCTGGAATAATATCAAGAATATTCCAAAGTACTTTATAGACAAAAATAGGGTTATTACATCATTCCCTTATTCAGGATTTTCGTCCCCGAAAAGAAAAACCAGGGAACAACTCAGGGTACTAAGCCCACACCTGGCTCTCTCGTACCCAGAAGAACTCTTGCACAGTTCTGCATCACCGCACACAGAACAAAGGGTTTGATCTGTTCACGTGGGGTCTGCCCTTGCCGATGGCGTGCATAGGAGCACGCCCAAATCTCTTCAGGTAAACCATGCGGGAGACATCGTTCACCCACTCCAGAATTTGTGGTTAGGGAAAGGTGTTAGGGAACCTCGCCATCCCTTCGCACGGTCTCAAACGACCCAAAGGATCTCGGGGGTAGCACCTCCCCGACCGAACCTCTACGTCACACACCACGACTGGAGTCACCACCCGCAACTGGAACAAGGCCCGGTGATTCCCCCCATCAGAATATCCATATGGTGAAAAACCCAAGGATATCTGGTCATGCAAGATTTCACAGTCGATGTCTCGCAACCAAGTCCCTCTTACACGCTCGAAAGCGAAGGAGTCAACATCATCGACTAAAGAAAATGTCCTACGCCTTTTTAACTTACCAACACAGGGCCATGCCAACACCCCGCATCACCCTAGTAACAACTCAAACAAGGAGCAGGGGGAAAACATTTCACACGTAGAGTCTAACAATTCTACTACAAAAAGTAGAAGAGTTGTAGAGCGTATCTCTTATCACCTCATGCTCTGCAGGATCGTAGACATCCAAATCTCACGGTTGTCTGTGGTCCCAACTATTAGCTCTAGGATCCTGTCGTGGACTGCCTAGTGGTGATGAGAAGACCTCGTAAAGTCATCCCCCACTACCAGCTCCTCCTGATCCTCTGCTAGCACCACCCCTCTAGGTACTACTCTGATCATGGCACTGGCTCTGTTGTGGTGGTGCACCTATTGCCTGCCCGAAGCTCTCTGCATGCCTAGTCCTGCTGTCTCGTGCCAGGTGACCTCGCCCATCGCAAGCATAGCACTGACTCTCTTCGGGCCGCACTGGTGTACTCCGACGTCACTGTGGTGTACGACCACGCCCCTGAGTCCGGTTGTCAGAAAACCACTTGCGTCGAGGTTCTACTTTCCGACGCCCGCTAGCTGCGACAGACGACTCAATTCCAACGCGCCTGATATCACCACCAACTCTAGAACGTGACAGGAAGCTCTCTGTCACCAGTGCCTGCTCTAGCACCCCAGTATATGTGGAAATGTACAGGGTCACTATGACAGCATGAATCTCTCGGCGGAGACCCTGCTCAAACTTCTGCGCTAGGATGTTGTTGTCATGGACCAAGTCCGGGTAAAAGTATGCACGGTCTACGAAACTAGTCGCGTACTCAGCCATCGTCATCCCTCCCTACTTAAACTGCAGGTGCTCATGAATCTGAATGGAGTGCAAGCCAGAGGGGTAAAAATCCTCACAAAACAACAACTTAAAGTTACCCCCCCCACCCACACGAAAGCGACGACTCGTCAAGAGACTCAGTCACTAGACTCCAACAATGCCAAGATGCTCCAGGAAAAAGGTTGGATTAAAAAATCCATTCTCTAATCTGTTGGCATTTGCACAAGCCTAAAAAGGAAAACCACTACCTCGAGCCAAACCTCTGCTACCTGAGGGTCTGGCTCACCACTGAACCTCAGCAGTCTCTGCCGCTGGAACTCGCAGATATCGCTCAACCTATGCTCAAACTCAGCCTACTCTGCTGAAGCTATCTGTTGGTCAACAGGTGGGGGTGATGCTACCATCCCACTGGGAGAAAGGGGCTCGCATGATGGGTCCTGGACTGTATCCTCGTAGCTCACAAAGTTGTCGTCTTGAACCAAAGCCGACATCCTGGATGGCTGTCTTCACGGAGACATCCCGAATATTATCAAGGAGTACCGTGGTCAGATGAGAATATATGTATATACCAATAACAATGATGAGGAGCTGACTCAAGAAGGACAGTCAAATACTCAACCCTATGTGATGCACAAACCAATTTTCCCTGCAACGAGTGTCTCAGCACGTCGAGTCAACAAGTGGGTTATCAGGGTCTGGGTGAATGGACACGTCCTCCGCCGCACCATCATTGGACTCCTTGTCCTTAGAGCCACTCTCGAGACACGTCAAAACTGTTGCCCTAAATCACAACCAATTCCTTTTTAGGGACATCCGAAAAACACCCCAAGGAATGAACCTTCCTCTGATACCACTTTATCATGACCCGACCCTACTCGGGCTCGAGCAACAACTACCCCAAGCCCGCCTCCATAGGCTAGGGGCTGGCGACCAACGCCTAGGGCACAATAACTTGGGGAGGCCTTTGCCTATGTACTTGTACACACACACGCAGAACACTCAATGAAAAAGTGCAAAGTAATAGAAAAGGAAAGCAGAGTAAGGTGAAACTGCTATATATAAACCACAAAAAGTGCATCGACCTCTAAACAGTACAAGCAAGTGCTGAGGTAAACTGAAAAGAAAAGGGGACAAAACACGCCCCCAACCAGAAAAGTGTCACAACCCGGCAATATGTAAACAAAGGAAAAGCAGTTGGAAGGGTCACCCACCTGGAACCCCGACTCCGACCACCACATGCGGTCCAAGCTCCCGAACTCCTAAGCTCCACTAAATTCACGGTCAACCTATTTGTCATCTACAAGGGCACACCAAGTGCAGGCAAAGCCCAAGAAGGGGTGAGTATAAAAGTACTCATTAGGATACCTTGAAGGCTCGAGGGAGAAAAAAAGGAGGTCCCGAAGGGTGAGGAGTTGATCAAATAGGGAAAGAAAAGGAGTACAATAGAGAGTGCAGTAAAGAGTACAATAAAGAGTCCAGCTCAACCCAACAAGAGGAAAGAAGGTAGACTCATCCAGACACAAGGAGATGGAAACTGTGAGAATATGAACTTCCCATCAAGTCTTTGCTACCTATAGCAGGAGAGTAGACTCGTCCAACCATGATAATCTAGACACAGAAATCACGTGGCATACCCCGCACGTCTTCGCCTCTCCTGGAAGGAGAGTAACCAAACCCTAGAAGTGGGTACTAGAACAAGGTATATACAATTCCATATGCTCAATCAAGAAGCCCAAACAAGATCATAAGGGGATCTCCATCCCGTATCTCAACCCTAGAAAAGTGATTTTCCAACAGTTCCAGAAGTAAACATCATCAATGCCCAGCATCCCGCACGTCTGCCCCGAACTACAAGTCAAGGGGCTCAAACCACCGCACCTCGACATTATCTTCTTTGGGCGGCACTGACTAACCCACACGGCTTTAGGTTGCGTCACAAGGACGCATCTCAGTTGGGGAAAATCTCCTCGTACTTGAGAGTTATGAGGGAACATCAAACCACAACTCATCATTGCCCCGTAGTCGAGAGGTCTCCTCAAAGTCGACAGGCGACCCCCTTCCCAGCCACGCTGGAGGGTCCCTGGAAGTCGACGGGTTCCCACTATAGGGAGACCCGGTAAGATTCGATGGGTGCCACACTGCCCAGTCTCGTAACAGAGTAATCCACTAGAGGGTGACCCGGCTAGTCGGCGACCGGACCACTACCCAGCCCAGCTGGAGGTAACTCGGAATCGGGGACCACTGTCTAGCCCAGCTGGAGGTAAGCCCGACATCGAAGACTACTGCCCAACCTAGCTAGAGGTAAGCTCAACATCAGGGACCACTGCCCAGCCCCACTGGAGGTAATCCCGGCATCGGGGACCACTACCTAGCCCAGCTGAAGGTAAGCCCGGCATCGGGGACCACTGCCCAGCCTAGCTGGAGGTAAGCCCGGAACTGCTCTGGCCATCCCTACTAGATGGTAACCCACTGGCCATCCCTGCTAGACGGTACAACTGGCGAGCCCTGCTCGAAACAACCTCAGCCCTGCTGGTAACAACCTCAGCTCTGCTGGTAACAACCTCCTGGGTAGAGGATCGGTGCCCTCGTATAGTTTTGGTCACACCGAATCCACAAGAACTATACCAGGGAACACAAAGCAATGGGAGAAACTCCTCAGGTCTCTTAGGGCGATCACGCACCAATACACTGAGTCACTATCGAAGAGGACCAAGACAACTCATCCCGGAAAGTGAAAAAAACACCCACACTATACGAACACCCGTATTCGTAAATGGTGCCGCAGTCTGGTGGAAGGGTCACGATACTGAAACCCCTCACAGCTGAAGAAAGAGAGGAACCAAACCATCTCTGGCGGCAAAACAAGAACGGAACCATGGGAAAACTCAACCCTGCTGGTCAAGAAATGAGAAAAGGACCAGGGAAAAACTCAACCCTTCTGGTCAACAAATGAGCACAGAGGGACCCTCTACGTCGCGAGAGGTCAAATTACGCAAAGCAGAACACGGAACGCAAATGGGGCCCACACAACGTGTGGCCCCAAGTCAATCCCGACCAAGAACACAAACATTCTCAGGTACCAACATCCACATGTACCTCCCAGTGCTCCCGTATACTCCCAGAGTATACCATGTCTCCATCCCAAAGGCTAACGTGCACCCAGCACCCAACGTCAATGCGAAGTCATGACGTACCAACTCCAACCTACCACCTCAATGGCTGAGGCACAACCAACCACATCTCATTAAGTATAACTTCACTCACACAAGAGTTCATGTGATCACACGCCAAGGGTTCTCTACAAACACCGTAGGGAGAACCACCACCGGGGCACCTTCACATTTCCACATTTAATAAGATCGCGTAAGAGGCTCTGCTCGCCTGAATAGATTACACCATTGTAATCCTCACAGAAAAACATGTGAGATAGACTACTTACTCACCTCCAACGGATATCTGATAGAAAAGTCACCAACACCGCCTCACACCCGAACGATATCCCGTGATCCTGAGCCTCGGCCCTGAAAACAGTCAGACGCATCCAACCATTGTGATCCCCATGGGAAAACACGTCAACAAGACTGCTCGCTTGAGTGCAATGGATATTCGGAGAAAAAGATGCATTTAGGTGCACCGCACATGAGCGGTGCTACGTGGTACTCGCATCCCAGTCCTGAAGCACAACGAACGGATCGTGTCATTGTGATCCTCTCAAAAAATCACATAAGGTGGACTATTCACTTGTCCAAAACGGTCGCCCGGTGATAGAGATGGAAAAATCACCATCAATGCCCAAACGGCCCTCATGGGGCCCACACCATCGTGTATAATTAGAGCGGGCAGATTGCTCCATTGAAATCTCTACGAAAAAACATCCAGAATCGACTGCTTGCACGCCCCGAACAGACACCCGATGAGAAAGTCGCAAAAATTTTCTCGCAGCTCAAAGGACGGGTCGTGGGGACCACACCTCAATTCTGGTTTCGGCACCTGAAACCTCCTTGGAAAACTCTGCCTCGATTCCAGGGTCGCAACACCACTGACGGCGCCAAAAACGGACATCGAACGCGTCTGCGCCGTCCAAAACAAATCCCCCGAAGAAAACGTCAATTCACTTAAAGACGTGTCGCGCCACCGAGGCCCCTCATTTAGAGAATTAAAAATTCCTAAAACCATCTCAAAATACACATCTTTACTCAAGGAACGCTTCGCCGATGACGACACGTGAATCTGACACTCGAACTTCCTTTTAGAGGTGATTTAAAATCATCAGACCGAAAGGGGGGTGGGCTGGGCCGGTTCGGACGGCCCACCCACTGCCTGATCCGGCCCGCAGTTCACCGCGCGGGCCGGCCTGCACCACCCGGACCGGCTGAGATGGTCCCTCTATTTCCCCATGTGACCCTCGAATCGCGGGTCCCTTGCCTTCTGGCCGGGGTCACGAAGACCCCTGGTCTTCGTCCAGCGACGACCGGCCGAAGCCAGTCCTCCTCCTCGCTGGCGCCGCGGCCGCCTGTCGCGCACCCTCGCCCGGCCGCCGCTCCACCTCACGCCGTCTGAGCCACGGCCATCTCCACAGCCGCTCACCCACACACCGACGCCCGCAGCCGAGGAGCCCCACCGCCTGCCGCCAAGGCCACCGCTCGCCCGCGCCGCCTGCTGCCCGGAAGACCCCCAAATTCCCGCAAACTTCGGTGAACGCCCCTGGACCCGTCGGAACTCATATTTCAATTCTGAAACAAGAGTTTGAAATCTCAAAATATGTACTATGCAAACATGGGATTTTATTGCAAATTATATGGCAAATCTATTCTAGAAAACGATTTCAAAGGTAGATGCAGAATTAAAAATGCAACGTAACCTCCTACCTGTTGGGGCATTGCCCGAAGCTTCGCTGCGAGGGATCCGCCGGTGCGCCATGCCTCGCTGGAGCTACCTCTCCAGAGTGGAGGAGGAGAGGGAGTTTTGAGGGAGGTTCCGTTAGGGGAGAACAAGGGAGGGGATTAGAAGAAGAACAGTTTAAATAAAAAAAAGAATTTTAATTAATTTAAACCCAAAATTTTCCTCGCTACTGAAACCTTTAGCAAGGTCAAAATTAAACCTACCCTAGGGTAAACACCACCTCCTGAGCACAAATTTGATCTCGGAATTTGATTCTGAGCTTCCGTTTGAAATTTATAAAGATGAACACCCAAAGCTTCCAAATTACGAAAACACCCCTGGGGCTATTTTTCACTGACGGCCTGCGCCCGCAAAACTTACACTCCTCCTAGGGTAAACGGCACATTCTGAACTCAACAGTGCCCTTGGTTTCCCAATTCGAGTGGCCGTTTAAGAGATACCTGAGTTAAGCTGTTAAAGGAATAAATTAATTATTTAATTTATCTGTTCCACGCTCTGATAGCGAGCGAGGGGTCCAAACGTCCCGCACCAACGTGTTTTATGTCGTTCCTAGGATAAAATCTTTATTTCGGACCCATAAGTACACTCGGATCTCTGATCCAGATCACATTTTAGCAGTTATCCTATTTATTTGGCGTTCCCAGTGTGAACGCACTGAAAATTTAATTCTGGCCACACCGGGGCTCGGAATCGCACACCGTCTAAGGTCGCTGCCCTGGAATAATATCGAGAATATTAAAAAGTCCTTTGTAGAAAAAAAACAAGGTTCTTATACTATAACTGAAAGAGAATTCCATTTTCTGATTTAGGTGGTACTCATTTTAATGTAGTTGTCATAGTTTATAATGTATACCTCTAAAAGTATAATGGAATATCTACATGACTCATCGATGACCTTACCATGTCAACAAGGCATGGTTCCTCCTTTCACTAATACCAATCCATTGTGGTGTGTAAAGTGGAGTGACTTGAGATAGAATCCAAAACTACCTTAAAATATCAATAAACTCTTGGTTAAGATATTCACCACCTTCATCCAATCAAAGCTTCTTTATCTTCCTTCCATGTTTATTCTCTTCTCTATTCTTGAATTGTTGGAATTTCTCAAAGGACTCGGACTTATACCTCATCAATTAGAAATGACCATAACTACTCAATCCATATGGAAAAGTTATGAAGTATGAATACCCACCTTTGGATTCTACAATAAATTTTTCACACAAATTAGTGTGTACCAATCCAAGAATTTTTATGGCCATTTCACCCTATCCACTGAATGGTGGTTTAGTAATTTTTTCTGGTAAACAAGAATGACATATTTTAAGTGGTTTTAGCTCAAAAGAGTCTACATAAAAATCTTGATTGATCTTTATCAAATTGTTCTCATTTACATGACCAAGATAGTGATTCTATATTTTTTTATATCATTCATGTGAACATGATTCATTATCTATTTCCAATACTTGGTTTTCATAATTTAATACATAAATAACATTATTTAAATGTTCCATACCATAAAATATATGGCCTTTATAAAATAAATAACTTTTATTTACAAACATGAATAGAAAAAAATTATAATCTAGCAATGATATAGAAATAATGTTCTTGGTAATAGTGTGTACTTAATAATATTCCCTTAAAACCAATATCATTACTGTTGGAAATGAAAGGTGGTTGTCACTATTGGGTATAATAGCCAGCCTTGCACCATTGGCATCTCTCAGATCCACCTATCCCCTAACAATATTTCTAAATATATTTGGTTCATACATTTAGATACATATTTGAGTAACACAATCAATATCTAATACCCAATTTGTTGATATTGAAATATTACACTCAATAACAAACACATATTTAGCATCCCCTTATTTCTAGGTATAGTTCCTCTTCCATTGTCCTTTCTTTCCATATGAAAAACATATTTCCACCTTTTACTTGACCTGTCTTAGGATCTTCCTATTCTTGGAAGGATGGTGCTTGGGATATTTATTCTTGTTATGAGTGTTGGGCCCCCTTTCCCTATTCTTCATTTTCTTATTCACCATAATGATTGAGGGTTTTTCACGTCCCATATCCTTATCCACTTGGTGAATCAAAGTATGAAGTTATGAAATTATCTTTTCATTATTTCTCATATTATAATTTACAATAAAATTAGAGAAGTTCTTAGATAGTAATGAAAGTATAATATAATTTTAAAACTCATCCCAGAATTTAATCCCTAATATGCATAAGAAATACATGTCTGTAATAATATTGACTATATGAGACTTTAATGGACAAGACTCCACAATCTTAGTTTTAAATACATCATTGGATATCTTGTATCTATCTTTTCAGGCCTTCTATAGATAAAGATTTTGAAGGTGAGACATCATACTATATGCATCCATGCCTTCATGTTGCTTAAAAATCTCATTGGTCATGGGTGATAGAATGAAACACGGAAAATATGTGGAATCATTCAAATTTTTCTCATAGATAGTTAAATCTTCATCACTAGCATCATTACCAGGCTCATTTGTAATAGGCTCTTCTAACACATAAAATTTCCTTTCATGGATAAGGATAACGCGTAAGTTCCTTTTCCACTCTTAAGAATTTTTGTCAATGAGAACGTTATCTTTTTTATTTGTGGATCATAATGATGTGTTTGAGGTCATTTTATCAATGTTTCTATAAATAAGATGAGTATCATTTTATTATTTTATCTGATAAAACTTAGACAAATAAATAGATATTAAATTTATTATTATCTTATTATTTTATTGAAACCCAATAACTCTCACCATTGGCTTCAGAATATCCTATTTCTTGAACAATATAGTGGAAAGGATTTATATTTCCCTTCTAATTACCCCAAATTTGGTTGGTTAAGAAACGTGAATGGTTTTAGGTATGTATTCCAAATTCAAACTACACTAACTCGCAGTTCCTTGATCTATTAAGTGGTCTCCCCAATCCTTAAATCCGGAAATTGGATTTCCTAAACCCTTGCCTCTTAGTTACCACAAGTCCTACTTTGGTAGTCAACCCTTGATGTGAACTAAGTTAATTCAACCAAAAACATCATGTTATAATTCCCTAATAATTGAAATATCACAAAATTTGGTTGGTCAAGCACTTTAAACTATGGTTTTATTTTAACTAAAGTAGTGGAAGGATATGTAGACTTAATATATATTATTAATGGATTATATCCCTCTATGTGTTAATTTCCAATTATTATATTTATTAAATTATTTTTAATATTAAGTGAATTTACGTAAGTGATTAACTATTTCTTAGGTAATATTCAGGTATAATCCAATTTATTTTAGTTTTATCATACATGATTGTTAATTCATTAATTCATGTGATCGCAAAAAAAACATCCATAATGAAATAACTATGAAACATTATACATATAAAATAAAAAATTGTTATGATCATGGGATTTTACTATTGAAATAGTGGGTGCCCTATACCCAACTATGTATTACTTTTGATTACCGTATCATGTGTACAGTTAGATATGCATGATGATATCTTACCATTATAGTGCAGACTTTTCTGCATCCACTATAATAATGGTAATGTCCAACGGTTAATTGTCATGTTGAGAGGTTATAGTAGATCCCATTCTATAATGAGAACCTCGAGATACAATGACATTGATCCTAAATATATGTTCTATAGTCTAGATACATCTTACTGATTGGAAACAGTAGATTTCTGACTATCACGTGCTGGGGACTCATAAGCATTGAGACTTCTTCTCATGAAGTTCACACTTGGTGATCTCTAGTAGTGAGATCATGAGGACAGAGCCATTAATAAGAACACCACATGTTTAGGGTGTCATTGGTTGTTCCTATCTACAGACATGTGTATTAGTCTTCTGACGTGAGACCATTACCAATGTATATCATTTGATTACATACTTTGATACAAGACGAAAACCATGGTAGTGATGTCGTGGTGAGGTAGTTTCTGTTGGGTGCGTCGTTGGTGGTATGACGTTGGATGAATGGTCACGAATGTATTTGTCGCTTCCAAGTACGGGAAGTTGTATATCTCAGGCCTGGTTGATTAGGATTGTGTTGCCTTCATATGTCTTTTTCCAAAGCAGTAGAAAGGAAAATCCATCCAGATAAATCAAAAAATAATAAAGCAAGATAAGTAAGATGACACAAGAGTGTGTCCTCTTTTATTAGGTATTTAATGACAAAGAGATTATAGTACACAGTCAGTGTTCGTATGATGGTAGTCGTTGCTATAACTATCCTTATCTCTTTAGGGGCGACGATGAGTTACTAGACTCAACTCTTGGTTTATAGATTTTATTCACTACTATCGAGATGAGGGCCTAGAAGGTAACACACAATAGTGTATTCAAGAATATGCCCTATTCAGTTGAATAGGTATATGGACATAGTGGGCCCCGCCATGGGTTCTGAGCATTTTCCAAGTTTTCGATCACCAAAAGAATTAAATAAATTAATTAATATTCAAGTTACAAATATTTGGGATTGAATTTCATTAATGTATTTACGAGTTTAGTAAATACGAGAAAATATTAATCAAACCAATATTATTTTAATATTCAAGGTTCATTTAATATTAAGCGGGAAAACGAGTTGAGTTAAATGGCTCAGATTTTATCACATAATATATTTTATATATATATTACAAGTATGTGATAAAAATAGTAAATAATATTGGCACAATTTAGTCTGTCAAAATTTTTTATCTAGTGGGCGTTGAAATAAACAGGAGTCGGGGAACCCAACCGGGTATTTCTCAACGTCTCTATAAATAAGAGAGGAGGCTCTCTCTCTTTGGTGTGCAATTAACTATTCATTATTTTGCATGGAATGAAAATTGAGAGCCTCTCTCTCCTCCCGCTTCTTAGAGAGAGAAGCTCTCGATCCAAGATGCTCGGATCGTGATCACTCTTCTGCATTGAAGTCTTCTCGATGTGGTGATAGTCGGGACGTCAAAAGCATTGTCGGATCGCCACGCTAGCACCCGGAGTTTGACGATCGACGTTTTAGTGGATTTTTGGAGCACGTGGGGATGATCTAGAGGGATCCTGCTTTGGATCCTTCAAGCGAAGATCACCATCAGCTAGCAGCAGTCAACCGCGCCTTCAGATTTAAAACGAGTACGTTTTAATTATAATTTTGTGCTCTTAATAATCTACAAGAGATCCTCAGACCTCTCCGGGAATCGGATCGTTGGCGACAACAAGTTCCATCGTGCTGCCGATGAAAATTTTAAAATCCCCGGCCCACCGGCTTCCGCTGCGGGCCCTGGGAACCTAAAAGTGGTATCAGAGGGAGTCATGTAGATTTTCTGAGCTAAATAAAATAAATTTGCATACAATTAAGTCGAGGGTTCAAAATCAGTCACATTCTTACAAACCATGATTCAATCTGATTTCGAACAACTAAGATATGATCATTCAAAATTTTCGGAATGGATCGTGTTTTCGTTTTTGAACAAGGGTATTAAAATTTTTAATATAATTATAATTATTATAATTTATATTATTCTTATAATAATATAATTATAATAATATAATTATAATAAAAAAATTTATAATAGTAATAAAATTATTATATTAAAATAATATTTTATTATTATTATATTTGAAGGCAAAAATAGCCTTTAGAAATTTTTAAAAAAAGGGAAGACTTTTGTTCAAGTCTTCAATTCAAAAAAATCAGAAGAAAAAAATGGGAAGGAAGACCTTTCAGGTCTTAGGCGTGAAACAAAAAAAAGAGGAAAAGAAAAAAACCACGTGAAAACCTTAAAAAACAAATAAACTGCTTGGGGGCCCGCCTTCTTCCTCCTCCCGTTCGGGCAGAACTAGGAGGGTGCAGCAAGCCAACAGCCCCCGGCCATCCCCAAGCAGCGCCACACCGTACAAAAAGACGCCACCTCCACTTGAAACAGGCACGAACCTCACCGGTCAGCACAGAGCCTGCTCCTCACACCGGGACGCCTCTGAGGGTCGTCGCGCCATCCACCATAGAGGACCTCCGAGCTGGTGCCACTGATCTCCGCTTCTATCTAGCCGGCTACCTGAGGGGCCTCCTCCGGTCATCTCCCTCCATGAAAGACGCTTCCATTGCCCGGGCCAGCTCCAGCACTCCCACCAACACACAGGCCTGCTCCCTCCAACCGCCCTCAACCTGTGGCTCCCCTGTGCGCTCAGTCGGACGCCCGTGACTCCCCCACCAGGAGTACCTCCGATGTTCTCCTCTGAGTCGGACACATGTCCGCCGCTCGCACCGCCTCCCGCAGTGCTGTACCGAGACGGCCGCCACCCATGCTCCATCACGCCGGCAGCTAGTGCCTACCGCCATGGGTCCAAGCTGGTTGGCCTCTGTCACTACTATCGAGGATCGCAGGTAGTGCACCATCCCACTTATAGAGTGGGATCTGAGCATAGTACGTACACCTGGCCTGATTTAATTTTACCCACCTTGAAATAGGTTTGGGTGGGTTTTTCTGATCAAGTACGGATATAACGAACCTACCCGGTCCATGAGAAGCCAAGCATACGCTTTTCCCGACTTGTTACGGGTCTGTACAGGTTTAGCGCAACCCGTAATAGATCAAAATAATGTTTTGGGGGTTGGGTTAATTAACTAATATAATTAATTAATTAAATTAAATTAAATTAATTAATATATTAATTATGGTTTAAAAATATTAAATTTTAGTACCCAAGGATAAAATTAACTTAATTTTTAAATATTAAATTAGATTGATTAATTAATTTAATTTTAGGTATTAAATTTAAATTAAATAATGAACCGATAATTAATTAAATTATTTGAATTAATTCATTCATTTAATTTAATTAAATAACCCTCATACTTAGTTAATGCATTTTAATTTTTATCATGCAATATTTTATACCCGACTACTTGTCTTGAGAAATGGCCTCGTATGTCTGCTTTTAAATTATTTATTTAATTAATTATTTTAAACTGTGTGTGATGTGTGTAATTAATTAAATGACGGTTTTTGCATCGTCTTAGTTTTCAGTTAAAATGTATAAGGACCTGTGTGTCCATTTTAGACGATGTACATTTATACCCCAGTCCCCCTCGCCTACATGAAAGTATTATTGTACCACAGACGAAGACGATGCAAAGCATGACGTGGACCCTGCCAAGACAGGGCGATACTTTAGATGAGAAGAAGAAATACAACACGGGTTGAGCTGCATCAAGAGTCAATCTTTGACTCAGGTATGATGCCCCTAGGTCATTTAGATGCTCAAGACCAGTTGGGTAGTATTTTACCTTTATGCATTTATTTATTATTTTCTGAATTTTAAAACAGTGGAAAAATACATAAAATAATATATAATAAAATGTATAAAGAAGCGGCCTGGGTTTTTCTATTAAAGTTTAGTTGTGAGCGCGACAACATAGATGAACAAGTTTAATAGAAATGGATTGCATTCATTCAGAGAGAAAACCAGTAAAACCCTCAAAGAAAATATTAAGTCACAAACTGCCTTCCACCATTCAAGTTTGAACAAAACTTGGTGTTCGAGGTGCCGGTCATGCCTTAGTTGAGGGTGCCTTTTACTACTGAGGAGTTCTTATTCATGTAGTGGGTTGAATTAACTAAAATTGCAGTAATGGAATAGCCTTATCTAGCTTTTTGTGGTTTTAGAGGCAAGCGTTGAGTAAATCATTAAATGATTTTTGAAGCTGGTACTTCACTCAATAGATCAAGGAACCGTGAGTTAATGTGGTTGGCCAGCCAAAAGCCTACCTTGGACCCTTCGAGTAGTGGCGTAGTCATAGTTTGTAGACTATGAGGGAGGTTTGGGGATCCTTTCCACTAGAATAATCAATAGTATTCGGATTCTAATACAGAGGGTTCCTAGAATTCAAAAAATTAGTGGGAGACATTTAATGATTAAATAATCAGTAATTTCACATTAGGTAATCACATAAAAATACAATCTGATAAAGTATATTTATAGATAATGGCAGGCAATACCACAATAAAACTTCAATAAACATTGGACAAAGTTAATGTCCAAACAAGAACAAAATTTCCAGTGTAGTATAGGTGCTTGCACACATTACTACCATAATGGAAATTCAAGGTGCTTGTGTCCCAACCTGTTAAGACACCTTAAGAAGAAAGGGTGTAAAACTACTTACTAGAGACTCATGAATCAAGCATATGATGGTTCTATCATAATGCTATCATCAACTCTGATGTTAGTTGCGGTCGCTACATCAAGACATGGATGATGTTACATGTATTCTCATCTCCAAGATTCTTTCGAGGAGAATGTGAAGAAAGATTTGAATGTGATGGTTTCACTCGGTTTGTGTAAATTGAAAGACGGTTCACAATCTTTCATGTCATATCATTCTTATACCTTTTGCACCCAATTACTCTATTTTCATTTAAAGGTACAAATTAATGGCATAGAGTAAGAGTTTCAGTACCTTTAAGATAAATATTCTCCAAGTAATAAGAATATTGGAGATAATTCCATCTTTTATTCTTATGGAGAATACATTTAATAAAAAGGTGAAAAGGCTTATGGAAAGTTATGCCAAAGTCACCTTCATCTTTTCCTTAAATGAAAAGTGGTTGGTTATTTAACAGGATGTTATTTTCATCATATAATGAAATGAATTCATGGATGTTTAAAAACTAAAATACAAGAAGTACACGATTCTCATTCAGTTTATATTCATCAAGTATATTAATGTTTCTAACATAATTCTTGGGTATTGAATATAATATTCCAATAACATATGTATACAGAAACCAAGAAAGTATAGAAACATTACTAGAAGTAAAGTGTCTTCTTCAATCATTTGAGAAAGGGTGATTCCTAAGTCAGCAGTGAGAAACACATAACTTCTAATTGCCTAGTGATTGGTTCAAATTGAACATGTTATGGAGTATAACCAAAAACATTTATCTTATGTGCCCATTTGGACATGATGAGACATTATTCCATGTTTTGGAATGAATGTTTTTTGTGGTAACATACTCAACAAATAGTTCACTGCCATTTGAATCAATGGAAAGACATGATGAATATAAAATATAAGACCTACCCAGTTTTGGAAATGTGATTCTTTGTCAAGTAAAACTAAAAGTGGACGTCAACTATATACCCAGTATGGTATTTAGGCTCGGCACAACTAAACACCTTTAGTATTATTGACATCCTTAGTTTAGAAAAAGAAATCTTTAGAAATAAAGGTATGACACAAAGCTTTCCGAGGTTAGTTCAACCAGACAAGTGTGAACTATTCCAAAGAAATCAAGAGGTAAAGATACTTCATAAGTTTCCTTTAAGTCCTTAAAGAATAGTGAAGTATATCTTTGGTAATAAGATATGAGTTGCTTTGGATTGGCATGCCGAATAATATCTTGACCAAACAATCATCGATCATGATAATGTAGCATGGAGTAATTCCTAAACGCATGTTACCTTATCTACATCACCGTATTGATGTTCATAAGAAGGATTGATGACAAGTCTTACATATTAACATTTATCAACAAAATATAGCATGGAACAATTCCTAAATGCACATTTTATACATCAAAGTAATGATGTAAGTTGTATCAATGTTACAACCTGTAGAAACTTACATTATATTTCATGATGTGCTTTGCAAATAACAGCTTAAACCCATAACCAATATGCCTACTAAAAATAACAAATGGATATCATAAAAGTCATAGTATGATGGAAAATCCATTATGTTATAAGATGTGTTTAGATTCAAAGCGTTTGCTATGATTTAAACAAACATGCATCAAGTTAAACACGTTGTGCATTTGAGGTAATTATCCTAACAGTTGCTTAAGATATTGCCTAAATCCCAAAGATAGAAAAGATGTAGTCAAGTATTAGAATACATTTCTATACAAGGGTACACATCTCAATTAGAGATAGTGGGGGATGAATTGACTTGGACTTAGTTAATGCATGAGATGCACAAATGGTTGGCATAGGGAACAAGTTCCACAAGTACATGTGTAATAGGCGTGTTCTAGAGACACATACTGCGTAGGAAAAATGAAACGATGGTGATGGTTTTATATTAACCATGGTCAGTGATATATTACTCATTGAGAATAATAAATCCTACAAGTAATCATTATAAGTCAAAGAGATAATATTGACAAGGTTAACTAAAATTCAATAATGGATTCCATGTATCAAATTGCAAAGGGGATTATGAATTGAATACTATGGTGGGTATTCAAATGAAATGATACATGGATGGTACATGTATGGTAACAATAAGGCTTGATTGGTTATACCAAGTCAGTATGCCTAAATCTATTAGAATCTTACTTGTCGTAGCTGAACATCTATGATCATACTATTGGTCGTTGGATGTCAAGATCATCTTTCATGGAAGGTGTCTATACGATGAAACCAGAAAGAGATGATGACATCAAATGATGCCAATAAGTGTTGCAAGTTACATAAATCCAGTTTAGGATTAAAGTAAGTAACAAAATCTTGGAACATTCATTTGGAATGAATCTTTTCCATGTGTCTATGATAAGTTAGTGGGAGTGCCATTGTTTTCCATGAAGAATATGTTCGGCAACATATGGAAAATAGATAATGGTCTTACAGACAGATAAGACCAGGATCAAATTAATTCTTCATTGATTGACTTAAATTAGCAACCTAAGTTATTGAGAACAAGATCTACTAAGGTAGATCTAACGGTTTATTGGACCTAGTCAATCGTACATATAGTGACATAGAAATGAAAAATACAAGTGGAACAATTCAAGATTAGAATTGTTACTAATTTCATAGGGTATAATCTCTCCAACTTGACATGGTTGGAACATGGGAAGAGATTGACGTGGTGATTTGAATCCATACTCTTCAATAATGGATCAATCACGTATGCCATGATATGTACAAAATTGATATTGCCAGGATATACTTTATAATAGGCAGATATCAATTATATCTAAGAGGACTACAAGCGAAGCTGTCAGAACTATCTAATTGTACTTTGGCAAGTAAAAAAGGTATGTGCCTGGTAAGTGGAGAAGGGATACTAGTTTTGGTGGGACAAAAACTAGTCTTCCTTAGATCAGTGTGGTCTAATATCAAAGTTAGGCTAAAGTGATTAGTGAGTCAAGCTCATAAAAGCTAGTGGTAGCCATACCTTCAAATACTGAGTACGTTACAGCTTCAAAGGCAGCTAAGAAGAAGTTATAAATTGCAACTATTTGTTCCAATTCTTGGATTCACACTTAGTGAAAAAATTATTATCATAATGAGAATTATGATATTCTTATTATCCTAGATTTCAAGTTATGAAAATGGAAAAAAGTAATATACTCGGAGATACCTTATCTTGAGAAGTTTTACTCAAGCATATGAGGTCGCATATAGCAGATATTCCACATGGAAAAAATGTGGCAGTGAAAAGAGTTAAAGACATTACTCAGCAGAAGCATGGTATTTATCATGTGAGTAGCTAGCAAGATTAGTTAGAAAGTTCGCTCTAGTGCAAGTGGGAGTGTTGAAATAGTGGGTGACCTAGACCCAAATATGTATTACTTTTGATTACCGTATCATGTGTACGGTTAGATATGAATGATTATATCTTACCATTATAGTGCAGACTTTTTTGCATCCACAATAATAATGGTAATGTCCAAAGGTTAATTATCATATCGAGAGGTTATAGCAGATCCCATTCTATATTTAGAACCTCGAGATACAATGACATTGATCCTAAATATATGTTCTATAGTCTAGAAACATCTTACTGATTAGACATAGTAGATGTCTGACTATCAGGTGTTGGGAGCTCATAAGAATTGATACTTCTTCTCATGAAGTTCACACTTGGTGACCTCTAGTAGTGAGATCATGAGGAAAGACCAGTCAATAGGAACACCACATGTTTAGGGTGTCATTGGTTATTACTATCTATGGACATGTGTATTGGTCTCCTGAATTGATACCATTACCAATGTATATCATTTGATTATATACTTTGATGCAAGACGAAAACCATGGTAGTGATGTTGTGGGGAGGTAGTTTGTGTTGGGTGCGTCATTGGTGGTATGGCGTTGGCTGAATGGTCAAGAAAGGATTTTTTGCTTCTAATTTCGGGAAGTTGTATATCTCAGGCCTGGTTGATAAGGATTGTGCCACCTTCATAAGTCTTTAGCCAAAGAAGTAAAAAGGAAAATCCATCATGATAAATTAACAAATAATAAAGAAAGATAAAGAAGATGACACAAGAGTGCATCCTGCTTTATGATATATTTAATGGAAAAGAGATTATAGTACATAGTCAATGTTTGTAGGAAGGTATTCATTGCTATGACTATCTTTATCTCTTTAGCGGGCATGATAAGTTTCTATACTTCTCTCTTTGTCTGTGGATTTTATTCACTACTATCGAGATGAGGGCCTAGAGGGTCACACACAATAGCGTATTCAAGAATCCACCCTATTCAGGTGAATAGGTATATGGACATAGTGGGCCCCACCATGGGTCTGAGCATTTTCCAAGTTTTCGATCACCAAAATAATTAAATAAATTCATTAATATTCAGGTTACAAATATTTGGGATTGAATTTATTTAATGTATTTAAAAGTTTAGTAAATATGAGAAAATATTAATAAAAAGAATATTATTTTAATATTCAAGGTTCGTTTAATATTAAGCGGGATAGCGAGTCGAGTTAAATGGCTAAGATTTTATCATGTAATATATTATATATATACTACAATTATGTGATAAAAATAATAAACAATATTCGAACAGTTTTGTCCGTCAAAATTATTTATTTAGTGGATATTGAAATAAATGGGGGTTGGGGAACCCAACCGGGTATTTATCAATGTCTCTATAAATAAGAGAGGAGTATCTCTCTCTTTGGTTTGCAATTCACTATTCATTCTTTTGCATGGAATGAAAATTGAGAGCTTCTCTCTCCTATCGCTTCTGAGAGAGAGAAGCTCTCGATCCAAGATGCTAGGATCATGATCTCTCTTCTGCATCGAAGGCTTCTCGATGCGGTGATTGTCGGGATGTCGAAAGCATCGTCGGATCACCATTTTAGCACCCAGAGTTTGACGATCGACATTCTAGAGGATTCTTGGAGCATGTGTGGACAATCTAGATGGATCCTACTTTGGATCCATCAAGCAATGATTTCCATCAGCTAGTAGTAGTCGACCGCGCCTTAGGATTTTAAACAGGTATGTTTTCATTTTAATTTTGTGCTCCTAATAATCTATGTGAGATCCTCGGACCTCTCCGGGGATCGGATTGTCGGTGACGACAAGTTCCGTCATTCCGCCGACAAAAATTTTAAAATCCCCATCCCACCGTCTTCCACTACGGGCCCCGAGAACCTAACATTTACTAATGGTTAGTCTATCTTGTGGATGCTAAACTAACCATTGACCTAGGTAAAACACTTTAAACTAATTGAGGTTTGTGTTGCAGCTTTCCACCTATCCACCGATGTATATATCTTGGATTGGTTTCACCTTAGATCCAAACATGAACTACCTTCAGTAAATTAGGATATTCATCCATTATATATTCTTTTACTCACACATAGGTGATGGGAAGGGGTTTAAATAAAATGAAACAGGGGCATGTAGGCCCTTACATAATGAGATGAGAGATGAAACAAAAGCCAAAAAATTAATTTAATAACAAGTTAAATGAAACCAATCACATAAAAAGGCCTTGGTCTAAGATCATGATCTTCCATTAGCATGAAAAAAATTATGCATTTAATAAAATTGTCATTTAATTATTATCGTTCTTATTGAATATAGATTATGCTCGAATCAATTAATTATTTTATTTAATTAATAAATTATTTTATCTTAATTCTCATCACAATTTTCTTGAGATTCTAATCAATAATAATTTAAAAAAAATAAAATTACAATATTTAAAATTAACTGTGTACATAAATGTATCTTGGAGGAAAACGGTGAATACCCATCCAAATCTACAGAACATGTATTATACTCGTTTACTATTTACTCTTCCGACATATGGCATACAATACTTATCACGTACATTCATGAATTGTATTATTAACTTAATTATTACAAGGATTACATGATTTTTCTTTCACGTTTTATGCTTCAATGAATGTTGAGTAATAAATTTAATACGACTCACTCGTGATATGCATATCTGAGCTTTACATGTAAATTAATTAAACATTTATATATATATATATATATTAAAAACCCATCATATAAAGTGCCCTATAAACTTAATGAAAAAAATCAAATGATGATAATGATTACACAGTATAATAAATTAAGTTTAATTCTTCACAATTTAGTATAAGTACATGGTGTGTGTAATCCTAATACATAATGAGTACTTCTCTCAGCGTCTATCTAAGGAACATTCCTAGGGACTCAGCATTTAAACCATTCCATAGAAAATATTGGAGTAAATTGTGTGTACATTGGATACACGACCTGTGGTTTCCAAGTTACATGGTCACCGGTCAGGTAGGCCATGTAAAAAGATACACGACCTATCTATGACTTAGTACTACGCATCATGTACTGAAGTTACATAGTGTGTATTCTAACAGACTGTGTGCTATAATGGCCTGGTCAATACATGGTGTATAATTAAATACACCACATGTACTAAATTCAGAAACCTTGAATTAATTCCAAATTAATTATTGGTGCATTAAACACTAGTACATGGAATGTACCTTTGGGTTACACAACAAGTACTCTTGTGTTTTATGGAAAAATCTCTCCGCAGCTCCAGATGAGATCTTCAATTTTCTTTTGTTCATAAAATTAATCAATTTGATTATATTTTTGAGAAACGAAAAAAGAAGAATTATATCTCACAATTCGAACTAAATAACGATTAAACTAAAATTCAAAACTAAATAAAAAATGCTTAAATAAATCAATGATATTTTAAATAATTACAAATAATTTTGTGACCACTATAATACCACATATAGGTTTTGGGCATAGTGGAAGCATGAAATGGTTGATGCCCAACTTTTCTTTTTTCATCATCGATGATCAATATGAGATTTACAAAGCTATAAACATGTTGATCAATAGAATTGAATCAAAGAAAATGGACACATGATTAAATGTCAAAACCATAGCACGGGATCATCAAATATTATTTTTTATTAATTTAATCAATTAAAAAATTACATTGTGAGAATTATTTTTTGTTGATGGATTTGAAAATAAATATTTGTTGTTCCATCATTGCATTGTAGTAATTAAGAGAAGATTCCCCCTAATGGTGATCCATACATGTTCCACAAATATTTGAAAATCTCACTAGGAATCTCCGGGTGCTAGAATGGAATATCCTATCACTTTATCCATTCACCTTCGATCACCTCATGAATTTATTCCAAAGTATTCTCTTTGATCTCCCTTGACTCAAGAGTGACAGGTGGTGGAATATTGATCCCTATTCTTGGGAGCATTCATGGAGAAGAGATATATCTAGGGCTTTTAGAATATTCTCTAGATTAATTGTGCATAACAAAACAATTTAATTATCTCTCCTAAAAAATAATATAATTTGGTTTATATACTGCTAGGGTTTAGAGATAAATATTTTCACAAGTTCCCCTTAATATTTATTTAATTCCTATGAAACCCCATGTATATAATAATAATAATAATAATAATAATTTTTCTTGGCATGCACTTAACATGCGAATTAAAATTAAATATTATTTACTGAAATAATATTCATTATATATTATTTCTCACCAAACCATTAAACTTGGTCCTCCATTCCTCCACAATATTTATCAAGCCTTAAGTAATGTATAGTTATTTATTAAATAAATATCACTACATTATTCTCTAATAAATAAATAAATAAATATTGTATTCACTAAAAAGTAAATAAATATTTTTTAAATATTCCTCTCCCATTATATCCTATATAATAACTAGTTATGGAATATATACGATCAAGAAAGCATGAATAATTATTAAAACATGAATGTGAATAATATTTATTCAACTTTTTAAATAATAAATAATAATATATTATTTAACTGAGATTTTGGATACACTTAGTAGTTGACCCTCTAGGCCTCTTTCTTAGTTGCATCAGGGGAAGTATCCTAAAGTCCAGTCTTGTTATCTAGAAACACACCAAGGCACCCATAGAGATAGAATTTAATGTCACAATGACATAATACCACATGTGGATACTTACTATGTAATATAATCTCTTTATCATTATATCTATAATTAAGCAGGTTGCATGTCGGTGCCATCAACCTATGTGTTCGATGTCTCTTTAT
Source organism: Viscum album (assembly GCA_963277665.1). NCBI lineage: Eukaryota > Viridiplantae > Streptophyta > Magnoliopsida > Santalales > Viscaceae > Viscum > Viscum album. The sequence goes on along the minus strand of OY728150.1, from coordinate 1,206,200,586 downwards.
TTTAATTTATATAAATTGAAATTGCCTTTAGAACACCATTGCTATGGATTTATTTAGTTTATATCATTTTCATCAATGTTCCAGAGAAATCAACATCTATTAAATAAAATAAGGGACAAATTCTTTCTCATAATATTCATTAATGCAATATTACTCATGATGAAATCAACATATCCTGACATTACACGAACATATTTCATCATGGTTTTCATCAATACATCAAAGTACATGACTTATAATACTCATTAATAATAATATTAAAATTTAAGGATCAATACACATGTCCACAGATAGGAACATCCAATGAAACAAATAAATGTGGATTTTTTACCAGTAGGGCTCATTCTTAAAATATACTACATTGGATATTACAAAGAGAGTACACCATGTGACAGTGCCCCAAAGTCCGATGATTCTTCACCCATGATAGAATGTATCATTTGATCTCCTTAAATGATATCATCTAGTTATAAAACATATTTTTAAGAATACTCTCATGTAGCTTCTTGGTTCTCATCATAGTGGGGAACTTCTATTACATTTTAGTGTGAAAGGAACACTTATAAAATTATCACATACTATATTATGAATAAGAACAATCATGATGTGATAATAAGTTAATTGATATTAAAAACTATGAATATATTTTATCATAAAGTATACATAATTTAGTTCAAGGGAACCAACTCCAATAAGATTCACATCTTCTTGAAAGGGTGGATACTCCAATCCATCAACCAAATAATCTTTTAATTTATTACATTAATAATCCTAATGGATAAAAAAACAACCAAATATATTTGGGATTTTTAATCTCCCCATTTATGTTTAATTTCAATTCTAAATAGCTTTCACCAATCAATGTAATTATTATCCCTCTATTTTATGATGAATTCAAAGGGGATGATATTATTCTACCCCAAAATTACATAATATGGTATCTTCATTATTTCAATTTCATCTCACCAATAATTATTTTATTCTAATTGAAACATAATATCACTTGAAATACATGCTGACATACTGATTGATACAAACTGAAATACATGGGGAGGATCCTAATCAAATTTATCTCCCTCTTATGATTCCTATCTAGGATTATTTCAACAACATATTCTCTACATATTATTTCTATCCCCCTAAATAGATACAGTAAACTTTCATTTGAGAGAAATAATTTGGTTAGAATCACTACACTCGAGTTATAAGTGATTATAAAAAAATAAATAACATTTCATCATCTGAATTAATTTGGCATCAAATATTTCATAGTGTGGGGGCAAAGTTTTCTGGAGAAGGTTTTTGAAAGTAAGAATTATTGTTTTATAATTTAATGTCTTTTTTTCTCAAATAAGATAAATAAATTCACTCTGTAAAAGTTGATAACTAGACTGACCATCCTATTCATAAAATAAGACACACAAATCTAAAGAAATTTCTTCCGATTAGGATGGTTTTTTCTATAAGAAAATGATTATTGGACCCACATTGGGTCTATAATGTATGTAAGATCATAATAAAGAAGGGAAACATATTTTTTATGGATTTTATGTAAAATATGATGATTCTTTGTTATTTTTTATTTCTCAAAAATCATAAGTATATTTAAAAACATGTGAATCTAGCATAATGAAAGAAAGGTGGAGTGGTTCCGATCGTATTTAGGTTTGGTAGGAAAATAATGTGTTACTGGAGGAATGGGAAGTTTTGATACATTCCATTATAAGTCATATTATGCTAAAACTAGTCTTCAACATATTAAAATTCATGAATTAATTCATGCTTACAAGCTAAATTTTGTATAAAAATAAAGTTTCTTGAAGCCTTTCAGTCTCAGATCATTGGTGTGAGTTCATCATATTTAGATTTGTTTAAATGTTGGGAAGGTTCTATTAATCATAATGAGAGAAACTTAAGGTACTATTTTTTAGTTATACTAATAATATAAAACATATAAATATTTTTAGCAACAATTTAGTGGTTACAAATAGTTTATTGGTATCCTAATCAGAAAAGAAAATAATTAACTGAAGTTGAAGCTACTGGAATAAGTCTATTGATCTCAGTCTGCCACTGATAATCAGAGTTACTCTGACACTAAAAATTCATTAATTTTTTTTGGTATACTCATAACATTAAAGTTATATTTATAATAAAACTTTTTTTAAAAAATTAAATGTTTTTATGATGAATTTTATTTAGAGATTTTGTGAAAATTGAATAAGAAAATATTGTTAAGATGGAGATCAATAAAAAATATAGTCAAAAATTTCTCATCAAAATTATTTTTTGATTGATTCAAGTGATAAATAAAGTTTTAAATATCTTTAAACATGTGGTTCAATAGAAAATAAGAATAACAATAGTTTTGTTTGATGATTTTTTCTCTTTAAGTTCCTTGAATTTATTTGACTCTATTTTTATCATTTTTTATGGAGTATCATAATATGAATATATATGTTTTATATTTTTCAAAATTGATACAAATAAATTTATTAAATAATATTCTATATTTGTCATAATGAAAAAATTGTCATGGGAAGATTTTTTTCAACTGGTACAGAGACGTCTTCAGTTGGGATTTGTTTGAAAGTGGGTCAAGAAAATCAGAGTGACCAAATACCTTTATCATAATTAATAAATTGTATTTTTCAATCCAAATTAGGAATAATATTCAGACTAAAGATTTTTTTAATAATTCTAAATCATTGAATAAGTGAAATAAAGATCTGAAATTGAAGGGAAATTAAAATAACGGAATAAGTAAAATAAATATCTATGATTTAACGAAGATTGAAGATTCTTGAAATTTGGTAAAGTGGGAAAAAAAATTAGAATCCCACTTAATCCTTTTGGGTGTGTCTATAAAATGAGGATAGTACATTGTGTATTCTATGAATTACATAGTTCATGAAAGAGGACAGACAAGCTTCTCATTTATAGAAAAGATAAGTTTTCAGATTGAGTTTTCTTGAATAAGTTTTCTAGATATAAAAAGAAAGGATAAAAGACATGATCATATTCATATGACTATCATATTGGGATGTATGATTAGAATGGGAAAATTTTATTGAGATTTTCAGACTGAGGAAGAAGAAGTTCATTTTTAGTAGTATTCTGACAAAGTTATATTTCTGTATTGGGAAATTGGACTTGGGAATAAGACTAGAAAATCAAAATGAGTGTCATTATGAAGTCTAAGAAGTTATTACATACTACTAGGTTATAAAATGATGAATTTTTTGGAATGTTTATGTTTTGTGAATGTTTATGAGGATGCTAAAAATTGTACTGTGCCATTTTGTGATATTTTAAGAACATGCATGGTTGTATTGAACATAGTGATACATGAGTTTAAGAGACTGTCCTAATCATTTTATTCCACAAAAAATGATTTTTTTATAGTATATTGGGTGGTATTGAATTGTTTCCAAACCATACCAAGGACGTAGCTACTCTTACAGAGTGATGAACCATGTAAATTCTTATGTTCCTATGGATGTGTTTTTTATTTTTTATTTAGCAAAGAAATAAATATTTATCAGAATAAATTTTTTTTTCAAAAGTAAGTAAATATAAAATAAAAATATGCCATTATTCACCCCTTCCCTCTCCTAGTGATGTAATAATATTGACTTGGAAATTATAAGTGGTAGCGGAGTGAAGGTTCCCTTCATTTACTCTTTGCTAAAGTTTTTTAAAAGAAGAAGTGGTAGAGAATCTAAATTATGTTAAAATTAACGGGATTATGTTATTAGATGGAAAAAATATGATATCTAGAAAAATAGAATGACACCCTATATTATGTCTTCTAGGTATGATGTTATTAAAGCTACAATAGATGGATTTCCACCTATCAATGATAAGATTCCTCTTACACCTCTTGATAAGAATAATATTTAGAATGATGGAATATATAAAAATTATTTACTCTCATAACATTATAAAAGATATTTTTAAGAGTGAAAGTTGTTTTAATAACTAAAGGTATCTGGGATAGGATAAAAAACATTTATGAAGACAATAATAATGATAAGAAGTTAAAATTAAAAATCCCACAATTGAAGTATGAATATATCAAGATGGTTGAATAAAATTAGTTTATTTCTTCTTTAACAAGGAGAATGAAAATTTTAGTATTATGATATGTCTTGGTGAGAAGATGTAAGACTCAACCATTGTTGAAAATATCTTGTTAATTCTTCTTGAAAAGTTGGATTCAAAAGTTTCTTCATTGGAAGATAGAGATCTGAAAACATTATCTTTTGATGATTTTCATAGTACTCTCATCACTTATGATATCATAAGGGAGGAGGTTATGAAAGGAATCATAAATGATGATCATGAAATGTATTTTAAGGATACTAAGAAATCAAATTCAAATAAGGTTCTCGAGAAATAATATGTTGCTGACCCTGACTCTAAAAATGAAGTATATAAAACTATTTATGAGATTTTATCCTTACTTTATAAAAATGTGAGAAGAGGTATAGGTTAATACAAAGGTAATATTACACTGAAGTTTTTTAATGTGTATACATTGGGCACTTTGTGGTTAATTTTCCTATAAGAAATAAATAATATGATATTGATAAAGAAGAAAAAATTCCAAGAATGTTGTGGAAGGAACAGGTTGATAAGGATAAATCTGATTCCAAGGTAAAAGATAAAAAAGTATTCAAATCCAAAATAATAAGTTTCTTATCTAAATATGATAAAGAATAAGATAGTAAAGATGAATTAGAAAATTCCATTGATCATACTGGTGAGAATACTTTTATTGCAGTAGTTTGGAATGAAGAATTCGGAAGCAATAGTTTTCAGGAAGAATAAAAAAACCAATTAGAATTTTATCTTAAATAAGAAGTGAAATAATTTTTGAGAATGATTGGGAGGCTTGAAAAATAAATCAAGAAGTTACAAAGTGAAAACTCTTCAACAAACAACCAACAAAATTTTCCGGATGATAATGTTAAGGTGATAAAGGTTATTAATTATTTGAAGAAATATCTTGAGAATGAAAATAATTATAATGATCATTTAAAAGTGAATATTAAGGGAAAAAAGAAGAGTTGGAGCATGTCCAACAAAAAATTTATAAAGATTAATAGAGAGATGAATTTTTTAAAAACACTATCTAAGAGTTTTTTGAAAGATATAGTAAGGATGTACCTGATAAGGATCAACAAAAGTTTCCTTCAAAGGTTGAGAAGAAAGATATCATTTTTTCTAAGAAAAAGGAATATGGTAAAATTATGTATGTGGCCAAGAACAACAAAGTTGGGAAATAATAAGTTACTAAGCATTATAATTATGGAAATATTTTTATTATTTCTAGTTCTAATAAAAATGAAAATAAAATTGTGCCAAAAATAATATTATAGTCGAAAACCAAATGGTTTTTGGTAAACAGTGTTTTGTTAAGGAAGATGAGAAGGTCGCTAAGAAATATGTTCACATCTCTGGTTAGTATGGAAGTTATAGAGGAAAATATTTTTTCTATGGGTACTAATTGTATAGTGTTGGATTCAAGCATGTGGAAAATTTGTGTTACTTTAATCAACAATATTAAAACTTTTCCCAAGTTATAGAAGTAAAAGTTTGAGGGGCACTCAATCCCCTCAAAGGAAGAAGTTTTAGAAGGATGTCCTGAAGAATTCTGAGAAGGTTTTTTTAATGAAATCTAGGAAGGTTGGAGTAAAAGTTTAAAATATGTTCCAACCTACGGAAAATATTAATTAAATATGTAAAAAACCTAGATACCTTAAAAAATTATGTCTTGTTTTGTTATCGGTGCAATAAAAGTTTCTTAATTCTCAGAAGTTTGAGATGAATAAAGATAAAGGGAATCAAAATGATAACTTTTTATAAATATCCCTAAAATCTGTAAAAGGATAATTAACCAAGATTCATGATAGTGGGTGTTATTATCATATGAAATGAGACATGAAGTTTTTTAATAATGTCAAAGACTTCAAATATGGAATGGTGACATTTGGAAATAACGAATCTCAGAGAATAAAATGTATTGGTTCATCCATCATTGTGAAATAAAAGTTTAAATCCAAGAAATATTTACATATTGATGGTCTAAAACACAACATTATCAGTGTTTCAGAACTTTTATCTGAAGGAGAAACTCATTTTTCAGAAAATATGGATTTTCATTTTTGAAGAAGAATATAGAAGGATTGTTAGAAGAGGCCAATGTACAAAAAGAAACTTGTTCCAAATTGGTGATACTCAAAACTCTTATTACCTGGTCATAGTGGAAGAGAATCAGTTATGGAATAAAAGTACGGGACACATGTGTCAAAGAAACATAGAAATTTATCAAGGGTGGATAGTGTCTGTGACATTATTGATATATCCAAAAGAAGATGTTGGTGTTGTACTATTTTTTCAGAAGTGAAAAATTATATACTCAGTGCATAAGAAAATTAAGATCTATTCAAAATTAACCCTAGAACTTATCCATCCTGATATATGTATAACAATGAGAAAACAGTCAACTAATGGAGATAAGTATGTCATTACATTCATTGATGACTTTACTCACATTAATTTTGTTATATATATGAAACATGAGTTAGATAATCTTAAAATGTTTAAAAAGTTTAGGAGGAAATATGAGAATGAATTTGAGTATTCAATGAAGAAATCGAGAACATATAATGGTGTTGAGTATAAAAATTAATAATTTGAAAGTTATAATTAGAATAATGGAATTTGGAATGAGTTCAATTAACTAAACACCCCTCAAAAATGGGTTTTCTGAAATGAAGAATATAATTTTGGTTGAAATGGGTAGAACTATGTTACTTGAACATGGTATGTATCATTACCTTTAGAGGAAATAAATTATTAATGTTGTGTATATTCAAAATCAATTATTTTAAAGACCAAGATTAGATATGACTCCTTATGGAAATTTTTATGATAAAAATAAAATTTTGGAGATCTTGAGAGTTTTTGGGAGTCCATGCATCATAAAGAAGATAGGTGGAAACCTTGGAAACTTTGATCAGAGAGGTGAAGATTGAATTTTTCTTGGTTATGCTCTATAAGGAAGAATATATAAAATCCTTCTAAAAAAGAAACATAAATAATTTTTTATTTTATTTATGTGAAATTTCTTAAAAAGGTTGAGGACTATAAATAGAAATATGCTAATAATAAAGTTGATTATACTAAAAAATATTTGTTAAAAATTAGAATAAGGATACTAATAATGTTAATCCTACACAATAATAAGAATTGGACTCAATGATTTCAAGTGTTGTGGAAGAAATTTGAAAATCTATTCCTAGACTGAGTAAGAAAGAGAAAGCTTAGAAACTTATTAGTGATCTACATCATAAGGTTCAAACAATAAGAACTTAAAAAATTATTACACATACTTTCTTGTATTCAGAAGTGGAACTAAAATATGTGAATGAAGGTTTTGAGAATCCATAATGGGTTCAGTATATGAATTAGTAGATATATCAGGTACAAAATAATAATACTTGGGAACTCATACCCAATACGGATAATAAATATTTTATTGAAATAAAATGGGTTTTCTGGAATAAGATGAATAAATATGGTGAAGTTATAAGAAACAAAAAATTGTTAGTGTGCAAAGGTTACTCATAAATATAATTTATTGACATTGATGAAACTTTTTCACTTGTGGAAGGTTAGAAATAATCAAAAAAATCTTACTATTTCTACACAAAAAAGTTACAAAAAATTTTAAATTGATGTGAATTCTACATTTCTGAATTGTGATCTTGATGATGAAGTTTAAACTAAAGAACCTTGGGGGTTTGTTTTTGGAAAAGATGAGAGTTATATGTCTAAGTTTAAGAAATACTAATATGGGATAAAACAATATTTGATGGCATAGTATTCCAAATTAGACAATTTCTTAAAGAATATGTGTTTCAAGAAAAAAGAGTTAATATCAATATTTATATCAAAGTAAGTCTGGATTTTTCCCTCATCATAATTATTTACATTGATGAAATTATCATTGATGGGAATGATGAAAGAACTTTTAAATGATTTTCTGAATAAATGAATTTCTTTTTTGATATGTCCATGCTAGTATAAATAAAATACTTTCTTGGGTTAAAATTATTATAAAAAGAAGAAACACAATTTTCTTTCTCAAGAAAATTATGCTATGTAACTTCATAAGAAGTTCAGAATGGAAAATTTGAAAACAGTTTCCCCACCAATTTCAGTGGGAACAAATTTTTCTGAATATGGATAAAGAAATAAAGTTGATTAGATAGAGTTTTGGAAGTCTATAGGAAGTTTCTTATATTTTAATGCCTCAAGACCCAATATTGTTTATGATTTTACCTTATGTGAAATATTTTAGGGTGATCATAAAGAATCACATTTACTTGTTGGAAAAAGAATTATCAGATATATCAAAGGTATAATAAATTTGAAAATTAGGTATGATTTCTCAAAAATTATTGACTTGTTTGGGTATTAAGATACTGATTTGGAAGTAAATGTATATGATAGAAAATCCATATCTAGTAGAGTTTTATTTTTAGGAAATATTTGTTTTAGTTTTTATAAAAATAAAAAAATTCAGAAACTCTTAGAATGAATGAATTTGAGTATGTTGATGCCACTCAATCCACTACTCAACTAATGTGGATGAATACTTAGTTAGAATACCTTCTTGTTGTAGTGGAGTTACCCTTACTATTGGGTTGTGATAATCAAAGTGAAATAAACCTTACTAGGATTCCAGTAAAAAATTATCATTCAAAACATATTGATGTAAAATATAATTTCATCAAATACAATATAGAGAATAATAAATTAATGCTGGATTATGTTCCCACATTGGAAAAAGTTGCTGTAATTTTAAAAAAAAACCTTTATCAAAGGAAGATTTTTCAAAATTGAGGTTGAACATGTGTATCTAACCTCTTTCTCAATAAGGTTTAGGTATATTTTTTCCCCTCTCTTATCTTCCCTTTGGATATTTTTTTCAAGGGGGATAATTGTTTAGTAAATCTATTCTTATGGAAACATGTATAAAGGGGGAGTTGTGGGTAATCTATGAATTCCTCATGTAAGTGTGTAACCAATTCTAATTGTTTTATGGAGTGTTTATAGGAAAATTTTGTTTTCAATAATGTTGAATAAGAAAAGTTGTAGAAGAATAAAGTTGTGAAGAAAAGATGAAGAGGTTTCATGAGTTACTATTTTTGGAAAGCATGGAATTACTTTCAATAATTATTATTTCCTATAATGAGTTAGCTCAATTAGGCATATAATTATACAAAAGTAATCTATATCTTGAGATTACGATTTTCAGTGATTTATAAATCTTGGTTGAAAAAACAATTATGAAGGGGAGATTTTTGGAACCAAATTTTCTAGAGAAGATTTTTAGAAGTAAGAAGAAGTTTACTTTACAAGTGTATTATATTTTGTTTTCCAAGAATATAATTCAATTCACTTTGTAAAATTTTACAATAGGGATGACAATCATACTCATAAAATTGGACGCACTGAGCTAAAGAAATTTTATTGAATTGGGAAGTAGTTTTCTGAAAGAAAAGGTTTATCAGACATACCTTGGGTATATAATATATGCAAGATCTTAATAAAGAATGGAAATAGATTCTATATGGATCTAATATAAAATCTTATTATTATTTTCTATTTTTTATTTCTCAAAAATCATAACTGTGTTTAAAACATGTGATTCTACGATGTTGAAAGAAAGGGGGTGTGGTGCTTATTATATTCAAGCTTAGTGAGAAAGCAATATTTTTTTGTAGGAATGTTAAGTTATAACACCTTCTATTATAAGTCATATGATGCTAAAGATAGTATTCAACATATTAAAAATCATCAATTAATTCATTCTTACAAGAAAAAGTTTATAGAAAAAGAATGTTGTGGAATATTTTTTGTCCCAGATCATTAGTGGGAGTTCATAATATTTAGATTTTTTTAAAGGATTGAATGGTTTTCTTGATCGTAGTGATAGAAAAAAAGGTGTGGTTTTTCATCCATAATAATAAGTCAAAAGGTATATATATTTAGAAAAATAATTTAGTGGTTATGTATAGTTCATCATTATCGTAATCAGAAAAGAAAAAGCGTTGTTGGAGTCAATGTTGTTGGAACCATTCCATCAGACTCAGTGTTCCATTGATAATTAGAGTTACTCTAAAATTGATTAGTCATTATATTTGTTTGGAATACTTATGAAATTATAGTTATATTGATAAAAACCTTTTTTAAGAAGAAATGTTTTTATAAAAAATTGTCTTCAGAGATTTCGGGACAATTGAATAAGAAAAGTTTGTTGAGAGTGAGATCAATCAAAAATATAGTCAACCATTTCTCATCAAAATGATTTGTTGATTGGTTTTAGTGATAAATAAAGTTTTTAATATCTTTAAAAAAGTTATTGAATATAAAATAAGAAGAATAATATCCTTTTTTTGAAGAGTTTTGGAAATTTTTGTCAAAGGGTGACAAGAAGCTTTCTTGAAGTTTGAAGAATTTGTTTATCTTTGTTTTTATGAGTTGATACAGAGCATAAAAATGGGGAGGCATATGTTTTAAATTTTTAAAAATTGATACATAGAAACATATTGAATAATATGTTGTCTTCATATTAATGAGTAAATTATAATGGTAAGATTAGTTTTTCAATTGGTGAGAATATATCTTCAGTTCTGATTTGTTTTCAAGTGGGTAAAGAAAATTAGAGTGACCAATCGCCTTTATCGTAATGAAGAATTCATATTGATAAATAATAAATAAGAATATAATTTGGACTATTTTTTTGAAATTACAAATTATTGAATAATTCAAATAGATATCCATAATTTAATTTAAATTAAAGATGTTGAACAAGTTAATTAAAGATCTTAGATTTAAGGAGATTGATTATTTAGAACATTTCTTAAGGTGGGAAAATTTTTCAGAATCCCAGTAAAACCATTTTTTCATGTCTATAAAAGGATGAGAATACTTTTTTATTTTGTGACTTACATCATTCATGAAATTGTATAGATAATATCTGTATTTACAGCAAGAATATTTATTTGGATTGAGGTTTCTTAAAGAAGTTTTCCAAACATAAGAATAATGGAGAATATATAATATCATATTCATCTTACTATTTTATTAGGTTGGATCATCAGACTGGGAAAATCATAGTGAGGTTTATGGACTGAGGAAGAAGAATTTCATATTTTTTTAGTGGTATTCTAACAAATTTACATTTCTGTATTGAGAAATCAGGCTTGGGAATTAGACTAGTAAATTGGAATGATTGTAATTAAGAAGTCCAAGATGTTCTTACTTACACCTAGGTAAGAAGGTGAAGAATTGTTTCTAAAGTTTATGTTTCATGAATGTTGATCATAAAGAAAAAAATGTATTGCATAATTTCATGCTATTTTAATCACATGCACTATTTTATTGAACCTAGTTCAACATGAGTGCAAGGGAATATCCTACTCATTGTATTCTACCAAAATGGATTATTTACTAGTGGATTTCATGATATTGGATTATTTCCAAACCATACCAAGGACGTAGACAATCTTAATGAGTAATGAACCTTGTATATTATTGTGTTACTTTGGATGTGTGTTTGATTTGTTTTCATCATAGAAAAAAAATCTTTAACATGAGTTAAAGGTTGTTTCAAAAGTAAGGAAACATAAAAGAAAAATATTTCACTGATTCACCACCTCCCCCTCTTAGTGATACAATAAAACTGGATGGGAAATTTCACTTAGTTGTTTGTCATTAATCAATCAACTGAAAGGACACATGGAAAATCCATGTGTAAAAAACATGACTGATTAATTTAAAGAAAAAAATATATTTAAAACTACTCAAAATGTGATACCAACTTGGAATGAAGTTTATTAAGGGATATTAAAACATGATTTTAAAAATGTATATGAACCTACAATATGCTTAATAAACACATCAAAATGTTCATGTAAAAGTAAATTACCTCTAGTTTTTTCATACCAATACGACCCCTTAATTATTATAATAAATAAAAATCATAAATATTTAAGGATAGTGAGTGTTATACCAAAAACATCAGTATATTTTAGGGTTATCCCAATTCTATAATTTAAGAATATGAAAAAAAACCTGGAAGCCTTTACCCCTTTAGTTACTCCCCCTTAAGGGATGTATTCTATACATTATATAGATACAATTTTGAACTAATTCTCAAGACCTAGTTATATTATAATCCCATACTTCATTCATTATTATCGTTCATTACATTTAATAATCTTATAAAAAATTAATCTACTAAGATGTGCGAATAAGGTGGATCTTTCATTGCTTCTCAGTTTTATCTTTGCGGTTAAGGATTCTTTTTCAACCCTTATTTTTTATTTAAGCTCTCAAATGCCTTATTTTATTTATTATTTAATGCTCTTTAGGTTTACAAAATAAAAAAAAACTTAAGTAAGAATGGATTTTATCATAGGTGTGGACTTCTTCTTAAAATCATATTTAACATTATGCATCGATGGTTCTTTCACCTTTTTCTTCAATATCTATATCAATTTTGATAGGGTAGTCATACACTTGTTTGGAGTGTGTACAACCTGATTGAACTTTCCACACATCATTTCATTCTTATTTTAGTTACCAATATTTGTAATCTTCTCATCATCATAAATAGATTCTTTGGAGTGGCTTCATCAACATTCTTTGACTTCACACTCCTTAAGGAAGAATTACTTTTTTCATCTTCATCTGCTATTGTGGCCTTCTATAAACATGAGCAGAAGATCTATATTGGTTTGATGTATACCAACATTATTTATATATGTGTCCATGATTTTTTCAAGAGTTACATAATCTATTTATCTAATCAAATCTATTCTTCAACAATAAATTATTCTAATTCTATGAAACTTATTTATTTTATACAATAGGTTTTTTCTCAATTTTAGCCTTTCTCCTCTATCTATTGGCCTTCTATGAATTTCACGTGTAGATATGTTGTGCCAAAAATGTATTTCATATTTCCAAACCTCTATTGGCACCAATAGTATCCAAAAACCTTTTTATTTTCCTTTTAGTTGCTTGATGCCCATATTTTATAGATTCACATGCTGTAATTTTTAATTATTTTGACTGTATTTTTATCTTGGCTTGGGGGAATTCTATTCTAGGAATTACTCACTTTCACCATTAATATATTGGTCTATTGACTTTTATTTTAAGACATACACATTTTAACATAATTTAAATTTTTTCCTACACTTCCATAGAAATAAAATCTAGCAAAAAAATATTTAACTACATATTGGGTTATATTTTTTAAAGAATCATATATAGACGTTTCTCCAAATGATCTATGGATACATTTTTCACTATTGTAAATCTTATTTTATGTTGGACTCACTTAAAAAGATTGATTAGAAACACACTTCTTCCCATAATATTGGTAATTTCCAGGTTTTTGGCTAAATCTATCAATTTTATTTTCAACTCTATATTTTAAGGTTGATTGAGCTATTTTCATCATCTATAGATCTCAACCTGAATTAAAATTATATCTTATCTTATTGAATATTATCCCCATGAAACATGATAATTTTATAGAGGTAATTGTCAAGATATTTTCTTCTTATATCCTTCACTTCTAACTAAGAATCCTTAACCTTAAGTGTAGCTTTGTGATACTTATTCATAGCATGGATCTTCTCACAAAATATTTTACTAATCCTAAATTTATCATCAATACAGATTTAAAATTTTATTTTTTCCATTGAAAACCCTTCTCTGAAAATCTATAGGCATTTATCCTAATCTTTTATCTCCTTGATTAGACACTTGAATTTTCTCAATTTCCCTACCAATGTTCTTTTCATGGTTTTAGCATCATCTAGAAACAATGATTTTTCATCATTAATCTCCTAAATAGACTCAAATATATGTGTAAAAAATTAGTAGACTTCTTCCTATGTTCCCCAAACACATATTAGATATAATTAATAGATTTAATTCCACAATTATTATCACAATTGGAACTACAAGTACCACACCGACTACCTTTAGGTTTTTTAAAATTATTCCTTATTTATTGAGGTTCTTCTCAGTTTATTAGCCTTTTTATTTCACATTTTTCCATCATCATGGGTGAGACTTATACATCTATGAAAAATGAATATATTCTGATCATTCCTATGAACTTCTTTAGCCATAAAAAATCTACACTTTATCAACTAAAATAAAATTAATTTGGTCTTTAAAAAATAGATCCAATAAAAGGTGACCTTCTTTATGATGCAAGTTAGGATACCCCTTGACATCGGGTTCAAACACCTTAGAGGGGGTGAATTACTTGTGGAATATTTTTAACTACTACCAAATATTCTTTATATCACTAAACCACATTGGTAATGATCCTATATTACCTGTTAGGATATTAATTAATCTATTTACCTTTTACCTAATATGCAACAACCACATACAATACAAGTAATGTAATAGATATAACATATAGTGTTTTTACATGGCTCGGTACTAAAACTTACAAATTCTTATTTTAAAAGGATTCTTCACTATAATTTGATGATGATTACAATTGGTAGAATTTTCTATCCCAAAACTAAGTCCCACAGTGTTTATAATTCTTGAGTCTTATGGTACATTTCTTTCCAGAATCTCAATAGTCTTACAAATGCCTATTTTACACAGGCTTACAAAAAATCATATTTTCACTATAATAACAAATTATAACTATGTATTTATTTAAAACCCTAATTACTATGAGTTTTATGCATAAACAAGAGTTTCTTTCAATCTTATTCTTAAAAATGGATCACCAGTGTTATACAGGATGCTCTTGAATTAGAAAAATAGATCATATTTAACTCAAAAACAAGGTCTTCAAATGTCAATGGATCTTAAAGATAAATTACATGTAACTCATTCCCTTCAATATGAAAGGAAATTATATCTTCAACATATACTTCACATATGGATTTTTCACTCAAAATGGATATAAATAATAGAGATGAATATAGTCAATAGTTTCAAGATCTCTTAAAAACATTCTTCTCAATATTTTGCAACCAAATTTGTCATAAGATATACTTCTTATTACTTATACTTAAATACATAGATAATAAAAAATTCTTACTAAAGTATCAACATATTCCTTTTTCTTTGAGAGTTCTTTAGATGTTTAACCACAGATCAGATCTTGGAACTTTAATCTCTAAATACATACATCAACAGTACTTCATTCTTCTTTTCTATCTCTTCAATTTTGATATTTTATTCCACTTAACTACATGATTATCTCATTAAATGATTTATATATTTTTTAAATTCCATAAATGTTGTTTCCAGGGGGTAATGCAGGTACCAGTACAAAGAAATATTATAGAATACTTAGTTTGTGTCCGTATATCTCCATGTATGCTAGTTTTTAAACTCAAGGAGTATTACAAGAATAAACTTCATTAAATGATTCTTATTCTTAAAACCTAACCCAAAATATCTTTATAAAATATCAATATTATTCATAACTTATTCTATTAAAATATCTTTCACAAAATCCACACTTCAAATATTCTCAACTATCTGAAAATATAAAGCCCACATTTCTATGGTGTGGAACTTGTTATTATTTTCCAGATTCATAAAATTCATAAGTATTCTCATTTATAAAGTCATGGTAAACTTTACACACATAAATATCAGTCAATCATGATCTCTTAAATACTCTCATATCACAATGATGTATGTTATGATAAACATCTACACAAGGTTTGATGGTTCTTCATCTTCATTTTTCTTAAAAAATCAATAAATTAATTTCATCTTTTAAGAAATACATGTAGTGGTTATACTTATTTTATTATACTCAAAAAAGGCTCAAATAATGGATTCTATAAGAATAGTGATATTCTAAACTCAAAGGAACAAATTCAAAAACTTATTGTATGTATTTTCCTTAGAATTAAATAATTATGAAAGTCTCCTCTTTTGATTTTTATTTGATATTCCCTTTCTAGGTACGAAGATAAACTTCTCCTTATTATATTTCATGGATCACACTCTAATCTTGGTTTTTTTATGTTTTAATCCTCTAATAACAACTTTACTATCTTCTAAAATCGATTTTCCCTCCGAATAATAATTCAAGAAACTTTAGAATTTTTCATCCAGTATGTAAGGGAAATTCGATTGCATGAAATTGAACCTCACATAAATAGACATGAATACATGATGAATTCCATTTAATTATTTATTCATGCATTATGATTTGTCAATATGGTGCTCTAGTACCTATTCAATTATATGGTTCTCATTTTTATATATCTTTGAAATCAGCTTTGTAGTAGTTAGCTACGTCGCTGAATTGTCTTATGTTATCCAAAAATCCTTATATAAATTCCCATATATGGCCTGAATTCATGTATATAAATCTTCATAAATGAAAAAAAATCACATACAGTGATTGTGGATACTTTTGGTCACCTATAATTCTAGAATTATCATAAGTGATCATTCGCGTATGTGGAACCTAGACATATGAAATTTCAATATTTCAGTAATTTCAAACCAATGTGTATCCTTTCTATCCGTATCCATTATCAACCACTCATAAAAACCTCAAAACACCTTTTATAATTTATTAATATTTTCCAATACTAAAAAATTATTCCTAAGGACTTTTAAACAAATAAAAACTCTCATATTTTAGTTCTTCATAATCAAGCACAACACTTCTAATTTTATTCAACCTAACACTTCATCCAACTGTGTTCCATCACAGTTTTTAGTATCCTTCATTGTCAAATACACATGTATGAAATCCCTATTGATTTAAAACATCAATATCTTATTTAGATATATTTTAACAATGATGAGAACACCTCTTTAAAGTTGATAACTTATCCAAAACTTCTTGTTATTCTAAACTATCTCATAAATAACTTAACCATTTTAGTACTTATAATAAACATGAATACCAGGTCGTTCAATTATCAAATTTTTATACGTGACTTAGATCCTATCCATATATATGTTCAAGTGTAGTCAACTCTACTATTCTACTTTACTAAAATGTGTACAATAACTTCTTCAATTACATTTCCAATGAACCCATCATGTTATCTCTTCAAAAAACCATTTCAAAAAATTATAGATAGATCAATTCTTCCTGAAAGGTTAGAAACTTAAATTTATCACCCAAATCATCTTTTTATTCGTTTCTTTGAAAATACAAATGGACCAAAAATAAAACCAAGAAACTTTAGGCACCTAATTCTTAAATATGAATCATTCTTGGATTGTGTGACCAAATATACCATCATAAGGGAAATAATTTTGGAGATTATTCTACCCTACTTCATCTGAATTCTTGATTTCTAGAAATGTGATAGATTTTTTTCAAAGGATATGAGTGTGGTTTATGATTCATCCTTTAGGTTTTCCACATAGATATCTAGTAATTTTTCCTAGGATATTTTTATGTCCAAGGAATATGCCAGGACCTTCCATCTTCTGATGAAATAAATTACTCTATCACTCTCTTATAACTTTTAATTTGTTAGGTAAATGATAGTGACGTACCAAAGTTAAATATATATTATTTTTCATTGTTAATTTTTTTTTATCATTTTTCATGTGTAATGATATTTCTCTAATTGGTTTTTAGAATAAAAGATTTTTTATAGAGTTTTATGGTATTTTGATGATATCTAGAGGAAAATAAGATGAATCTATATAATACCATAATTTTAGAAAAATATATAACTTTTTAGTGAAGATTAGTGTAAATAATTCTACTAGAACCAAGACATACCTCAACCAAATTATCCATCCATGCAATGGAAGAAGTCCAAACATAATGGGAATGACATCCTAGCATGGAAGGTGTGAATAAGTGCAGTGTACTAGGGTGAGTTGGCTCTAGTCTTGGTCGAGTGTGAATAGAGGAAAATATGGGATAAATATGTGCCAGAAAGGAGAGTTATGTGGGGGGAAGTAAAAGTGCTGATATTATGGTAGTCATATGTCAAATCCAACATTTTTAAGTAGATAATTACCCTAATAAAAATGATGTATGGGTGGTACACTATTCATTCATAATAAAAATGACTTTGTTTTACTCAAAATCTATTTTACCCTCCTCTCACTGAAGATCATTGTCTCCTATACCACCTATATACTAAATGTAATTTCATATAACCATCGAAATAATTCTATTACGGCCACTGTGGAATTTTGAAACTACCCTCATAACACCTCTATAATGGTCGAAACTACCATAGGAGAACTTCGGGAGCTCAAGCGACACTCAGTGAAGCCAAAGTGAGGTTCTAGAGGCTCTATTCATGCATGAAGTGTGAGGAATAAGTGATTTAGGGAGAGTTTGAAGTTTTAGGGAGCTATAGTGTGATCTAATGTTGTGTCATGAGGGAAGTGAAGAAGAAGAAGTAAGTTTTGTAGCCATATATTGTTATGCATCATGGATTATTTGTATGAAAAGATGCTCAATTCTTTCATGAAAAATATTTTAATATAGGGTTATAATTTCATGGTGGAGATGAACTATTTTAAAATGAATCGAAGGTTTTGAATGAATAGGGATACACCATGTTCCTTACATTTCACCATGTAGGGGTATTTTACACCACCATAAATGTAATGACCTGGCCCAGGTTGACCTGACACATCACCTGGACCTATTTTCCATAAGGCCAAAATCATGTATTGTATCACCAGGGTCTAGGTACAATAACTAAGAGTGTCAAAAACAACTATTGGGAATGATTTCTCCCTCAAGATCCAATAAACCAAACATTGGGTTCCAACTAAGAACCTAATATGAGATCTCCATGAGTTGTATAGTCATACTAAATAAAAAAATATGTACAATAAAAACCAAAAAAACAAGTTATAATGATAATTAATAACAATAAATACTATAAATACATTATTAAAAATATATATATGGTTTCATACAAGTTTCAAAAGAATATAATATGAAACTAAGTCAAAATTAGAGGGCTAAAGAGGTCAAAACCCCGCATGACCCACTGGTCTAAGGATCCTGAGACACCAACCACGTCATCATCATGTGACTCCCAAGTCAATACTAGGAATCAACATCATTTGCTTCCCATAGGATAGTATCTTCAACTGAATGAGGAAGATGAGGCCTTGAAACATGCATATGTCATGAAGGATGCACACTCACCAACGTGAGTTTGTAGGGTGTGAGATTATTCAAATTAAGATTCCACCAAGAGTTCATTTCGTTACTTTTAAAAGATAAAACATACACACTAGTTTTAAAATACGGGAAAATAAATAGTTTTTATTTCACATTTTCAAGATTTGGAAAAAAAATAATATATGCAAATTTATATTTCAAAATAATTTTATTTTCTACAAAAACCCAAAACTTTTTTACATTTTAAATTTGAAAATCTAATTTTTAGAATGAATTTTTTTGAAATATTTGCATAATTTTAAAAAAATAATTTAGAACAGGAATATTAAAATAAGATATAAATCCATTCAATAGATAATAACCAAAAAATCATGACAAAATAAAATCAATATCGACCCTAAATTACCAATACAACAAAGGTCGGCTCAAAAAAGAGATAATCCACTCATGTGATAAATCTGAGATAAATAAATCATATTATATTATATATAACATGAGGAAACACAGTATGGACCAACATGATAATAATATATTTTCATAAGTGAAACCAATAGTCGGTAGGTTTTATGATCCAATAACTTATCACTTGAATCTCTCTCAATTAACCTCGTCATTGACACACCCCTTATCCATAAAAACCTCAACTAAAGTCAACTAAAAATTAAAAAAACACTAATAGATCAAAGCATCCATCTCTAAATTTTCTACTTGTTAGCCTAGGGTTTCTCTAGGAATAGCTAAAGTAGGTACCCCACTATCTATCCAAATGTAAATAACATAACAACAACATAACCAAGGTAACATAATCCAATAATAATATCCATACCACCTTCAACACCCCATTTAACAAAAATACCCCTTACCATAAGCATAATAGTGAATCAAAATTCATTAATCCATTAATATATATATATATATATATACTAACATAAATAATGGATAATAATGGGGATTAATAAGGGTTTAATCAATAACCAATGAAATAAATTTATCATAAATTTTCAAATAGGCCTTTTTAATAATTTTCAAGCCATGAATTTGTAAACCTATATTAAAACCAATTTTGATGTAAAGTATAATCCCAAGGGAATACATAAGTGTCATTAATTCATAATCATAATCAATTAAATCAAGATTAAAAACAACTCAATAAATTAACCCCCCCCCCCCTTCTTTTAAAACATGGAGACCCTTTAAACTATTAAACACCCCTCTTTAAAAATCCCATTTTAGTCAAAACATCATGAACACCCATTTTTTTAATAAAATCATCATTGGAATCTTATCAAACACTTATAGATCATAAAACACCATTTAGATTATAATTTCCATTGAAATATTAAATTCACTCATTATGTAAAATGAAAACCAAATGAAAACATAGAAAACCATTGAAAAAATATAACTGGAGAATATATACTTCATTATTCTAGTTCAAAAGAAATTTTAAAAAAGCATTAATTCAAGGTTCTCTCAAATAAAGATAAAGGATATGGAAACACCTACCTCAATTAGTGTAACCATGTTGTGTTCAATTAATTACCCTCGAATATGTCACAATATGAGTTTCACAACCCCTAGATAAGAGGTTCAACCTAAATGGTCATTGTGGTTAGGGAAAATAAAGGAAATGTAAATAAATAAATATGAAGTAGAAAAGTATGGAGATAACGATCCTTAACCCCCATCTAAGTGAATATTAACCAAGGAATCACTGATAGAGATAAAATTTTAATCATTTTTTATATGTAATTCAGCGATTTAATCACTAAAAATTTATCAATTTGTATTATTTACATCAATTTTAGATTTATAGGGTGTTTTGAGCTTCAATTGGAAAACTACTTAATTTGGAAATATAAACAGATTTTAATAACTTCTGTAATTCACGCATAACATATAAAATATAAATCCAATTGATATTTTTTATTTTTTATTTTATTCCTATATTTATTTTCCTAATCATTTCTTTTAGGACAATGATTTAATTAGGCCATCCAAGGGTCCTAATAATTCAATCAAGTTTGAAAATTATTCTAGACGATCGTGTGGACCCCACCTTAATGAATTAATCATAAATCGGTATACAGACATTAAATTGATGTTATTTCAATTAGATTTGAAATAATATTTAATGGGGAGTTCTTTTGTTTAAGATCATGGGTATATTCATTCATTAAGGTGACCCATAGATGCTAAATTTTTGGGGTATAAAAAATGAAACATTAGGTCAGAATAAAATCAATAATGTAACTATCCATATATCTTACTAGAAAGTGATGATAAAGATGAAATTTTGTGGAAAATCATAGAAGAAATTTTGGAACGTCTTTGATAAAGACAAAATTACAATGTTAGGCCATTAAATTGTCCTACTATGGTCAAACATTTGATGTACAGAATCTGCAAGAAATCTTAGATCAAGATTTTGAAGATCTGAAATTTGAAGACCGAAGGATGGAAAACCTTCGCCTATATAAGGAGGAGTTCACCCATGCTGAATAGAGGAGTTCGACACCAAAATTGGGGAGGAGGCCTAGGTACGTGCTACTAAATTAGTAATTTTCTTTTCATTTCACTTTTATTTTAGTTTTATTTTACATGTAACACATTTATTTTTATATTAAAGTGTTTCTCATTCTTCTTCCACCCCTTTTCTCTTCTAATATCAATCTCATTCTCTCTCTTCCATATTTCCATCATGATCTCTATGTACTTCACCATGGAAAGTGACTAACCTAAGTCTTAGACATAGGGGAGCATTCACAGTGTTCTTCATTATTGCGCTTCAAATTGAAAATGTTTTAAATCTATTTGTAGTGGAGGCCGAAATATTATACGGGTGTGGTGGTTGTCCACCACGACAATATTTCCAAATCCATTTCATTTCCTTGATTAATTAATTTTCCCTCCCTTTAATTAGGCAAACGCTTCATACGGTGGAGTTGGGGTTGACCTAAGGGTTCAAACGGCATATAGTGGAGTCGGGTCTTGTAGGAATAACATTCTTGGTTCTGGTGTTACCCAACATTACTACTGAAGGAGGTGTGGTTTCGTGTTCTGAATGCATGCTAAAATCACACTATAAATAAATCAAGGGAATTTAATTTATTAATGAGGTTTCATAAAAAAATTTATCAAATTGAATCTAAACAATAAATAAAAAATGAATGAACCCGTGTTATCAACCCTAGGACCAAGACCTTTCTTTATAATCTTCATTTTTTCTTCATTTGAATTTAGATTTAAATTCTTCATTTCATTTTTAAAAAATTTCCAAAAACAAAAAAAATATTTATATTAGGTTAATTAGAGTTTGGGACTGAACCAACTGTGATGATTCTCAAGAGAGACGACCCTGGTCAGCCGTTGTGCTGTACTAGGAATATAAATTGCTTTTGTCGTGCCCTATGACAAGCGTGTGTTAAAACTGATGTCGTTTCTGGGGATCTAAAAAAAATTCAATCAATTTTTCAAAATTCACAATTTCTGTAAATAGTTTTCTTTGTTTTAATTAAAAAAATATAAAAAACAATTTTCCGTGATGTATTCAAATTCAAATTATTATGCATTGGATGATTACTCACAGGTGTAATATCAAGAACTAGAAGTGTATTATAGTGATATAAATGCTTGGATGGATAGAATTAGCAATACACTGGATGAATTTGGGAGAAAAATTCAAAAAGAGTTTGACTATGTTCGAGCACAAAGTGAGAAACCCGATCCTGAACTGGAGAAAGAGCCTGAGCAAGCTGTGGAAGAAATTTATGCATTAGTTTTTTATGTAAAAAAACTTGAGAAGGTAAAATAGGATGTTCCTGAAGATCAATTCCACCACTCTCAACCATTTCTAGAGGAGATAGATGAAAGATTATTTTCTACTAATTTATAAGAGGGAGATCATGTGAATGTGGAAAAAATTTGGGGTGAATGGGCAAAAATTGAAATTCAACATGACCTCCTAATTCCATACAAAGTAGAAGAGAAACCACCTTTATACCTCTCTCTAGCCTTGGAAATGGAGAAACCACCAAAGTATAAGAATTTGAAGAAAGACTGGAGGAGCCTGACTACCAACCTCCATCAAGTGAATATCAACTCCAAGAGGAACTTATCACTAAAGAAGTCATTGAACCCGAAGAAGCTCAGGGAGATGATTCTTTCTTGAAATATGACTTTGTTGATTTCATTCAATATGATTTGAGTATCACATCTTATGACATTGAATTTTTAGATTCAGTCAATCCTTTTATCTCCCTGAAGGAAGATGGAGAAGAAGAAATTACACCTATTGAAGAACACCTAAAGCTCCTTGATGGAATTGATAATTTACTTGAGGAAGCCCATGAAGAGATACTAGTGGCTATGCCTAAAGAACCAAATATACAAGCTTCCTACCTTAAAAAGAAATATTTTGAAATTAATACTTTAAATTTAAATTTTGAATATCCCATTGATTATTCTTTTCATGCAGCATATCTGGATAAACCACTGGATTTTGAAGAAGATATTTCACAAGTAGAAACTGAAGAGGAGGAGGTTCCATACTTCATCTAACCCCCTCCGTGCAAGCTATACCACATTGTGAGGGGGGGTCTGGTGTAATCTGTCCATGGAGTCCTCCACAAAAAAAAACCTAAAACTGAAATCTGGGAAGAAGAACATGTGGTGGTTCATGTCTAAGAAGATCCATCCACCATCAGATTATGGATAACAATTGGTACTTCCCTCTGGAGGAAGTAAAATAATCCAAGGACCGCTTGGGAGATCTTACTAAGACTTATCATTACTTTCTTTCTAGGAATTTAGATTCTAATTTATTTTCATAGAAGTAGCGTATAATGTAGCCCACTCTCTCCTATATTTTTGAGCTTTAATGACATGATCCTTTCACTTAATTGAGTAATTCTCTTGTATAGGTTCCTGATGGAAGAAGGAAACCCCAAAAAAGAAAAAAACAAGCTTCATTTCAAAAGGGTGTTCAATTTTAATGTTTAATTTTGAAACTCCTTACATTTTTTTATTTGGGATTTAATCAAGAATTGAATTCCTACACTTGAATTATGTTTTACTTGACATATCTAGGAGACATGAGTTTCTTAGGAATCCAGTGATTTCATGTTTTATATTTTAATGTTAATGAAATTTAATGGTAAAATTGAGAATTGGATGATTGAAGTGAAGCATGAATATTAAAATAAGGACTCATGATTTGAGGGAATTAATTTATTCATGTAAATTAAATTTCCCTAACATATTTCATGATTTGAATTTCTGAAATTAATGTGAATTAATTTTTTATTATTAATCATTCCTTGAGTGACTTTCCAATGTCATATTATCATTAACAAGAGGATTTATAGACCAAATATTTCCTATTTTATCTTGAGAATATTTATTGAGTGATCTTGGGACATGCCACCTGTCAGAACATGTATTGAAACTTGTAAAATCTATGAATGTGAAAAAAAACATTTAAAATGATTGAGGAACTACTTTGGCTAGCCAAATATTTACCTGATATCCACCCTTACATTTATCCTTCGTTAGCCCATAGAATCCATGAAATTCCATATAGGTTTATGCCACATTACACACTAATATTTACTTACCAACCTGTACTTTTAGTATTTTTTTCATGGATATTTCAAGTTTGCATGTGGGGGAAGCGCCTTCCATGTGTGTTTATTGGGATGTGTATCATTTGTGGGTGGTGTGAGGTGTTCTTCATCATTTTGGGAAATATATTATTATAAAATTGGGAATGATTGATCATTTCATTATGATTATTTCATTCCATCCATTTATCCTTTAAAAAAAGAGAAAAATTTGAAAATAAAGTTGTGCCATTATGGAGATTTACAATAAATTCAAAAACAATTCAAATAAAAGAAATAAATTATGTTGTACCTTTCTAGAGATTATTTAAAAATTGGGAGAACTTGGATTATATCATTCTTTATAATCATTTATTGACTCATGTCCCACATCATAAAAAGGGGGTGGTGTTGTGTTTAACATTCTCAAGGGGATTTGAGTGAGGTCTATCCTATGTGTTCACTTGATTAATCATTCATTTTACTTAAGAGATTATCCCCCTCTTTGAGCCTTAATTATTAAAGTATCAAATCCTACCAACCCTAAGCCAGATAGTCATTTGAACATTTATTGAAAGTCCTCATGATTTTATGTGCATTCTTTATTTAAAAAGTGGAGAAAATAGTTACTTTACAAGCCTATGGATAAGGAGCATGTTCTCATGATATGAATATAAAACCACTTTAATTTTATCATGATTTATATGATAAGATATTCAAATGAGAGGTATATCATGATTTGGAATGTTTAATAATAATAAATTGAGAAGCTTGAATGAATGAAAGGGGAAGCTCCATCATTTTTCAAAGGGGAAAAGTAAAATGAATTAATTGATTGTTTATTTGAAAAATGGGAAATTAAATTAATATTTTTTGTGGAACTTGAAAATTTGTTTGGAAAATTGATAATTTTTTTATTTTATTTCTTTAAAATTTTAATATTGGTTAAATTGGAACCCTTTGAATTCCAAGTTGATATTTTATGCTTGAGGAAAATAATAGTTTAAATGTGGGGGAATTGATAGAGAAAATATTTTCATCATTTTTTATTTTTAATTCAATGATTTTAATCACTAAAAATTTATCAATTCGTGTTATTTACATCAATTTTTGGATTTATAGGGTGTTTTGAGCTTAAATTGGAAAACTGCTTAATTTAAAAATATAAAAAGATTTTAATATATTTAGTAATTCAAGCATAACTTTTAAAATATTAATCAAATATATGTTATTCCTTTTTATTGGATTTTTATATTTATTGTATTAATCTTTTTTTAGGACCATGATTTAATTCAGCCATCCAAGGGTCCTAAAAAGTCAATCAAGTTGGAAAATTATTCTGGATGATCTCATGGACACCACCTCAATGAATTAATCATAAATTGGTCTACATACATATAATTTAAGTGATTATAATTGTATTGGAAATATTATTTAATGGTGCGTTCTTTTGTTTAAGATCATTTATATATTCATTCATTAAGGTGAACCATGGATGAAAAATATTTGGGGCATAAAAAAGGAAACATTCGTCCAGAATAAAATCTCAAATGTAATTATCCATATATCTTAAAACAAAGTGATGATAAATCTAAAATTTGTGGATAATATTAGAAGATATTTTCAAACATATTTGATGAAGAAACCATTCCAATATTCGGACATTAAATTGGTCTACCATAGTCAAAAATTATGTGGAAAGAATCTGTAGGAAATCTTAGACCAAGATTTTGAAGATCTGAAATTTGAAGACTGAATGATGGAAAACCTTGGCCTATATAAGGAGGATTTCACCCATGATGAAGAGAGGAGTTAGACACTAAAATTGGGTAGAAGGCCTAGAGACATTCTTCTAACTTTTTAATTTTCTTTTCTTTTCTTTTCTTTTTAGTTTTTATTTACATGTAACACATTCATTTTTATATTAAAGTGTTTTTCTTTCTTCTTCTGCCCCTTTTATCTTCCAATATCAATCTCATTCTCTCTATTCCGTCTTTCCATTGTGATCTCTATGAACTTATCCATTGAAAGTGACTAGCCTGAGGCTTCGGCCTATGGGAGCTTTCATGGTGTTCATCATTATTGCAGTTCAAATTTAAAATGCTTTAAATCTATTTTTTGTGGAGGCGGAAATATTGCATGGGTTCGACAGTTGTCCACCACGAAAATATTTCCAAATCCATTTCTTTTCCTTGATTAATTATTTTTCACTCCCTTCACTTAGGAAAACCATTCATACAGTGGATTTGGGGTTTCCCTAAGGGTTGAAACGACATACGGTGGATCCAGGTCTTGCAAGAATAACTTTCTCGGTTGAGGTGTTACCCTTAATACTCGAGGAGGTGTGGTTTTGTGTGTCGGATGCATGATAAAATCACACAATCAATAAATCAAGAGAATTTAATTTTTTAATGAGGTTTCATAAAACAAATTATCAAATTGAATCTAAACAATAAATAATGAATGAATGAACCCATGTTATCAACCCCAGGACCAAGACCTTTCTTTATAACATACATTTTGTCTCAATTTTCATTTAGATTTAAATTATACATTGCATTACTCAAAATTTTCCAAAAACTAAAAAACTATTTAGATTAGGTGGATTAGAATTTGTGATTGAACCAACTGTGATGCTCCTCAAGAGAGACGACCCTGGTCAGCCATTGTGTTGCACTAGGAATATAAATTTCTTTTTCCACACCCTACGATAGGCGTGTTTTAATCACCTTAGAGTTACTAAAGAGAAGGTTGGAGGGGGTGAGGGATAGCAATGAGAGTTGCCTAAAAGGTTCACTTTGATGTGGGGAAGATTGGAAAAGAAATCCCCAATTTAAAAAAAGATTAAAAGACCAAAATGTTGAAACTCAAGAAGGTTTCTTGGTTTAACTACATGGTTTACCAAACCATTCAGTAACCATGTGATCACCATTGTCAAAAATTTTATAAGTCACATTATTTTCACTACACAGTTTATTAAATCATGTTCCAAACCAAGTGGACCTAGAAAAGGTTTAAAATTTATAAAATTCCCCCTAAAACACTTTTAAATAAGGTAATATATTAAAATTATATATATATATATATATATGAAAGTTACATTTGGGTTGTCCTAATTCTTCCCATCATGTCACTTTCTTCCCTTATAATTTTTTTGACTACTTAGAACACTGGGAATAAAAAAACCAACTCGGATATAATAAGTTTCTGATCACCCACCCAACTTCCTGAACCTTTAATTTGGAATTTAAATAGAATCCTTCTTGGGATATTCATCATATTATATTATAAAACTCACTAACCAAAAATTCACTAATAATAAAAATGGGCACACTCCACATCAAATGAAAGCATAGAGATAAATAAGAAAATACGTTGGGATGGACATTCTTCTAATCTACTTTGAAATTTGGAATTTAAAAATAAATAAAACCATTCAAAGGTGGATCCCAAATATCAATCCATACTAAAGTACAAAAACATAATAAAAAATCTTTACCATTTTAGGATATAAGATCTAAAATCAACAGCAAATCCCCACACAAATTACATTAGAAAATAACTCCACAAGAATGAGGAGAATGGAAAGTGACCTTCCATAGGTCTCTCCACCATTTATAAAACACATAATAAAAGAATAAAGGAAAGGAAAATTCCACTAAGATCAGGATAATATCCATCATAATTAATCCACACATGAAGTGGAATGATAATGAGGAACTCTATCGGATTCCAACATATCCATATCCCAAAATTGAATTATCCAAAACAATAGAACAAGAGAAGTTTATTGAGATTCATGAATAAAAGGAAAAAAACTCTTCCATATATTACATACAAATGAAATTATTAATACACATGATATAGAATAAGTCCTAATAAAAACAAAAATACAAAATAGGACACTCCCAAAACTACCATTGAACTTCCGACACTTTAGTGGAAGAAACACCCAAAATTATTTCCCAAATTTAAGCTGAGTATAAGAATTATTATTTTTATGTTAATTCATATTAAAAACATATAAAAATGACTAAAGTGGACATATATATATA
Source organism: Viscum album (assembly GCA_963277665.1). NCBI lineage: Eukaryota > Viridiplantae > Streptophyta > Magnoliopsida > Santalales > Viscaceae > Viscum > Viscum album. Next base: position 1,206,171,712 of record OY728150.1, on the reverse strand, counting down.
TATATGATTTTTTTTTGATTTATCATACATGAGGGTTTAGAGTTACCTAACTTCCCACACTGAAAACACACGAACTGTTTACTATTCTTTAAATAAATGAAACTAAGTAGAGTTGAAAATACCACATGGTCACTACCTCCCCACTTATTCCCTTTTATCCAATACCCATCACTAATAAACCCACTCTTAGTGAATTTAATTTGGATTGAATCATTGACCTTTATATACTTCCCTCTAAAAAACTCTTCCATAATGATAGATTTACTAACCACTTTTCCATATGTGATATGGATAAGGAGAATCACCATTGAACTAATATCATATTAAAGTCCTATTTCAATGAATCTATCCTTTTTTGAATCATAAATTACTTAATTAGGAGATAATGAAATTGGTTTTGAAAAATGACCAGTGTACTCTATCACCGATTGGTCACCATGATAAATACTCAAGAACTCTAAATCTGACAACACCTTCGCATCCCCAGGGTTATTCCACTATTTTAAATGGATCCTAAAATAAAACCATGAGATAAATTTAAGTGGTAAATAAATTATGACAATCATATACTATTACATACTCAATCCCTCAAACAAAAATGTAGTAGTCTTAACCCTCAAGGCCATATGAGTTTCTTAAAGAGTAAAAGATCCCTTAAAATTTACTCAAACATTAAATCCCCACTTGGGATCCTTTATCACCATAATATACTAAAGTATGATAATTTATAAGATCTTCTAAATGATTAAAAAATGCTATGAGAATGGACCTACCACTCCATTGAGATTTTGGTTGGAGTTAGAGATTGGGAAGACAACTCATCGGTCATTAGAATGACTACCTGAAGCACCCTCTCCTTGACTTCTCAATCCCTTTATAGAACCATGTTCTAAAATATCACCAAAAATATATTTAATCAAACCAACCATAATACTGATATTATGGATAAAAAACTCATAAATTAAAAAAAATGGATTATAAAACATCCCTTTAATTCTAAAACACCAAGAAACGACATAAAAATCCATTTAAAGTAATTAATATTTCTAAAATAACATGGATATAATTATCAAGATCCCTCATAAATATTTAAAAATACTTCCTATCAATTTAAAATAAAATAATTCATTCTTAAAAAACTAAAAAAATTAAAAACCATTTTCTCTACTAAAACTATTCAAAAAAACATTTTAGAACATCCCAAAAATCATCTTATTTTCTTGAAACAATAAAAATATTTTTTAAAAAATTAACACAAATAAAAAACCATTCTTTTTCCTTGATATATTATGATAAGTGGTAACAAATTTACATAAAATGAACTTAAAACTCCTAAAACGTGGTTTTTAGGACATTCTCAAATACCAAATCATAAAACATTTCATTAAAATTTGATCAAAACCCGTAAAAATTCATAATATTCTACTAAATTACTCATATAAAAATGTAATAAATCAGATGAGGATTTAAAAGTAAAAAATGGGTGAAAATAAAAAAAAATACCAATGCACATGGTTTGGCTACATGATTTTTCGTATTGTGTTCCAACCATTAAAGTTTCACTAGACGTCACCTAGAATGGTTTTTCATGGAAAGTTCATTGTTTTAAAGACCATGCACCTCTTATATTTCTTTTGATTTCAACCTGAAACAAAAAAATTTCAAAAATAACTCATAGTATCTCCCTAAAACATAGAGTGATAGAAAACCATATGTAAATGTCTCAAAAATAACCAAATCTAAATCCCAAATTCAAAAGAAAACTCTTAACCACCCATAGTAAATAAAGGTTTAGAATGAAGAAGAGTTGTCTGGGGACTCCCCTACAACCAACACTCAATATTGGATGGCCCTATTTTGATCTACCAGTAACCCCTAAATAACAATAGGCATTTGATAATATTTTTATAAAACAAATAGACTAGTTTGATTTGATCCATCACCTAGACCACTTTTTTACATGCCCTAAGGCATATTCCTAATCCCCATGGGCTGATGACAAGTGTTGAGGGTATCTTACACTTCCCTTAGGAATGATTTCATCATCAGGATCTAATAAACCAAACACTATGTTCCATTTGAAAACCTGACATAAGATTCCCATGAGTTGGATAGTAATACTAAATGAATAAAACAACATAATAAAATAAATATAGCCAAACAAGGTATAATAAAAATAAAAACTACAATGAAAATACCATAAAAATATAAATGGTTTCATTTGACTTTTAAAAAAATACAAGTTGAAACTAAAAATAAATAAAAATGCAATGGAGTTTGATACCCAACATGACCCACCCGGTCTAATGAACCTAACAGATGAATAACACAATCACCATATGACTCTTAATTCACCACCATGAATCAATATCACCTACCTCCCATAGGAGAGTAGTGCCAAAAAAACCTAGAATCTAGGGCATGGAAACCTATATAAGACATTAAGACCGCATGCCCAAAACTGTGAGTAAATATGGTGTTAGACTATGACCATTAAGACGATACAACGAGTCTATTTTATTTGTTTAATAAGAGAAATAAAGGGAACTAGTTTTAAAAGAAGGGATAAAAAATTTTATTCCATATTTTTAATATTTAAAAACAAATAACATATCCAAAGTTCCTATTTCTAAATGCTTTTCCTTTCTACAAAACTCAAACCCATGTTCACATTTTAAATTTTTAAATCCCTTTTTTAGAATAAATATTTTTGAAATATTTAAAAAACTCTCAAAACAAAATCTGGGGAAGTAAAACCAAATAAGAGAAACGTCAAGGCAAGAAATAATAACAAATAAATCATGACTAAATAACATCAAACTAAAACATAAATTAAAAATAAATCAATTGTAGCATCAGCAAAGATATAATCTACTCACATGCTAAATGGGTAATAAATATTTTATAAGATATGATACCTATAATTAGGAAACACCATAGGGACTAATGGGATAATACCCAACATGAATAGGTGTGACCAACTTTCAACAGGTTTTCTGGTCCTACAACTCATCACCCGAATCATGCTCAACTATCCTAGTTAGAGACGCACCCCATCACTATAAAAACTTCATATAAGGGTCACTATCCATCCCAAACTCTCAACTAGTTAACCATACATCCTTCTATTTCCTACTTCATATCATAGGGTTCCTCATGAAATACCTACATGAGGTGGACCACTATCAATCCCAATGTCAATCACATGAAAAAAATGTAAATGTAATGTAATACAATGAAAATATCCATCCCAAATCTAACACCACCATTAATAATGATTCCCCTTCCCATGGGAATAAAAATAAATCACAATTAATTCATCCATCAATCTATATATACTGATATCAACAATGAATAATAATGAGGCTCAACAAGGTGTAATCAATATCTAATGGAATAAATTTCTCACCAATTTCTAAAGGGGTGTTTTTTATAATTATTAAGACATGTTTTTGGATACCTTCATTAAAAAAACTTTTGAAACAAATTATAAACCCAAGGGAATACACAATGACACTAAGGCACATTCACGATCAATCAAAGGAAGATGTTAAACAACTCAATATTTCAAAGACGCATCCTATTTTATTTTAAAACATGGAAATACTTTAAACCATGAAATACTCCCCTTTATAAAACCCATTAAACTCAAAACATCATGAATAGCCCATTTATTTTTGAGAAATCAATCAATTTAATTTTATTAAAACACTTAAAATGAATAAAACCCCATTTATATTAGAAGTTCCTTTGAACTATAAAATACACATTAATTTAAAGGAAAGAAAATGAAATTGTGTAAAATAATTGAAAAAGATAAATTTATATAACACACACATAATTATTCATGTTCAAAAGAATGTTTAAAATTCTAGTCATTTGAGGTTACCTTGAATAAAGAGGAATTAGATAGAAACACCTACCTCAACAGGTGTAACCATGTAGCCTTTGTTGAAATCCACTAGAATAGGTAATAAGAGGAGTCTTACCAACCATAGAAATAAAAAACCCAATTATAGAAAACTATGGGAATTAGATTCATCCTCTATGGCCTCTAGGATTATGTAAAATAGATTAAAAGGAAATAAATTAAGAGGAAGATGGAAATGAGTGATATAATGACCCTTACCTCCCAATATTGGTAAATATTTTCCAAGGAATCACCTTATAATTTTTGAAGAAAATGTTATAGAGGGTGAGGGTCGACTGGGAAAGGAAATATAGAGGTTCCTTTTGAAGTAAGGAAGAGGTTTAAAAGAAACCACAACTAAAATGAATAATAAAGGACCAAAATTCTCATATCTGATCAAGTTTCATTGTTTACCCTAACGGTTTACAAAAACATGAGATCAAGACTTCCTGAAACTACATAGCTCACATAGTTTTTTCTATATGGTTTATCAAACCATGTTCTAAACTGTGAGGCCATGTAAAAGGTTCAAAATTTCTAAAATTTCACCATAAAACACTCTAAATTCAAGAAAGAAGTTAAAATTATAAATATACATAGTAAATTGAATTTTTTTTAGTGTCATAATTATCTCCACCATATCACTTTATTCCCCTATATATTCATAAAAAATGTAGAAAAAATGTAATGACAAAGCTACCTCACATATAACAAGGACCCGATCACCTACCCAACTTCCTGAACCTTAAATTTAGAATAATAAAAACTTCCTAATCAAGAGACTCATCCTATTCTAGTTAAAAAATCACCAAACAAAAATTCTCTAAGAATATAAAATGGAACACTCCTCACTAAAAGAAATAACGAAGATAAAAAACATAGGACATTGGGATGGTTTTTCCTCTTATCTTCTTTGAATTTGGGAACATCAACATACATACCACCCCTCACAAGTTCCTCTAAAATCCCAATCTTGACGAAAGTAAAAATATTTGTAACCAACACCTTCATAAAATTTTAGTTCATAAAATCTAAAATCAATGGAAACCCTTAACAAAAATCAACTCACAAGATAACTCTATAATAATGAGAAAAAACAAATACATTCCATTGGTCTACCCATAGTTTATAAATAACATAATAAATGAAGAAAGAAAAGGAAAATTCCACCAAGATCAATTACATATCTATCATAATTCATTAAAACAATAAAATACAAGGGAATAAGGAACACTATTATATGTCATGAAATAAAATACACGAAATGAATTATCCAAAATAATACCAAAAGAGAAGTATCAGAACAAACATAAAAATAATACCAAAATATCATTTATATATTACATAAAAAGTAAGTGGGGTATGAAAATAATATATAAAAAGTACTAATAAAAAAATACAAAAGAATAAACTCCAAAAACCACTATTCAATTTTTTACTTTTCATTGAAAGAAACACCCCAGATTACTACCAAAATTTAAAATAAGTCCAAGACTTATTATTATGACACTTGTTCAACATAAAACCCCCCTAAAGGTGACCAAGTTATATATATATATATATATATATTATTTGATTTTAGATATTTTTGACATGGGATCATAGAGTTCCCTGACTTCCCACACTGAAAACAAACCAACATTTTCCTTTTCACCGAAGCAACGAACCTAGGTAGAGAAGGCAGTACCAAATTGTTACTATATCCCCACAATGACCCTTATAGACTCTACTCACCACTGAATAACCCACTATTAGATACACCCAATTGATATGAATAAAATATTTCCACAAAATACCTCATGAAAATTTCTTCAATGATGATATCTTTACTAACTACTTATGAATACGCATTAAGTATAAAGAGAATAAATATTGATCTAATTTCAAGATGATGGACTCTTTCAAAGAACAAAGACTTCTTTGAATAATCAAAAACCAAATCTAAATATGTGCACATTATTTTGGAAAAAAATCGATATCATCTCATTGACTCGTATCCTTTATAGAATTGTCAAGAACTTTAAGGCCGACAACACCTTCACATCCTCAGGAAAATACCACTGGATAAAAAGACTATTATAATAATCCCACAAAATTATATTATGTGGTCAATCAATGAATAATTTCATCCTTAATTCCAAACCCTATCCCTCTTACAATAAAGTAGTGTTTTAACCCTCGAGGCCTTAGCATTTTCTAAGGGGTCAAGGATCCATTTGAATTTTCTCATCCACTCCATCCCCTCTTGGGGGACTTGATATATAAAAAATATTAGAGTATACTAATTTAAAAACTCTCACGCATGATTAAAAATCTGAGAATAACATCAATATTCCACTACATAAAAAGTATAATAAGAGTAAGATACTTTTAATACAACTTTTGGGTCATTGGAACGACTACCCGAATCATTCCATCTTTGACTTATTGATTCCTTTACATGGGTCATATTATAAAATGTCACCAAAAAACAGTTAATAAAACCATCCCAAGTATAAATTCAAGTGATAAATAGAGATAAATCAGTCAATTTCATATTACAAAACAGCCCTTTATTTTTAAAACATTAAGAAAAACCATAAAATTTCATTTAAAGGAGGGAAGGTTGCTAAAACAACATGGATAAACATTTCAATATGCCTCACCTTAAAACATTCTCAATGAATTTTTGAAACTTACTAAAGATCATAACATTTACTTGAAACAATATTTTTCATTTTTCAATAATTAATGGAACCAAAACCCTTATTTTTCTCAATGTTTTTTGAGAAGGTTTGAGAAATTTTCACAAAAACAACTCAAAACACCTAAAACATGGTCTTTAAAACTTGATCAAATACCAAATCATAAACTATTACTTTAAAACATGATCAAATAACCTTCAGAATCCATAACATTCCATTAAATTACTCAAATAGAAGAATAATCAACCATAATATGAGTTAAAATAACCGAAGGTATGAAAACAACAAAAAAATCAATTTTTTACTATTGTAAAAATTTTAACTACATTATTAGTCATACCATAAACCAACCATGAAATTTTCACTAGAAGTCACCTAGAATAGTTTCATATATCTATCATATGGTTTGAAAACACAAGCACCTTAATCATTCACCTCCTAGATTTTCTTTGATTTCACCCCAAAACTAGGAATTCCCTAAAACAACTCATGAGATATAACTAAAACTCATAATGGTAGAAAACCATATCAAAATATCATTAATAAAATCAAATGTAAAAACCAAAATCAAAATAAAATTCCCAAATACCCTTGGTAACTCGAGGGTTGGCATTGAAAAGAGCAGGTCAGTCGCTCACTATCACCCACCACAAGAGCTCTAATGGTCCAATATAGGATCTACCATTGACTTAAAAATAAGAAGATGGTTTTAATACCATTTTTTAATGAATTGGTATAGTTTTACCTATCCCATAACCTTTACCACTATGCTATAAGGATTGTAGTGCATTCTCGATCCCCATAGGCTGGAGATAAGTGACGGGGTATCACCACAACTGATGGGAATTACTTCACCCTTGAGATACAATAAAAAATATTATGTTCCAAATAAGAAAAAGAAATGATATATCCATGAGTTGGATAGTCATTCTAAATAAAGAAAATAGGCACAATAAAAGAACCCTAACCAAACAAGGTACAATAATAATGAATAAAAATAAATACTATAAAGACATTACAAAAAATATATGTGGTTTCAAAAAAATTAAAAAAAAATGAAATCTAAAATTAAAAAAATAAGTATAATTCTTGTGACTAGGATACCCAACATGACGCACTCGATCTAACAAAACTGATAGACTAACTACACTATAACAGCCCTTATATTTATTACACATTAACACATGACTTAATTACATAAAATTACACTTAATAAAACCCAAAAGATCTATAATTATACTGTATTTAAGACTTAGGTACATTTTATTACAAGTTTAAACATTAATTACAACATCATTATTGAAAACTTCTTTAATATTCTAGAGTTTAAAACTGCATTGGATAACTTGGAGAAAATAAATAAGAAAGGGGTGATCCATAAAGCTCAGTAAGAGTATAAACATGTAATAACATGAAGATAATAATAAATGTTAGACAATGAAAATAAATGAGGCATAAATGAACATGAATAATAAGGCATGATATAACATGATAATCATAATATAGAAAATGTGACAACAAATTAAAACACTACATCATAAACATAGGTCAAGGATAAACTGACAAGACTTCATGGTGAAAAAATTCCCATAAAAAATCATGTATACCCCTGTCCCAACATGATGTATCATGATAAAAAACATTATCCAATGCATTGTAGAACTATATAATTTCGGGTGCACCCATCATTATCATTTCATTCTCATGCTTAAGTGTGCCATATAGATCATCAAACATGGATTCATTCATCATAATAATTTATTCCAAGATAAAGGAGTACAGAATAAATACACTTTATTTCCTAATAAATAGATATATATGGATAAAATTGAACCCCCATGATATGAAATGTGTATGGTATTTACTAGATAATTGGTTTGGCATGAAAAATCGCAGTGAAATTTTGGCAGCATAACGATGTCACTTAAAAATTCATAAAATGGGCTGATAAGTGAAAAATGGGTATCGTATAATCTGTACATGAAGTTTAAATAAATAGGGTCATGAAATTATTTTCTCACATGTATATAATTATTAAAGAAATGTATATAATAATAAATAATCTTGAATAAAAAGAGAAAGTAAAGGATGCTTATAAAATTTCAGAATGGTAACGTGAGTACATGGGAGGGATTAATGGGAGAGAAAGTGGGATATCATAATTAATAAATAATAAGGGAAGTATAGGGAAGGTTGTAAAACATACACCATCATTATTAATTGAAAATAAAACGACACAACAAGATAAATAAATTTGGATAAAGATGAGAAAGGAAAGAACCCTTACTTGAGTGTGTGGATCCAAAAGATTGAAAATGGGATTCTTGAGTGCTTGGGGAGACTTGGGAGGATTATAGAGAGGGTAGGGAAGATTCAAGACGTTCTCCGAATATTTTTAGTGAAGATAAGTGGAAGCATGGTTGGTTTTATATAGTAAATGATAAGGTAATTCTTTAATGTTTCCCAAATAGAGGTTTTGGACTCTATATAATAAAATATTCAAAACCAAAAACCTTCCCATGGTTTTTTCCATGATTTTTGTAAAATTGTGAAGGTTTAAGTTATTTTATTATGAAAAGTTATGAAAATATTAAAATATTATCCTTATTTATGTGGAGGTGAGTCACACTTTAAAATAATTGAATTTAAAATCATAAAATATATTATATATTTTGCAGGATTAAAAAATGAATTATAAAATTAATAAAAATAAACTTAAAAATATATTATTTTAATTTGAAAACATATATTTTAATTATTGTTTCCATTATAGAATTTATTACATCATTTTTTGGTCATTATGATGTCATAAAACACATAGTATATTTATACGGTATTTAATTTTTACCCAAAAATTTGACTGTTTGAGAAAATTATGAAAAAATAATCTTTGGATAATTCTGAAATTATGATTCCAAAAATAATATTTATTTTATATAAATAATTTTCTAAATATTTTTATTTTCAATTTTAAAATAAGATTCTACATTTATTGGAAAATGTTGGGTTTTTTGACAATAAGAGTTTTTGAACCCTTTTAAAAAGTAAATTTCACTTCATAAAATTTATATAACCATTTATAATTAATAAAAATTATTTAAAAATAATATTTTATTAAAATAATATTAAATTCTAAAATCCATTAATTTGTACAAATAAATATCTTAATTGAATTGGAATATTACCAAAAAATACAATTTGTGTATAATTGAATCAAAATCAAATCATTTATAAAGTAATAATAAAAATGAAAATAACATCATAATTCTATAAAATATAAATATTCATGTTATTAAGGTCTTGATACATATACCTTTATTACACCAGCATATTCCCTAAGATTAAGGTGTTCGACGGTGAGACTTTCATGGGGTCGTTCGGTGAATAGGGTTTGGGCCACGATCTCGATGAGATTGAACTTATATTGTAAATGGTTTCCCTCATACATAAGTTGTTGGATATCATCTTGGGATTAGTTAAGGTAAATCTAAATGATTCTATCTTCATCATAGGATCTGATAAATGGGATTCATAGGGCACAATCCTACTGCATAAGGCCATCACTTCCTTTATCTGTGTCAATTGGATTCGTTAAAGCCCTATATTTATACTAATCATGTGATAACTTTTTAAAGGATTTATTATCTATGTAAAAGATTATAAATTAATTTTTAATACAATTGGATATAATGAAATAAACCAAGATTATGTTTTTTCTATAACCAAATTACATAATAAAACATTAAATCATAAGATAATTTTATTTATAACAGTTTGGGTCATTACAATTCCCCCCACCCCCTTGAGAAATTTTAACCTCAAAATTTTCACTTCACATCCTTAAAATAGATGAGTATATTTTTTTTCTTTACATCCTATGGTTCTCATATTTCTTCTTCAATATTTTGGTTTCTCCATAGTACTTTGACTAGGTGAATTGTCTTATTTCTTATAACTTTGTCTCTATAATCTAAGATCTTCACTGGATGCTCCTCATATAAAAATCATTCTCTAATGGTACCACCTATGGATTGAGTACATGTGAGGGGTTAGTTATGTACTTCCACAATAGTGATACATTCAATACATCATGAACTCGAGATAGTTTAGGTTAGAGTGCAAGTTGATAAACCACCATTCTGATGTGATCAAGGATCTAAAATGGGCTAATGTATCTTGGAATAATCTTTCCCTTCTTCCCAAATATCATAAATTTATTCCCTAGAGATATATGGAGGAATAACATTTCTCCAACATCAAACTCTAGGTATCATCGATGATTTTCAGCAGAGCTCATTTTTTAACTCTGAGTAGCCTTGATGTGTTGTTGAATGGTCTTAACTTATTTCACTATTTCCTCAACCATTTCAAGATCTAAAATTTTTTATTCCGATACTTCATACTAGCATGTAAGAGTTATGCACCTCTTCCCATAAAGGTCTTCAAAATGATCTATTTTGATGCTTGAGTGGAAACTGTTGTTGTAAGAGAACACAACTAAAGAAATATGTTGATCCCATCCTCCTTCGAAATCAATTGATCTTGCCCTCAACATTTCCTCAAGTTTATGGATATTCTGCTCATATTTGATATAATTTTGTGGGTATGGATATTTTTCTCATATTTGATATAATTTTGGATACTCTTCTAGAACTTATAGGTGAATCTCATATCTCGATCGGATACAATATATAGTGGTACTCCATACAGCCTGAATGCATTCCTGATGTATATCCAGGAAAGTATATTCTGTGAAAATTCCTATCATATCACAATGAAGTGTGAAGTCTTTGTTTTTAGATCCACAACAACCCCTCTTTATTTATTTGGAAGATTATTGAAAAATTCCATGGTGATTTTTTTCCATTTCCATGTAGGTATGGGAAATTTTTTCATTATTCCCTTGGATTTTTTCCTTTCTGCTTGCACTTAATAACATACAAGACATCTTGATGTATATTTTGTGGTCTCATTCTTTATATTATCTCACCAATAGTGTTCTCATAGATCTAGATACATATTTTTCTCTTCCTTGTTGGATATATAAGGTTGAGCTATATGAATCATCCAACAACTCCCTCTTTAACTCAGTATTTGATGGTACACATAGTCTTGACACAAATATCACAACACCTTCATAATTAACATTGAAATCCATGGATTTCTGTTTCCTTATAGATTACACTTTCTTCAGAATTATGACATCAACTCTTTAAGAATCCTTTAACATCTCCATAAGTGAGGGTTTATAAATCATTTATGAAAGGATTAATGATGTTCCTTCCTTTATGATTCTCAGGCCCATCTTTTCCAAATCTAAGAAGATCAGATCCCTCTCAGTTCTCATCAATGATAGAATTTTCAAATCTTTTCTTCTTAGAGTGTATTCTACTCTATTCTCTTTCCCAAGATGGTAATGGATTAAGCATTCATATTATTTGATTAGATCTAACCATCTTTGTTGGTTCATAATCAACTCTTTCTGTGTGACTATATACCTTATACTTTTGTGATCCCTATATATTTCATACTTATCCCCAAAGAGATGATGATTGAAAATTTTTAAAATGAAAATCACTGTAGCCAACTCTAGATCATGTTTTGGGTAGTTATGTTCATGAACTTTCAACTGACTTGAAGCATAGGTAATGACTTTGTCATTTTTCATCAACACACAGCTCAGACCCTTCTTCAAATCATTGATGAACACCACAAAAATATCTCCACTTATGGGTTTTGTGAGAATAAGTGTAGTGATAAGCCTCCTTTTCAATGCCTTGACGCTCCCTTCACATTCATCATTCATGAAAAACTTTACACCCTTTCAAGTTATCCTGGTAATAGGGTTTGATAATCCTGAGAAATTTCTCACAAATTGTCGATAATACCCAGCTAACCTAAGGAAACTATGGGTTTATATCACAGATGTTGGACTCAATCATCCTTTAATTGATTCTATATTTGAAGGGTCCATATACATCCCATTACTTTTTATAATGTTCCCAAATAATGAGACTTCCTTCAACTAGAACTCGCACTTTCTGTACTTTTCATAAAGATTTCCCTTTCATAAGGACATTAGGATAGTGTTCAAATACTCCTTAGGATCCCCCTTTATTTTGGAGTATATTAGAATATCATCTTTAAATACTACCTAAAAATTGTTGAGGTAATATCTAAATACTCTATTCATCAAGTTGGTGAAGATTTCTAGAGCACTAGTGAGTCCGAAACGCATCACTATGAACTCATAGTGCTCGTACCTTGTACAAAAAGAAGTCTTGTGGATATCCTTCTTCTTCACCCTAACTTTGTAATATCTTGACCACAGATCCACCTTGGAGAATTATTTTGATCCAAATAGATGATCAAATAAGTCATCAATCTAAGTTAGATGATACTTGTTCTTTATTGTTATCTTTTTAAGATCATGATAATTGATGCAAAGGTGCATTAACTCATCTTTCTTCTTGATGAAGAGGACTTCTACACCCCATGGTGAAGCACTTAGGTTTATGAAACCATTATATAGATTCTCCAATATTTGTTTTTTCATCTCCTCATGTTCCAAAATATCTATTATATATGGATTCTTGAATAATGGTAACACCCTAGTTATAATATTTGTTGAAAAATAAACATCTCATCTAGGAGGAAGACCACGAAATTCCTCAAAAAACACATTAGCATATTCCCTCACAATGGGAATGTATTCAAGGATTATTATTTCCTTATACTCGATCATTTGAGATAGATATTATTTCTCATAGGGTGATAATATCAATTATTGAGATGATGGTGCTAAAGAAGATTCATCCTTCTCTTGGCATTTGTATAGAATATGCAAACAATTCTCAAAACACAGATTGATTTCCATATAGTGGAAATTTAGGTTGAATTTATAAAGGGAAAGTAAATTCAAGCCTATAATTACATAAAATTTCATAAAATGGAGTATAAAAAGGTTCTATGGTAAATTCATCCCACAAACATTGATAGGATAGGAATTATATACTTTGGATGAAATAATTTCCTCATTTTTTGTTTTCAACAACTCAGCTTCCATGATTTGAGGTGTTCTTTGGATAGTCCAACTAAACATTTGTGATATGAAGTAATGTGTAAAACTATAATAAGAAATTGCATTCACTATTATTGAATGAATAACTAGTGTACTAGTCACCACTTCATTTTTTGGATTCACTTCAGTGGTAGTGATGGAAAAAAGATCACACTTTTTTCCTTAAAGGTTGTTGTTTGTCTCCAAAAACCCTTGTATTAGTGGATTGATTTTAAAATTTACATAGTTCCTTATAGTTATATCAATAAACAATACACTAAGGGTTGACTAGAGCATTCCTTTCTTCCATCACAGTAGTGGGTTTCTCCTACCGACAATCACTGGCTAGGTTCCCTTCCTTCCCACACCTAAATCATTTACTCATCACCTTTAGACAATTTCTAGGGTGCTTCTATCCACATCTTTAGAAAAATGGATGTTGAAATTTTTTGGCACCGTTATATCTCTCTATCAGACCACCAGAATTGATCTCTACTTTCTGATTATTATCTCTGTGATACCCCAGAGAATCATTGAACTTCATTTCTATTTTGAGGTCACATCAGACAATTTTCTCACAGCTATCAAAGTCACAGATCTCCAAGGCTTTCTGTAGGCTAGGATTTATCCCACCAAAAAAGTTTTCAACCTTTCACTTGGGGGTAATGACAAAGTCAGAGGTTTATTGTGAAATCCTTATGAATTTTTCATCATATGCTCTGATAGATTCGTCATATTTTTTCTTGAGGTCAAGAAAATCACTTTCCAATTTAATATAAAGATTGAAAGAAAAATATTTATCCAAAAACATTTTCTGTAAATCCTTCCATCCCATCGCCTCGATCTCTTCCATGGGATTTATATTTTCGATCAATGTACACCACTTATTAGCTTCACCTTACATATGATAAACAACTAGTAGAACCTTATCTTGTTTAGAAAATTGAAGGATGGATAAGATCTTTTCAATGGAGTTGATCCACTATTCTGTGTTAAAGGGATCAGATGACCCTTTGGAAGTAAGAGGCCTTTGAAATATGAATCAATCGATTTTGGCTTGTTCTCTCTTAAGGGGGATTGTAAGATCTTTCTGATCCAGGTTTCTATTAAGAACCTATGTCAGGTGAGATAGTATCATAATGAAGTGTGTAATTCCTACTCCCATCATGTTGGGCATCTCAATTGGGAAGTCATCACATTACTCTTCACATTGATTGTTTACCTGATTCCTCCTATTTTTGGTCATAGTCAAGAATAAAAGGAAAATCATGAATGAGTATATTTAACTTTAAAATACATAAATGGGAATTTAATGACATTAAATGGATAACTTATAACTTACATGTATATCCTTAACTTATTGATTTTTAGGCTTCAGTATTTGTTATCCATGATCAATTTTTTAACATATACTCTTATGGACATTTTTTTACTCCATTAATAATGGTTTGTAATTATCTTATTAATTTCCAAAGCATATCCCCTAGGAGTGTCAAACCAGGTGCGCAGTAAGGCCCATTTTCGTGTACTAGGTGAGTCCGGCCCAGGTTACCTTGTTGGGGGTTTTATTCTTAGTTATATTTGTGCCAGAACCACATCCACTTATAGTATCCAGACAATGATGTAATTTTTTGATAAAACACTTACTCGATAGTAACCAAAATTTGGGGATTTTTTATTATATTTATTCTTATCCCGGAGACTTTCACTAGATTTTTCTAATCTTAATCCCAAAAATAACTAAACGTTTCCTATGATACCAACTATAAAAATACTTTTATTTATTAAACATTAATACATGATTTAATTACATAAAATTACGCTTAATACAACCCTAAATATCAATAATTCTAGTGTATTTTTTAATTAGGTACATTTCATTACAACTTTGAACATGAATTACAACATCTTTATTGAAAACTTCTTTAACATGATTGAGCTTAAAATTTCATTAGATAACCTAGGGAAAATACATAAGAAAGGGGTGAGACATCAAGACCAGTAAGGGAATAATCATGGATTAACTTGAAGATAATCAAAAAATTTATACATGGAAAATCAAGGAGGCGTACAGTAACATGAATAATAAGTCATGATATAGCATGATAATCATAACATGGGAAATGTGGCAACAACTTAAAACACTGCATCATAAACATAGGTCAAGGTTAAACCACCTAGAATTCATGGTAGAAAAAAGTCCCATAAAGAAATCAGGTATACCCCTTTCCCAACATTACTTATCATGATATGAAAAATTACCCAATGCATTGGAGCACTGTATAATTCTGGGTGCACCTGTCACTTTCAATTCATTCCCATGCTTAAGTGTGCCACATAGATTATAAAACATGGATTCATTCATAATAATAATTTATTCTACCATGAAGGAGTGTGGAATAAATAAATTTAAGTCCCCAATAAAAATTTATATGTTCATAAAATTGAAAACCCTTGATCGGAAATAGGTACGGTATTTACTACACAATTGGTTTAGAATGGAAAATTGTGGGGAAAGTCGACAGCATAACGGTGTCGCTTAAAAAAATCATAAAATGGGTTTATGAGAGAAAAATGGGTATCTAATCATCTGAAAATTAATTGTACATAAAAATTTATATGGAACTATATTCCCAAACATATAGAATTATAAAAATAAGGTATATGATTATAAATAATCTTGAATAAAAAGAGAAAGGAAATGATGCATACGAAATTTTGGCTTGGTAATAGGTGTACATGGGAAGGATTAATAAGAGATAAAGGGGTATCTAATATTTTATAATTAAAAATGGAAGAATGGGGGAGGTGAAAAAATATACCCCATAATTATTAATTGAATATAATAGGGCATACCAAGATAAAAACTTGGATAAATATGAGAAAGGAAAGAATACTTACTCAAGTGTGTGGCTCCAAAATCTTGAAAAGGGGCTTCTTGAGAGCTTGGGGAACCTTGGAAGGATAATATAGAGGTTAGGTAAGATTTAGGACACACTAAAAGGATTTATAGAGTATATAAGTGGGATCTTGGGTGGTTTTATATAGGAAATGAGAGGGGAATTCTTTAATATTTCACAAACATAGGTTTTGGACTCTATATAGTAAAATATTAAAAACCACAAACCTTACCATGGTTTTTTCCCATGTATTTTTTAAATTGAGGAGGTTTTAATTAATTTTTTAGGAAAAGGGCTGAAAATATTATAATATTACACTTTTTATGTGGAGTTGAGTCACTCTTTTAAAGAAACAAATTTAAAATCATAAAATATATTATGTATTTTGGAGGATTCATAAATAAATTATATAATTATTCAAATTAACTTAAAATAACGTTATTTTAAAGGAGAAATATATATTGGGATGATGATATCCATTATAGTATTTATTACATAATTTTTGGGTCATTGTGATTTCATAAAACACACTGTATATTTATACGGTATCAAATTTTTACCCAAAAAATTTGACTGTCTCAGAATATTATAAAAAATTAAACATTTGATAATTTCAAAATTATGATTCCAAAAATAATACTTATTTTATCTAAATAATTTTCTGAATATATCAATTTTAACTTTTAAAATTATATTCATCATTTATTAATAAATGTTGGGTTTTTTACAATAACAGTTTTGGATGCCTTTTAAAAAGTAAATTTCAATTAATAAAAATTATAAGACCATTTATAATTAATAAAACATATTTAATAATAAACTTTTATTAAAATACTATTTATTTCAAAATTAAATAATTCATTAAAATGAATCCCTTAATTGAATATGAATATTTCCCCAAAATACAATTTGTCTTTAGTTGAATCAAAATCAAAATAATTTATGAAGTAATAATAAAAAATGAAAATAAATTTATTATTATATAAAAAATATATATTCATGTTATTAAGGTCTTGATATATATTCATTTATTACACTAGTGTATCCCTTAAAAGTAAGGTGCATGATGATGAGACATTCAGGGGGTCGTTCGGCGAACATGGTTTGGGTCGTGATCTCAACGAGCTTGAACTTCTACCATAAATAGTTTTACTCAGGTTTAAGTTGATGGATCTCAGCTTGGGATTTGACAAGAAAAAATATTAGTGATTATATATCTCTCAGAATATCCAATAAATGGGCTTCATATGGTACAATCCCACTGGATGAGGCCATCACTTCATGTATCTTTGTCAATTGGATTTGTTAAGGCCCTATATTTATACTAATCATGTGATCACTATTTAATGATTATATTATCAAAGGTAAATATTCTTAACATTATTTTGAATCCAATTGGATATAATAAAATCAAAAATATCATGTGTTTTCTATAAACATATTACATAATAAAACATTAAATCATAAGGGAACTTTAGTACATGAGCCTCAACCTGGTTGGTTAGGACTCTTTAAGTGCATCCAGGAAACCCGGGATCAAATCTAGGAGGAGGCATAATTTCTGGGCACTGTAGTAGTACTGTAACAGTACTGTAGTAGGTATTGTAGTATGTACTGTATTGGTACTATAGTAGGACTGTTGCAGGTACTGTTTGGCACTGTAGTAGTCGGGACTATTCCCCCGTTTGGGCCTTCGGGCAACCGATTTGGTCCCACAGTCCTTTAAGTCCATCTAGCCACCTAGGCCTTCTGGTCAGTAAGGCCTTCAGGCCACCTTAAGGCCTTTGGGCCACCATAAATGCAAATGCAAATCAACAAACCTACAAGGAACAAGATTTATAAGGAGGATGAGAAAGGAGCTTTCACTATAATAGAAGCTAAACGGATTTCAAGAATGAAAGGGTATGACACTTTCCATTGGGAAAATCCTGTGCATGCACAGGAAAGCCAATCCAAATAGTCATGTGAAGGTGGAGAGCTAATTTCATGATGAAGATGTTGGGGAGGAGTAGTTCTATTAAGTTAGACTGGGTTGTATGTAATGTTTGAACTTTATGGGCAATGAATTCCTCTAAGGCCTACGGGACATGTAATACTTACGTATACGGGCCTTGTAAGTTTTCCACCTCACCGCTTGAAAGGTGGATTATCAAAATTCAATATAAAATGAAGGCCTTCGGTCCATTGGATGGATAAGGGAATTTTATTTATAACAATTAGGTTCATTATGATGGTATCATCATGTAGCTCTCAAGTCACCACTATGAATCAACATCACCCACCTCCCACATGAGATCAGTTCCATCCAAACCGATAAGACAAGTCCTAGAAACCTATATAAGACATGAGGAATATATACCAACCAACTTGAGTATATAGGGTTTGATCCAAAACATATTATGATACCACCAGAAGTCTATTTCATTCATTTTAAAATATAAAATAAGAACACTAGTTTGAAAATAAGGGATAACAAATATTTTTTCTTTCACATTTTCAAAATTTGGAAACAAATAAAATATCCTAAGTTCATTTTTTAAAATTATTTTTCCTTTCTAAAAAACCCAAACCATGTTCACATTTTACTTCTATAAATAATATTTTTATAATAAAGTTTTTGGTAAGATTTACATAATTATAATAATAAAATTTTGTAACAGAACAACCAAAAAAGAGAAACATCAAGGAAATAGATAATAATGAAGAAAAAAATGGCTAAATAAAACCAAACTTAACCCTAAATTATCAATACATAAAATCCATCATAAAACAAATATATAATACACTCACGTGATAAATGAGAAATAAATAAGTCATAACATAGGATATATATCAGGAGGAATCACCCTAGGGATGAACAGGACTATATGAACTGTGTATAGGTCGAAACAACTGTCGACATGTTTTACACTTCTACAAATCATCACCCTAATCATTTTCAACTAGCCTCATTGTAGAAACACCCCTTAGAAAAATAAAATTTAGATACGGTATATTATCCTATGTAGAAAATCAACTACAAAATAATATTTCCCTAGATTTCCCACTTAGTAGCCTAGGTTTTCCCATATAATAGTTAAAGGATGTTGGACACTATCAAACCAAATGTAAATCACATGAGAAAAACATAGCCCAAGGAAACATAATACAGTAACAATATCCATACCACCTACTACACCCTCTTTAAACATCATCCCCTTAACTAAAATAATAAATATTAATCACAATATATTCATCCATAAATGAATATATATACCAACACCAACAATGGATAGTAACACAGATCTACAATGGTGTAATCAACAACCAATTAAATATATTTCTCATAAATTGTTACATGGGATTTTTTTTAAAATTAGTAAATATATAGTTGGAAACCTTATTTAAAACTAATTGTGAACAAAAATTATAAACCCAATGGAATAAAAAACTTTCCCCAAGTAACAATCATAATCAATAAAAGGGAGATTCTAAACAACTCAATAAATCTAACACACATCCCATTTTCTTTTAAAATAAGGAAAAACTTTAAACCATGTAATATCCAAATTTATAAATAAAATTCAACTCAAATTTTCATGAACCAACCTTTTTTTAAAAAAAACTACAATTGTAATTTTATTAAACAATTAAAATTCTCAAAAATCCATTTTGATCATAGGTTTCATTAAACTTGAAATTAACCCATTAAATCAAGTAAAGACAAACAAAAACAAGAAAAAACATTAATAAAAAAACCAAGACAACATATAATTCATTATTATAGTTATAAAACAATTTTAGTATACTAATAATTCAATTTTATCTCAAATAAAGAGTAATCAGATAAAAACAACTACCTTGATTGGTATAACCATGTCACCTTTGATGAACTCCACTAGAATACGTTGAAAGATAAGTCTCACAACCACTAGAAAAAAAACCACCCCAATTATAAACAACCCTAAACATGATTATTAACCTCCATGGATTCTATTTTTAGGGAAAATAGATAAAAAAGAAGTAAATCATTAGTAATAATAAAATAGTGAGAGAATGACCCTTAACTCTAAATCTGGGTGAAGAACCTCCAAGTAATCACTTTATAATCACTAAATTGAAGGTTTTAGAGGTTAAAGGATGTATGGGAGAGGAACCTAATAGGTTCCCTTTGAAGTGGGTAAGAGGTAAAACGAAATCCCATTTAAAAATATGAGGAAAAGATCAAAATTACCAAAATCAAGTAAGTTTCATGGATTACCCGCATAGTTTATTAAACTACGTGGTAACCATATGATCAATACTTTCAAAACTTTAGAGGTCATATGGTTTTATCTTTTGTACTTATTAAACTGTTCATCCCAAGAAAAAGGTCTAAAATTTAAAAAAATCACCTCCAAACACTCCAAACTCAAGGAAGTTATCTTTATAAATATATACAATATAGTGACATTTGAGGTGTCATAATTCTCACTAGAATGCCACTTTATTCCCATGTAAATTCATAATAAACTTAGATAAAAGATAATAATAAAACCACTTACTCTCTAAAAATGACCTGATCACTTACAAAAATCCATGAACCCTAAATTAAAAATATGAACAACTCCTTCCTCAGGAGATCCATACTATTGTGGATCAAAACTCACCAACAAACCAACACACTAAGAATTCAAAAGTAAAGATTCATTACTGAATGAAAGGGTTGAGATAAATAATATGAGACATTGGGATGGTCATTCCACTTAACTAAATTGAATTAAAAAATATCAATATACATGACATAATCAAAAGAACTTACGGAATCCCAACCAAGACTAAAGGATAAAAACATGACCAGCACCTCTAGAACATTTGAGTTTATAAGAGCTAAAATCAGAGATAAATCTCAACCAAAATCACCGTAGAAGATTACTTTACGGGAATAAGGAAAACAAATAGAGATCTTCCACATTTATCTCCACCATTTATAAATCATATAATAAAGTATTAAATCCAAGGAACATTTCATAAAGATTATACACATATCCATAACAATTCATCCACATATAACGAGACTTGGAAACAAGGAACTCTATTTAATGTCATTAAATCCAAAACCCAAAATGAATTATCTAAAACAATACTATAAGATAAACATCCAAATAAAACAAAATAAGAGGAAAAAAACTATTCATATATTATATACAAATAAAATTGGGTATTCACATGATATGGAATAATTCTCAATAAAAATAAAAATACAAAAGAGGACACTCCCAAAAACATTGTTCAACTATCGAATCTTCAATGTAATCAACACCCCAGATTACTTCCTTGATTTAATATGGGTTCAATAATTCTTATTTTAATACCCATATAACATATAAAACATTTAAGTTGACCAAGGTGGAAGATAAATGATATGTTTTTTGAGTATTTATACATGAGGGATTAGAGTTCCCCAACTTCCTACACCTAAAACACACTAAAAGTTTCCTTTTCACTAAATAACATACACTGTGTAGAGAAGTAAATACCACATGGTCACTACCTCAAATCTTCATACCTTATATCCTCCACTCTTCACTAACTAACCCACTCTCAAAGACACTCAACAAGGTTTAATCACATATCTCTGCAAAACATCCCATGAAAATCAATTCGATGATCATAGATTTACTAACCACTTCCTCGTGGGTAGTATGTCCAAGGAGAATCACCACATAACTGATATTGGTATAAATTGATCTTTAAAAGAACTAATACTTCTTTGAATTAATAATTACTAACTCTATATATAAGGGAAACATCCTAGAAAAATGTTTGATGTGATATCTCATTGACTAGTCACCTTGATGAATGCTCAAGAACTATAATGTCAATAACACCTTCCCATCCTCAGGGTAATTTCACTAGATAAAAAGGATCTTAAAATAATCCCTTGATATTCCTTTATGTTTTTGAGTAAGTATGATGGTCTTCTATAATTTCATAAATGATCCCTTAAACAACAATGTATAGGTCTTAACCCTTGAGTCCTCGAGAGATTCTAAGGATCCAAATATTCCTTCAACTTTACTCATCCACTTTATCCCCTCTTGGGGTATAGTCATCACAACATATTGGAGGATACTGATCCAAAAATACTCATTCATGTTTCAAAAGTCAATATGAACATATACATACCAATATTTTTAGATTCTAGGTATATTTAGATACTATGAAGATAACTTCTGGGTTATTATAATTATTGCGCTAAGAATTCCCCTATTAACAAGTTAGTTCCTTTACATGGTTCATATTCTAAAAAATCACCAAAAAAAATAATCAAACCATATTGAATCCAAATAAAATGGATAAAAAGTCATAAATAAACTAATTTCATATTAAAAAACTAAACATTAATTTTAAAATAATAAGAAAATACATAAAATTCATTTTAAATAAAGAATGTTACTAAAAAAACATGGTTGTTCATTTCATGATCCATCACAACACATTAAAATTACTTCTTATTACTTTGAAAAATAAATAATTCAATCATTGAAAACTAACATAACCTAAAATGATTTCCTCTACTTAAACTATTCACAATGAATTTTTAGAACTTCACATAGTTTATCCTAGTAACATGAAACAATATAAATCCTTTTTTAAAAGTTAACACAAACAAAACCCTTTTTTCTCCAAATCGTTTGGGAGAAGGTTTGATAAAATTTCACAAAAGAAACTCAAAACACCCAAAAATGGATTGTAAAACATTATAAAATACCAAATCATAAATCAATACTTTAAAACATGATCAAAAAACATTAAAAATCTATAATATTACACTCAATTACTCAAAGATTGGCATCATCAACCATAAGAGGAGTTAAATGTTCCAATGGGGTGGAAAAATAAATGTTTTACCATTGTGTAGGGTTTAGATGTAAGTTTTTTCAAATAATGTGAAAACCATGCAAGAATCACTGTAAGTTGACCAAAATGTTTTTGCATGGCCTGCACAAGGTTTTAAAGACTATTCACCTTAACCGTGTGCCTTCTAGATTTCATATAATTTCAAAAAAACTAGGAATTTCTCAAAATAACCTACAGGATCTCCCTAAAACTTAGAGTATTAGAAATCCATATCAAAAAAACATAAAGATAACCAAATAAAAATCAAAATTCAAAATAAAATTTTTAACCACCCATGGTAACTCTAGGTTTAGCACAAATATAAGTTTTCCAGACACTCCCCTGCACCCACCACTTGATCTCTGACGATCTTATCTCTGATCTACCATTAACCCTTAAATAAAATAGTTATCTTATAACATTTTTTAACAAACTAGCTTGTGAATTCCCAAAACAAATCTCCAAGACTGCTCCTCCATAATTCCTAAGGTGTGTTTCCAATCACCATGGGATAGGGAAAAGCATCGAGGATATCAAAAACATAAATTGGTAATAATTTCATACTAAAGATCCAATAAACCAAATATTGGGTTCCAAATGAGAACCTGACATGAGATATCCATGCGTTGGATAGTCATGCTAAATAAACAAAGTATGCATAATAAAATAAAACCAACCAAACAAGGTACAATGATAAAAAATAAAAATAAACAGAATAAATACATTACTAGAAATATATAAATGATTTGATACAAGTTTTAAAAAAAGTTAAAGAAAAAAACAAAAGTCAAAGTCGAAGGAGGTCAATAACCAACAAAACACACCTGGTCTAATGAACCCAAGAGTATAACCATAACATCACCATGTAACTCTCAAGTCACCATAATGAATCAACATCACCCACTTCTCACTGGATATTTGTGCCAACCAAACCTAAAATTTGAGGCTTGTAATCCTGTATAATAAATAAAGACTACATACCCACCGATTTGAGTATGTATGGTGTCATCTAACACTTAGTAAGATTCCACCAAGAGTTAATTTCATTCCTTTTATAAAAGAAACCAATAACACTAGTTTTAAATTAATGGATAACAAATAGTTTTTCTTTCACAATTTTAATATTTGGAAACAAATAACATATCTCAAGTTTCATTTTAAAAATACTTATCATTTTTATAATAGCTCAAAAATATTCACATTTTATATTAAAAAAATAATTTTTTAGAATTATATTTTTAGAATGATTTAAATAATTCTCAAAATAGAATTTAAAAAGGTAAAAATCCAAACAAGATAAATGTTGACTCAAGTGACAATAAAAAAATCATGAATAAATAATACTAAGTTCAACCCTAAATTACTAATACATAAATGGTGGTATAAAAAATAGATAATACACACACATGATAAATTATAAATACATAATTCATAACATATGATACATATCATGAGGAAACACCATATGGATTTACAATACAATAATTGATGTGCATAGGTGTAACTAATCATCGGTAGGTTTTATGATCCTACAACTCATCACCTGAATCACTCCCAATTGGCCTCATCAGAGACACACACCTTAACTAGATGAACCTCAAATAAGGGATACTAGGTAATGAATTCAATCAACTAGAAAATCATTTGACCCTATATTTCTCACTCAATTGGATAGGGTTCCTCATAGAATAAATAAAAAGGTGGGACATTATCAAGAAAAACATTAATCGTATGAAAAAAACATATCCGAAGGAAATATTATCCAGAAACAATATCTATCCTTCCTCTAACACCCTGTTAACAATGATAACCCTTTATAAAATCATAACCATGAATCACACTTAATTCATACATCATTTAATATATATACCAACATAAAAAATGGATAATAACTAGGATCAAAAGGGTATAATCAACAACAAGTGAAATGCATTTCTCATAAAGTTCCAAGTGAGACTTTTTCATAATTACTAAGACATACGATTTGAAACATCTATAAAATTAAAAACACAAGTGAATATAAAATTAACACCTAGGAACAATTATAATCAGTCAAAGGAAGATAATAAACAACTTAATAAATCAAACACAAGTCCCCTTTTCTTTTAAAATTTCTAAAACATTTAAACCATGAAATATCCCCTTTATAAATCCCATTTGAATCAAAACATAATGAACAAACCATTTTTCTTTATAAAACCATCACTGTAATTTTAAAAAATATTTAAAATGTATTAAATACCAATTAGATAAAAGTGTCATTGAAATATGAATTTCACCAATAATATCAAAGTAAAACCAAATAAAAACATAAAAAACCATTGAAAAAAACAACCCTAGATAACCTATACTAAATTATTCAAGTTCTAAAAAAACTTTAGAATACCAATTATTTAAGGTTCTATCAAATAAAGAGGAAATGAATAGAAAAACCTATATTTATTGATGTAACCATGTTTCCTTAAATGATAACCACTATAATAGGTCACAATATGAGTCACACAACCCTTAGAAACCAAAAAAAAACCCAATTATTGAAAACCCTGGACATTTTTCAGCCTCTTTGGCCACTAATGTTAGGGAAAATATAAGAAATGTAAGGAAATCAAGTTGATGAGGAAAGAGATGGAGATAATAACACTTAACTCTTAATCAAAGTAATGATTCACTAAGTAAACACCTTAGAATATATAAATATATGGTTAGAGAGGGAATGGGATAGATCACAGAGGTTCTTAGGAGGTTCCCTTCAAAGAAGGAAAGATAGGAAAGGAAACCCCAATTAAAAATAATAGGAAAAGACTAAAATTCCAAACGCCAAATAGGTTTTATAGTTTACCCACATGGTTTACTAAACCATGTGGTAATAATGAGATCGCCACTCTAAAAAATGGTATAGGTTTCATGGTTTTCTATGCATAGTTTATGAAACCATGCGCTAAACCCTGCAACCTTAGAAAAGGGTCAAAAATTACAAACAATCACTCAGAAACACTCTGAAACACTCTAAAATCTAGGGAGAAGTTAACATTATATATATATATAGTAAATTTATATTTTTGTTATCACAATCAAATTACACATATTTTCAAGCGGATTAAACCACATGGGTGGCACCTTATTTATCATGGGTGTCACATTAGGGAACTGGATCAAATAATTTGTGCTCTTCTAGATATAATGAATTTGGAAATCAATAGTGGAGTTCCTCAAATTACTCCTCATATGAGGAAGTTTTATTTTATAAAAAATTCCAATTTGAACCATGGGAGGAGTAGTGCTACTAAGGATCACCCAAATTGAAAATTTCTCAAGAGTGTAGTTCATGAGAGATTTCGATTTACAAACTCTTATAATTCACTATCAACAATAAGAACGAAGTAAAAATATGTGAATAAAAGATTGAGGAAAATGAAGATATACTCATAGAATTATAAAATATTGGCAGTAACATGGCTAAAATGGTAATCTTTTAGATTCAATTTTTAGTGACTCATTTTTACATTTTAATTCAAGGAATAAATAAGTGGAAGGTATAGTAAAGATCAAAGAGGTAAAGGTTATTATTATAAAAAAAGTTAAAATAAATAAATTTTATTAACATTATTGAAATATTTAAAGAGCCTCCAAAAATTATAAAGGGAGATAAAGGAACTCCCTCATTGAATTATAAGAAGGATCAAAGAAGGATATGATGGGTCTCATTAATGAGGTGGTATCTAAGAGAGAAATGTAGTATGGTTCCAAGAACTTAACCATATTTAAATAGGTGAAAGAGATATGCATTGAGATTACTAAACTTTTTTATGAGAAATAACCTTAAATGCTTAAATAATGAGTTGATGATACTCTTTAAATTCACAGATCCCTCACTGTACTTGGAGAGGGACAGGAAAATAAATTAATGTACTGAGAATTATTGGGGTTTAATGAAATTTCAAATATGAAATAACATAAAACACCAATATAATTTAATCAACTCCATAAATATGAAGATAATATTTCTATAATTATAATATCATTCTGAAATTCAAAGAAATAATGAAGGAAAAAATAAGTAGTCAAGGAATAATGTGGGGAAATATTTGAATTCATTAAAATAGAAGAACCTTCAACATTATAAAATAAAAAGAATACTTACAGAAATACATGATTTATCCATGAATTCAAATAGGAAAGGGAAAAAAGTGGTGGAGGAATATTTTATATAGACTAATAAAAATATTGATGAGGTATCACCTCAAACACCTGGTAAAGGGGAAGACAAATTTCACACCTACTTGTATTATGGTAGAAGAGGGAACTTCAACAATTAAAAAGGAGTATCATGCTATTTAAATTATAAAATTAATCAAAAAAATTAATAAAAATATAGAATATGATGTTTTGGAAGAGATAATATAAAAAAAATTGAATGGTTTGGATCTCAGTTTTCTTTCTTTGAAGTTACCCATAATACAGAATCCACCAACAACCAGAATCATGAAGATAAAATTGAAGAGAAGGATCATAATAACAAAGGTTGAGTATAATTTAAAATCATTTCTATAACCAAACTAACTAACACTATTTAATAATCCTATTACATAACACCCAAGGTAAAAGTCTAGATTAAAGACATAAAATAAATAACTCCCTATAGAAAACCTTGGTTTTTACAACTTTCTCATAAATTAGTTATAGTTTTAAATTTTCAAATTTATCTTGATGGTTGATATATATCAACCCCCTCTCATTTATTTTTGATATTTAAGGAATTTAAACATCCACTTTACTTGTTTCACTTGTTTATATAGGTCCAAATATGAAAGATCCATGAGGAAAATAAGGTTCTATGAAGGAAGGAAAAAATAAAAAAATAAAAGGAATACCAATTCCAATCAACTCATTCCAAGGATCAAGGAAATGAAATTTCCATAAATATGGGAGAATTTCTATTTATTTCATTATTTTTTAGATATTATTATATTGATTCAAAATTTCATAAAATTTTTATGCACCCCCTCACCTTGGATGAAGATTGGACATATGTTCAGTTTATGTGTGGGGGATTTTGGAATCCTTAGAAAACCCCATTTGGATTTCATTTCCCCTAGTTAGCTGTCCTAGGGGACATCATCACTTAGAAGATCAATTTTTTATTTTTGAAAAAATTTGATATATCATGCCCATAAATGAAAAATAAATAGGTTTAGATGCTGAAATTCTTGCTCTTATTCCTATTTTGCGTTATCTAAATATTATTTCTGATATGATTTATTTTATTTATTTTAATTCTTAGAAGTTGTAATTTATTAGACTAATTGTTGGTGTTCATGAAAATGCTTGATTGTCCAATATATTTTAACTTCTATCCCTTATAGGGTTATGATTAAATTTTGAAATTTTATTTCTTAAAAACGTTTTCTAAGGAGAACTCAGGATGTGCATCACTGCTTGAACTTTCTTAGTTTTATTATTAAAACCTGATTATTTTAAACTGTATTAAAATTATTGAGTCGATTAATTAATTTCATTTCATCACATTTGATCTTGAGACCTACCCTACATCTAATATACTATAAAACATTTAGAAACTATAAATTTTTTTATTATATTCCACATTATGATCCAATATATCCTTCTTACCCTTATCTATTTGGATATGATTGAATATTTATTCAATTGTTCTTAAAAGGGGGTGTTGGTTGTTTTTATGGAGCTGCTGAATTATTTTTCTAAAATAAAGAATGGATTTTATTCTATTGATTAATTAAATATAAGGGTCATAAATTTTAGTGATTTATATCACATTGTATCCTCTACATTTTCAAAAAAAAGGGAAATAAAAAAAGGGAAAAGTGGGAAAAGTGTGCATGTAGGATGCCTAGGATTTACCTATCTCTAGAAAAATATCCACCTTATTTCACTGATTATTTCAATTAGTGTTAGAATAATATTGATGGTGGGGATTAAGGGGCTATTTGGTTTTACTTCCAAGGGTGTGAGACCTTTTCTTTACTCATTTTCCATAAAACAATAAAGATAAGAAAAATACTTAGATAAAAATAGGATTTTTATCACTGTTTTTCATGTTTAAATATGGAACTTACTTGAGAAGATAAGAAGGAAGTG
The DNA here is from genome assembly GCA_963277665.1 of Viscum album. NCBI lineage: Eukaryota > Viridiplantae > Streptophyta > Magnoliopsida > Santalales > Viscaceae > Viscum > Viscum album. The sequence goes on along the minus strand of OY728150.1, from coordinate 1,206,142,183 downwards.
GGAATGTTTTCTTCTGAGGAGGAGTTTATGTTTGGTCATATTTTATTGATCTTTACTGAAATATCATTCATTACAATTTAAGAATATTACCCTCCTTTTTAGCCTTTGAATTTAATTTTCAAATTCATTATCCACCCACCATGAGCCTCATAGACATTTGAAACCTTATGAAAATGTACTCTTGATTTATGTTGTTTAAATTCTAATTGGGGATTGAGAAAACTTGAAAGATTATAGATGGAGTTCACATACTTTAGATAGATCATAAATATGTATTAAATTTCAATTAGTGATGATTCATATTAATTATTATGAAGTAAATCATAATTATAATGAATACTAATGAGTGGAAGAAAAATGAGAGTGGAAGAGAAGTAAAAAAAATTAGATTTTAAATTTTAAATGAATAAATAGTTGGAACTTGTTTTTGGGTAAGGTTTGTGCTTTTTATATCTTTATTTATACATTTTTTCATAAATGTGATAATTTTATAAGTTTCTATAACTATAATATGGATACTTTATGTTTATAGGTTGTATTTTTTATTAAGGAAGAGTAAATGTTTAAGTGTGGGAGAGTTTGATGAACCTAAACTATATATATACATATAATTATTTAATTTAATTTTTTTCATAGTTATTCTTATGAAATTATATTATTTTGATTTTATTAGTACATAAAACAAAGTTTAATTGAGTTTTATGATACTTTGTTTATTTTTATATTAAAAGAAGATAAATCTATAAAGTATCATGATATTGGAAAAGTGTGTAATTTTTTAGTGAATATTAGTGTAAATAATTAATCTATCCCTCAACCAGAGAATCTAGCCACCCAAGGGACTCTAATCAGGCTCAATGGGAAGGCCAGTTTAGTTTGATAGGCATGAATAAGTGAATTATCCTGACACGAGATAGCATCATTCATGGGTAGGTGTAAAGAGAAGATCACCTGGTGTGGGGAGGTCTTGGGTAGGAGAGTTTGGTGTGAGGCCAAATCTGGGATGCTATTTTGGTAGCTAGATATCATGCCTAACATTTTTAAGTGAATTAAAACCCTACAAAAAAACTGATGTGGGGTGATCACATATGTTATACTACTCATTCATAACAAAAACATCATTATTTTCAACCACACCTTTATTTCTCACCTCACACAAAAGATCATATTAACCTAAAACACTTACATGCTAACTGGAACATTGTAGAACCACTATAAGACCACAATTATCACTTCTATGGGAGTTTGATCATGCCCTCTTACCACATCTATGATGTTCAGAACCACAATGTGATATCTATATGAGATCAAGTGACCATAAGTGAATCTATAGTGAGATTTGGGAGGTTCCATGTGCACAAGAAGCATGAGAAAGAAGAGAGTGAGGGGGAATTAGAAATTGTAGGGAGCTACAGTGTAGTTTTTTATTATGACATGAAGAAATTGAACAGGAAGAATGTTTCTATGTCATCCATTGTCCAACATTTTAAAGTATATGCATGGAAATATTTTGGATGTTTTCATGAATAAGGTTTTGACATGGGTTTGGAATTGCATGGTGGGGATTCAAATAGGGCATGTTATACCATTTAATATCAGGGGTAAAGTACCTTTTTGGTACCTGTTTAGGTTATTCATCTATGAATTGGTGAATTTTATTTTATGGTTGTACATCCTGGACCACTTCCACAAAGTTTATAGTCATACAAAGTGTATTAATGGGTGAAAGGTCCTCAGAAATAGTTGTTATGATACTTACTCAGGGTTATCCCTTTATGGTTATTCTATTTAATGTAAAACATATAAAGAGAGGGTATATATCATATTTATATCATCACCCAAGGAATTCCTAGATCATCACTATATAAGGATGATTCTATTTATGCTCGTCATCTTAATAAGGTTATTTTCTTGTTATATATGAGGTAGCTAGCCCAGGTTGGAGCTCCAACCAAATACGAGGCCAATATATAGTAACCAAAATGAGTATCTCGACTCAAGGTATATTATAGAGCCAAGAGGTGGATCTCAACTCAAGGTGTATTGGGAATATGTGATTCATCTAATGCTCATCACATATGAGAAAAGTTATATTTGAGGGTATTGATTTTGAACCTGAAATTGGTTTCCTATATAACCTATAATAATAGTGTTTCTAATTATTTTGCTAGGGTGCACCCACTACCACATGTCGACTCTCACTGGAATCACAATTTGTTTCCCCACATTCCCACTTTCCAAAGGAATATAACTTTATCACTTTTAATGGAAATATATGCTCCTAGATAAAAATAGGATGATGGGATTTCAGTTCCTTTTTCCATGTATTCCTCTTTGGTACTCATCACCTAGTTTGGGTGTCCTTTATAGATTAAGTCGTGTTTGTGAAACTTTATCCTAGTTCCATATCTTTGTAAACAATGGTTAATTACACTACTTCTATCTGGACATTCCAAAATGTCTTGATAGGGAAGAAACCTTCAGGCATGAGAGTATTCATGTTTGGCATTGCTAGAATGTATGGACACTGTGAACATTGGTAACCTATAACATTCCTCATAGGAGGGAATCTCATGGAGTAATATCAGGCATGGAACCTGAGGCATTCAGTATTGATCATTAATTATCTAATGCCAAAGGCATATCTTCTAAGGATTTCACCTTAGATATCTGAAGTTTAGTATGAGGTAGCTGATTCCATAAGTGTATATCTTAAATTTATTTCACCTCAAGAATACTATTTTTAGAATGAGGTAGTAGTATCAGATAAGTTTCAAGTTTAAAATCTTGAAGAGATGAAAGTGATTTTGATTAAAACTCCCCATGAATGTATTTCTTGTAGGTGTGTCCCTATGAGGGAGCACCTGAATGTTTATATTAGATAGTTCATAACACCCCATGGAGTTGGATCCAAGAGGTGTGTCCCATAAAGGAAAGATGACACACTGTGAATGTGCATACCTAGAGGGTAGCACCATCACGTTTTACCAGGTCGATGGATCGGAATGCCTTATGGAGGAAGATCTAGGAGGTGTGTCTCATAAAGGGAAAATTTCACACCGTGAAGGTTTATCGGAACACCCTTGAAGGTGGATTAGGTAGGTGAACCCCTAGGATGGGGGAACCAAGGTTTATCATTGGTCGGGATTAAACCTCAGGGAGGCATCCTATGTACCCTACTTAGAAGGTAGGGATCTAAACCCACATAGTTCAATTTCATAATCTAAGGTCTTGTGATAGGACCGATCCATCCATTTTAACATCATGTGGTAAGTAATCTCACGTTATTAAAGGATTTTTTATGAGGGATGGTGTGGGGAATATTCATGGGATATACCCTTCACAGGAGGATTTATCTTGGTTGGATGGTGTGGGGCTTATGCATGGGAGATTTCTGAGTACTGCTAGGAGAAGTAGTGGAATGGATGGGGATTATGTGTAGAAGTGTCCCAAAGGGACCCAAATGAGATATGGTATCTGGGTAAGGGAATTATCTTACCAGGATGTGGCATCTTGGGGAAAATTAAAATGTATGTTTATGTAGTGGATGAGGTGTTAGAGTGGATGTTGGGTTTGGAAAATGGGGAGGCTTCCTACGTATCCTAGTTGGTTGGGAATCAAATCCCACATAGTTTATAAAGGGAATTGGGGAAGACACCTGAGGAGTCCAATATGAAGCATGTGGTTAGGGAATTCTCATGGGACTTTCCCATTTGAGGGGAGATGGTAGGGGCTTACGTGTGTAAGTGGCCCATCAAAAGATAGAGACTAGAGATTACTCTGGGAGGGATTCCCATGTGTTTGTAGGGGACTAGGTATTACTCTAGGAAGGATTCCCATATGGCTATAGTTTGTAGGTCATGTTTGGTACTAACCTTTAAGCCCATGTGAGTCTTTCTTGGTGTGAGAAACAAGATGAAGCAATAGACCGAAAAGTCATGTCATGAAAGATGTGCCGATGAGAGAAGGCACGAAGCTTGTTCATGGAAGCTGCCTGATGAGGATATTATTCTATGTGGTGAGGATCTAATTCCATGAGTGGAGGATCTCATTCTCTATGATTTATACACAGATATTCCTATTCTGGTGGAACATGGATTGTGGGTTTTACACATTAAATCTTCCCTCTATGGATTTCTCATTCAGTGGTGGATGAGGAGGCGACATCCCATAATGAGCATACATGGGGAATCCCGAGTACATTACATAAGGTAAGACTATAGTTTAACATCATGTGATGAGGAAATTTGTGCTATTAATTTTTACGTTAGGTGGAGCAGACTTGAGAAACTCAATCCTTACCCCCTAGGATTATATAGCTGAAGTTCATGTACCCTTGGGTGGCACATGGATTCAACAATGCCAAGTTAGAATGGTATGGAAGATTGGTCAATCATGAGGTCCAAGTTATAATACCTATACTGAGACGAAAAATTCATTATCATGTCTATTATGAGAAGTAAAAGGTATGTAAATTCATGCATGGGAGGTATAGGGGACACCTCACGAGGAACCATGAAATCACTACACGCAATCTTAGAGGGATGCGTGCAAGAGGTGGGTACAAGGCATGATGGTTACATGAAAAAGGTTCTCAAATGAGGTGCTATAAAATAGGGGTTTCCCATGGAGCATCAAATAGGAATTCCATGCAATATGGGGGCCTTATGCATAAGGTTGAGGGAGTGTGCAAGGTTTGGGTTTACACACAGGGTCAGGTTTCATGTAAGATGATTCTTTACGAGCACCCTACTTGGGTTGAAAGAGGTTGGGTGAGGATTATATAGTTGTGGGACCAATCAATGGAGGAACCATAGGGAACATTTCACATAATATATTTACATTTATGGTTTCATGATTTCATTATATCATGGAAGATCAATCATATACATATTAGATTGGTGGTTTGACTTCCAAATGATCTCCCTAATGAAGGGGGTGACCTTCTACTTATATCAAAATTATTCATCAATAGAATAGAAGTATTTGGTAGTGGAAGAGTAATTCTTCATAGCTTCTTCCATTAACACGGCATACGTGCATGAAAGGGTATGGTTGTTTTCATATCTGGCATGAAATATGGTTTCACACTGATCAGGTTTCTTTCATGAAACATGGAAATCTTACACGCATCTTCCTTAACCATTTTGAGTAGCCTATATATTAGAGGATATATTGATTTCATATCTGGTGTGTAAGATCTTGTGTGTGAATTTTGATCTTTTTTGAATTTTTTAAAACTTGTGTTTTCTTTCCTTATCATTCTCAGAATATTATGTTGAGTCATATAATGGATTCAGTTTGCCCAAAGCTTACTGTTTGCAGCATCAAGTGGAATTCAACACCAAAACATTCCCCTCCTTGAAATCTGAGATAAAAGGGGACCAAAAGGTTGAGTTCCAAGGGAAACTTTTAATAAACTAGTTCATTCTTATGGGGGTGTGGAAAATATGGTGTTGGGTACATAAGGAACTTACGTATGTGAGGAAGACCTATTCCATTTCTATAAATAAATAGAGGGAGGCCTTATGTATAATACCTTGACTTTCCATGCCATAAGACATTCTCTCTTGTGCATGAAAGTTCAAACCTTTTTTCATGGAAAAATTAGCTTTAGACAATTCTTTCATATAAACTCTTATTCTTTCATGCATCTAAATTTGTGGAAATATCATCATTTTTCATGATCGGTGCCCAATATAGCACGCAACACCGCATCTTGTGCACCAAATATTTGATCTTATGTGATTCACCCTTAGATCTTTCAAACTCTTTCAAAATGGATGATCAAAAAAACGTTGCTCAGATTGAAGCCCTTACTACAGCTTTAATCGATGAAATGACTGGAAATCCCTATATCTATTAGGATAAGAGGGTTGTATTGGAAAACCAAATGATTCTAGGAATTATGACGTAATCTCATAAATATTATCCTCTCAATGGCTATCTCCATTTGTGGAACTTTGGAATTTTAAATGAAATGATCATCCTAGCCTTCAGGGTTTATTCATTGTAGTCATGTTTCAAACATGAATATGATCTCTAGTGATAGAATGTCATTATTCATAGTCATGATTCTAGGGAACATGTATCCATATCTATTTATGGTATAAATGGGTGGACCAGGATGGTCATAGGAGATCATCCAAATTTATAAGATTTCCCTACCTACTATGCCACTAACTTTCAAAGTAGCATGAGGGACAACATATTATGCTGAAAAAATGATTTAGACATGAGGTCTCATAGAAACTACACCAGTGAGTGAGAATGAGTGTATTTCTTTCACTACATGTTCTAAGAGTACTGTTTATATTTGTGCAACATAAGCTTGTACGAAGTGGTATGGACATTTCAGTTCCACTTTTACCATCAATAGGATTCTGGGCCAGAGATACTTAGCCAATGGTCCTTGGATACAAACACATTCCATATCCACCATGGGGATGTCAACATTGGTCTATGGAACATTCATTGCATTAGTGTCATCCCACTCAAGGGATTCCAATATGATGAGTTTCTTTATCTAGAGAATACCTGGAGTAATAGTGAGTGGAATCTTATTTTATCGCAATATATTTTGGATTCAGTGAAGGAGAAGCTGAAACTCACACCTATTTTCCATAAGTATATCATGTTCTAGGCATGGTTCGACATGTTCCTTAAGAAATACCCAAGAGTGTGGATGTCAGGTTAGGAAAAATAGCATCTAGTCCCATCATAAAGGTGGAAGGAGGGATTTTACTAGATGATCCCAGAAGAAAAAAAAATATTAGACATGGGGGTACAACATGGTTGGAAGATGTGACCCACTATCTCTCTCTAATACTTTTCTGGGCACATTTCTGAGCGGGTGGCTGCTACTGGTTAGAGACACACAAATAGAGGTATGCCTAGGGATGTTGGTGATGGAGGAAATCCTATAAAATGGTAATAGGTTCAATTTGGGGTACCCATTCTGGCCAGACTTTACAGCATATTTGGTTATGTTGCAATAGGAAACACTCATATAAGAATCTATGGACTATTCAATTTTTTCTTGGATGGATAATAGTTCATCTTGAGGGTTAAAAATTATTGAATTCCATCATCCCTCCAAAATCTGTTTTGTGACTGTATCTACTAAACATTTTTGGGGTGTTTCTTGTTACTCTTAACAAGTTCGGGATAGTACATTGGATCAGAAACTATGTGAACTTTAAATTTCATCCCTTTGAAACATTGGTGGGTCTGATGGTGGAAAATCTATAATTTTCATGGGAAGAAAAAGATTATTTGAAAAAATTTAGTGGTGGGTTTCTGGTGGCCTAGATCGATGGAAAAGTTTTCAGTGATCCGTACACACTGTTCCATTTCTCTAGGTGGTTTGGGTGACTTCAACGAGTGGAGAAGAGATTATAAATGGTGTTTCATGAAGAGATAAACCCTTATTTCTTTCACTAACTATAGTGAATTCTAGTGACTACGAGATCTTTTGAAACTATTGTGTTTCCACCTACCAATGTTGATGTTGTTATGTCAACAGACTATGCTAGAAATTAGTTGGAATCATATCTGGAGGCAATCCTGTGGATGTGTATCCATGTGATTGAGCTGGAAAGAGAGGATCAAGAGGAGTGAGGAAGCAGATGAGATTCTCCCAAAGAGGTGGGCCAAGCATTATGGGAAACTCAGGCAAGAATTACAATAGTATGTAAATCACATGGTGCGGCCACAACCTCGCCTCCAAGAGAATATTGGTCTCATAAGTGACCCTAGGGATCGAAAAATGATGTTCCTTGGAGGAATCTAAAGTAACTTCTACAAAAATCTGTTGAAGCTTTATTTACTTCGCTCTGGTCTTCCTAGAGGATGTTTCATATGTCAATGTTGACAGTGGACTTATGGAGGAAGGTGAAGTGGTAAGGGATCAAATTTCTAAAATTTGGACCCATTTTGGTGATAGATAGAGTTAAATTCCACTGAATACATTCAAATATGACTATTATAGACATCTACACATGTCAATGAGGTGAGTATGAACCCACATCCACCCCAATGAAGGTCATGGTTATTAAGGAAGAGGGTCGGGAGGAGGCTCCAATCATCGATGTCCCATAAACTAAAGAATAAATAGCTAAAGAGGAGGCATAGGAATCTAGTGATGGAGATTCCTGGGGAATGGCTTCCTATCAAGGGATTCCCCAAGAAAGCGGTGAGATTGTGGTCTCTGAAGAATTAAAACTGGATGAGTATCTTGAGGTAAAACTTAACTCACTAACATCCTTCGTTGAACCTTTCCCTTCAACTGCCTAGATTCTCTAATTTAATCTTGTTATGTACAATAGAATCTTGAAAAAATTAGGGTCCCTAGCTGAATGGGGTGAATTTTTACAAATGGTTGTGAAGGATCATGCTTTGGGGACTACATCTAGGACTGAGACAAGTGGGGGGCTAGCCGGTGATCTTGGTGTGACAACTTTAAAGCCTTAGGTGATGCCTTTTATTTATGGGGGAATATGTCTTGGTATTACTATGTCAGTTCCCACTAATGGAGAGGTAGCACGCCTGATATGGATCATCATCCAAATCTCTCCTCTCCAAGGTAAGAACATATCTTGATCCATTCTTCCAGATTCAGATTTCACAATGACTTTGTGTCAATGTGTTTGTCTATTATATATAGAATATTCCTGACCAATGCAAGGGGAATCATTTCTATTCACTGAAATACCAATTAGTGTTGAGGGGTCTCCTATGGTAGAAATCCCTGATGAGATTTAGGGGCTCTATATATTGGTGTTTTCCTTCGTAAGCCTTCAACCACTGCATGACCCTAACTGACCATCTACTGATTCAGTTGACTCACATGCCCTTTCCTTGAACAGTACTTGAGAGATTGTGTGCATAAAATCAAGTGAGGTTATAAAATCTGAGGGCCATTCTTAAACATATGCACCGGTTCATATGGATCCAGTCGTCCAAGCTGATCCATCCTTGTCCCCAGACAGGCGGTCTTCAGTGGCTATGAGTGATGCCAAAGGTAGGGCCGAACTAGAGGTTGGTGGAGATGGCGTTATTGAGATACGGTAATGTGAAGACAACTGACCTCAAGATCTGGTGTCCATCCCATCTATGAGGATACTAAAAGAGGATCATACTACTAATATTATTTTGACCTTTCTAGAGTACAAAACTGCTCTACATGAAGAGCTGGATGACTCTGACCCTAATATGGCCAAAGAGAACTGCATCATCTAGTACAGGGTGTAGAAATTCATTAAATTCCTTATCAATTAGAATATGATTCCACATCTATTTGGATTAATGGGTTATATTTTCCACTGGTTGTGCAATCTGTGTGCTAGATGGGCAGATGCTCGAGGCCTTTATGTGCTAGTCTGTGACTTTCTTTCTAAGTAGATTCGTGAATGGATCCAACACCTGGATGTTTCATGGATTCAAGAAAATTCTGACAGCATCTGTAATCTCTAATAATTTCCTCGGGAGATTCAACAACTAGAGGAGTAAATTAATAAGTGTAATTATTTCATCAACACACAAATCAGAGACCATCAAAATGTTGAGGGATGAGCTAGAGGAGGCTGAAAGGAAGATGAGGTAAGCAGCACTTTAGGTGGTTGAACTCTAATCTGACTATGATCATAGATTAGAGATGATGAGCTTTTTCTAGTGGTTAATTAGTAATTTACATATCTCAAAAGGTGGTGGAAGACCTTGGAGGCCATGCGCTAAAGTTTTGCGGAGCTGCGGCATTCGATCACCAAACCAGAACTATATGGGAGATTTTTCTAGGACTCATGAGAGGCTCCAATATGTGTATGAACCTTTCTTGTTCTATATATTTCCTCGCTTTTTTTACCTTCCTATATTCATTGACACATTTCTTTTTTTCTTGATTTAAATTATCACATATAAATATTATTTTCTGATACATTTAACAACCAATCCCTAAGCTCACGTGGGTCATTCCCATTGTGAGAAAAAAATGATGACCATATGATTGCTGATTTATCTAAGATTGGTAGATAATCATCGAACACTCAGGGTGTGTTATTGCTGAATGGCCACTTAAAGTGTTTGGGATGAGATAGGATGTGAATAGAGAACATGGATCTTGGAATAGTTAACTTACTTATCCAATGCACACTGATGCATGAACAGGATAATTCTAGTGTTGGAGTTGGTTACCTAGAAACAAAATTATTTTTACTTTATGACAAACCTGTATTCATTGGATGAATATTAAAAAAATCTTTATCATGTCATGATTTTTCTTCTACGTGACATATTATGTGATAATGTCCTAAGAATAGTTGTCGCACTAAAGGGTCACAGCGGATCCCTGCTATGATGCAAACCTGGAAGTGCCATGATACTATTCATGAATATATTTTCTATATCCGGATGATATCATTTGAAGGGACACAAATGATATAGGCTATCAGGGGTGGGAAATCAGGAAACTTTGAGGCACCTTCTCATGGTGTGCACCTTTGTAATATCCAGGAGGATATTATGAGAACAAAACACTCCATTAAGAAATCCACATTCATAAGTTTCATTGGATGTTCCTATCTATGGACGTTTATATTGGAATATAGACTTTAATAATATTATTAATTGGTATTATGACTCATGCACTTAGATGTTTTGACAAAAAACATGATGACAGATGTTCGCGGTGAGGTAGAATTTATTATGTGTGTCGCGATTAATACTACATTAATGAATAATGCAAGAAAGGATTTTTCACTTCTAAATAAGTAGATAAATCGGGCCCTTTTATTGAAATGATATAGCCAAAATAAATCCATGGTCATGGTGTTCAATATGCAATTTCAATTCCGAGAAGTCAAAGATTGAGAAATCAATCACATGGGTTGATGGCACTTGCATGCAACCCAATTTATTAGAGATATCAAGAAAAAGAGATTATATTACATGGTAAGCATTCGTATACAGTGACATGTTATTGCGACATCAACTTCTTTCTCTTGGGTTCCTTGACCCGTTACTAGACAGTAATCTTGGACTTTAGCCAAGCTTTCCTAATGACAACGAGAAAGAGTCCCAGAGGGTTTCACGCAAAGTCTAGCCAGTATCTCAGTTAAATAATTTATTTATTTAACAAGTTGAATAAATATTATTCCTAGTTGTGGTTTAATAATTATTAAATTATGAATAATCGCATTTATTTAATCACTAGTTATTTGAGAGAATATATTGCAGATGGAATATTTATTTATAAGCAAATAATGCAGTTTTATTTATTTAATAAATAAATAGTCATTATTCAAGGGATGATAAATTTTTAGAAGGATTTGCGGACCAAGTTATGGATCTGGTGAGAAATAATATTAAATATTATTTGGTTAAATAATATTTAAATATAACAAGATAGTTAAGAATGTGTCATGAAAATAATATAATTTTTATTATTATTTGACATGGGGTTTTCACATGGAATAATAAATTAAGTAACAATATTTGTGCTAATTATTTATTATCAGCTGTTGAATTAAATTCATTAAGAACAAGTCATGGAAATAATAGCATTAATATTATTATTTGACTTGGGGTTTTCACATGGAATAATAAATTAAGTAACGATACCTGTGGTAATTATTTATTATTACCTAGTGAATTAAATTCCTCATTATGTTATTATTCTCTATATAAGGCATGGGGTCATTCCACTAGATAACTAATGGTTGTGTGCACAACATCCTTGGAGAAAATCTCTCTATCCTAGAGAACTCTTCCCTCTCCAAGAATACTCTAAAGAACGAGAGAGATCCTCCTCCACCGGATTAAGGAGAATTCTTTGGAAGGGATTCTCAAGGTGATAGAAGGCAGACATCATAAGCGTAAGTATATTTCATGATAGCACCCAAATAATCCTTCAGTAACATCTGAGGTTACGTGGAGCACATTTGGATCACTGCTAGAGGATTCCTATCCTTGGATTATATTTCTCAATGAATCTACACCTCGAACCCGTGGTCAGATGCATCAACAAAGAAAGAATCACCAAGGAGGTAATTCTATAATTTAATTAAATTAATTATAAACAAAATATGCCGATCCCCTCTTCTCAGTTTTGGTTCTCTCCTTTTTCTTTTATCTTTGATTTAATTCAATGGATAATGGCATTATTCATCATATTGATCCCAGATTTATCATCAATTATAGAAATTTTCAAAGTTGGGCACACACCTGTTTGGAACTTCCATTGCATACAGAACCTACAAGTGGTATCAGAGCAGGTCATATTTTCATTTATAATTATTTAAATAATTTATTGATGATTTACACTTTAATAATTTAGTTTGTCAATTCATGTTTAATCATTATGGTAATCTAAAATTTGAGATCAATTCCTTCTTTATTGTTTCTCACATATCTGATAGAAATGAATAATTTTGTGACTAAAATTAAATTGATGATCTCATCATGAGGAACTGATGATTCTGTCCAGATAACATAAGAATACATACCGTGTAGTTGGATCTACACACCGTGTAGTTGGATCTACACACTGTGTAGTTGTGTTCAACGCATCTGGAGTAATTCGGAAATTACTCAAGTCATGTTCATTAATGACACATGGTATAGTTAATTCTTAAAATGTGTGTTGACTATGATAGACTGGAACACAGTCAGCCAGACTACACATTGTGTAGACCACTAGACATGTCATGTAGTCCCTTCAGGTCTGGGTTAAGTCATGTATCCCATACATATCTTGTCCGGCTGGTGACCATGTAATTCAGAGTCTACATGGTGTGTGTCCCACTAGACATGTCATGTACTTTGCAGATTTCTGAAGTACATCTCACACGTTGTTTCCCCATGTGTGTACTTTGAATAGACGGTGAAGAGGGTACAGGCCATGTAGTCAGATCTACACACTGTGTACTATTTATAGATTATGTAGATTTTAAAAATTTATTATTATATTATGTAACCCTTGAGACATGTACCTTCATGTGGGTGTAAATCTAGGATACAAAATGTGATAAATGATTGATATATATATATATGTGTGTGTGTGTGTTTAATTAAAATTTGTGTAGTGTTCAAAGATCATTACATCATGTATGAGTTGTATTACAATTATAATTATATGTAAATGCTACATGTCACAAAGAATAATGTTTATACAAGTATAAATACATGATGGATCGTTTTGGATGGGTATTCACTGGGTTTCTTATAAGGTACAAGTTATGTACAAATTTATGGATGAGAATCTCAAGGAAATTCAGAAAATGATTAACATAAAAAGGATTGATTAATTAAAGATAATGATTAATCCATTTGAGCATAATTTATCTTAATAAGAATGATTAAAGAATTTAATTATTATTTTATTAAATGCATAATTTTTTGCATGTATGTGGATGATCATTATCTAGAACAAACCTTTGTATGTGATTGGTTCCATTAAAATTTATTTATTAAATTAAAATTGTTGGCCTATGTTCCTTATCCTCATTAATATATAGGGCTTGTGTTACAATGGTTTCTTTTATATAAACCTCATTTTACCCATCACCTATGTGTGATATAAAATCATACATAATGGATGGATCTCCCAAGATAGTGGAGGTGGTTCATGTTAGGAGTCAAGGGGAAACAAATCCAAGGAGATACAAAGGTGGATAGGTGGAAAGCTATAAACACGAACCTTAAATAGTTCAAAGTGTTTCTCACCTATGTTAGAGTTAGTTTATCAATCTCTAAATAAACTAACCAATAGTAAAGCTCATGATCATTCCCTTTATTTTATTTATGTTTGTTGTATGGTTATTCATTATGGACGTTTAACGCTATCGCATAATTAATGAACTAACAAGCATGCAAGATGGAACTAAAATAAAAATGGATTATGCATAAATATTATCTATATATGGTTAATCACTTAAGTATATCCCACTTAACATCAAAAATCATGTGTAAAGATAATAAGTTTCAATTTACTCATAAAGGATAAAATACCTCAATTAAATATTAAGTCAGTATAGTCTTTCATTGCTTTCGTTAGAATCTAACCATAGTTCAAAGTTCATGACCAAACCTAGTTGGGGTGCTTTCAATTATCGGGGAATTCTAATTTGATTTTTTAGGTTGACTTAATTTAGTTTACATCAAGGGTTGACTGCCCTAGTAGGACTTGGTATAACTAAGAGGCAAAGGATGAGGAAATCCCAAATTAAGGATTTCAGGATTAAGGAGCCCACTCAAAAGATCAAGGAGTTGTGAGTTAATGCAGTTGGAATTTGGAATGACTACCTAAAACCTTTAAAGTTGATTGACCAACCCTATCTGTGTTAATGAAAATGAAAATATGGATCTTTACTGCTATAATGTCTAAGAAATAGGATATTATGAAGCCAATGGTGAGAGATATTGGGTTTATAAAAAATAGTGGGAGACTAAAAAATATTAATTTATTTATTTACCTATATTTATCAAGATAAGGTATTGAAATTCTATTCATCTTAATTTTTACAGATTAAAATCAAAATAAAATCAAACATATCATTGTGGTCCATACTTGAGAAGGAAAACCTTCTCACCAACACTAATTTCCACAAGTGGAAAAGGCGCCTTCGGGTTATCCTTCAACATGATAGGAAACTTTATGTGATGGAAGAGCCTTTACCATTTTCGCCTGGAAATGAGGTGAGTGATGAGGAACTCTATGTCTATGAGAAACATCTAAATGATTCTACAGGTGTTCATTACCTCATGATATCATGCATGAAGAATGAGATCTAGAATCAACATGAGTAAATGGATGCTCATTGCATGATGTCTCACCTTCGGGATCTCTATCAAGAGAAGGTGAGACAAGAGAGGTATGATATCTTCAATTCTTTGTTCACTACTAAGCTTGGAGAGTCAGCACTAGATAGACCACATGTAGTTAAGCTTGTTGGCTACAATGATCATCTAGACATCTTAGGGATCCACTTCCTAGATGAGTTGTGTACAGATCTCATACTATCATCATTTCCTAAGACCTTCTCTAGTTTTATTGTGAATTATAATATAAGAAATAATGAGAAGATTATATCAGAGCTTCTTAACCTAGTTTTCCAAGTTGATAAGGATATGGGGTGTGAAAAAACCATAGTCCTTATGGTGAATATGAAGAGGAAGGAAAAGGAAAAAAGGTATAAAGATTTATAAACAATATAAAGTCACCAAGCATCATCCAATGAAGAATAAGAATATCCAGAGGAAAGGTAAAGAAAATGAGACAATATGATTTTCATGTGGCAAGTTAGGACATTATAAGAGGAACTACACCCAAATATAAGGTGAATCCAAAGGTGCATTCGTTATCAATTACAATATTTCCATTTATACGCATTGGGTATTAGATATAGCTTGTGGGGATAACATCTATATTCAAATGCAAGAACCAAGTAGATTCCAAAAAAAATCTAGAGGAGAGGTGGATCTGCAAGCTGCCAGTGGTGTGAGGTTGGATTCTCTTTCCATTAGTAACTACCACCTCACATTGCTGACAGGTAATGATTTTGGTTTTTCATGGTTTTTATTATATACCTAGTGTTACCAAGAACATAATTTCTGTATTGAGTTTACATACAGATGGATTTATTTTCAAGATCGGAAATAAATTTTGTTACTTTTATAAGGACAACATATGTTATGGTATAGCACATTTAAATAATTATTTGTATGTATTAAATTATGAGAACCAAGTGTTGGAAATTGATAACAACCCAAGTTCACATGACTCATACAACACCCAGTTGGTTGGTCATGTAAATGAGAAGCGCATGACAAAGCTTTGTCAATATAGTTATTTTGACTCTTCTGAGCTAAAAACACTTGATAGATGTCACACTTGTTAATAAGGGAAAATGACCAAACCACTATTTGGTGGACATGGTGAAAGAGCCATAGATCTTCTAGTATTGGTACACAATGATGTTTGTGGACCATTTCCAATAGAATCTAGAGGTGGATATTCTTACTTCATTAATTTTACTGATGAATTGAGTAGATATGCCTATGAATTCTTAATGATGTATAAGTCTGAGTCCTTTGATAAATTCAAGGAGTTCAATAATGGTTTAGAGAATCATCTTGTTAAGAAGATAAATAATCCTTTATTGGGTAGAGGTATAGAATATCTTAACCAAGAGTTCATTGACCTTTTATGGGAGTCTGGGATTCTATCTCAACTCACTCCACCTTATACACCATAGTGGAATGGTGTTAGTGAAAGGAGGAACTGTACCTTGTTGGACATGGTAAGGTCGATGATTAGTCATGGAGATCTTCCATTATCCTTTTGGGGATATGCATTTCAAACTGTGGAATACACATTAAACCAAGTACCAACTAAAGTGGAAAATGGGATTACCTTAGAGATATGGAGTGGAAAGAAACCCACTTTGTTTTATACACATGTATGGGGATGTGAGACATTTGTTGAGGCTTTATCAGGAAAAAAACCAACACCCTAGGGCATAAAGTGTATCTTTATAGGGTCTCCCAAGGAAACAAATGGATACTACCTATACAACCCCTCAGAAAAGAAAGTGATTTTTGTTAGATAGGACATCTTTCTTTAGAGGGATCATATCCTCCAAAAGGATAGTGGGAGAAAGATTGAATTTTATGAAGTTGATGCTCAAGATACAAAAAAGTTAATATAGGATCAAGTTCCATAGGTCCATGTGAAAGAGGTAGTTTTTGAAACAGAAGTGTTGCATAGGAGTACAAGAGAGGTAAGGGAACCATAGAGATATAGTTTCCTATCACTAAGGATAGTGACTCATTATTATTGGAAAATGATGTTCCTCTATTCTACAAAGAAGCAGTAGAAATATTAGAAGTTTCAGGATGGCTAGAATCTATGAATTCTGAGATGGATTCCATGTATCAGAACCATGTCTGGGTTCTGGTTAATGCTCCAGTTGATGTAATGCCTATTGTATGTAAATGTGTATACAAGAAGAAACTAGACATGGAAGGTCAAGTTAGTACCTATAAATTAAGGCTAGTGGCTAAGGGTTTTAAATAGTGTCAATGAATTGACTATGATGAAACATTTTCACCAGTTTCCATGTTTAAATCCATCAGAATCATACTTTCCATAGAAACATTCCATGACTATGAAATTTGGAATATGGATGTGAAAACTACATTCCTTAATGGAAACCTTTAAGAAGATTTCTATATGAAACAACCAAAAGGGCTTATGACACTAGGTGATGCTAAAATGGTATGAAAGTTGCAGAGATCCATTTATATATTAAAGCAAGAATCCAAGCAATGGAACATTTGATTCAATGAATCCATAAGATAATTTGGTTTCATTAAGAAAGAATGTGAGCCATGTGTTTACAAGAGGTTTAATGGGAATTCAGTCATTATCCAAGTATTGTATGTTGATGACATATTGATTATTGTAAATGACATACCAATCTTGCAGTTAGTCAAGGACAAGTTGAAAAAGTGCTTCTCCACGAAGGACTTAGGCGAAGCGGCCTACATTGTAGGGATCAAGATCATTCGTGATAGATCCAAGAGGCTTCTTGGACTAAGTCAAAGTATATACATTGACCATATACTAAATACATTTAGTATGGAACAATCCAATAGGGGATTGGTTCTAGTGTCACATGGTATACATATTTTAAAGAAAATATTTCCCCAGATACAACATGAGAAATATAGGATGAGTAAGATTCCATACACATCATCGATAGGATCTATCATGTATGTCTTGTTATATACCAGACTTGATTTTTCCTATGCACAGATCATGGTAGGAAGATATCAAGATGATCCATGAGAACAACATTAGAACACTGTCAAGACTATCCTTAAGTATCTGAAAATAACTAAGGATATGTTTCTAGTGTATGGAGAAGATGAGGAGCTTTTCATTAGAGGGTATGTTGATGTTGGTTTTCAAATAGATCAGAATGATCTAAAATCACAATGTGGATATGTTTTCTATCTCAACAAATGATTTATGAGCTGGAAGAGTTCAAAGCAGCCAGTTTTCGTTGATTCTACAGTGGATTCTAAATATATAGTGGCTTTTGATGCATCCAAGTAAGATTTCTGGATTATGAAATTTTTCCAGGAGCTTGATGTGGTTCTTAGAAATAAATATCCCATTACATTGTATTGTGGTAATATTGTAGTGGTGGATCTTGGAAAAGAGCCAAGTTCACATCAACAAACAAAGCACATACTCTGAAAGTATCACCTCTTGAGAGATTTCTATCAAAGGGGTGAAGTTGCAATGAGAAGAGTGTCCACAGAAGAGAATGTGGTGGACCCCTTGACTAAAGTTCTATCTCAGAAGAAGCATGAATATCAGAAGATAGCTAGCGGACTAAAGGTTGTTAGAAATTGGCTCTAGTGAAAGTGGAATTTTTTTGGAGTTGGTTCCCAAGAAACTAACTTCTTTATACTTAATGATAAACCTATATTCATTGAATTAATATTAACAAACTCCTTATCACATTATTATTTTTATTCTTTGTGGCATAACATATGATAATGTCCTAAGAATAGCTTTCACACTAAATGTTCCTAGAGGATCTCTACTATTATGAGAACCCAGAAGTTCCATGACACTATTCTTGAATATATGTTCTGCGACCAGATGATATCATTTGAAGGGACACAAATGATACAGTCTATGAGGGGTGTGGACTCATGAAACTTTGAGGCACCTTCTCATGGTGTGCTCCCTTGGTAATATATAGTAGGATATAATGAGAACAAGACCCGCTGGTAGGAAATCCACATTCATAAATTTCATTGAATATTCCTCTCTGCAGACATGTGTATTGGTCCATTGACTTTAAGGTTGTTATTTTTAATGGGTATTATGACTCACTAACTTAGATGTATTGATTAAAATCATGATGATAGATGTTCCCGATGAGGTAGGATATGTTTGGGTGCGTCGCGAGTAATACTGCAATAATGAATAATGCGAGAAAAGATTTTTCACTTCTACAGAAGTATATATCTCAGGCCCTTTGATGGAAATGATATAGCCAAACAAAATCCATTTCAATGGTTTTAACTAGGCAACTTCAATTTTGGGAAGTCAAAGAATGATAAATCGAGCACATGGGTTGATGGAACTTGCATGCCACCCGCTTGATTAGAGATGTCAGAACAAAGGGATTATATTACATGGTAAGCATTCGTATGAGGTGACATGTCATTGAGACATAAACTTCTTTATCTTGGGTTCCTTGACCTATTTCCAAAATGTAGTATTGGACTTTAGGAAATCTCACCTAATGCCAATGAGAAAGAGGCCTAGAGGGTCACACACTATGTGTAGCCAGTATATCAGATAAATGATTTATTTCTTTAACAAGTTGAATAAATATTATTCTTGGTTGTGGGTTAATAAGTATTCAAGTATGCCTGATCTCATTTATTTCATTGCTAGTTATTCAAGAGAAAATATCGCGTACAAAATATTTATTTATCAGTGAATAATGCAGTTATAATTATTTAATAACTAAATATTCATTATTTAAGGCCTGATAAATATTAAGGAGTATTAGTGGACCATGTTATGGGTCGAGTGAGAAATAATACTAAATATTATTTGGTTAAATAATATTTAAATATAAAGTGCAAGTTAAGCACATGTCATGGAAATAATATCATTGCTTTTATTATTTGACATGGGGTTTTCACATGGAATAATAAATTAAGTAACGAAACCTATGCTAATTATTTATTATTACTTGATGAATTAAATTCATTAATCACATTTCAAGGAAATAATAGCATTGCTATTATTAATTTACATGGGGTTTTCATATGGAATAATAAATTAAGTAATGGAACCTATGCTAATTATTTATTATTACCTAGTGAATTAAATTCATTAAGCACATGTCATGGAAATAATAGCATTTCTATAATTATTTTACATAGGTTTTCACATGGAATAATAAATTAATGGCACCTAATCTAATTATTTATTATTACCTAGTGAATTAAATTCCATGTTTTGTTATTATTCTCTATATAACCCAAGGGGTCATTCCACCAGATAACGAATGGTTTTGTGCATAACATCCTTGGAGAAAATATTGCAATCCTAGAGAACTCCTCCCTCTCCAAAAACACTCTTAAGAACGAGAGAGATCATCCTATATCAGATCAAGGAGAATGCTTTGAACGTGATTCTCAAGGTGATCGATGGTGGACATCTCAAGTGCAAGGATCTTCTGTGCTAGCACCCGAAGACTCAATCGGCGACATCCGAAGAGATGTGGAGCATGTGTGGATCACTACTAGAGGATTCATATCCTTTTATTCTACATCGCAATTAAGCGAAACCTCGGACCCATGTTCATACGCATCAATGAAGAAAGAATCACCTTGGTGGTAATTCTATAATTTAATTAAATTAATTACAAACAAAATATGTTGATCCTCTCTTCTCAGTTCTGGGTTCTCTTTTTTTTATCTTTGATTTAATTTCGTGGATACTGGTGTTCAGCATCGTATTGATCTCTTATTAATCATAAATTATATAAATTTGAAAAGTTGGTTACACGCCCATATTTCGCTTCCGTTGTGCCTGAAATCAATAACTTGGGGCGTTGGATTCTATCCGAACAAAGGGGAATGAGAAGTGTGAATCAAAATGCACAAAATTTTTAACAAAAGGAGAGTGGTATGGTGATACATTATAACTGCTGAACGAAACCCATCATTCATATTTTTGTCTTGGAATGGGGGAAAACAAATGAGGGTCAACTGCTGACCATGTTTGAAACACGAAACTTGTTTCAAAATGTCATCCACTGTCTTTCAGGACATTGTCCCAAGATTGTAGATGATCCAAAATGGCATGATATTAGATAGTTAAAAGGGTCCCTCCAGATGTGGAATAGGGTGAGGATACAAATAATGGGCACGTGAACCATGTAAATGAAGTGATGGGATGCTCTAATGGATTCCAACACTCTCGGAATTACACCACTTTGGCTTATAATACATTGGTTTAAGTGTACTGGTCTGAACATTGATTAACCCCATCTTCCAGGGAAGCACTATCTTGTATGTTTAGTGATTTCTAGCAATGTGAACAATGTAGTGGGTGACCATCATTGGGGAAGTGGACCTCTCAAGTGAGGGCCTTGGATTTTTTATAGTTTTACATCATGAAACTGAGGATGACAGAAACATAGTTTAATTTCATATGTTGAGTACGATGAATCTTATATTTTAACATCATGTAATCAGGAAATTTCCCACAGTTGGACATCATGTGGCTAGGTTGTTTCACAGAATTTAAGGTTGTACAGTCTGGACCCAGGGAAAATAGTTTAAATTTGTGTTGGATGGACCATGATTATCAGATCAAGGTCATAGATCTTGGACCATAGGATACTTTATGTGGATATGTTTGGTTTTGTGAGTTGACAAACCCAACATGAACAAGGGTCTAAGAGGCCTAGTTCCACATAAATTTTACCAATAAGGATTTCACATAGCATAAATTTGTGATTATTGGATTGTGGATTTTAATTTCAGGTCATAGATTTTTGACCAGGATTTGTATTTTAAGGTCATAGAGCTCGGACCATTGGTTTAACATCTCAAACGGACATGCATAATTTATCAGACTAAAAAACTTGATGTGAATGATGGCCAAGGAAACCCAAATGACACATTACATATCTATGAGGAGACAACCCTCGTACAATTTAAATTCATGATGCTTGGATTTGAACCCACATTTTAAGGTCATGGACTTTGGAACATAGGAATCCTTTGAGTGGCTTGACCATATCGGTAGAAGCCTTACTACAAGACATAATCCCACATGAGTCTTACTTGGTGTGGGAAAGAAGGTACGGTAAGGGGACTTCCTAATATGCCAAATCACACATTATAAGTGACACCAATGGTTTATAATTCCACTAAGATATAGGGAAGTGGAAAATATGTAAGTAAATATTTTCAAGACTTGGATAAATGAGAGATTGGTAAGTAGGGGGCAACTTTCGACCAAGTTTGAAACACAAGGTCCACAACCATACCTTCCAATAATGTGGAGAGAAAATGTAGGATCAAATTTTGAACATTTTCCAAACATAGGATTTACTATTTCCTGTCATTGATCCATTAGTTCATTGGCCTAAGATGGTAGTTGATCCAAAAATAGCATGAGACCATCACTGCTATGGGGGGTCCATATGAATTTGAAAAATGATGGAAATCCAAATTGAGAAATACTCAAGGTGTGTAAAGGGGTGTATCAGAAAGTGGGATTCCAATTCAGGTTCTACAAATAGTCTAAGGTTGTATTGTGTGGATCATCTGATATATAACATAAAAAATTTTAGGTTATACAATCTAGACCATAGTGAACAGATTAGAGTCATGTTAATTGGACTAGGGGGAACATTCGCTCTGAGGGTATATATATATGGCATGCAAGAGGTAAACCCTAATTTGAATGAGCCAAGGAGTCTCACATACCACATACACACCTCAAGATGAACTGAATTTAGTTTAAGGTCATGGTGACTAGACCGTAACTATTTCCAAGGGGCCAAAATGTTAATGAACCTGTGGGTGGGCTCAGAGATGAAAATTTTGAGCATTTCTACATTTCCCATGATCATGGGAATCAATCCATACTTAGTTATAGAATATGGTGTGGAGGAAGAAAAACTCCAGTGAAGATGATACTCTCTAACAACGGAATCTGGAGAATCCCTGGTTTAAAACAAGGTGAAGTCTCAATTTAACTTAATGTGTTGAGGAAGTTGGGATATGTAGTTTAAAGTCATATAACTCAAAATATAGGGGGGATTATTTTAAATTCATGATTATGGACTAAGAAAGGTCAATTTCCAAAGCATCTGTGTGGCACGAAAGAATTACAACTTGATGTGAATGGAGCCAAAAGGGGCTCATGCACCCCATATATGCCTTGAAATTGACTGTGTACAATTTAAGATCATATTTTGTAGACCATAACCTCAGATAAGGGGCCAAAAGGTTGATGAATTTGTGGTTGGGTCCAAATAAAAAATGTTTGGGTGTTTCTACGTTTCCCACAAGGGTGGTAATGAGTCTATATCTAGTGCTAGAACATTGTGTTGTGAGAGACTATCCCTAGTGGGGAAATCTTCTTTGGTGAGGAAACTGAGGCATTCCATTATTATCATTATGAATCCTGAATTTTTTTATGATTAGTTCATAGTTTAATGTCATGCATTGAGGAAATTATCTATTAGTTTAAATTTGTGGTGTCCAAACCAATGTGGGAAGTGCCTCTATAGGGTATGTGTAATGTGGTGTTATGAAAAACCTGATGTTAATGAGGGCCTGAGGGGACCCAACACCATAAAAAACATTCCCAAGGAGATTTTTGAAAATAGTTTTAAGTTTTGATACTTGTACTTAGGAATCTAGTTTAAGTTCATAGAGTTTAGACCCTTTGTGAATAATTTAATGTTTTCTTGCATGGACTATAGGGTGGATACTAGTTTAAGGTCATGAAGCCTAAACCATGGGGTAAGCACTCCAAATGGGATATGCATAATGTAGTGGCATAAAAATAACCTTACATGAATGAGGGAAATGGAGGCCTGATACCACAAACACATTCCTGAGGGGGGTTACATATAGTTTTAAGTCGTTATTTTTAGACTACACTAATTCCAAGGGGTCAAATTTTTGATAAACCTACAGCTGGACCAAATAAAAAATGTATGGGTGTCACTATGTATCCCATAAAGATGGGAGTCAAGACAAATTTAGTTTATGAAAGAAATATCTTTGCATAGCTATAATCCATACATAGGTAATGGTAATATATATATATTGGGGTGGTTTAGTCCGGATACAAAATCCCGGCATCGTTGCGTATCCTGTGTAAATTGTAATCTAGTTGTACGTAGTTCTATAACACAGAATGGAAGATGACTAATGCCAATGGATACATCCTTTGGACTGAGGTCATTATAGTGATGTTCATATTCTCTTCATGTAGCCAGAAATATAATTGTCACGTATTTTAACATTTTATAACTAGGAATTTGATCATATAGTCTAATATCATGCAACTAGGATGTATGGTGGTTATGCAGTTTAACATCATGAAACTGGAATGAATGGGGGAGATTGTTTCAAAAAGGATGTGTATGAAACAATGTTTATAAATTAGTTTGAATGAGGACCAAGGGGACCACACTACATAGTACACTCTTAAGGAAGGCTTTCACATAGTTTAAAGTCATGATTCTTAGACTTGAGCTTTTAGTTTAAGGTTACAAAGATTGGACCAAGTGACCTGTTTAACATTGTGTTCCTAGGAAGTTGGTTGTTACATAGTTTAACATCATGAAACTAGGACCTTGATATATTCCTTTTAAGGTTGTCAAAATAGGATCACCAATGCTATGTAGTTTAACATTGTGCATTCAGGATGTTGGCGCCATGCAGTTTAAAGTCATGCAGCTCAGACTATAAGGTATTTATATAGTTTAAGATCATAATTCTTAGACCTACTGTAAAAAAATTAAGGTCGTTTCATATGGACCATAGGCTCTTAGTTTAAGGACATAGAGTTTGGACCAACAAGTGGACCCTCTTTAGAGGAATGTGACAAGGGTGGCGGAGTAACAAAACCTGACATGAATGAGGGACTAAGAGGCATAACATCACACCATGCATTTCTGTGAATCCTTGAAAATATTTTAGAGTTTGTATTCTTGTACCCTAATTCTCTATGTGATGTACTACTTGAGAAACATGGCATTGGTTGTAGGATTGATGTGCTCTCTATCTGCGGTTATCAAAGAGTATGCACCATAGGGATAGACCTTGTGAATTATGTAAGGTCCTTCCGACTTGGGTTCCAACTTTAGTTTCTTTCTTCCAGGTATCATCTATATCCTACGAGACAGTACCATTTCACCCTATAGAAAGTAGTAGAGACAAACTTTCTTATTGAATGATCCAGTTATATTATTCTGGTTCTTCTCTAGATTATGCTGGGCATGAAGCCTATTTTGTTTGAGAGATTTCAACTCAACTAGAAGGACTTCTTCCATTCTGTCTACAATCTATAGGTCATGAATAGTTGTTCAGAGTGATGGGAATTTAATCTCAATGGTAAAGAAAACCTATATTCTATTCCCAGGGAATAGGGATTCACTTGGGTAGATTTGTGGTTCATCGCCTAATAAGACCAGAGAGCATTGGGGATCTTGCCTATCTAAATATTCTTGTTCCGGACCAAGATATTCTATAGAATTTGGAAGAGGGTATTATTAAATGCCTTGATGTTTCCATTTTCCTTCATGTAATAGTGAGAAGTCTGGTTGGACCGGATGTTGTACTTATTATACAACTTCTTCAGCTCAGCATCCCAGAAGTTGGTTTTGTTTTAAATGAGAATAGTGGGAGGAACTCTGAATCAATTGATGATATGGGAGCTCAAGAATTTAACAACTAATCAGTCCTTGACTACTATAAGAGGAATTGATTATACCAACTTAGAAAATAAACATATCACAGTCAGAATGAACCTTCACAGGTGATCTTTTGCTGGTGGGTATGATCCCACGACATCGAGTCCCTAGACTGCAAAAGACCAAGAATAATTAGTAGTATAGAGGGGTTTTGGTGTTCGATGCTAAAATTTGGAATGGATCTAACACGCATGGAACAACTTGGAGAACTCAATACAGTCATAGACCATGGTAGGACATAAGTATCCCAACCCTCGAATCTAGTGAGAGAGCTTCAACCCCACCTAGTGAACACCACAGGACCTAGAATGAACTTCCTGCATGAACTTATGAATCTTATATCCTTGAATGAAATAGAGGATAATTCCATCAAATACATTATTTATATAGTTTTCTCAATATTATCCCCACTCTAAAGGGTGAACTGAACTTTATACCGACAGACCCTCTCATGTTCAACTCTGTCTAGTGTGAGCATACCATGCTGAAGATACTCAATGAAAGGTATTGTCCAATTAGAGTTTTCTTCTTCTGTTGGAGGATCTAGAGGTATCTATGTGGAGGCACTAATAGTCAGGTGGTTTTCCTTATAACTTTCATCATTATCTAGAATGATGGTAGAAATGACTCTCTGATGTGCCATGTGAATGAACAGGTCATCATGGTTAGGCTCTTCAAGGGACATGGCCATGTTGGCCAGAGCATCAACTCAACCATTCTGTGACTAGGGAACATGATTCACCTATGGCTGGAAAGGGAATTGTGCCATAAACTATTGGGTGTTCTCCAAGAAGGGAACAAGATCTAGATTCCTAATGATGTAATAACCATTTATTTTTTTGATGATTAATTATGATCCCCCTTCACATGAAAACAGGGAACATCAATACCAAGAGCTATCTCGAGACCAGTAATGAGCAACTGAAACTCTGTCTCATTGTTGGTGAAACTTTCTGAAGGTAGAAAGTATTATAGTAGAACAGCCTGTGTTATGGTGATGAAGATGATCCCCAAGCTGACTCTATTTATCTTTGGGTCTTTGAGCCTATAACTAGTTGGGATATAGGAGGCACTTTTCAAATTAATCTTCTATAATGGAATAGTTTGGTCCACTAAAAGGACATTCACGTCTAGGAAATCAGTATCCAAAGTCTACTCTTTATGATCTGGATAAGTAGCCAGAAATTATACTGGTGCTTGAACTTTTACAAACATTTAGGGAATGAACCTGATGTTGAACTGTTGAAGGATCACTACCTAACATGATATCCATCCCATAAACATGGTGATATTCTAGATATACTTTAGCAGTTCCACACGGGACACTAGATGTATCTCACGATGCTGGAAATAATTCCACAACTTCTGCACTATAAAAACCAGTGTGAGGTATCTCTTCTCGATGAGATTGTATCTAGAATCTATTTCCAGTATAATGTGACTAAGATAGAATAAGTTGTTCTATCTAAAGTTTTTGTTCTTCTAGGTGAGAAGGTTTTTAAGTGATCATTCTAAGGAAGTCACATAAACGATCAGAGGCTTCCCTGATATGGGTGGAATTAGAAATAGATGTTGTAGTAGATACTTCTTGATTTCCTCAAAGACAGCCTAACATTCTTTATCACATTGGTAGATGTCACATTTCTTCATGATCTTGAAAAATATATTACACTTTCTGGACAGATTCATGATGAATCGGCAAATGTAGGCTAAGTGACCTTGGAGGCCTTGAAGTTCCTGGAAGTTTCTCAGATGAGGCATCTGGATGATGACCTTGATCTTATATGGGTTGATCTCAATGTGTCTATATCTGACAAAGAATCTGAGAAACTTCCATTGGTAACCCTAAATGCACAATTCAAGGGGTTCATCTTGAAATTTCATGAGCAGAGTAAGCTGAAAACTATATCAAGATATATGAGATGGTATTGATGCTAGAGGGATTTGACCACCAAGTCATCAATGTAGTATTCCAATAGTATAATGAGGATTATTTTAAAGATGTGATGCATGGACCACTGTTAAGTGGATCCTTATTTCTTCATACTGAAAGGAATCACCTGATAATAGAAGGTACATTATGTCACTCTGATGGTTGTAGACTCCTCATATTTGGGGGCCATTTTTATCTGGTTTTATGTGGAGTACCCATCCATGAATAATATATCCTAGAACCCAGTTGTGGTGCTAATCAATAGCTCTATCACTAGAAGGGTAAAATCATCCTTTGTGAAATGAAAGTTGAGGTCCTAAAAGTTGATGCAGAGTCTGATTTTCCTGCTCTTCTTCATGAAAATAATGATGTTGGATGGACACTTGTGTAACTAAACCTCCTTAACAAAGTTGGATTTGATGATATTATCAACTTTGTTCTTGGCCATGGATCCATGAGAAGGGATAATTTTCTGGAGATGATAATTGAACCTATGATGATTCACTAGGAGACCAAGATGTTGGATGGTAACCTGTGGATCTAGTCCTAAAATATATTCATAAATTTAGTAAAATACATCATGATGTTGCTTCAAGAAGTCCATGTACTTTTGTTGTTCCTCTAGAGGCATGGATGCACTAATCAGCATCAGCCTCCGATCTTCCTTAGTGTCAAGATTTACCTAAACCAACTCATTGATGGTAGTAGAGACTTTCTCTTCAAATTTAGTAGGAGAATCTTTCAAATCCTCTTCATCATCTAAGCCAAGAGAATTATTGGAAGGTGACCTCTTATTTGGGCCAACTGACTCTGGGAGAACACTGGTGCCTACTTGGGTAGATATGAAATCTTCATTGGGGAACTCTTTATCCACTGAAAAATGGTTAATAAAGATATTAAATTTATTCTTTTATGCCTTAGACCACAAGGCCCATGTTTGATGTCAAAGAAATGGTGGCAGGTTGGATTTTTTCAGTTCAACCTGACTTGGCAGAATAGGTGAGTGTGACGTACAATTATAGACATGGGATGAACATCTCTATACCTCACATGGGTAGAAGCTTATGGTATTACCTAATCCTAGCCTGTGTAAGTGTACGAGGTAATCTTCCAACATTCCTTTTACCTGGGGATGTGGTATATTCTCCTCCTACAAAAGATAATGAAATTTCCCATGTCTGGTGTCATAGCCTCCAACCAGTGAATTAGGAGGAAGAAAGTTTCATCCAAATCTATCCATGGGCTAGCTAAAATAGTTTTTTGTTCAACCTCATGGGTTTGAAATTTCTTGAAATTTCACTTATAATAGTCTACATCTAGATAGAAAGCTTAAAAATAGTCCAAAGGGTATGCATCACCTTCGAACATTCCCACTCGACCATTGAGGGAGTACTTTAGGAACTAGGGATACAAGGAGGGAGCTGCAACATGGAGATGAATCCAAGGTCTGCCCATCAGTGTGTTGTAGGTGGTATCCTATGAGACAACCATGAATTTAGTGTTTTCTATCAAACTATCTAACGGGGTCTTCAACTGAATCCTTCCACTCAATTTCTAATCAGTCTTTCCATAACCCTAAATTTCCATGTCATAGGGGATCAAGTCTACTTTAGTAAGTCCCAACCTATGGATTGTTTGGGGTGGGATGATATTGATCATGAAACCTGTATCCAATAGACAGTGATGGATCTCTACACCATTGATCTGGCTGGTTATTTTCAATGGGAAGATGTTTCTCTGCACTAGGGAGCCTCATCTTCTCTATAGAATGAGATGATGTCTTAGAATTCTTCTTTCTTGGCCTCCTCTATATAGAAGGTTGTTTCGGCCTCTACCACTATTTCAAACTAGAGGGATATTTCAAGGCTTATACATGGGCCTCACACATCAATTTTTATAGGAGAAGAGCCTTAAGGATTGAGATATTTTTAATAATAATGGTTTGGTGATTCAACACATCATATTTCCATGGAATACACACGTTTCTTCCTACATGGAGTTGCTCTTTGGTTGGAGGCATGATGGGTGTTGCTGGCTAAACCACTAAATTATAGAAGGTGCTGGAAATGATTTTTTTCTCATTAGATAGATCACCCAAAACCACTATTGGATGAATATCGGTTAGCTAAGACCTAAATTTAGAAAGATGGGTATGATCATGATGCAACTACAGATGTTCTGTCATGTTAATAAGTGTAGTCAGTTGTGGTAGTGTGTCTGATGGGGTAGATTGGGAGGACTATACCTATTGAGTGTTATGAAGAACCTTTTGCCTGGTTCCAGAAGCATACACGGCCTAATATGGGATACTGTATGGAGTATTCTGATAGTTTTCATACCTTCATCATTTTATTCGGAAATTTT
Organism: Viscum album; assembly: GCA_963277665.1. Classification (NCBI taxonomy): domain Eukaryota; kingdom Viridiplantae; phylum Streptophyta; class Magnoliopsida; order Santalales; family Viscaceae; genus Viscum; species Viscum album. The sequence continues at coordinate 1,206,112,345 of OY728150.1, read as the reverse complement.
GGTTGGAGGCTCCTGGAGATATTTCCTGATATTCTACATCATCAGGGACCATGAATGGATCTACCAACTCGACGGTGCTCATAGAGGCATACTCTCTATCATCATTAGAGGAGTCTTCCAATGATGGGTGGAATATAGGTGTAATTACTATCTATAAATGTATGAATTCACTGAGATTATGAGACATATTTGACATCGGTTGGGGGTATTGCTTCCCTTTCTATTATTGGTGCCTACTCTATCGGGATGTTGAAGGTTCTGATAAAAATACAGAAGCGGTATCTGGGGAATAAACAGCGACTCCATAAGAATCAGGATGGACTAAGTGGGTACAAATGACACCATGGGAATGGGAAACTACTTTGTAATCCAACCATACATCATACTTCTAAGTTCTATGGTTATAAATATGTTTCCATTTTCCTCTGTTGTTGCTGTTAGGCTTGGTGAAGATGTGTTCTACCTATGCCAGAATGTGGACCAACTTGACCACACCATTTTCTTATTAGTACTGAAATTAATCCTCGAACATGTAGAATTACTTGATGGTATGTCAAAGGATCCTATGGTAGGGTAAATGGTTAGGGTGATTGGTGATCTCGACTTCATGAGGATTATTTCACTCTAGAAGCTTCAGAGTCCCTTCATCGAAGTCATTATAGAAATAACCAGAAACTTGTTCTTTCTTAAAGGAGTATATTTGGTTTCTATTATCCAGAATGGAATTCAGGGAGTCTATCCCTAATAAGGGGATACAGTCTAACAAAGGGATGGATTCATATTTTCTCTCCCAGGAGGATATTTCTGATAGGGAGGTGCTTGTAGGTTCTATGTCAGGTGAGGAAGATATTACTGTGGCAGCTTTCCATGGGGAGGTTGTAATTGGTAGGGATCTACCATAAATAGATCTAGTGGCATGGGAGCCACTACAGGTATGACAGTGAAATTCTATGTCTTGGAGGATATTATCATAGGATCTGGAATAGGAAATGGATGCACCATATTGGACCACTTCAAGGCTTCCACTGGCCACTCAGCCTTATCATAAAAATCCCAAAATTCACCTGGTAGGTTTGGAGTGTTGGGGGTGGGGGCTAGTTCAGTATTGAAATTCCCCACACAATTAATTAGTAGCATCTCTTGAGTCTAAGTCATCTCGAGTGAATACATGAGTCCCTTCCACCAGGTGAAAAATTTTGCGACACACTCGTTGGGAAATTGTTTTCACTTGAAAAGGTTGAAAATATTTTTCTTGCACGTGGTGGAGCAGAACTAGTAAATAAACTTCATGCGAAGGTATTCCCAACCAGTGATAGACCCTATGGGTAACTGGATGTACCAGATGAACATAATTCCTTCCAGTGTTTCAACAAAACATCAGATCTGGGCAGCCCCCTTTTTCTCTAGGGTTCCCAACATGGGCCCACACCAAAAGATGAAGTTGGTCAGATGCTAAAGCAGGCCGCCCATCCTATATGGTAAAAAGTAGGGTTCCCAAAATTTGGGGGTGCTCTCATTTCATAAAATCATGCCTAATACGACTTTCCATCAAGTGAGATCGCTACCTATCGCATATCTAGGGCCCCGAGATGAGCGGTGAGAGTGGATATCTTATCGTCCTGGTGGGGGTTCCTATCTCGATGAGGATACATGAAAACCAACTAGTTGATAGGCTCATTGACCCTATAGACAGGATTAGTGGATCATGGAGAGGACTGCAAACTGGTTTGTTCTGGGTACCAAGGAAGGTTATTAAACTACTCGGGAAGATTCAGTAATGCATGTCATGGTTTTCTGCTATAAACCCTAGTCTCTTCCCTGTCAGGATGTGCAGGATTTCTAGGATCGACAGAGAGAAACTGTCTGAGAAGGAATTTCAACTTCCCATGTTTCCCTATTGGAGGAGGAAAAACATCCTATTGAGGAGCATCATAATCTGGGCACTGTTTAGTAAGGAGTTCATCTATAATCCTCTTCTAATATGCGACCTGTGGGAGAAAGGTAGCAGTAGTGGTATCGACCTCTGTTTTTTTTTTGCAACATTAGATGGATCAAATGGTTCTGAGATCCCAATATTCTATTTACCCTTATTGATATTCTGACCTATAGGCAATGATGTGGAGGGTTCTGTGAGGCTAATTGTCTTCCTTTGCAGGTGAGTGTGGACACCTATATGAGGGTCCACCTTGTACTGCACTGACCCAGGGGGAAGATTTGATCTGTCAAACCCAACACCATTGTCCCCATTCTTGATTATCTTAGTGAAAACCATGTTCATCGTAACAATACTTGGATTTATGTCCTCAATGTCACTGGGTATGTCTAGTTGATGCATGATAACGATGAAGTGGAGAGTAGCATATTATCCCCAACCCTATATCTGTACATGTGGGGATGTCTCTTCCATGATTCTACATAGCATGGTGAGTCTCTTAACACATATCTTATAGAGGTTCTGATGGTATTTAGGAGACTCAGGGTACTAATCCACTAATAGTGCTTCCAACTTAACCATGCATCACTTTTGGTTGATGCCATCTAAATGCTCTCAGCTTCCTGGGTAGACTAACTAACAAACATGGAGGTGAAAACATGTCATCTAGAAATTATGGTTGAAACACACAACCTAATCCTCAGTGAGGGAGTCTGGGATATTGAATCTGGAGGTCACATTCAACTAGAATATCACTAATAACTTATCAGCATATAGATTATCACATGGGCTTTCATGTTCAAAAGTGGGACCCTACTCTTTGTTACACCAATATTTGATCAGAATCATCTAAGAAATTGGTAGTGAAACTAGTGTGGATTGTTGTTGCGGTTGGTCAGCTAGTGGGGGATCCACTGCATGAGTTAACTATTCACTACATGTTGGGTCATATCCTAAGGGTGGTAACAACTGCACCATTAAATACCTATAGAAATGAGTTTCCACCACAACCTCATTTGCAGGGGAAGCAGTGGCTGTTGGTGAGTCAATATGATACTCTTCATCTATCCCATTTAATATTATCTCTCTTTTATCTCAGGTATAGGTTGAGAGGGAAACAAGAGATGATAGATATGATTGCATTGTGATCCCCTGGAAGGGATCCAAATCATCCTCCACCTTCATGTACCAGTGAAGGGATTTTGAAATTTTTTGGGTCTCACCTTCCGGGTTGACAAACATCATATACCAATTTTATTCCCTAGACTCTCATGTCGATGACTGGGGTGATGGTTCCATCACTAAAATGAATTCTTCTTTGGAATGTGATAAGTGAATGAGATTATGAATGAATTTTCACTTCCCAACATTTTTCCTTCAGTGGTGATAGTTCACCCTTCAACCCCATGATGGTTCTTCCAAGTAGGGAAGTTCTTTAGAATGGGGAGGAACTCTATGCTGGTTGATGGTAGCATAGGGAGGACCTCTACTTTGAATATATGGGATACAAATAAGGCCTCTTTATTGGTTTTCATCTGAGTGGGGAGGACCTCTTCTTAGAATTTTTAGGAGTGGGGAGGACCTTCACTTTGGATGGTAGGAACATGGAGAGGGACTCCATATTTATTGGTGACCATGGCATAGGTAGTTCCTCTATTCTTTCAAACTGGAGTGCAAGGAGGACCTATGCACTAGTCTAAATGGGCATAGAGAGGACCTCAGTGTCGGTCAATGGTGGAGTGGGGAGGACCTATGATTTAAATGATGGTAGGAACATGGGGAGGGACTCCATGTTTTTTGTTGATGTAATGGGGATGACCTCCATTATAGATGGTTGTGGCATGGGGAGGACCTTTGTGCTGACTATTGATGAAGTTGGTAGAGCCTATGCTTTGATCATTGCTAGAGCGGGGAGAACCTCTACTTGAGATGGGAATGGCATGAGTAGGACCTTGGTGTTGATGGGTATTGTCATGGGGAGGGCCTCCATATTGGGAACCATGATTATGAAGAGGACCTCCATGATGTATGTTGATGAAGAGAAGAGGGGATCTCCCTTGATCGATGTTGGAAAATTGGGGAGGACCTTCATGTTGATTTCAAGAGTGGGGAGGACCTACGCATTGGTTGTAGATAGTACAAATATGACCTACATACTGAATATCATTGTCACAGTCCAACTCGTAACAGATGTTGTAGGTGTCGGTGATTAATAGAGTCAACCCAGCATGCCTTTGGGGAAGTCGAGGTCTCAATCCCAATCGGGCACAGATGGATCCTTGTTCATTTGTCGCAGGAATCTGGCAGAATGAAATGGTGGTGATAGGATCCACTAGAGATGTGGAAGATGATTCCCCTTAATGGGCATTATCTTAATATTTTTCCAAAATTTGGTGTCATGTGGTCCAAACTAGGGCTAACATAGCAGGGTTATAATCTACATTTTCTTTAGTTTGGAGGATCGGTCGTTGTTGGAGTAATTAGGCCTGCTGGTAAACATACCTAGTGGCCCCTGGGAAGTATTCGATGCTAGGAGGACTCTGGAATCCCCCACCTCTTCAGTGTAGGGGATAGAGTTGTAAAATCATTCTAGGGAGAGGCTCTCAAAGAGGTTAGTTGTTGGTATGGGGAGTAGCGGCTCCCTACATGTCCCTTTGGGGTGGGGGTGTCGGTGTGGCACAGAATCATCCCAGTACTTTTGATCCATATCCCTTATGGTAATGACTTCCTCCTACTTATATCATCATACAAGGGTTTCCATCACTCTTATCTGGATAATTTCATAGGGTGAAATGGGGTTTGGGCTCCTGGTAACTGATTTCATGGTGGAGGAGAAGTCATGCAGGATTTTCACATTGTTATTTCTCCTACCCTAGAATATATAGGTGTTGGGGGGTTGGTTTCATATATCTTGGGTCCTAAAAATTAGGAAGATTCATATATCAATGTGGATATAAGGAAAGAAATTCTCAATGCCCCATCATCCTCTAATCTTTCATGGTCGGATAGAGAGATACGCACTGATGATGTCATGGACCATAATTCCCAACATTTAACTTCCCTAATTTCTATTGAGTTCCATATTAGGACCACTATTTTATTAGTGGGTTATGTAACCAGATATCTGGATCCAGTGACATGTTAATTCATTGGTGTCTAAAATTATACTAATCTCCATGTTGAATAGAATAGTTTCACATCAGACACCAAACCTTGATCTGACGAATAGCATGTCTAATCCATATGGTTGAAGTAAAAATGGTCATATTGGGTTCACCATTTATATTCCTAATGCTTTTACCAGTGTGTGTCCGCCATCATGTGTCGACTCATGCTGGCATTACAATTTTCTTCCCCATATTTCCACTTTCCAAAGGCAGGAATCTTTCATCACTTTCAATGGTGTTGTCTTCTCCTTGATCAAAATGGGATTATGGGATGTTGGTTCCTTATTCCATGGATTCCTCCTTGGAAAATTTCACCTAGTTCAGGAATCCTCATAGATTAAGTTGTGTTCATGAAACATATTCCCAATGCCATCTCTTTATAGACACCGGCTATTTATACTCCTTCTATCTGGATATTCCAAATGGTACTGACAGGGCAGCAACCTTTGGTCAAGAGAGTAGTCGTGATGGGTATCACTACCATGTCTAGATTCTAAGAACATTGGTCACCTATAATCTTCTTCATAGGAGGGAATCTCAAGGAGTAATCTCAGGTGCACCCGAGGCATCCTATGTTGATCACAAGGTATTTAATTCCAAAGGCATATCCTCCAAGGATTTCACCTTAGGAATATCATGTTTATCATGAGTTAGTTGACACCATAGGCACGTAACATTCAATTAATTCACTATATACATCCCATTTTTAGCATGAGGTAACAGTATGAGATAGGTTGTGATTTTAATATCTTGATAATATGGAAGTGAGGCTGATCAAAACTCCCCATGGAGGCAAATCGAGGAGGTGTATCCCTAGGAGGGAGTAACTTAATGTTTACTAGTAGAAAAATCATAACTCTCTAGGGAGGATGATCCAAGAGGTGTGTCCAATAAAGATAAGATGTAACACTATGAATTTGAATCCCTAGAAGGAATCGCCATGAATGTTTACTAGGTGGATGGATTATAAATCTTTATAGAGGCAGATCTAGGAGGTGTGTCACATAAAGGGAATATTTCATGCCATGAAGGTTGATTGGAACATGCTTGAAGGTGGATCAGGGAGGTATAACCCTAGAATATGGTACCAAGATTTACAATTGGTTGGGACTAAACCTCAAGGAGGTTTCCTACATACCCTGATTAGAAGGCAGGGATCAAAACCCTTGTAGTTTTATTCCACAATTTATGTTCATTTGAAAGGACTGGTTCATGCAGTTTAACATCATACGGTAAGGACACTCGCATTGAGAAAGGATAATCGGGTGAGGGATGGTGTAGGGCTTATGCATGGGATCTTCCATTCACAACAGGAATTCTCTTGGTTGTATGGTGTGGGGATTATGCATGGGAGCTTCCTGAGTGCTACTAGAAGTAGTGATGGAGAAAACGGGGCTTACATGTAGAAGTGGACCAAATGGACCTAAAAGATATATATTCTCTGTGTAAGTGTGTGATCATACTGAGATGTGGTGTCTCGAGGAAAATCATGATGGATATGGATGGAGTGGAAGGAGTGTTGGAGTGGATGTTTGGTTTGGACCTCAGAGAGGTTTCCTACATATTCTAGTTGGTTGGGAATCAAATATTATGTATTTTTGAAAGAATAATTGGGTATGAAACTAGAGTAAGACTATATGGTGTGTTTGGATGGGGCTTATGCATGGGAGTCTTCCATTTTAGGGGACATGGATGGGACTTATGTGTGGAAATGGCCCATCAGAAGATGGAGACCGGGGATTACTCCAGGAGGGATGCCCATGTGTTTGGAGAGGATTGGGGATTACTCTACTAGTGATTCCCATATAGATAGAGGTTGAATTTCATGGTTTCTACTGACCTCTAAGAACATGTGATTCAAACTCTATGTGATAAATAAGAAGAAGTAGTAGACCTGAAGGTCGTGTCATGAAAGATGTTCCAATGAGAGAGGATATGGGGCGTATACATGGAATATTCCCAAGGAGGATGTCATTCCATGTGGGGAGGATCTAATTCCATGTGAGGAAGATCTCATTCCCTATTATTCATACATGTATCATCCTATGCTTTTTGAACATTGTGTGTGTGGATTACGCATTAAATCTTCCCTATATGGGTTTCCCATCCGATGGTAAAGGAGGAGGTGACATCCCTTGATTAGCATACATGGGGAGTCTTGTGTGCATTGCATGGGGTAAGACTACATTTTAACATCATGTGTGAGGATGTTGGTTATAGGAAGTTTTAATTCATGTAGTGTGGATGTGGGGAACTCAATTCTTACCCCTTGGTCTTACATAACTGCAGCTCATGTTACCTTGGGTGGGGCATGGATTCAGTAATGCTAGGTTGGAATGGTGTGGAGAAGTGTTCGGTCATGAGGTCCACATTAGCATTCTTATTCTAAGAATAAAATGGATTTAGCATAACTATTATAAGTATCAAAAGGTATGGAAATTTATGAATTGGAGGCATAAGGGACACCTCATGAGGGACCATGAAATCACTATGTGCAATATTAGAGAGTTTCTCACAATAGGTGTGTGCAATGAATTATGGTTTCATGAAAAAAAGGAGCTCAAATGTTGTTATCCAACATAGGTTCTTACCATAGAGCTTCAAATAGGGAGTTCATTCAAGATGGGGGGCTTGCGCACAAGGTCAAGGGAGTGCACAAGGTTGGGGTTCGTGCACAAGGAAATGGTGCATGCAAGAGGAGTCTTCACGCGCACCCAACTTGCATTAAAAGAGGTTGGGATAGGATTACATAACTATTGTACCACTATAGATAGGACCCATAGGGAACCTATCATGAAAGATATCTACCTTGAGGGTTTCATGTACACCTTAAAACATGTGTGCACCTTCTTTAGCATTCTTAGAATGTTTTATTGAGATGGATGATGGATTCAATTTACCAAAATCATACTATTTTTGACTTCAAGTGGAATTTTATGCCAAAAAATAAGAATCAGTCCCATGTAGTTCAAGTGACATAGTTTATGGTTTTATTTAAGGATTTCCCAATACAGTTTAATTTTGTGCAATAAAGACATGCATAGTGCCTTTTAGAGTCATCAAAGTATGACTACTAGGATCTCCATACTTTTAAATATGATGTGTTGTAATCATTCTAATGAAACAATGAACTAAAATACTATAAGACTATGTGATTCAATCTCGTTATGAGAAAAAGAGCTAATATGAGGTCAACCATATTGTATGAGTGTGCACAACATTGGAATGAATTGGGATTACACATTGGGATGCTCTAAGATAATTGACCAAGTCAGTGATTCAAGTAAAGGTAAGCTTTATGGGCTTACACCTAGAATTATTCTCACATATGGTGAATGTATGATTCATTAATGGATGTATAGGGACATGCACATCATTGAGTAAGCCACATAGATTGTCTTAAATTGAGAAATATGAGAGCAGAAAGAGGAATATCATGACTCAAGGTGGTTTTAGAAGCCATGAGAAGTATCTCAAATCAAATAATTATCTTGGAAGAAGGATAGTGTTGAAATAACTATAATTTAAATCCAGGATAACCCATCCTAAAAATTTCATGATGTGACTCTTAGTTTTTTATAGGGTTATGTGACCAAATAAAAGGTACATATCTTGATGATCGTAACCATATTCCATCATAAATATTGACCTAGGGTGTGGAGGTGGATCCCCCACATTATGGACCATTCGTCTATTAGGTAGGTTATGTGGTGGAAATGATAATTTGGGTATCTTTAGGGTTTTTTCAAAGGGTATATGCAAAGGGAATCCACATAATGGGGATATGTGTGATGGGGTTTGTATGATAGACCTTATTTGATGGAATACAAATTATGGCCTCTTTATGATGGTGACTTATTGATGACCTCTTCATGATGACCTCTACATGATGGTTTCCATGTGATGACCTGCATGTTATGGCCTCTACATGATGGACTCCATGTGATGTTCTCTATATTATGGATTCTATATGATGGATTCTGTATGATGGACTCCACATTATGTCATCTGTTTGATGGCCTCTATGTGATGGTGTCCATGTAATATCTTCATGAAGGTTCCTTGCATAAGGGATTTCATAAAATTCCTTCATGTACGTTCCTTTATGAAGGGATATCATGGATTATCCCTCATAAAGGGTTTTTATGAGAGGATTTCCTTATGCACGTCATAATTACCTAAGGATTTCACTGAGATTCAAAAGGTTATCGTTTATATTGAAGACTTTATAATTCCCATACTTTGAGTTAGTTATGGGGTATTTATTGGCAATGACAGGTAACCACCTTCCCAAAATTGGCGAACATGTAAGAATTATATAGTCATGTAGGAATCCCTTTAGCATGTCATGAATGAATTTCATCTACAAAGAAGGTATGCAATTGAAAACAAACCACACAATCTTGAAAGAATTCCATCAATGTACCATAAAAGGGGAGTATGTGGTTCATGAAAGAAACGTGTGGTTCATGAGAGAAGTGTGATTTCTATGAAAGAAACAAGAGGTCTGTGAGAGAAGTTTATGGTCTATGAGAGAAGTGTGTGGTCCGTGAAAGAAACATGTGGTTCACTCAGTAAGTGTATAGTCTGTGAAATAAAAACATGATTGTTGTTGGGTTGTTGTCCAAGTGGTATGGACACCTTGTAACTATTCATATAGTTCAGGGTTCTAATCCTAGATGGACCAATTTTAGGATTCGGTGTGGTTTATTCCAAAGATGGTATACTCTATGGAGGGCTTTGGTGCATGGGTTGTTAGTCTCTATAGTGGTTGAGGTCGACAAGTACAACATTGGGTGTCAGTAGAAAGCGGTTCTTTGGCATCAGTGGTGATGGTGGGGTTTCAATGGTGTAGGGTTTTTAGGAGTCTATAGTGATGGATTAACTTCGATTTAGTTAGTATTAGTCCTCCATAAGAATTTTCCATGATGTTCTAATCAGTGGGCAACGGTAGATGCGATGACGCCAATGTTTGATCAGCGGAGGACTACATTATCAGGTCAATGGTGCAGTGAGTTTGTAGTGTAAATTTGTAGGTGCAGCACCAGGTTAAGAATAATATATAGACATGGTGGTGCACGGTTTTAGGGATTTCAACTCGATTGTTGTCATAGGGCTTAGTACCCACTAGGACTAAGGGTCATGTAATGGGTTCCTATACCTGGAATATTAATAGGGTTTTTTGGTTCAATAAAAAAGGGATTCTCCCCCCTTATCTGTTAAAAAACTATTTTAAAAAAATAAAAAAATGAACACATGATCTATGAGAGAATTTCATGGCCTATGAAACAAAATATGTGGTCTATGATAAAATTATGTGGGATTTTTTCCATTTCAAAATTTTCTTTATGATGAGATAAATCCAGATTTAAAATTGTCATAATTTTTTATTTGAATTTTTTTTAGCTCCATGAATAGTTCAATCAATGCATGTAAAATTAAATACACCTCTTTTATAGGTTATACCTATATAAAGTGTTTCACAAGGGAAAAAACTGATATAATGCCTTAAAATGGATTTTATGGTCTCGACACCCTTCTCATTAGTAAAGTGTGAAATCTATAGCCTACACTTGGAGGGAGGTTCTTACCACCACATCAATAGACCTAGAAACATTTTTAAGGAATATTCATTGATTTTTGTGTGGGTAATTATATAGTACATAGAAATCTGATTTACTTTTTCATGCAAAGAGATACATTTCTTTCAAACTCTACTTATGTTTTCTGAGTGAGGACTATGTCATAGATTCAATGAAAAACTGAATGAAACGCAATTTTTTATGCCAAAAACCACCAAGGGTTTATAAAGATATATGCCATTTTTTGTCATAACAAATTATTGCTTCACAATTTTATTTTCTTACTTCTCTTTTATTAAATTATTTCATGTTTCAATATTCTTCATGAATGAGTAAAGAACCAAATTCTTAATTAATTTAATATACCTTTTGATATCACACTAAATTAGCATTGGTTATTACACCATTTCACCAATATATTCTAATTGTTTCTTCATCCATATAAGTTGTGTATAGAACTTTATAAAAAAATATACTCCACTTTTATTGTATATAAATAAACACAATCATGTTTCTTACTTATCCATCTAATATAATTTCTTCCAATTTAAAATTCTCCACCACTTGTGGATTTTCAATCCATAATGCCACATGCCCAATCAGTATCTTAAGATTTCAACAGTGTTAGTTATTTTTTATCCTTGAATACTAAACCATAATCCAGTGTTCCCTATACATATCTCATTATTATTAACCTAGAAATAGTTGTTCGTTCTTAAGAAAACTCTGAAATAATACTTCCAATCACATAGCATAAAAAATGATTTTCCTAATTATAGTAAGATAGATTAAACATAGAATGATTCTTCTATATAAAGTAGAGTCTTCTCATTCACTTTCCTTGTGTTTTTTTCAGGTTAGTTCCAACTATTATAAGATTTGAAACTGCCTTATAATATTATATTCTAAATTTATTCAAAACTTCCCTTGAATATTTTACCATCGATGTGAATATATTATCTTTATCTTGATGAAATTATAGACTAATAGAATATGTAAACTCTTCTATCATTGAAATCTCAAATTTATTACTCATTAATACAATAAAATTTTCAATTATATCATAATTATTGCCTCTAAAAATGATATCATCAACATAAATCATCGCCATAAATTATTCTTATTTAAATATTTTCAGGTAGATATTATGATCATCCCCACCTATATTGAAGTCCATCTTTCTAAATAAAGTATCCATTCATGTATGCCAAGAATGGGGTGTTTTATTTAGGCTATAAAAAGACTTTTTCAATTTGCAGACATTTGTATCATCATCTTATATAACAAATCCAATCACCTAATTGATATAAACTATTCATTTAGAATTACATTTAAATTTTTTTTTTCTCTATATCCATTTGATATTTCATGAATTTTCTTTGAATAACAACCATAAGAAAAATTATAATGGACTCTATTATTATAACTACAGAAAATTTTTCTTCAACATATACTCTTTCTACCTAAGAATAAACCTTACAAACCATCCTTACTATATTCTTGATGACTCTTCCATTTTCATCTAGATTTTTCTTGAATTATATCTTCTTACAAATTAAATTATGATTCTTTAGTCTTTCTACAAGCTCCCAATATTATTTTTATTAATCTATTCTGATTCATCATTTATAGACTTTATCCATGACTCCATATTTTACTCTTCTTCAAATTGGGATGGTTCAATAATATTTAATTGAGCAGTTTGATCCATTATCTATATCTTATTAGTCTTATTTGGAGTAAATTTATCTCTAATTATATTCCTTAAATCAAATTTTTATCTACCCTTATTTATTGAGTCACATGTTGACTCTTTTATTTACCTTATTCATCAATTGATTAAATTTCAAAATTATTATCAACCTGAATATCTTGATATTATACTAAATCTACATTCATCTATCTATCTTCTTCAAACAATTTTTTGGAAAAAAATTATATATTTCTCTTTGGATTCATTCTAAACAACCTTCACATCACAACACTCAAGAATATTATTGAGCCTTTTATTGAATAACTTGTAGGAATTAATATTTTAAGAGAATACAAGGAATACGACTTCATCTTCTACATCACTATATACATCCAATTGTATCACTTATTTATATTTGTGAAGTGAGATTACACTATCTATAAACATAGTCATTTCCATATTGTTCACCATACAATTTCTTTCCTTTGCATCTCCATTCTATTGGGGAGTTATCACTAAATATAATTTATTCTTAATACCAAAATTTTTAAGGTATTATTAAACCTCATAGAATATGTACTCTATTCCATTTTTTGGTCTCAAAATATTTATAGTTATTATAGTTTAATTTTATATTATTCTTCAAATTATTTTTATACAGTCAAGAACTTCAATATTTGATCTCTTGAACATGGAACATCTCATTTTACTATATAGATTAACACATAAGATGAAATACTTATCACTGTGGGTTATAGTCTAACTAATTTTACCACACACATTTTTGTAGAATAAATTCAACAGACCCAATGATCTTTCTTTATTTCGATGATAATAATTTCTTACAATTTTTCTTCCCAAGAAAGAATCACAAACTTTAGCTCTTTTTATTTTCAATAAAATAATATCAAAGAAACCTCCAACCTTTATATTATCTATGATTTTTTATGAATATGGACAATTATCTTGCTATATAAACTATTTTCTTCCTACACTATTAGAAGACATGTATTGTCTTATCTATCTATATGATATAGATTTTTAGTCATCCTTTATCATTTTATAAGATAATTATCAGCCTTTACTTTAATATTATATCCTTTATGAATGAACATGACTTCCAAACCTAAGTCACAAAGATAAATAACACCCAATAAATTTTTATGAAGACAATCAACTTAAATTATATCATTTCTTGTCAATTCATCGTCAACCAATCAGGTTTTTCTACCACTTTTAATCTTTAATGCTCTCATTTTAAAAACGAACTGTTGCATTAACTTTTCCCTTTATATTCTTCAACAAATTCATCTTACTTATCATGGTTGATAAAAAAAATTGTATAGTGTCCAGGTGATACTATTTTTTTATGATTTCATGGAAATTTCATCCAAAATTTTCTTTTTAGTCTTTTTCTTTTCCCTATAAGAAATTATAAAATCATTTGAGAGATATTTTTATATTTTATCATTTTCTTTAGTATAATCCATAATTTCAATTTATTCTCCTTCAATAGGATAAAACCTATTTTTTCAAGGAATTTAATTAGGTTGTGTTATGTTGCATCCATTTTCCTTTAAATTCTATAAGAATGTCTACCTCTTCTCTTCCTATAATCTACCTCTTCATGATCAAAGTTTGATTAATTAAAATATTAATCATAGAATGAATTGTTATATGAAATTAATAAAACATTCCAAATATCATTTTTTATCTTTTAATAGATTCTTATATTATATAAATTTCAATTTCACCATAATATGACAAAGCATATAAAAAAACTACAAAATTGGCATTTCATTACTAAAAATATCTTGTCTTTATCATTACCTCATAAATATATTTCTTTAGAATACCTCATTGATTTTTGGTATCTTAATAGTTGATAAATGTATTTCTTCTTCTACTTCCCTACACTCTTCATACTTACCAAATTTCCCTTTAAGGTTTCTCTATTAAAACCAATACTAGTTTTACTAATACCACTTGGTATTTGATCACTCAGTATTTATTTTAATGTTTTAATTACTCAATTTTCCATTTATTTCAAAACATCATCTAAGAATTTTCCAAACTGAAGCTTCTTCTTATAACCATCTATTTTAATCTATCACTCAAACTTTATTATCAAGGATATTAATTCATATTAAACTGTTTAAATTTACTTATATTTATCCTTAACATACATTTTATAATTATCATTGATCTTGATCTATTCTCCAATATACAATAAATAATCTGTAACTGTAAATACCCTAGCCCCATTAACCTAGAGTTAGTTCCATACTTTATTGCATTGGTATAATAAACAAGGAAGTCACGTCCTAAAGTACCGAGTAGTTTAATAGATTTGAAAAACTAGATACAAATATAAATTTTACATTACATCTTGAAAGGAAAAACAACATATCAAGTCCAATGTAAATATCCTTAAATTATTAGATTATCCTTGTATGTCATTCATGATATATTTCTTCGCATCTTGGGGAAAAATAAAACATAATAAATGGGGGAGATAAGATTCTCAATAAGGTTAAACAATATAGTAGAAGATATCATAAACATAAACAATAAGGAAAGGTGAATAACTAAAACTCATGCCAATAAAACATAATATTGACCATAATATAGAAGGAACAAGAGCTTAATAAATAATGCCATATAAATAATCACATGAAACTTAACCATGGATACTCCAATAGTCGAATAATCACATTATTTATCAATTACTGATATCATAATGAGGGGATTTATATTATTGGACATCATAAATATACCATTAAGACCTTGGAAAATAGTTCTATATAATGAGAAAGGCTTTAGCCAAAACCTATTCTAGTTTGTCTTATGATACCTACTGATGCATCGAGGGGCTATAACAGGCTCCGCCCATCACTTACTAAGAACAATACATTCCTCATATATTGAATAATAAATTTAGAAATATATATTTAAATCAAATAATCCCATTCCACTTTGAAATATTTGGATCATAATCATATATGAAAATACTCTAATAAAATCATTGATAAATTCATGATATTAATACCCTTTACTTTGGAAAGAAGAGTTCTTTTTCAAAATCATTTTTATTTTTTTTAAAAACAATATTTTAAACTTTAATATCAAATAAAATACAAGTTAATGAAACTGAATTTATGTTTTAGGTGTAAATTATGTCTAAATGAAATGAAAACATGTAAAAATATTTTTTAAGAAACTTTAGAAATGGGCCACTTCAGTGCGGTTTAAGAGAAAATATATGACTTTAAAGTGGACAAAGGATAAAATTTTTACATAAAACCAGAAATGAAAAAAGTTATTTTTTTTAATGATAAAAATATTTATTTTAGAAAAATATCAGTTGAATAAAATAGATAATTGAGTGTACTTGAAAATGGGTAAGAAATTGCAAAGTTCCCTTTAATGAGTCTTTCTTATCGGGTGAAATTGAAAAAGGGGACCTCTTAAAACATGTATTTACCCATAAACGAGAGATTAACCGGTATGTATAAATGGTTTTAGAACATATAAAAATATTTTAGAATAATTATATAAAAATAATGAATAATTTTCTATGGGGTAAATAGAGATAAAGCATAACCCAAATGAAAAATGATGGTTTAGGGAGAATCCCTTACCCCTTGTATTTACTCAAATCGTATGCCCCATAAAATTAAAAATAATCAAATGAAACATTTAATACCATGAAGATAAATAGATACATGATATTATATATCAAATTTCAGTATAAACACTACACAAAAAATAAATAAGTGGTGAATAAGGCAAATCTCATAGAAATAAAAGTGAGATAAGAAACCCCTTACATTAAGTCTCAAAGTGTTCTGAACTTGTAATTAATATACTAGATATTGAAATTAGATTCATTATAATTTAATTAAAAACCTATCAAAAATTTATTTGAATAATTATAATTTTATTAAGTTCATTTATGTAATTTTTGATGATTTATAAGTTTCAATTTCATTGTTTGAAAGTGTTTCTTTTCTTGGTTTTCACAATTGGTCAACTTGTATACATATATGAAATATCATGTGAAGTGTGAATAAATATCCAAATTTAAGCTACCTTTTATTTATAAAAATACTTAATATTAAATGGTTATATAACTAATTTTGTTATTTGGGTTGAGGATGAATCATTAGAAGAGATGTTAGGGACAGTCGTTTAGATTATTTTGGCGGTTTTTTATCATTACAAACTAATTTTGCTAATTTTGTTTCATTAATTAATATAATGTATATATAATGGTTCCAAAACATTAACTAGGATGTAATAAATATATTAAAATCTATTTTAACCAAAAAAATGGTTTCATGACTATCCTTGAAGGCATAATTGAAAAATGAAAACTCATCGTCTATGAAGGTGGTAAATCGGCACCACACTGATGATGTATTAATATTTAGAATAAAAGAAAGTGGAGAAGAGAATTTATGATAGACTATTACCTAAACATAATAAAATTCTAGTATATAAAATATAATATAGTTATCATGTTACTTTGGGATAGGGAGGTGAGGTGAAGATAAGAAAATAAAAGAATTTGAAAAGAAATTAAAATAAAACAGAAGAGGGTTTTACCTCTAGAACTTCTTATCCTTGAGAACCTCCTTATGAAAAAGGGATTAGTGTTTTATTGAGAACAAAGGCTCCTGGAATTGGTTGGATAGGTTTAGGATATTATTTGTCCAAAATAATAAAATATTCAAGACTTTGGAGGTGTGAGGAGAAGGGGTGGTGAGGGGTGGTATTTATAATGGATGAGAGGGTGTTTTCTTATTATTATATTCATTACATTATTATTTTGAAAAAAGACTAATAATAGTTTGATTATTAACACTAAATATATTTAAATAATGATTTATAGTTCTATATTATGGGATTACATCATCCACACATCATCTGTGAATCAATAAATCATGTATTTGTTAAATACCGTAAATTACTATATTTTACTATTCACAAAAAATTCAACTATTTTAGAAAAATCCAAAAAATTAACCCCAACAATTTTTTTACATTTACAACTCAAAAATAAACTCCATTTTATGAAAATAATTTTCTAAATATGAGAAATTTCATTTTTAATTAAAATATTCTTTTATTAAAAAAATACCAATTTTAAAATTATAACTGATTTTATAACACTTTGAAAATTTAATTGAGGTCTCATAAAACTATATTATAATCATAAGAAAACAAAATATTAATTTTTTAATATATTTTATGAAAATAAATTTTCTTTTAAATCTTTATATTAATTATAAAATTGTAAATAACATTTATGTTTAAAAAATACCAACACTTAATTTGTAATTTTTAAACATTTATTTACATATTCCATGATATAAATATTCCATATTTTCATTTATAAGATACAAAAATTTTATTTTTACTTTAATATGTGAGGTTATTTTTCTAATTGCAACATTACTATTCCAAACGGTCACATTATTATTTCAACGGTCACATTACTATTTATCAAAAATGAAACTTATCATAAAAATACCAAAAAATTAACCAAATAAAATATTAATATTACGCTTTCAAAAATAATGTTTATTTTGTCAAATATAATTGATAAAATTTTAATATTTTATATTTAAAATAATTTCTCCATTAAAAGGTGGAAAAACTGCGTGTAGAGAAGTAGTCTTTTTATCTGTAAAATTTGATTTATTCTTATCTTATGCCTCTAAAAATATTTTGGATGAATGTAAAAATATTTGATTGAATATATAATATATAAATTTAATTAATATATTTCACAGATAGTGTTTAATAAACTATCATCGTGGTCATAAAAATAGTTTTACAAAAATACATCCTTTATGTTTAACTGTTTTTCATTTCTAATTAATGTGTAACCAATGAATTAATTTTATAAACATGTGAAATATGTATTTTTTATAATTTAGTTAATATCATTCATTATTTCTAATACCAATATCTATGAGATAAAAATAATAATTTAATAATAATATTTAATCATTTAGTAAACATGTAAGTTATCAAATAAGTTAAATTTAAAAAGAGGCATACCGTAAAATCTTGGGGTGTTAAATTCTCCCCTCCTTAAATAAATTGTGTCTTTACAATTTTAAATTATACTTAAAAATAAAAGGTTTATACCTGAAATTTATTTTTTGGGAAACACGTATTGAAATTAGAGTTAATAAAATATCCACTTAGACAGAGGGAATGAGATAAGTGAAGGTCACCAAAAAACTAGAATTTCAGGTAGGAAATAATTTGTGGAAAGTGATAGAATGGGCATAGAAGAGAAATATAAATATCAAGTTATAATGAAGAGTGATATAGAACATTGTAATTATAAATTTAACCATCACTAAACCATAAATCTTATGATCAGTTAAATGACCATTTATTTCTCAAAAAAAAAATTAAATGGTTAACATTTTTTTCCAAAATAATTTTCTTAGAGTTTGGGGATTGTTTTAATATTCAGATAAACATAATTGATTAATTTCAATATAATAACCATAATCTCATACTTGGTTTTTTCTTTAACCTATTTTCACTTCATCCTTAACACCACGAAATGAATGTTCAAAATTAAATTTTCATGATTGAGGAACTTTTATGAACCACAAGATCCACAAGTCATTTCTTCATCCTTATAATGTTCACCAAAATAGAAATTATTATCATAGGTTATAATATATGATAAATCATACTTTAATCTTAATCAATAATATCATTAATCCATTCCACAAGTAGTTAACCTTAAGACTCATCCAAAATATTCCTATCTAAATTTAAAGAAAAAAATATTTAAAAGTAAGGTCAGTAAATTTCCAAAATCAACTTAACATAAGATTTCCCAAATAATGTAACAATTATTGTCACATACCAAATATATTAATAACCTAATATATTTTAATTATTTATGAAGGAAGTAAGATTTTAATTCCTTAAAGAATAAGTATTGCAGTACAAACCATATATATCTTATGAATCATATAAACAGAGAATGATTGGTAGAATACTCAAATAACATAATTCTTGAATCCAAACATAGGAATATTAATCATTCTTATTAATATAAGGTGGTATCATAAGATTTAACATTATCCCTTTACTTATTCTAATATATATTACCTTGATTCTTGGGACATTCATTTGCATAGTTCCTCATATAATTACAATTAAATCATTGAGTATTGGAAAATTCTTTCCTTCTATTGTTATTATCATCATGATGAACTATTTCTCCATACTTTAAGAAAACTCCTTTTCCTATTAAGAATATATTGATTTTTTTCCATCCACAATTATCACATATGGTAAAATACTTATTTCCCTTCTTCCCATTATCCAAATTTTCCCTTGTTTTCCTCTACTTCTCATGTTTCCTTCTCAAGCCATAATTGTTAGAAAAATCTTTCTCCTTATTGTTAAAACATGATATTATCTACTCATATGATTAAGGCATTTGAGATACTATTTCCCTTCAAACTATTGGACTAAACCCATTGAAGAAATTATCATTCCTACTCTTTGGATTATGTGCATTGATGTGGTTCTCATTCATTCTACTAGGCATCATTAAAAAATGGCATACACTAGATTAGATCATAAAATTGTGAAACGTAATGTATAATACCAAAACTAGTGGAATATATATCATAAATTGAAAAAAATTACGTGTATCTAATCTCTTAATCCTAAACATGGTTTCTTTGGGGAGATCTTTAATTTTAAATAAATAATAATGTTTTGTGAAGAAAATGTGAATTATCCTAAGAATATCCCCTGGGAGTGTCAAACCAGGTGTGTAGTAAGGCAAGTTGGCGTGTACCAGGTTATGCTGAGTCAGGTCTAACACTCCTTGATGGGTTTTTTAACCCTTGGTACATCTATTCTAGAACCATGTTAACTTATAGTATTCAGACAAGGATGTATTTCTAGGAAGACCCTCATAATCTATACCTTACCAAAAATCTAGGATGTTCTTCTATGCCTGTCCAAGTCTATCCTAGGGTTATGTTCCCTAATATATGTTTTATAAATCTATTTTCCAAGGTTTCTACTAAACTTATTCTGCTACCAACTGTAAATATCCCGACTCCAATAACCTAGAGTCGGTGCCTTACATTATTACATTGGTAAAATAAACAAGGAAGTCGCATCCTGAAGGACCGTGTAGTTTAATATCTTTAGAAAACAAGATAAAAACATTAATTTAACATTAAAACATGAATGGAAAAACAATATATAAACCCCATTGGAAACATCCATAAACTCCTAGATTATCTATTCAAGTCATTCATAATATACATCTTCAAATCCTGGGGTAAAATAAAACATAAGAAAGGGGTGAGCGAAGATGCTCAGTAAAGGTGAACAATAAAGTGGAAGCTATCTTAAAAATAACAATAAGACAATTTGAATAACTAAAAAACATTATAATAAAACATAATCTTGAGCATATAATGGCAGGAATAAAAGCTGAATAAATAATTCCATATAAATAATCACATGAAACTTAACCATGGATATTCTACTAGTCGAATAATCACATGATTTATTAATTTAAATGAGGGAATATGTAATTCCAGACATCATAAACATACCATCAAGGCCTCATCTAAGAATTATACATAATGGGTAAGGTCTTGGACAAAACTCATTCTATTTTTGTCTCATGAGACCGACCTGCGCATCGGCCGACTAGAGTGGGCCCCGCCCATCACTTACTAAGTCTAATATATCCCTTATATATCAAATAATCGATTTAAAAATATATATTTTAAAAAACGTTTCCCATATAACTTTGAAATATTTTAATCAAAATCATTAATGAAAACATTCTAATAAAATCATTGAAAATTTCATGATATAAATAGCCTTTTACTTTGGAAAGAAGAGTTATTTTGGAAAATCATTTTTATTTTTAATAAAATAAGATTTCAAACACGAATATCAAATAAAATAATATATAAGGACAATTAAATTAAATTTTAGGAATAAATTATGTCCAAATGAATTGAAAACATGTAAAAATTGTTTTAAAGAAACTTTAGAAATTGGCCACTTCAGTGTGGTTTAAGAAAAAATATATGAGTCTTTAAAGTGGAAAAAACGATCAATTGTTTACATAAAACCAGGAATACACTAAGAGAGTTTTTCATGAAAAAAATAATAATTATAGAAGAAAAAAATGGTGGCATAAAATAGATTATGGAGTGTACTTGAAAATGGGTAAAAATTGGGAAGTTCCCTTTAATCGAGCTAGCTTATCAGGAGGAATTGAAAAAAAAAGGAACCTTCTAAAACAAGTATTTCCCCATAAAAGAGAGATGAAATGATATGGATAATTTTTTTGGAACATATACTCATATTTTATAATAATTATATAACAATGATTACTAATTTCATTGGGGTAAAGAGAGATAAAATTTAACTCAAATGAAAAATGGAGGTTCATGGAGAATCCCTTACCCCCTTGTAATTAATCGAATCATATACCCCATAAAATTAATAATAATGAAATGAAATGTTTAATAAAATTAATATAAAATGATTAGTGATATTATATATCAAATTTCAGTATAAATAAACCATAAATAATAAATAAGTGGTGAATAATGGAAATCTCATAGAAATAAAAGTTAGATTAGAAACCCCTTACCTTAAGTCTAAAAGCATTCTGCACTTGTACTTAACATCCTGGATAATGAAACTAGATTCATTAATAATTTAATTAAGTACCTATTAAACATTTATTTTATTAATTATAATTTTATTAAGTTAATTTATGTCCTTTTTATGAGTTATAAGATTCAATTTTGTTGTTTGAAAGTGTTTGTTTCCTTGGTTTTCACAATTAGTTCACTTGTATACGTGTATGAAAGATCATGTAAAATTGGAATATATGTTAGGAATTGAAGTTTTATGTTATTTATAAACATATATAAGATTTAATTTTTATATAATTCATTTGTTTATTTTTAGTGAGGATGAATCATCAGAAAAGATGTTAGTGAAAATCATTTATATTGTTTTGGCGGTTTTTGATCATCACAAACTAGTTTGGTTTCATTAATTAATATCATATATATATATATAATGGTTCCATAATATTAAATAGGATTTAATAAATATATTATAATCTTGTTTAAACATAAAAATGTTTTCATGACTATCCCTGAAGGCGTAATTGAAAAATGAAAACTAGTCGTCCATGACGGCTGTAAATTGGCACCTCATGGATGATGTTTTCATCTTTAGAATAAAAGGAAGAGGGAACGACATTGAAGATTTATTATTACCTAAACATAATAAATTTATAGTATATAAATGATACTATATTTATCATGTCACTTTGGGATAGGTAGGTGAGTATAAGATAAGAAAAAAAAGAGCTTGAAAAAAATTAAAAGAAAACAGAGGAGGCTTTTACCTCTTGAACTTCATTTCCACGAGAACCTCCTTAGGGAAAAGGGATTGGTATTTTATTGAGAAAAAAGGCTATTGGATGTGGGGGGAGTTTTGGGAGAGTATTTTTTATAAATTGGACAAGATTCAAGGCTTTAGAGTTGTGAGGAGAAGGGGTGGTGAGGGTGGTATTTATAGTGGAGGAGAGGGGTGTTTTTTCATTATTATATTAATTAGTTTATTATTTTGTCTCTATATTATGAACAGTTTGAGTATTATCAATAAAAATATTAAAATAATGAAATATTGTTCGATATTATGGTCATACATAATCTATACATCATCTATGACTCAATAAATCTTGTATAAGTTAAATACCGTTAATTATCATATTTTACTATTCACCAAAATTTCAACTATTTTAGAAAAATCTCAAAACATTAACCCTAATTTTTTTGATGTGTATAATTCAAAAATTAACTCCATTTTATGAAAATAATTTTGAAATTTTACAAATTTAATTTTTAATTAAAATCATCATTTATTCAAAAAATACCAATTTTAAAATTAAAATAGGTTTTACAACACTTTGAAAAATTAATTAAGGTCTCATAAAATTATCTTATAATCATAAGAATGAAAAATATTAATTTATGAATTTATTTTCTGAAATTAAATTTTATTTTAAATCATTATATCAGTTATAAAACTTTAAATTAGATTTATGTTTCACGAAAATACCAACACTTAATTTATCGTTTTTAAAACATTTATTTACATATTCCATTATATAAAAATATCCTATTTTCAGTTATAAGATAGATAAATTTATTTATACTTAAATAGATGATTTTATTATTATAATGGAAATATTACCATTCCTAATGGTCAAATTATTATTCCAACGGTCATATTACTATTCATCAAAAATGAAACTTATCATAAAAATACCAAAAATTTAACAAAAGTAAATTTCAGTATTACACTTTCAAGAATAATATTTATTTTTTAAAATCTAATTTTTAAAATTTTCAAGATTAATATTGAAAACAAGTACTCTATTAAAAGGTGGTAAACCTATGTTTAGAAAAATATAACTTTTTATATGTAAACTTGGATTTATTCTTATCTTATTCCTATAAAAATATTTTGGATAACTCTAAAAAAAATGATTTAATTTATGATGTATAAATATCATTAATATCTTTCAACAATAGTGTTTCATAAACTATCATTGTGGGCCTAAAAATAGTTTTTATAAAAATAAATTCTTTATGTTCAATTGGTTTTCATTTCTAATTAATTGGTTACCAATGAATTAATTTTATAAAAATGTGTAATCTATATTTTCATAATTTACTTAATATCATTAATTTTTTCCATTCCCAACTTCTAGGATATAGCTATAATAATTAAATAATAATATTTAATCTTTTTTAATCTCATAATTTATCGAAGAAGTTAAATTTAAAAAGAGGAATATCGTAAAATGTTAGGGTGTTACAATATATTCTTAAGATTTAATATGATTATTCTCACATTATTCAAATATTTTTTTCATTATGATCAAATTTTTATTTAATTTCATCAAAATAACTTTAAGAATCTTTTAAAAAAAACTGTAATTTTCTTATTCACCTTTATTTTTAGATGAAGATCCTCAAGACCCCCTTACAATTCTACTTAGAGGCATATAACTCCTTATTGATCATTGTATTATACTTAAGTTTTAGAGTTATCTTCTAAATCCATAATTTCATCTTCAATAGCTGATATGAACTCAATCTCAATACCTACCAATAGATCTCCCTTAGTATCCTTCTCTTCATTATTAACCAATACGTTTTTCTAAAACTTTTTTCCCCTTGAATTTCTAGAATTGAAATTATTTATAGGGGAAACTTATTCTTATATTTTCATGAGAATTAAAACTCACTACCTTATTCATAAAATTTCTTCATACATATAGCATTATAATGTTCAATATTCCCATAATTGAAACATTACAAGTGTAATTTACCCTAAAATCTCCCTTTTCATCTTTTAAATTTTCATTACCATAAGTGATAATAAATCATCACTAATATCTTCTTTAATTTTAGGGTCTTAAAACTATTTTTCCAACTGATTTGACTTTTATATATTTATATTATTATTATTAATATCTCTCTA
Source organism: Viscum album (assembly GCA_963277665.1). Taxonomy (NCBI): domain Eukaryota; kingdom Viridiplantae; phylum Streptophyta; class Magnoliopsida; order Santalales; family Viscaceae; genus Viscum; species Viscum album. Next base: position 1,206,087,370 of record OY728150.1, on the reverse strand, counting down.
TCTTCACCCAAATTTCCTATGCTACGGGATTTCTATATAACTCATCAATAGATTACTATCCAAGGCTCATTTCTTCATGTTCTAAAACATTTGGGTTGTATATATTTGGAAATATTATGATACTTTTCTTCAAAATATTATAATACTTGACCATATATCTGGGTCCATTTGTTTCACTAATAACTTCAAAGATACTATTAGAGAATCTAACCACATTTTCACTTGGATTTATGTTTATATCATCAAATATGTTTTGAAAAAACAATAATTTTTCTTATTTCACTTTTTTATCTCCTATGTATATGCTATAAAATTTATCCTTGACTCCTTTAACTATAGAAAAATACATAACCATATATATATTTTATTATATAGAGCTCTCAATAAGGCATTTTTGAGATTAAGTGCCATCATTCAACAACTTTTTATCTACTTCCATCATAGATATCTCAGCGGCATCGTTAACCTAAATTTCATGAACTACTAATGAGTATACATAGTATAGAAACCTGTGATTTTCATATATACATGTTTTATATTAATAGATGAATATTAATTACATAACATAATGATCTATGCTATAATTATATAGTTCTAGTGCCTTTTGAAACCTGGGTGCATAAAAAACTAGTACAAAAGTCCCACTAAGTTATTCATAACTTTAACCCTTATTAGATATACCATATATAATAACTTTCTTTATAACAAGGGGAAAGGAATCATAAGAAAGGGTGAGCTCAAATTCCCAGTAATGGTAAACATGGAAGATATCAATTGAATCATATAAAAGCATAAAATAAGAATAAGGGTATGATATCATGTTCATAAATTAAAAAAATTTATACCCAATATATCAAAGATCATAAGAATTATTCTCAGCATAAAGAATTATCATTTCAAAAGACATTAATAATTAAAGAGATATTTCTTCATAAATCAATCATGAACCATAAGTTCATGTCATAAAAGTACGGAACCATCTTAAGTATAGATCCCATTTCAAATTTCAAGGTTAGGTACCATGACCATAAAATACTAACAAGTCAGGAATAAATACATGTTTCCCATGGTGGATCAATCACATCAAATTTTTTTCCTATAGCAGATCATGCACTTCAACTTTTTTCCCATAATTGATCAAGAACATCGATTTGTTTCTCATAATTATATCATGAGATATAATACTTTTACCAATGAATTTTAGTGATATATAATTTTAATCTCATCTATCACATAATGAAAACAAACATATGTGTGACACAATATCATAAATAATTCACCATATCATCAAATCATAAAGAAAATAGGTTTCATAAACATTTCACCAATTTATAATAGCATAAACAATGAAAAATAAATGGGTTTCATAAACATATCATCATAATAAACCATAAAGCTAAATAAGAAGTATGGTATCATTGGATATTATCCCTAGTAAATAAAAATTAACATCAACTGATGTTATCATAGATGAAAATTACTTTAAAAGATTCACTAGAATATTTCATGAGAAAAATTCCCTTTCACTTTCAAATCAATTATTTGAAATCTAAAAAATTTAAAAAATATTAGAGAAAAAACATTATTTTAAAATAAATGTAGAAAATTATAAATTAATCAAGTAATTTAGTAGTCATAATGGTGGGAAAATATTTTCATGTCATATATGTTAAAAGAAAACATTCCTTTCAAAAAAATTTAAAAGGTCAAAAGTTACCTTGTTTAGAAAAAGACAAGAATATTCATTTTAATTTAGTTTCTAAAAATTAATTCATGTGAAAAATGAATTTAAATGATCATATTATAATATTAAAAATATTCTTGGAAACATTTTTAGAAAACATGGATATGGTAGAAAAAGGATTTTTGACTGAAGAGATAAATATATTAGGTTTCTTATAAAAAAATCTTTCAAATTATTGAGTAAATAAAGTGCGGAAAATGGATGGAAAATATGTATTATCAAAAAATAATCATATTAGAAGAAAATTAATGATTTTATTGAGATTTATATCATAAAATTTCATCATTAGAAACTTAATCATCAACCATCCTGATCAATAATGAGATTGTAACATAAAACCCTTACTACTTTGGTAACTTTTAAATCATAAGCCCCATGAAATAAATAACCATATATTGATATTTATATCACATAATTTTCATAATAATAATTATAAAATACATTCATGTTCAGTATATACACCACATAAAATAAACAATTGGTGAATATGGCTTGTGTCACACATAATTTAACGTGAGATGAAAATTCCTTCCTTCGGGTTCGAATTCCTTTATACATGTTCAAAAATAATTTATAATAAATGTATAATAATTATAAATATATTAAATAACCATACACACATATATAATACCATATATTATTTACTTATAACCTTTTATCACTCATTTATTAAAAAGTATTTATTAAAGTCACTATTTCAAATGATAACTGCTTCGTTTTTCTTGTATGTTTTGGTCCGGAAGTTCTGGTCCTTATAATTTTATTATTGTTAAACAATATAAATAATTTTAATCAAAATATAAATATAATGTATATTTATTATATAAATATTTATATTCATCCATAAAAGTTATAGATAGAATAATTAATTACACAGTTCATGGAGATGGTAGGTCGTACAAATGCATGAACGTTGTTTTAAATTTTTTTGGATGGAACGAAAGAAATTTAATTAATATTTTATATTTAAATAATTATTATTATGTCATATATATCATATATAGTTATTAAATATAACTTTATTACCATACAAGTATAATGTAAATGAAAAAAAAATCATTACTTCGTAGAGGTGGTAGTTCACACGTACGCACAAGCGACGTTATAATTTTACAACAGATTAAAAGGTAATAATTTAGATGTGATATTATAATTCCAGAAGTATAATTATGTCATAAATATCATATATAAACATTAAACCCATCATAATAAAGATTCATAAAATATGGTGATGAAAAATAAATAATATCCTGACATGGAGACAGTAAGATGTACATATGCACCAGTGATACTTTCACTTACCATTTGATGGGAAATAGGGTTTATAATGGTTATTTGATAATAATAATAACATTTTAGTATATTTATGATAAATAATTTATTATTTTATGATAAATACTATAGATTTTGATTATTTAATGAAGAATTAAAAAAAGAAAGTTATCGGTTAAGGTGATTACATATTCTTTGAAAGAACTCTTTTAGATCTCCTCTTAAGGATCATAGGGTTGGTATTTTGGGAATAACAAAACCACTAGAATGTGTATAATAATGTTATGGTGGAATTTTTTTTGTCTTTGGTTAAGATATATAGCTCAAAAGGTCTGAATAAGTGAGGGGAGTAGGTTCCCTCTTATAATAGAGGTGAGGGACACTTTTGCAATTTCTTAAAAGATTAAATTTTAATAAATTCATTATCAAGAAAAAAATTCATAAAAATTGACATATATTATAACATAAGGTTGTATTTTTTTAAATATCATCAACCAATATAATTTTTATTGGTTTAATTGGTGTTTTAAAACTTATATTTTGGTTTTTCCTTTTAGTTAACCCATTTTAACCTTAACCACAATAACAACTTTTTCACTCTTAAATGGTTATAATTTTACTTATAAGGTAACTATTGACTCATAAATGGATAAAGGGTACAATTTTATAAATGTAATTATCAAGGGAAAATAGAAACAAAATGCCATGTATTTGAGATTTGGGTTGAATTTTATGAAATAAACTCATCTAATGGGACATATTCAATCTTTGGGTTTATTTTTAGACCTTATTATATTAGTTTATCCCTAATTAACCATTTTACATTTACTATGATAATAAAAAAAAATATCTACTATTCATTATAATCAAAATTAAAAGTGATATATTTACAAAATTCTGACCCCGTGATTCCAAATATTGGATTCATTTTTCAATATTCAATTATTAAATGTGGTAGAAATTAATTTAACATAAATTGAAAAATGAAATGAAAAAACAATTTTTCAAAAAAAATCATTTTTAAGTATTAAAATGTTTTTATATCAAATTCAAGTATAAAATTCATTCCAAAAATCATAATTAGATTTTTTTTAAAAATAAAAAGTAACTAATTATATTTTAAATATAATTAAAAATATAATTTTACTTTGTAAATACTTAAGAAGAAAATATATGTTTCAAAAAAATCAGTATTTTTTACAATTTATTGAAAATCAAACCTTTCAGAAAATTATCAAAAATTCATCATAATATTATTTTGATATGATGAATAAAAAATTTATATTATTTTTATAAAATACAATTTCTAAATGTTCTAGAAATTAATTTTAATATTTTCTCACAAAAAGAAATAAAAATCATTTTTAAATAAAATGTATTTTTGAAGCATAAAATGACTTCTCTAGAAACTAAATGATTTTTACATAAGAATTAATCAATAAATTTTTGTTTAGTAGGTCCTTTATATATATATATATATATCATAACATTTTTATTCCTATTCATACCTACCAATTAAACATTTAGGTTATAATGATAATATTTTGTGATTCATTTAAACTTGGTGTTGTGTATGTTGTACTCTATCAAACATAGTGTTATTTTAAAATATCATGGTGTTACATTCTCCCCCTTTAATAAATTGTATCCTCACAATTTCAACTTGTGCTTGGTAGTCAAGTATTTAATATTTTAAATTTCTATTTATTAAAAACTCATATCATAAAAAGGGTTAATAAGTATTCCTCCTGAAAAGCAGGAAAGAGAAATATAAAGTTCATTTAAAATAACACAAAAATAAGTTTCGGAATATGATATAATTAGTGGGAATTTAAAATATGGGCATGTAAGAGATAAATAACACCCAAAGACTAGTATATAGGGATATAGAACATGTTCAAAAGAAATTTAATAGCCAAAAAACTATAAATATATGATGGGTGAAAAATCATTGATTCATAGGAAATTAAAGTAAAAGTATATCATTTTATTTCAAGATCCTTTTCCTAAATTTAAGGGATTATTTTATTATCATAATATAGAATATAAGAAAATATAATAAATTTATTTCTTTCTATATCATAAGTATAATTTCATCCTTGGGTTGTGGTTTTATCAATTTCAAATTCATATGTTACTCCAATAAATGAATATTCAAGATGAATTTTTGTTTCTCTGAGCACTAAAATTAACTTTTAAAAGATCATATAATCCATAAAATAATGAAAATCTATTCCTCCTATCTCTATACATTAACCAAAACCAAATATGGTTAGTATAGGGTAAGATAATTCACAAAATTAATAAAACATTAAATAATACATTTCCATCCAAAATTTCCACAATAAAGACAAAGGTTATATTTATATAATTCCATAAATAACCTCAATATTAAAGAATGTTTTACCTTAAAGGTGAAAACATAGCTTTCAGTTTAAATCCCTAAAAATTTAAATTTGTTCTTCCCAATTAATATTTAATGATAATTAATCACATGTTAAATATAACAGCTACATATACCTCAACCTAATGAAACATATCCCAAAATATAATTAATTTGTATGATAGATATTACAATGTAGTGAATTTAATCAAAATATCATGAGTCAAATTTAGATACTAACCTGAAATTTAATCCTTACCTTAACCATAAATATTTTCAAAAATATTTCATTTTCAATCAAAAACATTTCAACTATCAAAATTATCTATATACCACTATCTAATAGACCATAATTAACTTAATATCAAATCATATACTAACCTAAAGGGTTATTTAAACCTCAATAAAGTATTCTTCCAAAAACCTAGTAAAATTATCAAGTCACCTCAAAATACCATCCCTTAAAACATTAAAAGGGATTTAGATTCCCTTAAACCTATAAACCATTGTTTTTATCCATAAATATTAATTTAAACTCACATGATAACATATATTCTTCCACAATCCTTATTCCTAAAATAAAATCATAGTATAAAAATGCAATAAAATTTATCAAAGATAACCTAAATAACTTTGTTATCATATCCCTAACAAATTTTATGGTGACAAATATTATCCCATTTACTTCATCAATTTCAATCATTTATTTATCCAAATCAAACATTATCACCCTACCTCTAAATATATTTTCTTAGTTATTGGTACCATTCTACATATTTTTTTCAAATCCTTAAATAAAATCTATTATATAACAATTCTTAGATGTTTTGTGATTCTTATATCTATAATATCATTGATATAATATTTCTACAAAATATTTCTCTAATATTGATAAACAATTCAATCCTTACACTTCAATGATTATAATATCATAGGTCCTTCCATATTCTAAGATTTAACCCTTGGATTTGATAATTATCTCAGATAATTCCCATATTATCCACACATAATATGTTGAACTATAAATGGTACCTTAGGATGATCTTTGTGTACCACCACAAAACTCATCATTTTACTTGAAAATTACTTGCTCTATGTCATTTTTTTCCACATAAAAACATATTTTTTTCTTCTAATACATTCACTTGAGTGCTTCTTACCATGTTCTTGATATATAGGAAGTTTAATGTTCCTTACTTCATAATCATTACCACATGATCTCTCATTTAACTCTATCCTTCTTATATTTGGTGAGTCAAAGTGTTAGTTAAGGTTTAAGTTGTTAATCATATATTGTGATAACTAATTAGGCATAATTATAATATATTTCACTCCAGTCATCATCCTATTTGGTTTCTCATCACCACATTATCTATCATATTAAATATTTCACTACTAGAAATCCTACCTATACCAACACATTTATACCAACGGTTTGTAAAAATCGTTGGTATAGGTCCCCTTTCCCAAGGGTTTTGGCAAACCATTGGGAAAATCCCACTTTGAGACCACTTTTCCCTATGGTTTTTAAAAACCATTAGGAAAGGGTATGTCGTTCCCAATGGTTTTGTCAAACTGTTGGGAAAAGCCCACTTTTAGACCACTTTTCCCAATGGTTTGAAAAACCCATTGGGAAACTGTATGGCTTTCAAAATGGTTTTTCTAAACTGTTGGGAAAATCCCACTTTGATACCACTTTTCCGATGGGAAATCCATACCCTTTCCCAACAGCTTTTCCAAACTGTTGGGAAAATCTCAATTTGATACCACCTTTCCCAACGGTTTTTCCAAACCATTGTGAAAATCCGTCTTTGATACCACTTTTCCCAATGGTTTGAAAAGACTGTTGGGAAAGGTTATGGCTTTCTCAACAGTTTTTCCAAACCATTGGGAAAATCCCACTTTGATACCACTTTTCCCAATAGATTTGAAAAACCATTGGTAAAGGGTATGGATTTCCCAATAGTTTTGACAAACCATTGGGAAAATCCCACTTTGATACCACATTTCCCATTTATTTGACAAAACTGTTGGGAAACAGTTGGTACATATCCCAACAGTTCTCTAAAACATTGGGATAGCCTAATCCCAATATTTTTAAGAACCTTTGGGATAGGTACCCATATTTTTTATGAATTCTTTTGTCGAATATCATCAAATAAATCAATATATAAATTAAATATATATATATATATATATCTAAATATATTCACAAAGGTAATTGTAGGATAGTGGTAAACTCTTTGATATATAACCCACAAGTTGTGGGATCAAACCTCCACTGTAATTTTTTTTTAAATTTACCTATACTAATGGTTTGGGAAACTATTGGGTGATTTGGTGTGGGGATAGACTTATCCCAACAGTTTGGGGAAAACTGTTGGGAAAGACCTATCCTAATGGTTTGAAAATTGTTTTTATAGGTCTATACCAACAGTTTTCAAACCATTGGGATAGGTATTTCCCAAAGGTTTTCCCCAAACCATTGGGATAGGTCTATCCCCACACCAAATCACCCAATGGATGTCCAAACCATTGGTATAGGTAATTCTTACATTAGTGTTTATATGTTTCCTTCTGGTTCTATCCATTAACTGAAACCAAAACGAGTAATGTGAGAAAAAATATTCATTGTGATAAATCATGAAATATAATTTGTATAATGTCGAAATAATGACACTTTATTTTCAATCTATGACACCTTAGTCTTGATCTATATCTTCCATTATCACCATATATTCAAATCCTTTATGATTGTTTGCAAAGAAAATTTGAATTAACCCAAGAATATCTCATGGGAGCTTCAAACAAGGTGTTTAGTAAGGGAGCACTCACCATACACTATAATGATAGACGTTATATACTCTACCAACTCTTTTCAGTTTATTTCCACTGGATTCATCTATGTCAATACCACATCCACTTATAGTATCTAGAAAAATATGTTTTACTAGGAATATCCCACTCCTTTATTTACCAGAACTTAGGTAGTTCTCCTATACTTAGGATTATCCTAAGGGTTCTCACTAAATTTTTCTCATCATAGGTTCCAAAGGTTAACTAAATAATTCTTTGATACCAACTATAGATATCCAATATTTTCATACATAGATATTGAATCTTAATATGTTAATATTCATTATATAACATAATGATTGGTGCTATAATCATTAGGTATAGTGCTTTTGGAAACATGGGTACATAAAAAATTGGTTCATAATCAAACTATATCATCCCTCACTATGTTCTTTATAACTATCGCCCTTCTTAGACATATCATATAAAATACCTTCCTTCATTACCTTAGTAAAAGAAACATAATAAATAGTGAACTCAGATGCTTATATAGTTATATCATGAAATTTCATCAAGATAATATTAATCATCAACAATACCAATAAATAGTTAGATTGTAACATAAAACCCTTACCTCTTTGGTAATTTTTAAATCGTAAGACCCATAGAAGAAAAAACCTTATATGGATACTTATATCCTATAATTTTCATGATAATAATCATAAAATTCATTCATAGGTAGTATACACACCACATAAAAGAAAAAAGTGGTGAATATGATATGTATCCTATAAAATTAAAACTGAGATGAAAATCCATTACTCAGTTCCGAATTCCTTCATACATGTTTGAAACTGATGAATAATAAATATATAATTATTATTCATATATTCCAGAACAATAACCATATATTTCATAACATATATTATTTACTTATAACCTTTTATCATCCATTTATCAATAACTCTTTATTAAAATCATTATTCCAAGTGATAACTGTTTCATTTTTCATGTATGTTTGGGTTTGATAGTTTTGGTACTTGTACATTGATTATGTTTAAATAATATACAGAATGTTAATAATTATATAAATATAATAACAATGAATTATATACATATTTATAGTCATTCATAAAATTTATTGATAAAAAAATGAATTACACCATTCATGGAGATGGTAGGTCGTATGTACGCATGAATGTTGTTTTCATTTTTGATGGATGAAAATAAAGAAAGGTGATTGATAAATAAAATTTACATAATCAATATTATATCATATATATATATTATCTATTCATTAAATCTAACATTATTACCATCTAATTATAATATAAATAAATAAAAATCACATCACTTTGTGGAGATGGTAGTCCACACATACGCACGAGTGATGTTATCATTTTCCAAAGGATTGGAATGTAAGAAAGTATATATGACATTATAATTTAAAAATAATAATTATGTCATAATTATAATATATAAATATTAAAACCATCATAATACCCTGACATAAAATATGGTGATGAAAAATGAATAGTAACATTATGTGGAGATGGTGATTTTTACGTACACACGAGCAATACTTTCACTTAATATTTGATGGGAAAGAGGGTGTATAATGGTGATATAATAATAATAAAAATAAAATTTATGTATATTAATGATACTTAATTTAATATTGTATGATAAATACCATATATTTAGAGGAGTTAAATAAAAAGTAAAAAAATAAAGTGACTCGTTAAGGAGATTACCTACTCTTTGAAGGAACAACTTAAAATATCCTCTTAAGGATCATAGGGTTCGTATTTTTGGGAAGAAAATCACCTCTATGATGGGTATAAGGATTTTAGGGAGGTATTATTTCATTTTTTTTTATCAATCTAAATGAAAACATGTATGAGTAAGTGAGAAGAGGAGGTTCCCTTTTATAATTGAGGTGAGGGTCACTTTGGTAATTTCTTATAACATTAAATTATAATAAATTAATTCTCAAGAAAATGGTTCCAATGGTCATATAATCGAATAAAAGTTATTATTTGGTTGTTATACCATCAAATAATGAATTTTTTATAGGTTTAAGTGGTATTTTAAACCTTATATTTTGGTTTAACCCCTTAGTTAACCCATTTTAACCATAACCGCGGTAACAACATTTTCAGTCTTAAAGATATATAATTTTACTTATAAAGTAACTATTGAATAATAAATAGAAAAAGTATGAAATTTTTTATCATATATTATCCTAATTATCCTATTTCAATATTTTTATAAATTTTAAATAATTTAATGAAATTTTATTTCCATAAAATATCATTAAAGTCATTTTTGAAACTATTCATCTAATTTTACTTTTAATGGCATCGAGAAAAGGATGAAATAAGAATATAAAACTTTAAAAAATTAATAATAAAAATAATTATATAAAAAATTCGTGTTACACAATAATTCTTCCAAATTTCATTACTTTAAATATTTTTAAAATCATTTCTTTTAGTTTTCTGTTAATTTAATAAATACTATATTAGCATTGCATAAGCATTTAAGGTAACTATTTCATTCCTAAAAATTAGAGATAAATTAAAATGATAAAAAATAATTTATATTTAAAATTAAAATTGGAATCCTAGCTTATATTCTTTTTTCCTTGTGTAATAATTTAAGAAATATTAAAGTCAAGAGAATGACATTTTTCACATTATCTTTTACTTAAATATTATAAATGTAATTATCAAAGGAAAATGGCACCAAAATTATATTTATTCCATAATTGGATTAAAATTGAAGAAATAAAATCATAAAATTGAATATATTCAAGTTTTTGGTTGATTTTGAGACCTTATCATATTAGTTTTAATCCAAATTAACCCATTTTACCTTTACTGTGATAATAAAAATTTAATATGGTTACTATTCATTATGACCAAAAGTAAAAGTGGAATATTTAAAAAATCTTAACCTTATGATTCAAAATGTTTCATCTATTTTAAATATTAAATTCCTAGAAGTTGTATAAATTAATTTAACCTCAAAATGAAAATAGTAATAAAAAACAATTTTTTAGAAAAATTTCCTTTTAAGTATAAAAATATTTTTATATCAAGTTCAAGTATAAAATTCATTCAAAAGTACATAATAATTTTTTTTAATAAAAATTAACTCATTATATTTTAAAACTTATTCAAAATATAATTTTAATTTTGTAAATACTAAAAAAGAGAATGCAATTTTTAATAAAAATCAATATTTTCTCATTATTCATTGAAAAATAAAAGTGTTCAGAAAATTATCAAAAATTAATCGTAAGATTGTTTTGATATGTTTAATTAAAAAATATATCTTTTTATCAAATAAAATTTATAAAATATTCAGAAATTCATTTTAATATTTTCTCACAAATGTAATAAAAATAATTTTTTGAAGAAAATGTATTTTTGAAGCATAAAATGGATTTACTAAAAATTAAATGATTATTTCCTAATAATTAATCAATAAATTTTTATTGATTAGGTAATATATATATATATATATATATATCATAGTGTAGTTAATATTATCCATACCTTCTAATTTAATGGCTAGGCTATAATGATAATATTTCATGGTTCGTTTCAGCTTGGTGTTGTGCATCTTATACACTATCAAACATAGAGTTATTTTAAAATATTGAGATATTACACATAGAGACCAAGAGATTGTAGATTTTATATCATACTAATTTTCAAAATTTTATAGTTCCACCCATAAATTAAGGGCACTCCCTTAGAATTCATAATATTCTCTATGATTGTAACTTTCCCTCAGCAGATTCAAGAAATAATCAACAGATTTGATACCACTTATTTTACTATGTGGTCTCCCCGTAAACCCTTATATGGGTGTGAATTATGGTTTATTGGAATTTATTCTTTTTTTTAGATTAATTATATCTTGTATTCATATTGAAAAATAGACCTTGATTTTTTCTTGTATGTTCAATAAAATAAAGAAAGAAATATTAAAGAGCATAGTCACACAATTTTTACTTAGTTAACCTTTAAAAGGATACATATAAGGAGAATATATCAATAGTGTGATGATATTACAAGTAACCACTAATTAAATAGTATATGATTATAATATTTAGGAATATCTTACTTCTCTTCCAAGTTCCACAACCTCTTGTTCTCTTCCACATACCGATTTCAATAGGGATACAGTGTTATAATTGTGACATGCATGTTGAGATCACAAGGTATAAATCAAAAGAATCAATGCTAATTAGAAAGGGTTTTCTCCATGTTTATTCAAAATTCACTTAAAAATATATCAATTATAGGTATAATAGATTGTAATTCCAAGAGTGATCTTTAATGTAAGTCATCTTGATCATATTTCATTTTACAATTTCAGATATTTAAAAAAACTTCACTATTGATACGCTAATTTAGAATATTATATATTCTTATTATTATTCTATATGTGTAGAAATTTTTATTATGTATATCATGATACCCTATATCCGTAGGATACTATAATTTTCAATTTTAAATCCAAACAAAAGCTAATTTTTATCTTCCTTTAATTCAATTACATACCTTGGATCATATTTTATAAAATTTATACCATTTAATTCAAATATATGGTTATTAGTTGTTTGGATAAATACCTAACCATTAGTAGAAAGACACGTCATTATTTATATTTAAGATATCCATATTCTATAAATCATAGTGTGACATCCTCTTTTTTGGCATGATGGGTTAGTTTCTTCCTTAACTATTTGTAAATCCTCATATGGGTCAAGTGTGGCATAATAATTCATGGTATATACCAGATAATGGTTATAAGAAAAATTATTTTTTAAAATAATGTCCCTATAAGATATTCATGATGGATTTTCATGTCATTAATTCTAAAAATATTTTTTTTTTGATTCATGCCCGTCATGGTATGACAACCCTTACATGAAATGATCTTGTTTGAACAGATCGATTGAGAAATCACCTAAAAACCTCTACAACATGACCAACCATATCATAATCTGACTTATTTTTCCAATATCACTAAAAAATTATTAATTTATCCTTTATAACATGACATTTTTATCATGTAATATATCTTGAAAACACTTCATTTAAAATAGGATAAGAACAACCTAACATTAACATCATTGTGTAATAACCTCTAAAATCAAGATGTAAAGGAACTATATGTATTTTCAAATTATCCTTAAAAACCCATCCTCATGGTGTGATTTTTGGCTTTTAAAATTAAATTATATTTTTATGAAACTTTAATAATTAACTCCATATATCTAAATATTTATCAAAAATCATTAAAATAACTTCTTATGGAAGAAAATCCAATATTACAACCTATGGTTGCAACAAATCCCTATCAAGCTTGTGTATAAAATCATGGAAAATTTGAATCATTAGATTAAATGTATGTTCTTAATTTATTTTATTTATTTTAAACAAATTTTTGGGTATCATTGAAAAAAATTGGTTGATTGTTTCAAAAATATTTGGATAAGTGTTTTCCCCTCCAAACCCCTTCAATTTTAGTATACTTATCTAGTATATGGATGATATTCTCTTAGATGGTTTTGAGATGAATTATATAATATAGGTGAATAATGGGATAAAAATATCATTCAAGAAGAAATATTTTGAAGTAGTAAAATGAATTTTGGGGATAAATATCAATAGTAGATATAATATGGGAACATTGATGTTATCTTAGTTGAAAACATTTAAAGGTATTTTGAATGGTTTGGAATTTCAAAAGAAAAAACCTTTTTCCACCCCATTTTTCATCCACATAAAGTTTTCTAAAGATAAGTAACATATAATGGATAATGATGGTATATAAATAGTGGAAGTTCAATATGCATTGGGGGTAGGAATTTTGATATATGTAATGGTTTTAAAAATTCCTAACAGTGATCATTTTGTAGTAGTTGTTAAAAGATTCATGTATAATATAAGGTAAGAACACGAAGAAAATATGAAGTGGATACTTCATATTTCAAAGGGAGCATAGTATTATATATGGTTTTTGTATTGTATGAAACATTATTTGGATATACTAATGAAAAATTTATAGGATATACTGATAACAAGAGAAGTACTTGTCATTTATGTGGTCACTTATGGAGGAATTACAATTAGTTTATTATCATGAATATAACTTGTAAAAGAATTTTCAATCATAGTAGATAAGAATAATATGATCTGTATAATGGATAAAATTGATGAACTCCAGAGGAAAATGGGGAAAGGAATGTTATTATATAACAGTCATAGTAAAATCCATCTTTCCAAGAAGATATAGTTTCCTACACAAACAAGAAATAGTTATTTGTAGTAACTTTCAATTTGAAGTCTTATATAAGATGAAATATTGGGTCTATGGAAGATTAGTGTGAGTGAAAATATTACATATATATTGAAAAAGGTCATAGTTTCGGAAAATCAAGGAATATTTTATTCTTCAATGCAACATTGATGATAAAACTAATCAAAGATCATTCTATCATGGAATGCTTGAAGAGAGGGAGGTTTCATATGGTGGTTAAATTAAAAATAAATGGAATAGTATTGAAGTGAATGATTGGTGAGGTGTGAATCCTACTTTTTCAAGGGAGTAATTTTTTATTAGATATATCGTTGTTGCAATTGGGAGATCAATAACTGATAATTTTTTGTAAATAGATAGAAGATATGATCAATAAAGGGGTTATGGCTCTTTTTATCGTTTCTCATGTCATCCATTTGTTAACTTATAGTTAATATTTTTTTTATATATTAAATTGTGAGATTTATCACTCAAATAATTATATATTGATTTCTTTCATATATCCAAGCATTTTTAATCCTTATAAAGTTCAAAGTATGATCCATGTATTAGCGTATAAATTCCACCAATAATATAAATAGGGAACCTCTTGGATGGTTGAATGTTTTATAAAAAAACCCCAATATATATCTAGTTTCCCCATTTTTTATCTCTCTATACATATAACCTACCTTTTAACAAAAAAACTTCTTAATCACCTAACTACAGAATTTTATATTCAAAGAAACTTCATATAAGTGTTGCATAAAATGAAAGGTAAAAATAATTGAAAAAAAAAATATTTCCTAGAAAATAAAGATTACTAACAAGTTAAAATCATCTTATTTTTATTTTTTTGTCACCAAAAAATAAAAGGAAAGAAAATTTAATCTTGTAACTAACATATCACCTATATACCATAAATTCTAAACCTGTGTCGACATATATTTCTCAAAAAAAATCAAAAAATAGTGTCTTCTATAACCATACCAAGCACCACACATTATAAAATATACCACTAGATATACAAAAAAAGGTGGTATAGGACTAAACGGGTTAAATACATATATACCTTGGTTCATTTAGGCCTTCACTATTTATATATAATTTTCAATCTTGGATCATTTTTTATAAGAACTAGTAAATCTCATCTTATAAGAACATAACACTAAATTAATATATGTTATTATTAACCCTAATTCAACAATAAAATAAAAATCAGAAAATCTCCATCATCTTGAGTAAAATATCACCAACATATTAGAAAATTAATCCATAAAAAATCAATCCCATTCCTCTGGAAAATCAATATTTGAAATAAATCATTAACTGGTTCATACAAAATTTTCAAAATTTTTGTCCCATGATGAGAACATAAAGAGGTGAAAATAATAAAATTCATAAAATCTATTAGTTTATTTAATGTAAATGAAAATAATACTCATAACATAGGCCATTATTACGTAGGTGATGTCGGCAATAGTAAAGGTTGTCTCTAAATAACCCACAAGAATTGATAAAGTATGTTGTATTTGTTTTCAACCAAGAGTAATAATCATTTCAAAGTGATTAAGAATGTTTTTGAAATGTTTTTATCTTTCTTGAGATGGTTTAAGAATGTTGGATTATAGTTCTAGAGTTATATATTGGAAGGTTGAAAATTGAAAAAATAACTGGTTTTTATGGTTCATTATAACTTGTTTATAAAGGTAACTCTAGAAATGGCTACTATAATTTAGTAAAGTCTCAAACTTACATGTATTTATAAGAGTAGTTGAGTATTGAAATGATAGAGAATGTGGTTAAGTATTGAGTATCAATGTGCTTCATAAGAATCCTTAAGATATTTTATAAGGGTAATTTGATGCTTTGTAAGAGTCATTTGAAGACTCATGTATGATTTTTAAGGGTCAAATTAATGCTTTATAAGATTCATATTATGATTTTTTGATTCTTTGTAAGGTTTACTGATTAGAAAAAAAATTGGCATCTAACTCTGATGATGTTTTTTTGAGCTTCAAATCACAAATATCATTACCTAATTTGTTAAGATGTTATCCTTGTAGATAATTAAATTGTATGACTTCCATGATAGAAAGATACTTCATTTCATGATGGTATTAATGAATTTTAATGTGGATTAAAATACTTGCAAATTTTTTAGAGAAGAAGATTCCAAAATATACTTGCATATAGTGTGAGTTCAATAAAATGAGTTTTCAAGAGAATTAAAAGATATTTTATAGAGATATTATATTGGTTTTAATAAGATGTTATTAACAAGATTTTTAATAATTAAAAGAGAAAACAATAATCAAGGGAAATTATAAGAATATAAAAAATATTAAAATCGTATAAATTTTTTTTTGTTTTTATACTAGTTGTTAATGTAGGTTTTCTAAATCAAAGAGAGAAAAGGTGAGTGGGATCAATGATTTATCAAAACTATTATTGTTCAAATGTGTCGAGGAAAGTAGAATATATTGTTGATTATCTAGGGGATTTATTTTTAGAAGGAATAAGATAATTTTGTGCTTGTATTTCCTCATGTACACACAATTTGTTCTAAAATTTTAAGAAGGATAATGTGTATATGGTGTTTTTAAAAATCTTATATTAGTAGAGAACCTAATATTGATGAATAAAAATATCTTACACTCTGATACAAATACATCTTTGAATTACTTGAGGATATTTATTGTAACGCCCCGACCCCAGTTACCCAGAGTCGGTGCATTGTTACATAACATTGGCATGATCACAAAAGATCAAGCCTCAAAAGATCAATAAGTTTAGTAGCCTTGGAAACAGTAGATATATTCATAATTATTACATTACATCATAAAATGAAAACTACAACAACATCTTGTCTCCACACTTATATCCCCTCATACTATCCCTACAGGTCATTCATAAAATATTTCTTCATGTCCTGGGAAAAATAAAACATAGAAAGGGGTGAGCTCAGATGCCCAGTAAGGATAACAATATAGCGAAAACTTTCATAAATAAGCATAAACATTTAAGGCAATGTATAACTAAAAAAATCCTTTTCAAATTGAACTTCCATATAATATGGCAGAAATAAAATTAAATAATTCCATTTACTTATTCACATGGATATTCTACTAGTCGAATAATCACATACAATATCAATAACCACTTTCATAATGATGGAATGCATAATGCCAGACTATCATAACCACATAGTCAAGGCCTTGTGCTAAGACTACAAATAAGATTTTTTCAAGTACTTGTTATAAGACACTAGTTTGTCTCATGATACCTACCGATGCATCAAGGAGCTATAGAGGGCTCCACCTGTCACTTATTAAGTCCAATGCATTCCTCATATGAATAGGTTTAAACATTACATAAACATTCATATTAAAACTAGCATATGAAATGTCAATAATTTTTCCATAAATCATGAATGGTATAAAAATAACACATCCACAGTCAAAAATATCACAAAACCTTCAATATAATATGCAAGTTTTGTATCATAATAAATCAACTTCAAATAAGCTTAAAATCCATCAAAGGATGTTGACATAGATGAAATCAAAACTATTTTAGAGAAATATCTCTTTTTTTGAAATCATTTAAAAGTCACATAATTATAAAATAAAACATTTACTTTCAAAATATCCTTATAATATTATAAGGGAAGCTTCGAATATTTTATAATGGTGGAAAATAGCTGCACCCACCGTATAAGTTAAAAAAAGACATTCTTACCTTAATTCTATCGAAAAGGTTAAAATGGACCTGGTTTGGAAAAAAACAAAAATATTCCTTTATAAAAAGTAAAAAAAGGGTATAAATAACTTTAACCCATAGTCTATAAAATAGTAATAATGATTTTAAATACATTTTTATGAAACAAGGATATGGGTGATAAAGAAGTCCCAGTAGATAATTACGTATAAACAACCTTGGATAATGAAGATATTGTGAAATAAACCCTTACCTTGTACTTTTCCTTGGTTAAGGGTAGGTTAACCACCTGTATAATGGTGAAATAATTGTTATTAAATTATACAAGAATCATATACATTAATATGATATCATATATGATCTTTTAACATTGGTTTGTTAATAATACCTAAGTATTATCGTCGTTTCGGGTGTTAACTTACTCATTTTCTTTTATATGTTTTGTTACATAAGTCATGTTTTTAATGGATAGGTAGTATATTACTCATATACAGAATGATATAAAGTCCTTAAACATTATTTTTAATCATCAAATGAGAATTAGACATGCACGGATACGATGGGGAATGAATCTCATCACGTTCGTGGAGATGGTAGTCCGTAAGTACGCACGAGCGACAATATCATTATTTTGTTATTAAAATAATATATAATTGGATGGTATATCATATAGACATGAAACTCACAGCCTATTTTCATCTATCTACTGGTCAAGGTTCTGGTGCTCTTCTAATGTGTATAGCATCACTCGGGTCGAATCCTCGGTGATGATACTTTTAATAGTCGTTTGTTTTTAGTTGATTGTATTTTGATTAGGGGGTTTGTTTGTAGAGATAAATTGAAATGATTGATTGACTATAATTTATTTAAAAAATTGATAAATATTTGGGTGAGTTCATAATTTGGTAGTTAAGCTTGTGAAATCATTGAGCCTTGCTTTATATTGCATTAAATTAACACCCACTTCACAAGATAATGTTGATTGGAATTCCTAAGTGTTAAGGCTTTAATCCAAGCCTTAGCTTAACATAGGGTTCTAATAATTACAATTACTTGTTTATGGTAGTGTATTTATGGTTCAAATAATCCATGTAAACCACATTTTAAACAAAATATGTCATTAATCCATGACATGTTAAGTCCAACATACACAATGTTAAATTAACGAATACTCATTGAGAAAATACTCTCAATCACTTAACATCTCCAGATTTTGACTCACCCCAATGAGAGATTTACTCATACATTTGGGGGTTTAATAATATGGTTATAATAATTATGATGATAAATTAAAAATAGAAGAAAAATAAAGGGATAAGAAAAGAGTGGTGCGTTGAACATACACACACGAACAATGATGAGAATTAAAAAAACGGAATTTCAATTGAATGAGGAAGAAAAATAAGGGAAGGGGATTCAACTGTATTTAAACTATTTTAAGAAAATTAATATTAAACTACATAAGGTGGATGAGAATAAGAGATATTGAAGATGAAACTTGCATTAAAACAGAATTACAAAAGAAAGGACTTACAAAATTACAACAATGAAGAACATAAAAGTAAATGAAAACAAAAGGAAAGGTCTCTCAAGTAAAAACATGAGTATAGAAGTTCCTATAAATCCTTTGGTAAGGATTTTTTCGTGCCAATATGATCTCCTCTCTTCTGAAATTTCAACCCCTTTGAAGGAGTGTAGGGCGATTTATTTATAGCCCAAGGAAGTGGACTGTTTGCATTCCTAATTTGTCCCTCCACTTGGATCGATGATTTGGATATCCATACAGCCAAATATTGAGCTACATCCTTCTTAAAAGTTTAATATAATAATGTTGTCAGACCTCTTTCAAAATTTGGAGTCATTTGGACTTAAGGATCCAAAGTTATGGCTGGTTGATTAAACAAAGTTAAACTGTCCATTTAAATCCATGATTTTTCGATGGACAAAATTTGAATGGATTTGGGAATTGTAATATGCCTTCAAATATGAATTATTTCTTCAACAAAGTCGGCCGCCTATATCTCCTATTTCAGACTGAAAATTTTCATCATGATTTGATGAATATATCAGGATATATTTCATTAATAATATACTGATTTTAATTCCCATCCAGAATGGTGGGCTGGACTTCAAAGCTTAATTTGGGCCCCCTGTTCTTAGATTTGGGCCCTGAAATTTTTACCCATGATTCTTTTGGATAATCAAGAACACATGGTGGAGTGTCACAAAATTTGGGCATCGGGAGTAAAACCAGTAACTCAATCATCATGGCTAGTCCAGTTTTTTCACAAATTCTTTGGGTCATCTTGTGTGGTCCATATGAGCCTTTAAATGGCCAAATTGGCCCATGATTCCTTCTAATGATATGTGAGAAATTGAATAAGGAATCCTAAAAAATAATAATCACACAATTTTAATTAGTATGGTGATAGTTATAAATATAATAGTAAACTAACTCAATTGGACTACTTCTAAAAATGCTCAAAAATTATACTTAGTATTAAAACATTAATATTTCACAAAAATTATGCACATTTCATATAAAATAATTAAATGGAGTATATAATAAGTCATGAAAATATTAATAACATCAACTCCCCCACACTTAGTTTTGTGCATGTCCTCATGTGCAACAAATATAAAAACATGACAAAATCATTTTCACTCACCAACAAATATTAAAATTTTGTTTTCTCCAATCAGGGGAGTTTTAGACTATTTCACTCATCCATTTTGAATTCCACCACAATTTGTTACAGAAAAAATGTTTCAAAACAAATTAATTTTTTCATGCTCAAATTTAGAAATGGAAAATGTGGACACTCAAAACTCACACCTCTCCAGATGATAAAATTCATTTGTGGAGGTTCACTCTTTCACCAACCAAAAGCGAAAATATTAGAGTTTGAAATAGCTCTCAGCTTACATTCACTATTCAAAGTGCTCAAAAATCAAGAGGTATTTTTAAGGGGTTTTCCTTTGTCTATGGGATGATAGTAATATAATGTCCAAGAGAGATAATAAGAGGGGTAAAACACCAACATAGAAAAAGCAATCCACATTTTTTTTTGAAATAAAACATGGAAGGGAATGAAAATACATATTTACAAGGGAATGATTGTGTGAAGAAAGACACACTAGAGGATGAAAATTTTAAGGGGATGAGAAGATGAAATATTTATAAACCACAAAACTTCTCCAAATGACCTAATAATATAATGCAAGTGTTCCTTTTTTTCTTTTTTTCTCTTTTTTCGAAAGTTGAACTTGGAAAAAATCTCACACTAATATCCCAACCCATGATTGATCTCCTCATGACACTAATTTTAATAGTTATAACAAGATCAAAGGTTGAGTAAGAGTGATTTTTGACCTACCCAAGAAACAAACCATTATTTCTCTTTTTTTCTTTCTTTTTATTTTTATTTTTTTTTATTTTTTTTTGAACACTTGTCAATAACATTTATAAAATTACATAAATGAAAGTACATTACATTCCCCAAAACACACTGAAAGTACATTACATTCCCCAAAACACACTGAATGAAAACCTCTCCCCTAAACTGAAATGGATGATTTCCCTCAAGCATAAGATAACATGGTGAAATCAACAAAGGGTACCCATAATGAAATCTATTCACCCCACACTTAAATTTCAAAAAACAAATACACTGAAAATCCATGTTGATATTGGGTGGGAAAAGGTATTGCGATTGTAATGTGGCTATCAAAGAAAAGGTTTTCATAGGCTCTAAGTGGATTTCAAAAGGAGGATTAATGTAAGGGAAATGGGAGGCTATTTGGCTATTGTGATTCTAATGTGGTTCAGAAAATGCCTCTATCATATTAATGAACACTAAGGTAGGAAATTCAGCTCGAAGGTCCACAAACTCAAGACTCACAAATGGGGGTAAAAACACACATTTTGAAAAGATTTCCATAGGTAGCCTTGGAATGAAAGCAAATGTTGTTCCTCACAGTTTGGGAAAAGCATTTTCCAAATAAAAAATTGAGCATTAAAAATTTATTATACTTGAAAAAAAATTCTTTATCCAAATATATGATGAAAATACAAAATTTTTGAGGTGAAAACATGTCTATTAACTCTCCAAAATGGTTGGAAAAAAATTGAAAATTGGAAGGTGAGTAATCATGACTCTTTATTTTTGTATATATATATATATATATATTTTTGTTATGATGCTTCTTTTTTGGTTTTTTTTAGTTTTTAATAAAGATACACCCACACAAAAGAGAAAGTAAAAAATAAAGGTTTTGATAAAGAAAGTGGTAAAAAATGAAAGAGAGAGGAAGAAGAAGAAAGAGGTAGAGAGAGGAAGATATGGAGAGAGAGTAATATTAATGTTCTTAAAATAGTTTAAATATAGTTCAATCCCCTTCCCTTATTTTTCTTCCTCATTAAATCGAAAGTCCGTTTTTTTAATTATCATCATTGTTCGTGTGTGTGTGTGTTCGACGCACCACACTTTTCTTATCCCTTTCTTTTTCTTCTATTATTAATTTATCATCATAATAATTATATACAGATTATTAAACACCCAAATGGCTGAGTAAATCTCTCATT
Source organism: Viscum album (assembly GCA_963277665.1). NCBI lineage: Eukaryota > Viridiplantae > Streptophyta > Magnoliopsida > Santalales > Viscaceae > Viscum > Viscum album. The sequence goes on along the minus strand of OY728150.1, from coordinate 1,206,064,549 downwards.
GGGGTGAGTCAAAATTTAGTGATGTTAACTGATTGAGAGTATTTTCTTGATGAGTATTCGTTAATTTAACATTGTGTATGTAGGACTTAACATGTCATGAATTAATGGAATATTTTGTTTAAAATGTGGTTTCCATGGATTATTAGAACCATAAATACAGTACCATAAACAACTAATGGTAATGATTAGAACCCTAAGTTAAGCTAAGGCTTGGATTAAAGCCTTAACACTTAGGAATTCCAATCAACATTATCTTGTGAAGTGGGTGTTAATTAATACAATATAAAGCAGGGCTCAATGATTTTACAAGCTTAACTACCTAATGATGAACTCGCCCCAATCTTTATCAATTTGTTAAATCAATTATAGTAAATCAATCATTTTAATTAAGCTCTTCAAACAAACCCCCCTAATCAAAATACAATCATCTAAAAACAAATGACTATTACAAAGTATCATCGTCGAGGATTCGACCCGAGTGCTTCTATACACATTAGCAGAGCACTGGAACTTTGACTGGTTGATAGGAGACAATCAACCATGCATTTCATTAGTAATAAAAAAATGAAATTCCCAACATGAATTTCCTCTCATGGTGATGCTTTAACCGATGTCCATTAACCGTGAATTTTCTTTTGGAAGAAGGGTCTTGGACTTGTACTATACCAAATAGGTAAACATTAGTAATAACAAAAGGACCTTCCCACTGAGAATTTAGCTTACCTGGGTGAAGCCAAAATCTAGAATTGAAGATCATTACCTTTTCACCTTCATGAAATACCTTTATCAGGATGTGTTTATCATGGTGTGCCTTCGATTTTTCTTTATAGAGATTAGAATTCTCATAAGAATCAAGTCAAAGCTCCTCCAGTTCAGCCAATTGCAACAATCTTTCTTCACCGGATTTTTCAAGATCAAAATTACAAGTTTTCACTGCCCAAAATGACTTATGTTGGATTTCAACTAGAAAATGACATGATTTACCAAAAACTAGCCTAAAAGGAGACATCCCAATGGGTGTTTTATTGGCAGTTTGATAAGCCCAAAGTGCTTCACCAATTCTTTCAGGCCAATCTTTTTTGGTGGGTTTTATAATTCTATCAAGCACTATTTTCACTTATCTATTAGAAAGTTCAGCCATGACATTTGTTTTGGGGTGATATGCAGTTTAGGTTTTATGCACAACCCCATTCTTTTTCAAAATAAATTTCATGGTTTTATTACAAAAGTGGGTTCCTGAGTCACTTATCAAGGCACGAGGTGTGCCAAATTGGTGGAAGATGTGTGTCTTTAGGAACTCACTAACAGTATGTGAATCATCCTTTCTAGTGGGTTTGGCCTCGACCCACCTAGAAACATAATCAACTATAATAATAATGTATGAAAATCCATTGGAACGGGGGAATGGTCCCATGAAATCGATGCCCCAAACATCGAAGATCTCGCAGAAAATTAAAGGTTTTTGGGGCATTTAATTTCTCTTGGAAATTGTTCCAAACTTTTGGAAAGTGGGATATGATTGAAAGAACTCATGTGAGTCCTTGAAGAGTGAAGGATAGAAGAATCCAGAGTCTAGGACCTTTCGGGAGGTCCTCTGTGGTCCAAAGTGGACACCACTAGGCATTGAGTGACTAAATTCTAAGATAGAGGAATGTTCATCTTTATCAACACATCTCTTAATTTCCATGTCTTCCCCAGTTTTCCAAAGTTTATTTTCTTCCCAAAAATAGTGTTTTGAACCACTTTTCAACTTCATTTTCTATTCTTTTGAAAAAAATTCAAGAAAAACAGCATAAACCAAGTAATTTACAATTGGGGCATACCATGGTATTTTTGGAGTGAGAGATGAAAGGTGCTCGGTGGGGAATTCAGGATCGATGATTTAAAAATGAGAATAATTAGAAATTCTACTCAAGTGATTAGCCAAAGGGTTTTCTTTTCCTGGTATATCTTTGATTTCAAGGTCAAACTCTTGGAGAATTAGGATCCATTTTATTAGCCTTGGTTTGGAATCACTTTTCTTGAGTAAGAACTTTATAGCAGAATGGTCTGTGAAGATGATGATTTTGGCACCTAAGAGATAGGGCTAGAATTTATCTAAGGAAAAAACAACTGCTAAAAGTTCTTTTTCAGTGATAGTGTAGTGATATTGAGTTTCATCCAATGTTTTTGAGGCATAATAGATGACATGAGGAAGTTTTTCTCTTATTTGACCAAGAACATCCCCAACAGCTCTATCAGAAGCATCACACATCAACTCAAAGGGTAAGGACCAATCTGGGGGTTGGATTATCGGGGAAGATGTAAGAGCAGTTTTGAGTTCAATGAAGGCTCTCTTGCAAACCACATCAAAATGGAAAGTGACATAATTTTAGAGAAACTGAGTGAGTGGGAGGGAAATTTTACTAAAGTTGTGGATGAATATCCGATAGAAACCGGAATGACTGAGAAATGAACGGATGTCTCGAACAGATTTGGGTTGAGAAAGTTATTGGATCACTTCAATTTTGGCAGGATCGACTTCAATACCATCTTTTGAAACTGTGTTCCCTATAAAAACCCCATTTGCAACCATGAAGTGACATTTTTCAAATTTTAACACAAGGTTTCACTTGACACACTTTTGGAGGACTAGAGAGTGTGAATTCAAACAAGATTCAAATGACTCACCATAAATGGTGAATTCATCCATGAAGACTTCCATGCAGTTTTCAATGAATTCAGAAAATATACTCATCATACACATCTATAATGTTTCAGGAGCATTGAAAAGTCCAAAAGTCTTTCTTCTATATGCATATGTTCCAAAGGGGCATGTGAAAGTAGTCTTTTCTTGGTCCTGAGGTGCGATTAGGATTTGGAAGTAGCCGGTGTATCCATCAAGAAAGAAATAGTGTGACTTTCTGACTAATCATTCCAGCATTTGATCATGGAATGGAAGAGGGTAGTAATCTTTTCTTGTTTCAATATTCAATTTCCTATAGTTGATGCATACAAGACATTTGTTATTCACTCAAGTTGTGACTACCTCTCCATGTTCATTTGTGACAACAGTTATCCCAACCTTCTTAGGTACAAATTGAATTGGACTAACCCATTCACTATCAGAAATTGGGTAGATAATACCAGCTTGAAGAAGCTTGTTGATCTCTTCCCTAACTAACCCAAGGATGAGAGGATTGAGTCTTCTTTGTGGTTGTCTAATTGGTCTGGATGATTCCTCAAGATGGATGTGATGCATGAAAAGGGAAGGGTTGATTCCTGGTACGTCATCTAGGGTCCACCCTAAGGCCTTTTTATTTTCCTCTAACACTTGAACAAGTTTTGACTCCTTAGTTTCAGTAAGTGAAGAAGATATAATGATAGGATAAGAGTGATCATGGAAAAGTAATGCATATTTCAAGTGTTCAGGAAGAGATTTTAGATCAGTCTCATATTTTATTTGTGGGTTAGAAAACTCAGGAATAGAGGAAGGGACTTCATTTGATTCAAATTCATTCTCCTTAATACTTTAGAAGGTGGAGCAGTAGAGATCAGAGTTGATGTGGGATTCAAGAGAGTTTTCAAGTTCCTCTAGATTGATGGAGTCTATTAATGATAGGTCCACATAAAATTCACCATTTATGACTTGGTTAATCATGGTGCAGATTTCACAAGATCCTTTGTTATTATAACAAGAAGAACATGGTGGATTGGGGTTCGATTTACTCTTAGAAGTGTCCTCAAAATCATGGATTGAGAATGCAGAGTGATCCTCATATGGGTATCGCATGGCTTGGAAAATGTTTAACTTGACCATTTTTTCACCGAATTCCATGGATAAGATTCTTGAATGAACATCAATCTTGGTTCTCGCAGTCATGAGAAATGGTCTTCCTAGAATTAGGGGAGATTGAGAAGAGTTCGTCTCACCTTCCATGTCAAGGACATAGAAATCAGCAGGGAAGATAATATCATTGACTTGGACAAGGACATCCTCAATTATTCCCTCAAGACTGGCTGTTCTTTGATTAGATAACTAAATGAAAACAACAGTTGGATGTAAGGGACCTAGACCAAGGTTGGAGAATATAGATTTGGGCATGACATTAATTGAGGCTCCTAGGTATATGAGTGCATCATCAAAGTTGGAACTTCCAATTTGGCATGGAACTGTAAAGGTCCTTGGATATTTACACTTTATGGGAATAAACTACTGGGTGGAAACATTTTCGAAGGACCTAAGTTTCCTCTTGTGGGTAAAAAACTCCTTGAGAAACTTGTTATACTTAGGGATTTGTTTTATGTCATCTAAGAGGGGAATATTGACTTCAACACGTCCAAACATGTCGAGCATTTCAGGATCAGGTTCAAAGGACTTCTTTGGCTTAGATACGGCTTGAGGAAAAGTAATTAGGTTCCTAAGTGGAATTGAAGGAGATGAGGGAATGGTTTCAGGTTCCTTTTCAAGTTTCTTTTTCTTTTCATTTTCTTGGTCAACATTCAAAGAAGGGTTAGAGGAATTATCTTGAGGCATAGAAATTTTTTTTCCCGACCTAAGTGCAATTGCACTTACATTACCCTTGGGGTTGGGTAATGGTTGAGATGGAAGTTGGGAAAATTGGATGGTTGTTGCTGACTTAGGTGGGATACAAGTTGGCCAATTTGGGTTTCAATATTTTTAAGGTTGTAACGGGTGAAAGAGGAAAGATCCTCAACTGCACTTTCCCATGGTTTCTTGGAAGAATAGGCTTGTCCCGGATTGGGATTGCCTTGATATTGGTTCTTTAGAAATCGATTATATTGGTTTTGGAATTGGGAAGTCTTACTAGGATAATGGAATCCAGGAGGCGGATTGTTCCTTTGAGTTTGAGGAAGAAAAGGATAAAGTTGTTGGAAGTTACCAATAGCTTGACCATATTGGAATTGGTTTGGGTTTTTAGGAGGGAATTGAGGAGGATGAGATATGGGATTACCATACCTATGGCCTTGGTTATAGGAAGAAGAGAAGGGCTCAGAGTGAGGTTGGTTAAAGTTTCTAACAAACTGACCTGATAGTTGAGGATTGGTGTTCCTCTGAGCATATGCTGCATCAATCTCCATTGGTCCAGATGAATCGGATTGATCCTCTTGAAGTTGTGTACATGTGTTAGTTGGATGAGATGGAAAGTTGTAGATTCCATAGTTCTTGAAAGGTCTAGGAAACATTGATTGCGGAGAAGATGAGGTTGGGGATTTGGTAGCCACAACTAGTTGTCGCACAAGACCTATAAGTTCACTCATCCACTCGGTCATCTTGTTCGGCTCAATTGATTGATTATCTTGGGCTTTTTTTACTGGAGCATGTGCTCGAGTATAGAATTGTTGTGTGTTTTCATCCATGTTACTTATGAGATCTCTTTCTGCTGCATGAGTTTTATCAACAAGAGCACCGCCACTTGCGGCATCAATGAGATTTCTCTCAATTTCCAATAACCCCTCATAGAAGTATTAGATCAAGAGTTGGTTAGGAATTTGGTGATGTGGGTAGGTTGCAACAAGCTTTTTGAATCTCTCCCAATACTCATGGAGTGATTCACTTGGGAACTGGCAGATACCACTTATTTCCTTTCAGATAGAAGCAGTACAAGAAGCAGGAAAGAATTTATCTAAGAAGAGTCGCTTCATGTCATTCCATGTGGTTATTGAACCAGGAGGAAGGTATAAGAGCCACGACTTAGTAGTGTTAGCTAGGGAGAAAGGGAATGCTCGAAGTTTTATTTTTTCCTCAGAAACCCCTTGAGGCTTTATGGTAGAGCACACTACTTGGAACTCTTTAAGGTGGATATATGGATCCTCACCGGCTTGCCCGTGGAAATAAGGGAGAAGATGAATCAAACCCGATTTGAGTTCAAAGTCAGCTTCTATGTTTGGATATTCAATACCAAGAGGTTGGTAATTCATATCAGGGGCAGCAAGTTCTTTAAGTGTTTGTTCCCTAGGATTGGTCATATCTAATTCAATTGGTTGGACACGGACTGGTTCTTGAATTATTTGATTATCTCTTATGTTTCTCCTAAGCTGGCGAAGTGTTCACTAAATTTCAGGTTCAAACAAATCTGAGGGATTGTTTGGGTGGCTATGGGGCATTCAGAGAGATGTTGGAAGGAAAAGGAAGATGGGTTTTTCTTTGTTTTTTTTCTGTTTATGATTTTTATGAGAAGGCGGGTTTTTCTTTGTGTTTTTTTTCAATATTTTTTAAAATTTGTTTTTTTTTTGTTTTTTTACAATAACCAGAAACTAATGACTACTTAAAGCACCATCCCCAGCAACGTCACCATTTTAAATGCACGGCCAATTTTTGCCTATCGACCGGTCAAGGTTTCGGTGCTATGCTAATGTGTATAGCAGCACTCGGGTCGAATCATCGGCGATGATACTTTGTAATAGTCATTTGTTTTTAGTTGTTTGTATTTTGATTAGGGGGGTTTGTTTTCTGAGTTTAATTGAAATGATTGATTGACTATAATTGATTTAACAAATTGATAAAGATTGGGTTGAGTTCATAATTTTGTAGTTAAGCTTGTGAAATCATTGAGCCTTGCTTTATATTGCATTAAATTAACACCCACTTCACAAGATAATATTGATTATAATTCCTAAGTGTTAAGGCTTTAATCCAAGCCTTAACTTAACTTAAGGTTCTAATATCAATCATAGCTTGTTGATGGTGGTGTATTTATGGTTTCAATAATCCATGGAAACCACATGTTAAACAAAATATATCATTAATCCATGACATGTTAAGTCCAACATACACAATGTCAAATTAACGAATACTCATAGAGAAAATACTCTCAATCACTTAACATCCCTAAATTTTGACTCACCCCAATGATAGATTTACTCATCCATTTGTTTTTATAATAATCTGGTTATAATGATTATGATGATAAATTAATAATAGAAGAAAAATAAATGGATGAGAAAAGAGTGGTGCGTCAAACAGACACACGCAAACAACGATGAGAATTAAAAAAAAGACTTTCGATTGAATGAGGAAGCAAAATAAGGGAAGGGGATTCAACTGTATTTAAACTATTTTAAGAAAATTAATATTAAACTATAGAAGGTTCATGAAAATAAGAGATATTGAAGAAGAAACTTGAATTAAAACAGAAATACAAAAGAAAGGACTTACAAAATTACAACAATGAAGAACATAAAAGTAAATGAAACAAAATAGAGGAGGAAAGGTCTCTCAAGTGAAAACTTGAGTATGGAAGGTCCTCCCAAGAATTTGTAAAGGCTTTGGATGTGCCAATAGGATCTCCTATCTTCTTAAATTTCAACCCCTTTGAAGGAGTGAAGGGGGATGTATTTCTAGCCTAAGGAAGTGAACTGTTTGCATTCCTAATCTGTCCCTCCACCTGGATCGATGATTTGGACATCCAGACAGCCAAATATAGAGATATATCCTTATTAAATGTTGAAGATAATAATTTTTTCCAACCTCTCTCATTTTTTGGAGTCATTTGGACTTAATGATCCAAAGTTATGGTCGTTTTATTAAACAAAGTTAAACTGTCTATTTAAATCCATGCTTTTTCGATGGCCAAAATGTGAATGGATTTGGGAATAGTAATATTCCTTAAAATCTGAATTCTTTATTTAACAAAGTCGGCAGAATATATCTCCTCTTTCACACTGCAAACTTTCAGCTTGATTTGATGAATAGGTCAGGAGATATTTCATTAATACTATACTGATTTTTATTCACAGACAAAATGGTGGGCTAGACTTAAAAGCTTCATTTGGGACCCTTGTTCTTAGTGTTGGGCCCGGAAATTTTTACCCCTGATTTTTTTGGATAATAAAGAACACATTGTGGAGTGTCACAAAATATGGGCTTTGGGAGTGAGACCAGTAACTCAATCATCATGGCTGGTCCAGTTTCTTCACAAATTCTTTGGTTCATCTTGTGTGGTCCATATGAGCCTTCAAATGGACTAATTGGCCCATGATTCCTAATAATGATATGTGAGAAATTGAATAAGGAATCCTAAAAAATAAAAATCACACAATTTGAATTAGTAGGGTGAGAGTTATAAATAAAATAGTAAACTGACTCAATTGGACTACTTCTAAAAATGCTCAAAATTTATAATTAGTATTAAAACATTAACATTTCACACAAATTATGCACATTTCATATAAAATAAGTAAAGGGGGTATATAATAAGTCATGAAAATATTAATAACATAAATAAAGAATAATTATCATGTTATATTTATTATTTAAATCAATTACACGTCATTATCAAACCCATCCAAATAATAATGTTTTGAATAACAATTACACCACAACGTGGAGACGGTAGGCCGTACGTACGCACGTATGGTGACATGTAATTCAAAGGATGGATAGAATACTGAATATGGTTGTAACATATTTATAATAACATCATAGTATATATAAGATACTGGATTTATTATTTTAGAATGGAAATAACAAAGAAAGAAGAAGTGGAAGAAGAAAGGAACTTGAAAGAGGGTGGTGAAAACATTACCTCGTCTTCGGGTTCTTCCTTTTGATTTGATCAAAAAGAATCCTTAGGTTGGATTTTTGATCAAACTAAGGCCTCTAGGATGAATTGAGGGAAGTTTATAGAATATATTTGCAGGTTTTGGCCAATCCAAAAGGCTTTAAAGGTGTGAATTAGAGGGAAGGGGAAGTGCCCTTTTATAAGAGGGGTGAGAGGCACCTTAGGAAACGCTAGAAATATTATTTTATAATAAATTCATATTCGGTTTATAATGGTTCCAAAGTGGATTATTTAGATTTTAAGGTGGGGATAGGTATAAAACCACTCAACCAATAGGTTTTAGATAGGTTTGGGTCACTATATTAACTTTATATTTTTTTTATTTAACTCTTAGTTAAATACTTTGACATTTACCATATCTCTTTGTATTTTTATATTATATAGTCAATAAACTTACAATAAACTTCCAAGAAACCACAAAGTGGTCCATTAATAATACACCTATCATTATATAAGTCCTTTGGACTAACCTTATATTTTTAGAAATAGAATATCAATTAATAATATAATATTTCTTTTAAAAACTCATTTATGTCAATTTTGACAGTATTTAATAATTGATTTTTGTTAAAGTCTTAACAACTTTATTAATTCGAATAAAATTCATTTAATCAATCCTAACATGTCATATTAACCAATAAAAAAAATTATGTCATAAAAACTTTCAAATTATATTTATTTTAACATTTATAATACTTATTATTTGATTCTTTCATTAATAAGGAAAATATTGTATCATTATTGTGTCATAAATAAATTTAATTATTCAATGTCTAAAAATTATAAATAAAATACCATTATGTATTAAATCTTTTTAACTTTCTAATGAATATTTATATTTGAAAATATAACATATATAACCCTATGTAAAAAAAATTTCAAAAAGATATATTTTTATGTCATTTTTGTATTTACTTTAACTTAATTAATATAAAGTGTCATTATCACTTACAAGTGGATCTATGGAGTCCCAAAATCGACCCAAAGATTCTCATGGTCGGACATGTATCAACTAATAGGGTAAGAACATGTTTTAGGGTAATTTATTATTATTATAATATATTTTTTTACCCTTATTTACCGGATTTACCCTTTAACCATGGTAAATAAAATATTTACCGAAGTAATTATTCAAAATGTCCAAAAATAAAAGTTAACTATTTACACAATTTATACCTCCTGATTCTAAATATGGAATCCATTTTTCTAAATTCAAAATACAGAAGTGGCAAAAATTAATTTAAAATTAATTCCCATTGTTAAATCAAAAAGCGTGTTTTTAAGAGATAATAACTATGAAAAGATTGGAACTTGCTTATGTCCAGTTTAAATGTGAAATTATTTTCAATAACCAAAATTGGATTAAATGGTAAAAATATAATGAATTATACTCTAAAATTACTCCAATTCATAATTTATCACTATTAATTATTTCGATTAAAAAAGATGTTTTTAATTAAAATTTAGTAATTTTCACTCTTAATTAAAATATGAAAGTTATCCAAAAAGTACCAAAAATTAACCCTAAGCTAATTTTGATATTCCGAATCCAAAAATTAAGTCCATTTTGAAATATAAAATGTATAAAATTTTAAAAAGTAGGTATTACTATTCATAACAGCTAGTTTGATTGGTTGTGGTGTGTGTTAGAACTCGGAGTTGCATACAACACACGCTACTATATTATTCAAAGAGAAGCATATCGTGGAAGCTTGGGGTGTCACATTCTCCCCTCCTTCAAATAATTTTTTCCTCGAAATTTCTAGAATACTACTGCATGAAAAGACTCGGGTGGTTCTTCATTATAAGTTCCTTGGGTTCCCACGTTGCATCTTCCATCTTATGGTTTCTCCATAAAACTTTTACCAGACGAGTCATCCGGTTTCTCAGCACTTGTTCTCTCGTATCAAGAATCTTGACAGGATCATCGCAATAAGACAGATTGGTTTCCAATTCTAATTCCTCATAGGTGAGTACATGTGTTGGGTCAATCATGTATTTTCTCAATAGTGATACGTGGAACACATCATGAACTTTGGAGAGACTTCGCGGCATTGCCAAATGGTAAGCTACAGCCCCAATTCATTCTAGAATTCCAAATGGTCCGATGTACCTGGGACTCAATTTTCCCTCCTTATCGAAACATATAACACCCTTCCATGGAGATACCTTCAAGAAAACATGATCTCCTACCTGAAATTTGAAATCCTTCCTTCGGTTTTCAGCATAGCTCTTCTGCCTACTTTGAGATGCTTTAATGTGGTTTTGGATTACCTTCACCTTTTCCATCGTTTCCTCCACCAGTTCTGGGCCTACGAGTTTTCTTTCACCAACATCATCCCAACAGGTTGGTGTGAAAAATATCTTTCCATATAACGATACATATGGTGCCATCTAAATACTCAAATGAAATCTATTGTTATAGGAAAATTAGACCAGAGGTAAATATTGATCCCACATACCTTGAAAGTCAAGTGGACAAGATATCAACATGTTTTCTAAGGTTTGAATAGTCCGTTCTGATTGTCCATCAGTTTAGGGGTGGTAAGTAGTGCTCAAACAAAGTTCAGTATCCAGGGATTTCTGAAGACTTTTCTAGAATCTTGATGTAAAACGGGGATCACAATCTGAAACAATTGATAGGGGTACTCCATAAAGTCTCACAACTTCATTAATATATAGTCTTGATAGACGTTCAAGTGGTATCTTCTCTTATAGAAAGAAAATTTGATGACTTGGTAAGACGATCAACAATGAACCATATTGCATCATTCCTTATAGGGGTCTTTGGTAGTCCCATAACAAAGTCCATCGTGATATTATCTCATTTCCACTCAGGTATGGGAAGAGGTTTCATGACTCCTCCAGGCTGTTGCCTTCCAGCTTTCACTTGTTGACAAACCATACATCTTGACACAAAATCAGTGATCTCTATCTTCATGTTGTCCCACCAAAAATGTTCCTTCAAATCTCTATACATCTTAGTTCTCCCATGGTGTATAGAGAAATTGGAACTATGAGCATCATCTAATAATTCCCTTTTTAGATCAGGTATATCAGGAACACAAAGTCTCTTCCTAAATTTCAAAATCACATCTTCATATACGAAGTCACTCAATATCCCATCATTCACAGCATTAATCTTCTTTTGAAACTCTTCATCATTGGTCTGAGAACTCTTTATCCTTTCTAGTAAAGATGGTTTGGCAACCATTTGAAAAAGTATTTATGTTTCACCTTCCATGGTGATTCTCATATCCATCTTTACTAAATCCATGAAAATAAGATCCCTTTCAACTCCCATCTTGTTCAGAACTCCATCATCCTTTATCCTCAAAGCATATTCTACCTTATTTTCCTTCCTCGAGTGGTATTGTATCATGAAATCATAATACTTGAGTAGTTTAAGCCATCGCCTTTGCCTCATGTTGAGTTTTTTCTGTGAAAAAATGTACTTCAAACTCTTTTCATCGGTATATATCTCACATTTTTCACCATAGAGATAATGTATCCATATTTTCAAAGCAAATATTACAGCAGATAACTCAAGTTCATGAGTAGGATAGTTTTTCTCATAAATTTTCAGCTGTCGTGATGTATAGGAAATAAATCTATCATTCTACATAAGGACACAACCAAGTCCTTTCTTCGATGCATCACTATAAATAAAGAACCCATCATTCCCCAATAGTAGAGTCAATATAGAAGCATTGAATAATCTTATCTTCAGTTCTTCAAAACATTCTTGACATTCTTTTTTTCAAAAAAATTTAACCCCTTTATGTGTGATCTTCATTAATGGGTTAGCCAATCGGGCAAAATTCTGGATGAAATGCCGATAATAGCCCACTAAACCAATAAAACTGTGTACCTCAGTTATACTCGTCGGTGCTGGACATTCTTGGATTGTCTTGTTCTTAGAAGGATCAATAGAGATTCCATATTTGGAGACAATTTGGCCAAGAAAAGAAATCTCCTGAAGCCAGAATTCACACTTTCTAAACTTCCCATATAATTCATGTCTTTTAAGAGTCTTCAGGATAATGCGCAAGTGATTTTCATGATCTTCATAGATTTTGGAATATACCAAGATATCATCAATAAATACCACCACAAAATCATCGAGATATTCCTTGAAAACTCTATTCATTAGACCTATGAATACATAGGGTGCATTAGTCAATCCAAAAGGCATTACTGTAAACTCGTAATGCTGGTACCTGGTTCAAAATGTTGTCTTCGGAATGTCTTCCTTCTTCACACACAACTGATGGTATCCAAATCAAAGGTCAATCTTAGAAAAGTATTGATCTCCATGCAGTTGTTCAAATAAATCATTAATGCGAGGTAGAGGATACTTGTTCTTTATTTTTATAGCATTTATCTCCCTGTAGTCGATATATAACCTCATAGATTTATCTTTCTTCTTAAAAAAAGGACAGGGGCTCCCAATGGAGAAATGCTGGGGCGAAAAAATCCTTTATTACTCAATTACTCTATTTGTTTCTTTAGTTCAACTAATTCCACAGTGGTCATTCTATAAGGGGTCTTCGATATAGGCCTTGAACCAGGAATCAAATCAATGGAAAAAATCAATTTCTCATTCTGGAGGGTGTCCAGGTAAATCTTCCAGAAACACATCTACATATTCTTTCACAATAGGTACATCCTCTATTTGAACATTCCTTTCCTTACCCGTAGTTATTTCATTCTCTTCCTCCCTAATAATTCAATTTAGTTGAGCTACTGGGGGTGGATCTAGATAAGAATCAGGTGGTGATGATTCTGCTCTAAAGATAAGGTGTTATTTATCATCATCATCAAAAATCATAACCTCCTTCAAATTAAAATAAATTTTCACATCATGGTCTGAAAGACAATCCATACCGAGGATTATATCAAATTCAATCATGGGTATGACGATGAGATCAGCAGATAAAGAACATTTATATGCCCTAATGGGGACGGATCCATAGAACATTGTAGAAATGATACTTCCCTTAGGAGTTTTAACTGATAACTCCCTTGTTAAATCAAGTTGGAAATATCTAATTTTCTAAGCAAACTGGGAAGATATGAAACAATGCAATGATCCAGAATCAAATAAATCATTTGCTAAACTTGATGAAACCATTGAATTACCTTCCACCACGTCTTTTAGAGCTTCAACCTCAGTAGTAGTGATAGTATAAGATTGGTCTTGATCCCTTGGCCTTTTCTGAGGTAAGTTCCCCTAACGCTTAGGAAATTCATTTGCATAATTCCCCATTTCTCTACAATTATAGCATTCCACATTGACAGAAACTTTCTTTCCCTTGCAATCATGAGCTTGGTGGCCTTATTCACCACACTTGTAACAGACTCCCATTCACTTCAAGCAAGTATCGGGGTGTTTCTTCCCACATTTACTACAGTATGGATAATAAACTTTTCCCTTCTTCCCTTTATTTCCATTTCAAGAGTGGTCAGAAGATCTCTTCTTCTCTTGATTTGCTTTAAAGTTATAAGACTTAGATAATTCTTTTTCTGTCTTGATAGCACATGAGACAATATCTTCGTATGACGAGAAGGATTGTGACACTAATGCTCAATGAATAAATGTTTTCAACCCATAAAAGAAATGATCAATATTACTTCTTGGGTTACGTAAATAATCTGTAGCATACCTTGCGAACCTTGTAAAGTTAGCCTCATACTTTGCGACATTCTCATCCTCTTTTTGTCTCAGACTCAGAAATTTCCTTTCCATATATGCTTGATGGTCACGAGGAAAGTATTTTTTTTAAGAAAAGATATTTGAACTCCCTCCATTCCATATTTGATACTTCATCATCTTCCTTCGTGTTCTGAATCAATGACCACCATTGATCAGCATCTCCAGTGAGGCAGTAAACTGTCATGATAACTTTTTCCCTTTCATTACTCCCCAAGGCATGAAATATTTTCTCTAAGTAATTTATCCATTGCTCAGCTACTAAGGGATTTGTACACCCATTGAATGTTTGTGGTTATTACCTCATGAAGCGATCTAACATTGATCCTCCACGCTGCAGATCAGGGTGCTCCATACGGGTAAGGTTATTATTCATAACCTGGGTGAGTTTTCTCAGTATGGTGATTAGCTGATCAGCACCATTTGCATCACCATCTCCACTATAATTATCTTGAGCAGGAGGGGAATCCCTACATGGAGTGTGTGCATTGATACAGCTTCCATTTCTTCTACTAGGGGCCATTTCTAAATAATTTCATACACAAGATTAGTTTATGAATCGCAATATATAAATCCAAACTTGTAAAACACTTAACATAAATTGAACAGTTTATGGATATAATCCATAATCATAAAATTGTTTTCTTTGAGGGAGTATATAATCATAAACCCTTTATAATGGTTTGTAAATAAAATGAGAATTATCCTAAGCATATCCCCTGGGAGTGTCATAACCAAGAGTGCAGCAAGGCTCGTTGTCATGCACCAGTTCCCGTTCGAGTCTAGCTCAAAGCGGTGTTTTTGTGTTTTACCCCTAGGTACATCTGTGCCAGAGCTGCCTCTACATGCCCGTATCCAGACAGGGATGTATTGCTCAGAAAACTCAAAAAATCTCTACAATACCAAAATTCTAGGAAGTTCTTCTATATTAATCCTCAAAGTCTCTCTTATGGATATGTGCTCTAATCAGAGTTTATCTAAATCTAGCTCCCAAGGTTTGTACTAAACTTCCTCTGATACCAACTATAATGCCCTAACCCCAGTTACCTAGAGTTGGTGCATTATTACATAACATTGTCATGATCACAAAAGATCAAGTCTCGAAAGACTGACTAGTTTAGTAGCCTTGGAAACAGTAGATATATTCATAAGTCTTACATTACATCATAAAATTAAAACTACAACAACATCTTGTCTCCACACTCATATCCCCTCATACTATCCCTACAGGTCATTCATAAAATACTTCTTCACATTCTGGGAAAAATAAAACATAGAAAAGGGTGAGCTCAGATGCCCAGTAAGGATAACAATATAGCAGAAACTTTCATAAATAAGAATAAACATTTAAGGCAATGTATAACTAAAACAAAAACCTTTTAAAATTGAACTTCAGCATAATATAGCTGAAATAAAATTAAATAATGCCATTTACTTATTCGCATGGATATTCTACTAGTCGAATAATCACATGCAATATCAATAACCACTTTCATAATGATGGAATGCATAATGTCAGACTATCATAACCACATAGTCAAGGCCTTGTGCCAAGACTACAAATAAGAGTTTTTCAAGGCCTTGTGCCAAGACACTAGTTTATCTCATGAGACCTACCGATGCATTGAGGAGCTATAGCGGGCTCCACCTGTCACGTATTAATTCCAATGCATTCTTCATATGAATAGGTTTAAACATAACATAAACATTCGTATTAAAACTAGCAAACGAAATGTCAATACTTTCTCCATAAATCATGAATGGTATAAAAATAACACATCCACAGTCAAACATATCACAAAACCTTCAATACAATATGGAAGTTTTGTATCATAATAAATCAACTTCAAATAATCTTAAAATCCATCAAAGGATATTGACATAGATGAAATCAAAACTATTTGAGTGAAATATCTCTTTTTTTGAAATCATTTAAAAGTTTCATAATTATAAAATAAAACATTTACATTGAAAATATCCTTATAAGCTTTTATGGTAATCTTTGAATAATTTATAAGGGCGGAAAATAGCCGCACCCACGGTATAAGTTAAAAAACACTCTTACCATAATTCTGTCGAAAAGGTTAAAAGGGACCTGGTTTGGAAAACAACAGAAAGATTACTTTATAAAAATTCAAACAAGGGTATAAATGACTTTAACCCATAGTATATAAAATATTAAGAATTATTTGAATTACATTTTTATGAAACATGGATGTTGATGATAAAGAGGTCCCAGTAGATAATTACGTATAAACAACCTTGAATAATGAAGAGATTGTGAAATAAACCCTTAACTTGTACTTTTCCTTGATTGAGGGTAGGTTAACCTACTGTATAATGGTGAAATAGTTGTTATTAAATTATAAAATAATCATATACATTAATATGATATCATATATGATCTTTTAACATTTCATTGTTAATAATATCTTAGTATTATCGTCGTTTTGGGTGTTAACTTACTCATTTTCTTTTATATGTTTTGTTACATAAGTAGTGTTTGTTATGAATAGGTTATATCTTATTCATATAAATAATGATATCAAGTCCTTAAACATTATTTTTAATCATCAAATGAAAATTATACTTGCATGGATACGATGGGGAATGAATCTCATCGCGTTCGTGGAGACAGTAGTCCGTACATACGCACGAGCGACAATATCATTCTTTTGATATTAAAATAATATATAATTGGATGTTATATCATATATACAGAATCATTATCATGTTATATTTATTATTTACATCAATTATACCTCATTATCATACCCATCTAAAAAATAATGTTTCAAATAACAATTACACCACGACGTGGAGACGGTAGGCCGTATGTACGCACATATAGTGACATGTCATTCCAAGGATGGATAGAATACTAAATATGGTTGTACCATATTCACATTAATATCATAGTATATATAAGATACTGGAGTTATTATTTTATAATGGAAATAACAAAGAAAGAATAAGTGGAAGAAGAATAGAACTTGAAAGATGGTGGTGAAAACATTACCTCGTCTTCGGGTTCTTCCTTTTGATTTGATCAAAAGAGCTCCTTAGGTTGGATTTCTGATCAAACTAATGCCTCTAGGTTTAAGTGAGGGAATTTTAGAGAATATTTGGGTAGGTTTTGGATGAGTCAAAAGGCTTTGAAGGTGTGAATTATAGGTAAGGGGGAGTGCCCTTTTATAAGAGGGGTGAGAGGCACCTTAGGAAAAGCTATAAATATTATTTTATAATAAATTAATATTCAGTCTCTAATGGTTAAAAAGTAGATTATTTAAAGTTTAAGGTGGGGATTGGTCAAAAACCACTCAACAAATTGGTTTTATACTGGTTTGGGTCACTATATTAACTTTATCTTTTTGATTTAACTCTTAGTTAAATAGTTTGACATTTACTATGTCTCCTTGTATTTTTATATTATATAGTCAATAAACTTACTATAAACTTCGAAGCGGCCCCCAAGTGGTCCATTAATAATACACCTATCATTATATAAGTCCTTTGGCTGAACGTTAGATTTTTAGAAATATAATATCAATTAATAATATAATATTTCTTTTAAAAACTCATTTATGTCAATTTTGACAATATTTAATAATTGATTTTTGTTAAAGTCTAAAAAACATTATTAATTCGAAAAAAATTCGTTTAAGCAATAATAACATGTCATCGTAACCAATAAAAAAAATTTATGTTATCAATATTTTCAAATTATATTTATTTTAAAATTTATAATACTAATTATTTAATTCTTTCATTAATAAGGAAAATATTGTATCATTATTGTGTCATAAATGAATTTAAATATTAAATGTCTAAAAAATATAAATAAAATGCCATTATGTATGAAATATTTTTATCTTTCTAATTAATATTCATAGTTGAAAATATAACATATATAACCCTATGTAAAAATTGTTTTTCTAAAAGATATATGCTTATTTCATTTTTGTGTTTACTTTAACTTAATTAATATGAAGTGTCATTATCACTTACAAGTGGATCCATGGGGTCCCAAAATCGATCCAAAGATGCTCAAGGTCGGAAATGTATCAACCAGTAGGGTTAGTACATGTTTTAGGATAATTTATTATTATTATAATATTATTTGTTTACCCTTATTTATCAGATTTACCCTTTAACCATGGTAAATAAAATATTTACCGAAGTAATTATTCAAAATGTCTAAAAATAAAAGTTAACTATTTACACAATTAGTACCTCCTAATTCTAAATATGGAATCCATTTTTCTAAATTCAAAACACAGAAGTGGCAGAAATTAATTTAAAATTAATTCCCATTGTTAAAAAAAACGTGTTTTTAAGAGATAATAACTATCAAAGGATTGTCACTTGCTTATGTCCAGTTTAAATGTGAAATTATATCCAATGACCACCATTGGATTAAATGGTAAAAATATAATCTAATTATACTCTAAAATCACTCAAATTTATAATTTATCACTATTAATTATTTTGATTAAAAAAGTTGTTTTTAATCAAATTTTAGTAATTTTCACTATTCGTCAAAATATGAAAGTTATCCAAAAAGTACCAAAACTTAACCCTAAGCTAATTTTGATATTCCAAATCCAAAAATGAAGTCCATTTTTAAAGATAAAATGTGTAAAATTTCAAAAAGTGGGTATTACTATTCATAACGTCTAGTTTAATTGGTTGTGGTGTGTGTTAGAACTCGAAGTTGCGTACAACACACACTACTGTATTATTCAAAGAGAAGCGTACCATGGAAGCTTGGGGTGTTACATTTATCATTTATGATTATAAGGATAATAGGTGAAGATTAGAGGTCCCCTATATAATCTTATTTGAACAGTTTCTATCTCGAGATAGTGCTTGGATTAAGGATGATATCTTTCCAATAGGCTTAAAATGATACCTACCCAACTCTTGTGTGTGTTGTAGAGTGTATGATACCTTCACACATACTTGTAATCATTGAAAATTAAATATTGACTATATTTTTGTCTTGATATTAAGTAAAATACATCAAATAGTGGGTACCACATTGGGACCAAACCTTGTAAATACTTGTGTGCCTTGTGTTATTTTCTATTTATATTTCATATAGGTATGTTTTAGGTTTTAATAGAGTGGATCAAGACCTTAAAAATTCACCAAGGATAATTTAAAACATATAATTTAAAAAATATCAACGATTCACCCCCGCTCCCACCTTTTTAGTGGTATATTAATTGACCTAATATTTTCAAGTAGTATCAGAGCTAACTAGGTTACCTCTGAGATGATATCTTAATCAAATTTAAAGTATAGAGAATATAAATTATGTCAATATAAAAGATTTTACTTTATTTAATAGAAATAAACTTCATGTCTAGAAGAATAAGATTTTACCCTATATCCATTCCCAAGTCTTATAAGCGAGTGATTCTTTAACAATGGGATTTACAGCACTTGGGAGAGACACTCCCATGACATTTACTGATAAGAAAAATCAAGAAGTGGATATAAAATCCAGAAACTCTAGTCGATTTTCCTTATCTGATAAATTATATACTAAAGTTATGGGACTCAATACATCCAAATATATATGGGGTAATATTGATAATATGTATGGAATAAATATCAAAGTTAAAGAATCTGAAATTCATATTTGGGGAGAAAATTTTGAAGATAGAATAGTGGCTGATGATGAGAAAATCGATGATTACTTCACAATATTCAATGAAATGTTTAGTAACATTAGAGGATTAGGTGAAACTTTGGAAGACGTAATCATTTTCAATAAATTATAGAGTAATTTTGTAGAAATTTTTAGTTCAAATATATCTTCCCTGATAGAAAAGTAAGACTTATCCCTTGATGAGTTGCATAACACACTCCTCAATTATGAGATGATGAAAGCTTCTATGCTCAAGAAAAAATACAAATATTAGATATCATTCATGGAAATGATTAGACTCAAAATAAATGATGAGTAATTTTATTCCTTTAGTGAATCATATGAATATGAAGAAAAAGATTTATATTACAAGATAATAATGAATCTTATCTCTAAATACATAATATAGTTAAAGGTAAAGTAAAAATGAAAATTCTTATTAAAGTAATTTAAATGTGGTTGAATTATATATTTTGAAACTATATTTACAAGAAAGAAAAGTGGGTAGTATGAATATGGTGAGGATAAAGAAAGTCCTCAAATAAATAAATTAGAAGAGATGTATAAATAATCCAAGAAGTTTGGTGAGAAAAGAGAAATTTATCAATGAAGAAAAAAAATAAGATTGTTAAGAAAGGGAGAGGATTATTATTCTATCATGACTATTCATTTTTATATTACCCCCAGTTTTAGGTATTTTACCCTTATTTTATATATTTTAAGCTTATATAATTCATGGGTTATATTTTGGGAGGTTTATGAAACACCCCAAGCTTCCACGGTATGCTTGTCTTTCAATAATGCAATAGCTTGCATTGTACGCAAGTTCGAGATTCTAACACACAGTGTCCAATCAAAGTAGTTGTAATGAATATTAATACCCACTTTTTGAATTATATAAATTTTATATTTCAAAATGGACTTCATTTTTGGACTTGGAATATCGAAATTAGCCTAAGTTGAATTTTTGGTATTTTTCTGAGAACATCCAATTTTCGATGAATAGTGAAAAATACTTAAAAACAACATTTTTAATCAAAATAATTTATAGTGATAAATTATACTATTTAGTGGTTTTAAAGTATAATTAAAATATAATTTTACCATTTTATCCAATGGTGGTCATTATAATTAATTTCACTTTGAAATTGGACATAAACAATTGTCAATCTTTTGATTAATATTGTTTCTTAAAAACACGCTATTTGTTTTGACAACGGGAATTAATTATAAAATTAATTAATGAAACTTATATGTTTTTAATTTTGTAAAATAGAAATCATTTTTGAATTTGCAATATGAATTATAGCTTAGGGTGAATTTTTTGTATTGTTCTGAAAAACTTCAATTTTTGATGAATAGTGAAACCACTAAGTGGTAGTTAAAAAAACTGATTTTTCGTTTAAATGACACTTTACCACTTCTATGAATTGAATTTAAAAAATAAAAAATACATGGTTGTAATTAGTAAGTAAATTGTGGTTCAATGGGATGAAAATAATTTTTGGTGAATAGTAACTTTTGAGTTTTATTAACCGTGATTAGAGGTAATTAGGGTAATTTAAGGTAAAAATGATATTATAAGAATATAAAAATATATTTACACATGCTCTACTCTTATTGGATGAGTCATGGCCGATCAAGAAAAAACATGGGACGATTTTTCGGACCCCGTGGAGCCACTTGTGTAAGATAATGACATTAATACCTTTTATTTAAAGTAAAAAATAAAAATGTCACAAACATGTATTGTTTTACTAAAACAATTTTTATAAGGGGTTATAAAAGTCATATTTTTTACTATAAATATTCATTGGAAATATAAAAATATTTCCTACATCATGGTAATTTTTTTGTAATTTTTAGGGATTAAATAAATAAATTTATTTATGACACCATGATGATACAGCGATTACCTCATTAATGAACGATTTAAATAAAATAAAAAGATAAGGTAAAATCTAAGACTTACACTTGTCTAAAGACTATTGGATGGGTGTATTTAAAACAATTATCACCCTATCCTTGAAATATATCATTGTGGGACCTTTAAAATCTGAAAATCATTTCATAATAAAGTAACATTTCAATCTTTCCAAAAGCGCCTCTCCTCTCCTCTTATAAAAGGACCCCACCTCTACCACCTTATTCATACCTTTAAAGCCATTTGTCTCAGCCAGACACTGCCCAAATACTCTCTAAAATTCCCTATATTACTCCTAGAAGCATCACTTTGGGCAGAAGTCTTCCCAAGGAAGCCTTTGGCTCAAATCAAAAAGAGTTACCCGATATTAAGGTAATGTCTTCTCTTATGTTATTTTGTTTTATTTTCCTTCTCCAACCCTTTAAACCCTTTTTATTACATTATTTTGTAACAAAACCAGTATATTAAATTTACTAGGATGTTTTTATTATAATTATTTTATTTATACTTACACACACCTCCGTCTAAAGGATAAAGAACATACTGTTTCTATGCGTGGTGAATTACTGCCTCACGAAACGATGATTGTTCAATCTTATTTTAACACCTTTCATGGTGGACATTAAGATGTAAATATATTTATATATGATATATATTATGTTTATGTTTTCCTTTTGCTTTTGTATTTTTCATTTAGGGCATACCTTTATGGTTTCCATTATGGGTATACATGATAATTTCATTTTAGGAAGTGCGGACTACCGCCCCCTCAAAGTGATTTGAATCGTCAATGCCATATGTGGGATGTATAAAGGAAGGAGTTAACTGATATTATATATAATATTGGAATTATAATATACCTTTATATCATTATTATTTCATTCCATTAAATATGAAATAGAAATTAAAGTATTGTTCATGCATACGTACGGCTTACCGTCTCCATGAACGGTGAATTTCATTTCTTACCTATAAATGTTATGTAATATTATAAATGCATGTATATACTGGATATATATTATATATATGATATCTAGATCATTAATATAATTCTAGAGATAATGGATATTTTACCACATGAACAAAGTTTAATAATAATAAGTTTATTGTTGACTCATGTACCAAAGATCGACAAAACGACCGTTATTAACTTAAATGAATAAATAATGTTCATAACATGGTAATAAGTGATATAAAAGGAATAATGAACTTGAAAAAGTTTCTTAAGCAATTAGAGATTAACTCATGTTTATTATTCAGGAGATTAAATAATTATTGATTCAAGTTAGACACGAGGTAAGGGTTAATTCTACAACTTATTCATTATTCAAGGTTGTTCATATGTAATTATCTACTAGGACCTCTTTATCATCCACATCCATGTTTCTTAAAAATGTATTTAAAAACATATTTTATTATTTATTAGACAATGGTTTAAATTCATTTATACCCTTATTTTACCTTATATGTTTTTGAAAGGAATCTTTCCTTCATTTTCCAAACAAGGTACTTTTTGACATTTTTAACAAAATTAAGGTAAGAATGTTTTTTTTAAATTATACGGCGGGTGAGGGTATTTTCTGCCGTTATAAAATCATTGAAGCTTAACTTACAAGCTTATAAGAATATTTTCAAATTAAATGTTTTCTTTTACAATTATGTGACTTTTAAATTATTTCAAAAATATATTTCTCTCAATTAGTTTTGATTTCATCTATGTCGACATCCTTTGATGGATTTTAAGCTTATAAGAAGTTTATTTATTATGATTCAAAACTTCTATATTGTATTGAATGTTTTGTAATATGTTTGACTGTGGATGTGTTATTTTTATACCATTCATGGTTTATAGAGAAAGTATTGACATTTCGTATGCTAGTTTTAGTACGAATGTTTGTGTTATGTTTAAACATGTTCATATGAGGAATGCATTGGAATTAATAAGTGATGGGTGGAGCCCTCTATAGCTTCTCAATTCATCGATAGGTATCATGAGACAAACTAGTGTCTTGGCACAAGGCCTTGACAAAATCTTATTTTTAGTCTTGGCATGAGGCCTTGGATACGTGGTTATGATAGTCTGGCATTATGCATTCCATCATTATGAAAGTGGTTATTGATATTGCATGTGATTATTAGACTAGTAGAATATCCATGTGAATAAGTAAATGGAATTATTTCATTTTATTTTTGCCATATTATGTTGAAGTTCAAGTTTAAAAGGCTTTTGTTTTAGTTATAAATTTCCTTAAATGTTTATGTTTATTTATGAAAGTTTCTGCTGTATTGGTATCCTTACTGAGCATCTGAGCTCACCCCTTTCTATGTTTTATTTTTCCCAGGATGTGAAGAAATATTTTATGACTAACCTGCAAGGATAGTCTAAAGGGGATATGATTGTGGACTATGGAGACTTTGTTATTGTAGTTTTTCAGTTTATGATGTAATGTAACATTTATGAATGTATCTAGTGTTTCCAAGGCTAAAAAACTAATCGGTCTTTCGAGAGTTGATCTTTTGTGATCATGCCAATGTTATGTAATAATGCACCAACTCTGGGTAATGGGTTCAGGGCGTTATAGTTGGTATCAAAGGCATTTTAGTACTAACCTTGGAAGCTAGATTTAGATAAACTCTGGTTAGAGCACATATCCATAAGATAGACTTTGAGGATTAGTATAGAAGAACATCCTAGAATTTTGGTAAAGTATAGATTTTTTGTATTTTCCGAGAAATAAATCCATGTCTGGATACGAGCAGGTAGAGGCGGCTCTCGCATAGATGTACCTAGGGGTAAAACCCAAAAACACCACTTTGTGCTATACTCGAACGGGAACTGGTGCACGACAATGGGCCTTGCTGAACTCTTGGTTACGACACTCTCGGAGGATATGCTTAGGATAATTCATGATTTATTTACAAAACATTATGAAGAGTTTATGAGTATATACTTCCTCAAAGAAAACATTTCTTTTTATGAATATGGATTATATCCATAAATAGTTTAATTTATGTTAAGTGTTTTACAAGTATGTAATTATGTATTTCGACTCATAAACTAATCTAGTTTATGACATTGTTTAGAAATGGAGCCCAGTGGAAGGAATGGAAACTGTATCAATGAACGCACTCTATGTAGGTATTTCCCTCCTTCTCAAGATAATTATGGTGGAGCTGGTGATACAACTGGTGCTGATCAGCTTATCACCATACTGGGACAACTCACTCAGGTTATGAATAATAACCTTACCCATATGGAGCACCCTGATCCGCAGTGTGGTGGATCAATGTTAGACCGCTTCATGAGGCAACAACCACCAACATTCAATGGGATTACAAATCCATTAGCAGCTGAGTAATGGATAAGTTCCCTAGAGAAGGCTTTGGGGATTAGTGAAAGGGAAAAAGTTATCATGGAAGTTTACCGCCTCACTGGATATGCTGGTCAATGGTGGTCATTGATTCAAAACACGAAGGAAGATGGTGAAGTATCAAATATGGAATGGAGGGAGTTCAAAGATATATTTTTAGAAAAATACTTTCCTCGTGACAATCGAGTAGATATGGAAAGGCAATTTCTGAGTGTGAGACAAAAGGAGGATGAGAATGTCGCAAATTATGATGCTAAATTTACAAGGTTAGAAAGGTTTGCAGAATATTATATACGTAACCCAAGAAGTAAGATTGATCATTTCTTTGATGGTTTAAAACTGTTTCTCTGTAGAGCCTTAGTCTCACAATCTTTCTCATCGTATAAAGATATAGTCTCATGTGCTATCAAGACAGAAAAGGAATTCTCTAAATCTTATGATAGTAATGTAAAGAAAGAGAAGAATAGAACGTTGGAACAAGAGACAGATAAAGGGAAAAAGGGAAAGAAGGATTTTTCATTATGTGATAATTGTGGGAATTATCACCCTGGTACTTGCCTAAAAGGAATGAGACTTTGTTATAAATGTGGAGAAAAAGGTCACAAGGCTTGTGATTGCAAGGGAAGGAAAGAGGATATCAATGTTGTATGCTACAATTGTAGGGAAATGGGGCATTATGAAAATGAATGTATTAAGCATCAGGGAAACTTATCTCGGAAAAGGCAAAGGGATCAAGGACAATCTTATGTTGTTACTAGAATTGAAGTGGAATAATTAATGTATTGGTGCTTTTGGACTCAAGGATTATATTATGGTTATAAGAATAATGTGATATATATATATATATAAGGATTGTACTACAGTACTTTTTGTTTTCATTAAGGTTTTAATATGATTATGGTAATCATATTTTTAGTATGTGACAATAAGAGAAACTTTACTTTACTTGGGGAATCTGATGTTACAAATGATTTTGGAATTTAGAGACCTTTTAGAGAAAGTCTGGATAGAGGTATTTTGGATGACTATAAAGGTTGGAATGGATTAAGTTGAACTTTGTATAGTATTGTTTAAGGTTAAAAAATTTCTAAAGATTATTTTTGGAATATTATAATACTATAGTTTTTGGAAAAGGACAACCTGCAGGTTGGGGGATAACCTGTCGCGTCGGACAAAGCTGTAGGAATAGAACCCACAACCATAGTGAGACAGGCCTTTATTACCTACCACTAGCCTACATAAAGTCCCTGGTTATTAAAAAATAGTTTTCCTAATCTAAATGGTATGTGTTATTATTTGGAACCTTGTACGATTAGGATAAATATAATATTTTTGAGTTCTATTATCTTTTTGAGTGAAAGATGAGTTTGTGGTAGAAATTAGTTGAAGTTTGAAACTCTACTTGTCAAGTATATATATATATATACCTCTATCTTATTCTATAAATAAATTAATTCTTAAAATTTAGGAAAGTGATATTAAAAAAAATGTGTTATCCAAGTACCTTATGTTTTGTTGAACTGATGATATTTTAAATCATCATAGATTGAAGGCTTTGAGGCCCTCAATTTTGCACTTGTTTGTGATTGATGAACTCAATCACTCCCTAAAAATATTTAAGTTTTCCCTCTAATTATTTGTCTCTAATTTCCACCAATGTTCTCCTGATCAAGATCATAATTTGGTGGTGACATTTTCATTTCCCTTTCCCTCTTATTAAGGATAAATTTTATTAACCTTATTTCTGATGTGGGTTTTCCACAAAGGTATTTTCTACTTTCAAACTTTAATTTTCGAAGAAAAATTTCAAATTTTGAGGACGCAATTTATTGAAAGAGGGTAAAATGTAACACCTCAAGCTTCCACAGTACGCTTCTCTTTTAATAATGCAATAGCTTGCATTGTACGCAAGTTCGAGATTCTAACACACCGCGAACAATCAAAGTAGCCGTTATGAATAGTAATACCCACTTTTTGAATTATATAAATTTTATATTTCAAAATGGACTTCATTTTTGGACTCGGAATATCGAAATTAGCCTAAGTTGAATTTTTGGTATTTTTCTGAGAACATCGAATTTTCAATGAATAGTGAAAAATACTTAAAAACAACATTTTTAATAAAAAATAATTCATAGTGATAAATTATACTATTGAGTGGTTTTAAAGTATAATTAGAATATAATTTTACCATTTTATCCAATGGTGGTCATTATAATTAATTTCACTTTGAAATTGGACATAAACAATTGTCAATCTTTTGATTGATATTGTTTCTTAAAAACACGCTATTTGTTTTGACAACGGAAATTAATTATAAAATTAATTAATGAAACTTATATGTTTTTAATTTTTTAAAATAGACATCATTTTTGAATTTGGAATATCAATTATATCTTAGGGTGAATTTTTGGTATTGTTCTGAAAAACTTCAATTTTTGATGAATAGTGAAACCACTAAGTGGTAGTTAAAAAACTGATTTTTCATTTAAATGAAACTTTAATACTTCTATGAATTGAATTTAAAATATCCTACATACATGGTTATCATTATTAAGTAAAATTTGGTTCAATGGGATGAAAATAATTTTTTGTGAAGAGTAACTTTTGAGTTTTATTAACCACGATTAGAGGTAATTAGAGTAATTTAAGGTAAAAATGATATTATAAGAATATAAAAATATATTGACACATGTAATAATATTATTGGATGAGTAATGGAAGACCAAGAAAAACCATCGGACGATTTTTGGGACCCCAAGGAGCCACTTTTGTAAGATAATGACATTAATACCTTTTATTTAATGTAAAAATAAAAATGTCACAAACATGTATTGTTTTACTAAAACAATTTTTATAAGGGGTTATACAAGTCATATTTTTTACTATAAATATTAATTGGAAACCTAAAAATCTTTCCTACATCATGGTAATTTTTTTTATAATTTTTAGGAATTAAATAAATAAATTTATTTATGACACCATGATGATGCAGTGATTACCTCATTAATGAACGATTTAAATAAAATGAAAAGATAAGGTAAAATCTAATACTTACACTTGTCTAAATCCTATTGTATGGGTGTATTTAGAACCCTTATCACCTTATCAAAGAAATATATCATTTTGGGACCTTTAAAATCCGAAAATAATTTCACAATAAAGTAACATTTCAATCTTTCCAAAAGAGCCCCTCCTCTCCTATTATAAAAGGCCCCCACCTCTACCACATTATTCACACCTTCAAAGCCATTTTTCTTGGCCAACCTCTGCCCAAATACTCTCTAAAGTTCCCTATCTTACTCCTAGAAGCCTCACTTTGTGCAGAATTCTTCCCAAGGAAGCCTTTGGCTCAAATCAAAAAGAGTTACCTGATTTTAAGGTAATGTCTTCTCTTATGTTCTTTTGTTTTATTTTGCTTCTCCAACCCATTGAACCTTTTTTATTACATTATTTTGTAAAAAAACTAGTATATTAAATATAATAGGATGTTTTTATGAGAATTATTTGATTTACACTTACACACACATCTGTCTAATGGTTAAAGAACATATTGTTTCTGTCGGTGGAAAATTAATGCCTCACAACGATGATTGTTCAATCTTCTTTTAACACCTTTCATGGTGGTCATTAAGATGTAACTATATTTATATATGATATATATTATGTTTATGTTTTCCTTATGCTTATTTATTTTTTATTTATGGCATACCTTTATGGTTTCCATTATGGGTAAACACGATAATTTCATTTTAGGAAGTGCGGACTACCGCCCCCTCAAAGTGATTTGAATCGTTAATGCCATATGTGGGATGTATAAAGGAAGGAGTTAAATTATATTATATATCATATTGTAATTATAATATACCTTTATATAATTATTATTTCATTCCATTAAATATAAAATAGAAATGAAAGTAGCGTTCATGCGTACGTACAGATTTCCGTCTCCATGAACGGTGCATTTCATTTCTTACCTATAAATGTTATGTAATATTATAAATGCATGTATATACTGGGTATATATGATATATATGCTATCTAGATCATGAATATAATTCTGGGGATAATTTATATTTTACCACATGAACAACTTTTAATTATAAGAAGTTTATTGTTTACTCAAGTACCAAAGGTTGACAAAACGATCGTTATTAACTTAAATGACTACATAATGTTAATAACATGGTAATAAGTGATATAAAAGGAATAATGAACTTGAAAAAGGTTATTAAGAAATTATATATTAACTCAATTTTATTATTCATGAGATTAAATAATGATCGAATCAAGTCGGACACGAGGTAGGGGTTAATTCTACAACCTCTTCATTATTCAAGGTTGCTCATATGTAATTATCTACTGGGGCCTCTTTATCATCCACATCCATTTTTCTTAAAAATGTCTTTAAAAAAATATTTACTATTTATTATAAAATTGTTTAAAGTCATTTATACCCTTATTTTACCTTATAAATTTTTGAAGGGAATATTTCCGTCATTTTCCAAACAAGGTACTTTTGACATTTTCAAAAAAATTAAGGTAAGAATGTTGTTTTTTAACTTATACTATGGGTGTGGGTATTTTTCGCCATTATAAAATCATTTAAGCTTCCCTTACAATCTTATAAGAATATTTTCAAAGTATATGTTTTCTTTTATAATTATGTGACTTTTAAATGATTTCAAAAATATATTTCTCTCAATTAGTTTTGATTTCATCTATGTCAACATCTTTTGATGGATTTTGAGCTTATAAGAAGTTGATTTATTATGATTCAAAAAATCCATATTGTATTGAAGGTTTTGTGATATGTTTGACTGTGGATGTGTTATTTTTATACCATTCATGGTTTATGGAGAAAGTATTGACATTTCATATGCTATTTTTAATATGAATGTTTATGTTATATTTAAACCTGTTCATATAAGGAATGCATTGGACTTAATAAGTGACGGGTGGAGCCCTCTATAGCTCCTCAATGCATCGATAGGTCTCATGAGACAAACTAGTGTCTTGGAATGAGGTCTTGACAAAGTATTATTTTTAGTCTTGGCATGAGGCCTTGGCTATGTGGTTATGATAGTCTGACATTATGCATTCCATCATTATGAAAGTGGTTGTTGATATTGCATGTGATTATTTGACTAGTAGAATATCCATGTGAATAATTTAATGGAATTATTTCATTTTATTTTTTCCATATTATGCTGAAGTTCAAGTTTAAAATTCTTTGGTTTTAGTTATACATGACCTTAAATGTTTACGTTTATTTATGAAAGTTTCCACTATATTGTTATCCTTACTGAGCATCTGAGCTCACCCCTTTCTATGTTTTATTTTTCCCAGGATGTGAAGAAATATTTTATGACTGACCTGCAGGGATAGTCTGAAGGGGATACGATTTTGGACTATAGACACTATGTTATTGTAGTTTTTCACTTTATTATGTAATGTAACATTTATGAATGTGTCTAGTGTTTCCAAGGATAATAAAATAATCGGTCTTTTGAGACTTTATATTTTGTGATCATGCCAATGCTACGTAATAATGCACTGACTCTGGGTAACTAGGGTTGGGGCGTTATAGTTTAGGGATGTTTTTTCATGTTTTGGAGGTGTTTATAGAGGTTTATGATTTTTTCATTGTCATTAGAAATCATGAAACACCTCTAGAAAATTGTGTACAATGTTTTATGGTTTATTGGGAAGGCATAGGATTAGCACATGGTTTATCCAAACCATTTGAGTGCCTAGGGAAAACTATGCAAAGTGAAACAGATAGGAAAACATGGTTACTGAATGGTTTTTCTAAACATGTGAGATAACCATGTGGGGTGTGGGATTAGGGTAGTATCACTATAAGGTTAGTGTATTTTTTTTAAAACCATGTGGATACATTTCTTGTCAAGTAGTACATACATGGTTGGTCATAGATTGAAAAACCAAGAAATGTGTAGTTAATTACCCAAAAATTGTTGTTTTAATCTGAATTAAGGCCTATAACCTCTTTAATATTTTAATCTCTCATGTTCTCAAATTACTTTTTCTCCTAAGGATCCCTTTAAAATTACTTTTGATTTAGATACATTGTTTTTCAAATTAAATTGTATTATAGATTTGTATTCATTTATAAGTCATCGTTCATTCCCATTATTCTTAGATCTATTCTTCTCTTCTCTCCCATAACCATAAATCTAGTCCACTATAGATAGATATGTATTCTATGATAGGAATATTGATAAGATATGATTGAATCTACTGAATGATAGAATATCCAAGTTTATATCTAGAATATCTTAGTACAGTTATTCATTTTCACCATTCGGTTGAGTGGTAGGTGGATTCTCTCTCATCTCTATCATTCTAAAACATAAAGTCTTAGTTTTTATTAAATGATTTTTCTTGTAATTTTTTTGTGAAATCATTGTGTGTTCTTTGATTGAAATCTCTTTTAGTTATGGCTTTAGAAATTGTGGAAAATTTAATGATTTTAAAAAAAACTTTTGTCATTAATTTTAAAATGATGGTTTTAAAATTATGGTATGGTTTTTATGCACAAAAATTGGAAGAACTACTTCTTTTCTTATGGTGTCTGGATAACCTTGGCTAACATCATCCTCACCTCTATCCCAATGCACGTCCTCTTCCCTATTAATCTCCCAAAGTAGTTTCCTCCAGCATTGAAAATATCCTAGATACCTTCATCTAGGACTTGTAGTCTTATGGGAAACATCATTGGGCATCATGGGCTCGGATGGATCAGCTAGATTCAGAGGGCAGTATTAATGTTAGAAGTGTCTCCAATACGGTGTATGGTCTCTAAGAAAAAATGGCATGGGAGGTGATTGAGGGTTGGTCTCTATGGGGAAGATTCATGAAACACAAATGCAGATCTACCTCAGTTGTGCCTCAAAGAACTTCCTCTCCTATGTGGATCTAGATCCACCCTCACTTAGAATTCCTGCAGGGGATCAACTGATGGATTATTGGAAGAGGCGATATTAACTTTTCGAATCATAACTAGGTCGGTGTCCTTTTTATTTCCTTGGGTGTCTAACCACATACATGACCTTCAGGAAATCAAAGGAGTACTCGAACATCACTTAGGAGGTTCTTAACAATGAGTAATTCATCCTCTCTGATTGCATTTATTTAAATAATGTTGATGAAAAATGTGTTTTTTAAAGGTTAGGGCCGAAGCATCATTTATTATTAAATCAAAGAAAAGACCTCTTTAACTAGGTAGAGGGATACCCATTACATAACCTGAAGTCCCAGTGGGCATTTATCTCATTACATGGCCCATAGGCCCAATTTTTTATCCCAAGGCCCATTCTGCAAATAGTACTGCTACAGTGCTATAGTACCATATAGTACATGTCACCGCTACAGTGCTATGCCTCCACTATAGTGACTTACCTTCGTTATAGTGATCATTGTTTCTACTGTGCTGCCACTTCTACAGTAAGCTATAGTACTGCTACACTAGCCTATACCCAATTGTATTCATCGTCTGGTATTCTTTCAGGAAAATACTACTGCCAGATCTGTTCTCCTATCGTCGCGTAGGGCGCCTGGGGTGACACACTTTGGTTCAATGATATCCCTACTAAAATGAATTTTTTATTCTGGAATATATGAAATAATTCTCTGTCTATGGATGACAACATCAAATGAACTAGAATCTACATGACTTCAAGAAGTCTATGCTATAGAAACCCACATGAAGAGTACTTGGGCCACCTCTTCTTTGAAAGTCCCTGGGCATGTGCAGTTTGGTTTAAATTTGGAGAGATCACTGACATTATTCCTCATTTTCCCTCTCAATACTCATTCGTTACCCGATAGTTCTAATGGGTGGAGAAAAATTATCCTAAAATGAAGGTTAGAGCTCTTATCATGGCGGTTGGTTGTTGGTGCATTTGGTGGGTGCAAAACTTAGTGCGTTATGAAGGTGCATCTTTCTCATAGATTAATCTCATGTCCAATTTCAAGTGATTGCTCCTTAATATCACTTGTCTCACCAACATCTATTATGACTATCCTTTTCTAAGGCTCTTTATGCACAATCAGTCCCCATATACTCCCATCTTGCATGGTCCCCAATGGAACTGGGTCTATTGGCATCCACACAGCAGGGGTCTTAAACTGAACTCTAACAGAGCATGTATCATGGGTATTATGTGGGGGTGGAGTCATTTAGGACACCAGGTGAAACGTGATTCTTGTATTCTATTTCCACTACGGTCTAGGCGATTCCCTCTAGATAGAGGCACAGGTGATTCTTACTAGCTTGGAGTTATGTACCCAACAAAACATTTTCCTAGCTTCTATGGAGATAGACTCCAAGATCATTCAGTCCAACCTTAGTATCCATGTAACTCCCCCATGGATATTATATTATCCCATCCAAAAGTTTAAGAACCTAATAAATATCAACAATGACCAAATTGAAATTCTACATGTATGGCATGAGGGTAACAAGGTTGCAGATTTTTTGGCCTCCATCACCTGGTCTGATACCCCTATCAAATGCTTTACAAAATTGGGAGCCTTTCTTTTTTAGGGTACTAAATTAGTCCAAGGGGATTCCCTTGGTCTCTACCATTTCATACCCCCATAGTCCCCTGTTCATTTTTGGTTAGCAGCCTCATTCTTCCCTAACTTTCTCTTCCTCTTCAATAAAATAAAATATTGAGTGTGTGGGGTTCTTTTCTAAGTGGCGTGAGTTGAGAAGTCTTTGGGGAAATTCTACTAAGTTTTTTCTCATCCACTGTTAGGAACTTTGATGAGTCTAAATATTTCATCTACTATGATACAGGTAAAAGAAATATGTAATATTTTCACTATGATGAATCTTGATATTGTGGCCATAGTAGGAGGGGTTGGAGCTCGGATCATGGTCAGATTTTGTTTGGGATCATTTCAATTAAGGCATATGATTCATGATGTATTTTGGTTTTTTATTTTATATTCCATGTTTCGATGTCACTATGATTTTGTATTCATTTTATTCTTTTTAATTTGGGTTGAATTATTACTTTATGCATTCATCATATTTGAGGATAAGATATTCATTGTTTAGTATTAATAAGCTATTTTATCTTTAGTGAAAATTATCCCCCAATATTCTTTGAAGTTTTTGGAATTTATTATTATCCTTTGGTGTATTTGTGATTTCACCTAAGTCCAGTATCACCCCCATAACTTATCATGCCAATAAGGATGGGTGGGATGATAAAAATGGCATCATTTTTATTCAATCCTTGAGTTGGAAATGTCATCGGCTTCATTTGGTCCTTTAGTTAGAAATGGTATTGGTCTTGGCTAGTCCTCATGTTGTATTAGTAAGTTATCAAGGATTTAGGATCATCAGAACATGAAATGTATAACATAAAAAATATATAGATAAATATTTTATGTTGAAATTCAATTTACCAGGTTGTTTTGGGTAAAAAATTATTTTAATACACTTATAGGTATGTTGTCACATCATTGTTGTTGGTTAAGCTGGTGATTGTATCATACCATGCATTAGTATTGAGAATTACTACTAGGATTACATTTTTAATTTGGTATTTAATGATTTATTATAAATGGTAAAAATGGTAATAATGGATTTATTTTGTAAATGAAACTTATGAAGCATGTTTATTATTGTGGTTTGAAGTTTTCTAAGCCTTCAGTTTCTAGTGAGTGTTGACTAAGTGATGTTTTTTTGTTCTGGTTATAGAAATAATACCTCATAGACGTTGTAGAAGCTAACAAGAGGAAACTACAAAAAATGTGGTTTCACCCAAACCACAAGTGAACTAAGATTTGTTCAAGAGAATTATTTAGGATTTTCAAGACATGGATAAAGGAAACCAAAATGATGAACCTTGATTGGTGGACCACTCAGGTCAATTTCAAAAGTATAATCCACCCATATTTCATATAGATTTCGAACCTAAGTAAGTGGTGGTATGGATGAATAGGATGGATTAAATATTTTATTTCCATGAAACACCATATTATATTAAAGTTAAATTGGTAATGTATATTATTGAGGATCTGTCACACCAATGGTGGGGTTTATAAATTTAGGCTAAAGTTGACCAAGGCATTACATGGGAGGATTTGGAAGAATAGTTCGATAAAAAATTCTACCCTCACACATTCATAATTACAAGAAAAATATATTTATTTATCCAAAATAATTTATATCTCTCAATAAAAGAGTATTTAGATAAATTTATGAATTTATTTTTCTTTTCCCTAGAATTTTTTACAAGTGCATCATTGAATTTATGTATTTTTTATTTGGACCTACAATCCTAAATTCACTCAAGGAATATTTTCCTTTGTATTACGCTCTATGAGGAGATGGTAAATTGAGAAACAATGGAAGAAAGGGATATTTTGGGGAATATTGATTGAGTAATTATGTTTATCACCATAAGAATAGGTGGGAACTCAAATGATGGGAATAAGTGTAAGAGGTACACCTACATCCAAAGTGGTAGAACATTTCAGAACTAGACCATGGGGTTAGTTAATTTTTCCCCATGAACTAAGATAAAGTGATAGAGATAATATTTTCCTGATTTTTTATATGTATATAATTATTTAAACCCTTCCAATTTATAAATTTTATCTTATTTGTGTCAATTTTGGATTTATAGTGTGTTTTGGACTAGAATGTGAAAATTGTTTAATTATGGAATTTAAGAAGATTTTAATCACTGGGATATTTTATGCATAACTTTTAAAATATTATTCCAATTTGATTGATTTTTTTAGGATTCCTTGATTTATGGGCCTCAACATTCTCTTCTTCATGAATACCTGATTCGAAATTATAGAGGTCCAAAAAAATCAATAAAATTGAAAAATTGTTTGGGCGGACAGAGTAGACGCCACCTTCAAAAATGAGACATAACTCAGGATACACACATATAATTCATGTGATTACACATGTATATAAAATAGAACTAATAGATTAGTTTTATCAATAAATTAAAATTATTCATGAAAGCATTAATGTGGACATTAAATGATATACATTAAATGAAGATTTATGAAATTCTCATATAGAAAAGGTTATACTCAATAATAATTCTATAACTTCCTCTAGAAACATCTAATTAATGTGAAATTAGGAGTTCATATAGGAAATTAAATTTTGAGCATCCTATAAGAAGGGACCTTGGGGTGAGTTTAAGATATGGTGGATGAAAATGGATCCAACTTCTAGAGGACAGATTCTAGGGGGGATATTGAACCTATCTCTTTTCTTCTTCTATTTTTATTTTTATTCATTTTAATTTAGGTTTCTTTTCAATTTATTTTTAAATTAGTTTTATTTAAATAAATTATAATTCATTCATTATTTTTATTTTTGTTTCCATCTTCTTCACCCTTTTTTCTCCCATTCTTCTTCTTCTTCTTCTTTTCTTCTTCTCATATTACCATTATGAACTCTTATACTCATGATTATGAGTAATTGACCTGAGGAATATCTTGGGGGATCAATCTAGTGCTTGAACTCGAGGATATATTTTTTATCTTCTTTGAGTTAATTATATGGATAATTTATAGTATGTGTAATCCTCACTATGGTTGTCTAAAGTTTAACTTCTTAATCTGTAGTTATTTTCCCTCGATTGAGGAGGTGGATGGAGGGTTCACTTGGTAATTGATAAGTACACTTTGCATTCATAATCTGGGTAGATTGAGGTGTGCATACATATGATGGAGTTCCTTCAACCATACTGATACAATAGGAACTTATCACTAAAGACATTCAAGAATTTGAGGCCAAAATTGCGGTGGAAGAGCCTGAATACCAACCTTGACTTTCAACCATACTGATACAAAAGGAACTTATCACTAAGGAAGTGATTGAAGCAAATCAAACTCATGGAAATGATCTTATTTTAAATTCATTCATTTCTAATCTTATTCAATATGATTTTTGTATCACACCTTGTGATTTTGAATTTTTAGATTTGGTCAATCCTTTCTTTACCTTAAAGAATGATGAAGTAAAAAAACCTTCATATGTTGAGGAAAATGTGTATCTTTATAATTTTTATGAACATATATTTGAGTAATTCCATGAATAATTCCAAGTATATGAGCGTGAGGAGACTAAGATAGAGGATTCTCACACTAAAAGGGGTAATTCTAATTTACATTCATCATATTTATATTTTTTTGAATCAAAAATACATTATAACCCTACTTTTGAAATTACAATTAATTAATACCATATTAATATATCACTATAAAAAGAAGTTATTTCATAAGTAGTAATGAAGGAGGAGGAGGTTCCAAACTTCATCCTACCCCCACCATTCAAGTTTTACCACTTTGAAAAGGGGGTAGATCTGGTGTACTTTATACATGGAATTCTCCTCAAAAATAATAAAGAAGTGGTAGCTAGGAAAAATAAAATGCGGTGGTTCAAGTACAAGAAAATCCACCCACCAACATATTAAGGATAATAGCTGGTACTACCCTTTGGAGGCAGTAAAAATTCAGGGCCCACTTGGATGATCATACCAAGATTTATCATTAAATTATTTCTAGAAATTTATATTTAAGTTTCATTTTTAGGATTAGTCCATCATGTAGCCCACTACCTATTATATTTTTTATCTTAAATTACATTATCCTTGTACTTAACTTAGTAATTTTATTATTTAGGTTCATGATGTCATAAGGAATGCCCAAATATCCTAGCAGGAAATAGGACTAATCTTTATTTCAAAATGGATTTAACTTTTAATGTGTATCTTTTAAAAATCCTTAAATTTTCTCTAATATTCTGATTTAATATTGAAACTATAATTTCATGCCCTGAAACTACAATTTCATGCCCAATCTTAAATTACTATTTTACTTGACTTATCTTGGATACATGATTATCTTAGGAATCCAATGATTCCTTGTTTTATATTTTAATGAAAACGAGATTTAATGAGTAAAACAGAGAATTGAATTATTAAATTGAATCATGGATATTAAAATAATGACCCATGATTTAAGAAAATTGATTGGTTCATGTAAATTAAATTTACCTACAATTTTTCATGATTTTAATTTCTAAAATTCATCTGAATTAATTTATTATTATTAATCATGCCTTGATTGATTGTCCAATATCATATTTCACATTCATGAGAGGCTTTCTAGACCAAGTACTTCCTTTTTTTATTAAGAATGTTTCTTGAGTGATCTTGGTACATGTCACCTACCAAAACTTGCATTGTAACTTATCAAAGCTATGAATGTGCAAAAATACATTGAAACTAATTGAGGAATCTTTTGATAAACTAATTTATCTTAAAATACCACCTTTACATCAATCCATATTTACCCCTAAGATACCATGAATTTCCTTTATAGTAATGATCCATGTTTCAATCCATTTTTATCCATTACTACCCTCCTCTTAGCATTTTCATGATATTTTAAAATTGAAGTGTGGGGGTGAAGGGAGTCCTGGTGGAAGGAATGTAATATATTGTAAGGAAAAAGTGTGGGGAAGCTTATTATGGTAAATTAAGGTTATTGATTCATTAATGATATTTCATTTCGTTCCCCTCTTGAATTAAAAAATTTTAATATGAAAAAAAACCAAAAAACATGACAAAAATGGGTTTTGATTTGGTAAAACCAAAAATATCCCTTACTAGACCTATGATTTTTATC
The DNA here is from genome assembly GCA_963277665.1 of Viscum album. Classification (NCBI taxonomy): domain Eukaryota; kingdom Viridiplantae; phylum Streptophyta; class Magnoliopsida; order Santalales; family Viscaceae; genus Viscum; species Viscum album. Next base: position 1,206,025,620 of record OY728150.1, on the reverse strand, counting down.
ATACGTTGCTAGGTGGTAGATGTCAAGTTTATTCTAGTAAAAAAATTTAAAAAAAATAAAAAAATGAAAAAGTTCTTTGAAAAAGAAAAAAAAGTATAAAAGTAAAAAACAAATATTCAAGAGGGTTCACAAATCATTTATTATGCTTTATTTGATCATAACCTTTAATTTCAGTTTTGGGGAAGTGGGAGTTTCTACTATGAAGGGGATAATTTCATTACACATTTATTTTTGATATCATTTATTTTACTCAAGAGATAAAACTCCTACTTTAGAAATAATTTTTTAAGCATAGAATCCTACCAAACTTAAGCCTCATAGTCATTTAAACCTTTATTGTAATTCCTCTTGATTTTATGTTCCTTTTGACATTACAAAGTAGAGAAAGAGGTTACTTTACAAGTATATGGATAAGGATCATGTTATCATGATATGAGCTAAAATCTACTTGAATTCTATCATTAGATATGAGAGAAAAGAATCAAAATTTAGGTAAATCATGACTTAGCATGTTTGATAATAATAAATTGAGGAACTTCAATGAATGATAATAGAATTTACATCATTTTTCAAAAGGGTAAATTAAACTACATGAATCGATTCTTTATTTGAAAAATAGGAAATTGAATTAATATTTTATGTGAAATTTGATAATATGGTTTTACATTGAAATTTGTTTTATTTTATTACATTTTAATTTGAATATTTGAAACATTGGTGCCCTTTGAAATTTAATGCTTAGATTTGATACTTGAGTAAAATCATGGTTTATGTGTTGATGAATTTATAGAGATAATGTTTTCCTCATTTTTTATATGTATTTAAATTATTTAAACCCTCCAAATTTATCAATTTGAGCTTATTAATTTTAGAATTTTAACATATTTTAATCACAAGGGTATTTTGGGAATAAAATTTAAAATATTATTCCAATTTGAGTGATTATTTTTTTAGGATTCTTGATTTATTATATTCAAACTTTCTCTTCTACACAAAGAGCTAATTCGAAATTCAAGAGGCCAGAAAAAAAATCAATCAAATTGAAAAATTGTTGGGTAGATAGAGTGAACCCCACATCATAAAATCAGGCATGAATTGGGATAAACACCTCCAATTGAGGTGATTCCACCTAGATATGAAATAAGACTCATAATATCATTTTATCAATAAATTAAAATGAGTTATGAAATCATTAAGATTTCCATTGAATGATATACATTGAAATAATATTTATAGAATTATTGTATATAAAAATTCATACTCAATAATAATTGCATAAATTCTTCTAGACATGTTCAACTAATGTAAAATCTGGAGGTCATATAAAAAATTAAATTTATATAATCATTTAAGAAGGTACCTTGGGGTGATTTTAAGATATATAAGATGAAAAGGGAGATAACTTCTAGAGGAAAGATTATGGAGGGGAAGTAGTTTTACCCATTACTTTTCTTCTTTTATTTTTATTTTTATTAATTTTAAATTAGTTTTATTTTAAATGTAATTTTAATTTAGTTTTATTTAAATACAGTCTAATTCATGCATTTTTTTCATATTATTCACCCTTATTTTTCTTCTATTCTTTTTCTTCTTCTTTTTTTTCTTCTCAAATTACCACCGTGAAGTATTATACTCATGATTATGAGTAACCGACCTGAGGAATATCCCAGGGGATTAATATAGTGGTTGAACCTGAGGATACATTTTTTATATTCTTTTATTTAATTATAAGGATAATTTATATTGGGTTTAATCTTCATTGTGGTTGTCTAAATTTTAACTATTTAATTTGAAACCATTTTCCCTAGATTGAGGAGGTGGATGGAGGGTGTGTTTGTTGATCACTAAGTACACTTTTAATTCATAACTAGGGTAGATTGAGTTGTGCACACATATGATGAAGTATGTTCACTAAGTATATTTGAAGATGGGTAATTAAGTTTCTCCCTAAAAATTCTATCAGGACAACTTTCTTTCTTCTCTAATTCCATTTTGTTTAGCATTTCATGGTAATTTATAATTGAATTTTAGTTTCATATTATTTTTTCATTTAATTTATTTTATTAAATTTCATTGATTTCATAAAACATAAAATAATAGTTCTTAGGTGAATTATATTAATTAGGTGAACAAAATAAGAAAGCTCGTCAAGTGAGACGACTCTAGTTATCCACTTTGATCCACTAGGAAGGCATATAAATTTCATTTTTCCAAGACCTATGACAAGTGTATGTTAGTAAGGATGGGTTTTTTAGTGTGGTACGCTATAATATCAAGTGATATTTTACAACTCCACAAATATCTTTTCACAACTATAACCAGATAGGACATCTACATTATTATTGACATAGTTCTCCATGGTCTGGTGCTAGAAATGCATCACATATTTCTCAAAAATACTATGATTTTATGGGGTGATATAGTCAAAATAATCCTCATTACTAGAACCAATTGAGTCAAGGTGATTCTGGAAACACCATGACTCCTCAGAAAATGCAATCTCAACAGGGAAATAAAGAGAAAGGGACAACGATTAAGCAACTATAAGGTGCTGAGTAGGTGATCACGGATAATCAATATGATCCTTCAATAGTATGAGGTATGATTCTTGTGAATTTTACCCTTATGTGGGACTTTTTTGAAATGGGTGTGTCCCACTCTTTTATTTGTTCTCATGTTGTTGATCTTATGGGTTTTCATGGTGAGATGATGGCTTCTTCATCCAATGTACTTAAGAATATCTTTAAGGTGGAATGGGATGAAAATGAAACTAGGGAAGGACCTTTAGTACTGGTGTTTGGAAACATCTCTTATTAATTGGTAGCAAGTAATTTGGAATCAGTTGATGGGATCAAAAATAGATAGTCTCCAACCATAGTAAAATATTTTCTTGACATTTTTCGTACCAAATTCTAGGGGTTTCCACCCCAAAGAGAAGTGAAGTTTATGATCGATCTCTTATTAGGTACTAGTCTAATTTCACTTTATTATTATATAATAAAATCAATAGAATTGAGGGAATTTAAACACTAATGGGAAGAGTTTGAGAGAAAAGGGTCCAATTTGACCGAGCATGTCCCCATGGGAAGTATCAATCCTTTTGTGAAGAAGGTGGATATAACTATTAGGATTTGTGTGGATTATTATAATCTTAACAAAGTTATAATAAATAATCGATATCCCCTATATGAATTTATTACCTATTTGATTAATTGAGGGGATTACAGTGGTTATCTAAAATTAAATTACATTCAGGGTATCAACAACATTGAGTTTGGAAGGAGGATATTTCGAAAATAGATTTTCCAAGATTTTATGGCCATTATTAATATGTGGTTATGACTTTTGGTCTCACAAATTCACCATCATAATTTATGGAATTAATTAATAAAATCTTTCAAGGGTATCTTGATATCATTTTAGTGGTGTTTATAGAAGATATTCAGGTGTATTCTATAACAAAAGTGGATCATGAGGAACACTTGGCTATAGTGTTAATCATCTTGTAGAAGCATCATCTTTTTGATAAACCATCCAAATTTGATTCTTGGATATAAGAGAAATGTGTCCTTTATCATTTCATCTTTGAAAAAGGATTTTCTATAGATCTTTAAAAGATAGAGGTTTTTATCTCATGGAAACAACTGAAGAATGTTTATGAGATATGTGATTTCCTTGGATTATTAGGATACTACAGACATTTTGTTCATGATTTTTCATGACTTTCCTCTCTGATGAAAAATTTTATAAGGAAAGGTATTCCTTTATAATAGTGTAATTATTTCCATAAATCATTCCAATAACTCAAGGATTACCTTATATTGGGACCTATCCTTAAATTTCTTGAGTCAATTCATTGTTACATGGTTTATTATGATGCATCAAGATATAGGTTGTGATGTTTTCTCATGCAAGGAGATCATGTCGAAGCTTATGGATCACAAAATTTATGAATGCATGAGAAAAACTACTAGACACAATACTTGTAACTATCCATTATAGTCCATTCTTTGAAAACTTGTCATCATTATATATTTGTTGAGAAATTTATGGTCTTTACATATCATAAGATATTGAAACACATTTTCTCACAAATATACTTGAACTTAAGAAAATGAATATTGATGGAATAACTTTATATTATTGACTTTGACTTGATGTATACACTAGGTATGGGTAATTTTGTAGAAAATTCATTGACCAGGAAGTCCTATAACCAGTTGGCCAAATAAGATTCAAATAAATGGTAGATAATGTAAATTATAGCTAACATGAATCTAGATTTTTGGGATAAATTTAATGTTATAGTTTTCTTTATAGTATCTTTTTTTCTTGATTTAGTTGTGGAGGTGGGGGATATGAAGAAATATGATCCAAAATATCTAACTATAAGTCCAAAAATCAATGGAGGGGAGACCATTGATGGATGGATGTTATATGGGAGATCTATTTTGTGGTTTAGATATTAGATTTTGGTTCCACCAAGTTATCAAGTACCACTTACAAATTCCTACCACCAATCAAAATGGGTTATTCATCCTAGTATCTAGAATGTTTATAAGGAAATGATAAGTCAATTTCGGTGGAAATTAATGAAGACAAAAGTGGTGGAGTTCATCCTGAAATGACTTAGCTTTTATTAGGTCAAGGAAGAGAACCAACAACCAGCTAGTATGTTGCATTCTTTTCCAATTCCCATGTGGAAATAAGAGAAAATAGCTCTGGATTTTGTGAAATGTATTCTAAAAATGGTTCAGAATCATGATGTCATATGGTTGATTGTAGATCGGATCATGAATTTAGCCCACTTCATCCCTATTTGTGAATCTAATATGGTGTAATATTTATCCGAACAATATATTCAGTAAATTTTAAGGATGAATGTGGTTCCTATTTTTATAGTTTTTTATCGGAATCCTATATTTAAATATTGTTTTTATAAATCCTCATAGAAAGTCCTTGGAACCCAATTCACAATGAGTATATCTAATCAACCTCAAATGGATGGACAAACAAAGAGGACAATAAAAAATTTAAAATACATTCTTAGGGATTGTGTGATGGATTTTGGAGGATTATGGGAAGAAAACATATCATTATTGTAGTTATCATATAATAACAGTTATCAAGCCTTGACACATTTGGATCATTTCAATGAATTGTATGGTTTTCCTTGTCATTGTCCACTTTGTTGGGTGAAAATTGGTGATACTTCACTTATATGGACTAGTATTGTGCATGAGAAAAGGGAGAAGATTTATATGATCAGAAAGATAATGGAAATGACTATGAGCCTCCAAAAATCATATGCAGATCAACATCATCAACTGGTATCGTCTGAAGTAGATAATCATGTTTTCTTGAGAATATATCCAAGGCTTATACATAATCATTTTTGTAACCAATTCTAGTTTTCTATATAATACATCATCCCATTTTATATAATTTAATGTTTGTGTGATTTGGATTATCGTTTGGTGATACCACAAAGTTTTAGTTCAATTCACAATGTGTTTCATGTACCTTAATTAAATAAGTAGCATCCTGATCCTAACCATGTCATTTAATGAGTCCATATTGACCTTTAACTAGAAGCTACATTGATTCACATTACGATATGGATTCTTGATAGGAAATAAAATATATTAGGTGGGAAAATCATTGGTTTAGTATGGGTTTTATGGAAGTATAGTCATATTCAGAAAGATACTTGTGAGTGTGAAAACAAAATGTTAGATAAATAGCCCAGGATTTTTCATAACAACTCTAGGCTTCTACATTATGGGGGTGGAAAGACTGATGGTGGGGAGAATTTATTACCCTATTTTTTTAGGTACTTTACCCTTATTTTATCTATTTTTATCTTGTATAATTATTGGGTTAAGTTTTGGGAGGTTTCGAGAGGTTTTATCATTTTTTGGAAGTGTTTATGGCATTGCACAGTTTTTTCATAATTAGAAGAAACTATGAACCACCTACATGAAACCACAAAAAATGTTTTGGGGTTCACTAGGTGGGCACATGGTTGGTGCCTAGATTGGAAAAACCATGTGAGTGTTAAAGGGGGACCCTATAAAGTAAAATGGAGGAAAATCATGGTTGGTTCATTGTTTGTATAACCGTGTGAACCAATCATGTGGGGTATGGGATTAGGGTAGTAGCACCACATAGTAGGCATACAGTTTCACAAATTATGTGTCCCAAACCATATAGCTACCTGAATTTTATTATATCATGTGCATGATTGAAATAGATTTTGACAAACCATATGACCTAACCATGTGATGTGCAGTTAATGACCCAAAAATTTTGGTTTTAATCCAATTTAAGGCTTAACCCTTATTTAATACCTTAATCACTCAGGGTATATAATTTTTTTTTTCTCCCAAGGATCATTTATAAATTTCTTTCAATTCAGAGACATATTTTTTTTATTAAAATCATGTTGTCGATTCAGATTCATTAGTAAGTCATCATTATTTCTCATTGTTCTTAGATCTACTCTTCTACTCTCTCTAAGAACCATAGATCCAGTCTTCTATGGATATATCTATGTTCTATGATGGTAATATTGATGATATATGATTGAATATATTGAAGGAAATAAGATATAAGGATGGATCTAGAACATCTTAGTAATGTTATTTTTTTTCACCATCTATTGAGAGGTAGGTGGCTTCTCTCTCATCTCTACTATTCATGAAATTGAAGGATTATTTTGTATTAAATTATTTTTCTTGAAATTATTATAAAATCCTTGTGTTATATTTTATGGAAATCTATTTTGCTTATAGATTTGGAAATTGTGTTAAATTGGATGAATTTCAGAAAACCCCATTTTTTATAATTTTAAAATCATGGTTTTAAAATTATGTTATGTTTTTATACACACAAGGTGTTTGATGAAATGTTTTTAAGAAAGATTGAGTTTTATGTGAAATGTATTAGAATGGATTTTGGAATACATGGTTGGTGTGTGTTCAATTGTGGATATAACCCTATAGAAGGGGGAAAGTTCCATTAGGGAACTTGGATGTTGGTCACCTTATAATGACATGGTGGATCTATGAGAAACCACTCATGAGTATGTAACTGTCACTTGGAATTCATGTGTGGGTGTGAGTGTGAGTGTAGAAATAATAGAATGGGTATTCCAAATTATTAGAAATTATTTAAATACTTGTTTATTATTTTCCTTGAAACTTCTTATAGTTTTGATATAAAATGTTTAAAATATTTTCTTAATAAATATATAAATGTACTAACTAGTTCTTGTTCTAGTGGTGTGATTTTGGAAGTCTTAAGGGAAATCCTACTGAGTTTGTACTCACCCTTTTCATGGTAACTTTAGTGAATTTTTAGATGTCATATATGTAACATCCCAAGTAAATAAATAATATTACATTCTAATGTTTATCAATATTTGTGAATAAAATGTTAATATTACTTTAAAGGGAATGCTATGCTCGATGGCGTACCCAATATGCAACAACGAGTTTCTTTGAAATCTTACGTTGCACACTAATAATATAATAATATTATAATAGTTAACGCCTAGCTGTTGTAATGGCAGGAATGAATAGAAATAACTAAAAAATGATTACATATGTTTTTTAAATATTTTTTACATTTATCTAATAAATTTTAGAGGCTTATAATGAAAATAAATCTAATTTTAAGAATAAATACTCTAATTTTTTTAAAAGATTGTTTTACCACCTTTTGATGGCGATCCTTTTTTTAAATCTAAATTTTGAAAATTTTATAACATCTATTTTTCAAAATAATATTATTCTTTAGAATGGGGACATTTAAATTTACTTTGGATACATTTTTGGTATTTTTTTAACAATGTTTGTTTTTTTAATGAATAGTGAAAAATACTGCATTTTACTTCAAAACTGCTTTTTTCATCTAAATTAATTATATGTTTGGATTATCTTTTTAATTGTTTTAAAGTGTAATTATAATATATTTTTACCATTTAATTAAATGGTGGTCATTAAAATTAATTTCACTTTGAAAATGGACATAAACAAGTGCCAAACTTTTCATAGATATTGCTTCAAAAAACCCTGCTATTTGTTTTGACAATGGAAATTATTTTTAAATTAATTATTGAAATTGCTGTGTTTATAAATTGGTAAAATTGATTCCATATTTGGAATCATAAGTTCCAAATTATGTAATTAATACTCTTTTGTTTTTTGGCATTATGAATAGTAACGACGGTAATTATCTTTAATTATCGTGATTAATTAGTAATCGGGTAGTTAAGGATAATAAAATAATATCATAATAATAACAACTGATCCCAAAATGTGTCCTAATGCTACTGGTTATGTCATATCCGACCATTGTATTCCTTGTTCCTAAATTAGGGACCCCATGGAATCACTTTTTGTTGATAGTGACACTTTATTTTTTTATTTTTAAAGAAAGGAGAATATCACAAAAGTATGTAACACTTAAGTAAAACAATTTTAGTTTTTTCTGTGTAAATGGTATCTTAGACTATAAATATTCATTGGAAATCTAAAAATATTTCCTACATCATAGTATTTTTTTTATAATTTTTAAACATTAAATAAATTAATTTATTTATGACACCATGATGATGCAGCGATTACCTCATTAATTAATGATTTAAATAAAATGAAAAGATAATGTTAAATATAAGACTTAAACTTGGAAAAAACCTATTTTATGAGTATATTTCGAACCCTTATCACCTTATCCCTGAAATATATTAATTTGGGACCTTTAAAATCCGAAACTCATTTTAAAATAAAGTAACATTTCTTGACTTTCCATGAGTGCCCCTCCTCCCTCTTATAAAAGGCCCCCACCTATACCTCCTTACCCACACCTCTCAAGCCTTTTTCTCAGCCAAAACCTTCCCATTTCATCTCTCCTCATCTATCTATTCATCATTGAAGCCTCAACTTAGGCATAAATCTCTTCCAGAAACCCTTTTGGTTTAAACCAAAGGGGGTTACCCGATTTAAAGGTAATGTCTTCTCTTATGTTCTTTTGTTTTATTTTGCTTCTCCAACCCCCTAAACTCTTTCTATTCCTTTATTTTGTAACAAAACCAGTATCTTAAATATAATATAATGTTCTTATAAGAAGTATTCAAGCTACACTAACACACACATTTGTCTAATGGTTAAAGAACATATTGTTTTTGTGGATGGAGAATTATTGCCTCACGAAACGATGATTGTTCAATTTTCTTTTAACACCTTTAAAGGTGGCCATTATGATGTCACTGTATTTTATATATGATATATATGGTATTTTTGTTTTCTATATTCCTTTGTATTTTATATTTAAAACATACCTTTATTCTTTTCATGTTGTGCAAATGCGATAATTTCATATGAGGAAGTGTGGACTACCGCCCCCTCAAGTGATGTGACTCGTTCATGCAATACATGGAATGTATAAAGAATGAAATTAATGAAATTATGTGACCTATATAACATATATATTATACTGTAATTAAAATATATATATATATATATATATATCTCAATTATTTTTATTTCCATTAATATGACAAAGAAATGAAAGTAGCGTTCATGTGTACGTACGGCCTACCGTCTCCATGAACAGTGAATTTCATTTTTTTTTATCTACAAATGTTATGGAATAGTATAAAATGAATATTTACTGGATATATATGATATTTAAATCATTAATACTATTCTGGAGATGATGTATTTATAACTACATGGACAATTCTTTTCAAACAAGTTCATTTTTGACTCATGTACCAAACATCGACAAAAACATCTGATATGAACTCACATAATTAACTAATTATTATAACATTATAATATGTGATATGAATTGAATAATAAACTTTAAAAGTATCTCATTAAGAAATTATAAATTGAAAAAAGTTTATTATTCAGGAATATAAAGAAATGATCAAGACAAGTCGGACTTGAGGTAAGGGATCCAACCTCTCTCTTTCTTTTTAGTACTCTCTTTTATGTCACTTCTTTTAAGATCCTCTTTATTATGTTTGGGGATTTTATTTTATATTACTCTTAGTGTACATTTTATTTTTATATGATTAGAGACCCTATTTTATCTCATCAATCCATTTTTTTAAGTTTTATGTGGCGTCGTTAGGCTGTCGAATTTTCATTAGGGGATTTTCATCTCACTTTTTATTCCTGTGAGATTCATGCTACATTGGCCACTATTTCCTTTTGTGTGGTGTATGTACTACCCATTATTTTAATATTTGTATAATATACTCTCATTTATGGGTATTTACATCTTCATTTTATGACCCTTCTTTCATGGGGTGTACGTTTTGAAATTTTTCCAAATTGGTAAGGGAACCTTTCACACTCCTCTTTTTAAAAGACTTATTTTGTTATGTCTTTTAATTTACATCTTTTTATGTTTGGATATGTTCTTATATATCCTTATTGATGTAAATTTTATGTCCAAGTGATGATATACCATTTTCTCTCTCATCAACTAATTTTATGAATTTTAAAGTGACGACGTTAGGCTGTCGAATTTTACCAAGGGAACTTCTTAACCCAATTTCGATTTATTTGAGTTCAACTTGTAGTTATTGAATATGTCATCCTATGAATATGTGTGAATGAACTATGGTTGTTTTAAAATTAACATACATTTATATTGGGTTTATTTATATTTTTCACACATAATTATGATATTGATTTATCCTTAATTTAAGGATACCTTCTTTATAAGGGATTTCATCTCATTTTACTTTTCTATTGAGACTTCATTGTTTTTATGCACCAATTCACTCTTATATGGTGTATATACTGTCCTTTGAAATATTATATCATAAATCCCTTTATTCTCATGATATTATAAAGTTCTGATTAAATTTTATTCCTCAATTATTGTATTCAAGTGTCTCTCATTTTGTTAAAAACCCTTTAACTAAAATATCATTTTAAATGTTTTAATGATTTATTCTTATAAATATTTATCATTAATATCCATGTTTTAAAATTGGTTTTAAGTATTTATTTATATTGATATTAATGGTTTAAAATGTTTAAATCTTCAAAGTGGTATGGGACACTTTGATTCAAAAATCTCTTTATTAAATGTTTTAAAGGGTTTTGAAAATGGTTTTTAGAATGGATTCACTATTTAAATATCTTAAAATGTTATATTGTTATTGAAATTTGGTAATGTTATGTTTCCTTTATGCATGTTTTATGTCATATGATTATGTTATGGTTATTGGGTATTGTTTATGAAGACTGGTGGTTCTGTGATAAACTAAGGGTGGGTGAGCCCGATATAGCTCTTCATTGCATTAGGTAATGTGAAGGGGTTAAACACTAAGGTTTCTCTGAAGAGATTTAGGGAATATACTTTTATTGGTATTCTAAACGTAACCATGAGGGTTACTCCCAACGTAAGAATGTTATGAATGCCTCAAGTTACCTTTATGTTTTATGATTTCTATGAGTTATTCATAAATCTTATGATTTAATGAGGTATGTTAAAGTGATTATGTTTTATGAGTAAAGTATGATTTCATTGATTCTTATGTATACATGGACTACTGTTTTCTTTCCATATTGTTATAAACCTTACTGATCTTTTTATGCTCATCCCATGTTTTTGAAATGTTTTTCATAGGACATAAAGTGGAATAGGGTCAAGGATGGGATCAAGGAAATGTCAGACTGTCTAAAACAAGGAACTACACACGACTCTTTTGTTCAAGAGTTTTTTATTTTGTGAAAAAAAATGGAAACTGAGTAGATGTGTCTACTTTGTAATCTTTGAGATGTAATAGTTATGTCCTCATTCTATAAAACTCTAAACCTGAAAAGATCCTCTATGTGAGTTATTCATTTAATTCATGATTATGTAATGTTTTAAGGCTGGGTACTTACAATATATTTGGGTATAGATAAATCAAATATATCATATTTCCCTTCTGATGAATCTTGATATTGTGGGAATATTAGGAGGGGTTGGATCTTGGATCTTGTTTGGGTGTTGTTTGGGATCATGTCACTTGAGTCCAATGAGTCTTTTTCGCTTTTGGTTTTTTATTTTATATTACATGTTCCATTGTCACTCTAATATTGTATTCATTTTACTCATTTTAATTTGGGTTGCATTATTTCTTTACTCATTCATCTTATTGAATATTTTAATGTTTATTGTTCATTGTTGATAGGATATTTTATCTTTAAGGGTAAATCATCTCCCTATATTCTTTTAATCCCTTGAAATTTATTACCATGATATGGTGTATTATGGTTGTTACCTAAGACCAGTATCGCCTCCATCACTTCTCAAACCAATTAATAGGGTTGTAATGTTACAATTTCAATGAATACTATTGTTTAAAATGTATAACTTTATGCCTCATGTTGAAAAACATGAATAAATTTCACGCAGTGAAGAATAAGAAGAAGAGAACTATATTAAAAACATATTGAAAGATGATATTGAAGTGTGAATTTAAATATATACTCAATGTCAGAAGGAAATAAAATCCATAAAGAAATAGTTTGATAAGTTAAATAAAGACAAAAATTATTTTTATAACAAATAGAATTAATATGTTGATGAAATCAAACTTCTCAAGGTAAAAAATGTTGAACAAGACAAAATACTAGAGGAATTTGAGAAGAATATTGTTATACTAGAATAGGAACAATACATGAAATAATAAATTTATCTTAAATATAAGAAGATATTAAGAAATGTAAGTTATGACTATGATAAGGTTGTTTTTTAAAGTAAGATTTATCATACAATTTTGAGAAACATTTTAAAAAAATTCAAGAAAAAAACATACTCATGATTCACAAAAGTGTTAAATCTATTTTGTATAATATTATAGACTTTAAATTCCAATATAAGAAATATTGGGTTGATAAAAACTCTAATAAATTTACCCCTACATTAAATTAAATTGAATATATCTTGAAAAGGGAAAATTTCCCCAAATCTAAATAAAAAAGATGATAGAAATTTACCAAGACATCAAGCTGAATTTCATATACAAAACTCAATAGTCACTTGTTATCTTTAAATGTTATGATTTGTTTTATTAATTATTTGGATATAAATACTATGATTTTAGGTATAACATGTCCTTTATGAGGGATTAGAGAAGGAAAAAATTGAGGGTGAGCTACCCAATAAATAATAGAAGCAAATCTAGTAAGAATTTAAGTTGTTGATAGAACTCCAACAAGGTTACCTATTCAAAATATATTTGACTATTTGGAGAAAATATATGGAAAGTTTGATCAGTAAGGTAATTATTCTGAGAAATTTATGACCATGATTCTATTACAAACTCACCAAGATGTTGTAAATAAGAATAATTAGAGAGGAAACAAAACAGAACATCTTACAAAAGTAACTCTTAAAGCTAGAAAGTGGATAAAACATGGATTCTTGATTGTGGTTTCTCATAACAGATGATTGGAGATGCCAAAATTTTAAAAAAATTATAATATCATAATTCTATTGTTTTCACTTTTGGAAATGAAATCTCTTTGAATATCAAAGTAATAGGTTCGTCTGAGATTAAATACCAAAAGTTTAAATCAAAAGATATATTGTTTTTTAATGGGCTTGAACACAAAATACTGAGTGTGATTCAACTATATGATAAATTCAATGGGTTTATTTTCAAAAGAAACACTTTACACATAAATAGAATAAAATATAAAATAATCATAACCAAAGTTGAAAGAAAAAGTGGTAATATTTTTCTAATTAGTGATCTAAGCAATTGATTTTACCTTAGTGAAAAATAAGAAAATAATATTTGGAATAGAATAATTAACCATCTTGATCAAAAAAGTTTGAGAAAATACTCAAGAGAAAATTGTGTTAGAGATTTACCCCAATTAATCAGAGATAGGGATGTTATTTTTTGAATATTTTAAAATGTGGAAGATGGAACAAGGAAAACATAAAAGTGTGGAAATTCAATCTACCATGCCACTTTAATTAATCCATTCAGATTTATTTGGGCTAATGAGACATAAATACACTAGAGGTGACTTATACTTCATCACATTCATTAATGATTTTACAAAAAAATACTAATTTGATGTTTATAAGTCACAAATCAGAGGTAGTGGAGATGTTTAATATTTTTAAAATTCAAGATAAATGAAAGTTGTGGGTCTATATCAAAAAAATAGAACTGATAAATGAATAGTGTTTATTATTTTGAATCCTATCTAGATAAACATCGGATTAAATATTAATATATTTCCACTTACACTCCTAGTTAGAATGGTGTTTCAAAAATAGTGAATAAAATTGTAGTTGAAATAGGGAAAATATTTCTTGTTGAATTTAATTAGTCAAAGTTTTTCTATAAAGATGCTATATTCACAGTTGTGTGAGCATTTTTCATGCATCAAAAGTCTTTATTAGGTCATGAAAAACTCATCCTTTATCATAATCAATAAATAATCAGAGAATTATATGATAATGAATCATCACGACCACTAAATTAATCTATAAATTAACTGAAAGAGAATGTAGAAACCAGGAAGAGAAGATTATTTTCACATTAAATATATAATTAATTAAAATTAAAAATTACCTCAGTCTTGGGAATTATTTATTTTTATAATAGGTTGATCATCTGAACATTATTTGGTTTCACTATCATTGTGCTATTAGGATTCAAGGATAGAATCCATCTAGTAGTGATTCACATATGCTTCTTTTGATCTTAAAGTATCATTGATGGTATTTTGGGTGTGACCATGGTGGTACCAATTAACTTTCATTGCTACCTTTGATCAAAACAATGATCCATTCGATTTGGAATGACTATATTATGGTATCTATGTCATGAGAGGAAGGAGGATGAATGTCAAATCTATTTTTCTTGAGAGAAACTCTATATATTTTCTTGGTGGAGAGATATTTTTAGGGATGATAGGAGAGGTGTTGTTCATTATAAAATCCTAACCATCTCAAAAATGACATAATGAGGTATATATAGGTATAATTATATGTTTTAATATTAATTAAATGAACAAAGGATTTTGATCATATATTAATCCCATAATATACCTCATTCCATTTAAAATATTATTATAATTTTTTATCTCATGATGTGCACTAACTTATGCAATGATAAATATTATTTTACAATATGTTAAATAAATATTTATCATCGGACCCAAAAATTAGTCTTCTCATCCTCCTAAAAAATTATTAAATTGTAACACCCCAAGCTTCCACGGTACGCTTCTCTTTGAATAATACAGTAGCGTGTGTTGTACGCAATTTCGAGTTCTAACACACACCACAACCAATCAAACTAGACGTTATGAATAGTAATACCCACCTTTTGATTTTATCTTTCAAAATTGACTTCATTTTTGGATTCGGAATATTGAAATTAGCTTACTTTGAATTTTTGGTACTTTTCTGATAACTTTTATATTTTGATGAATAGTGAAAATTACTAAATTGTAATTAAAAAACAACTTTTTTAATCGAAATAACTAATAGTGATAAATTATGAATTTGAGTGATTCAAAAGTATAATTAGATTATATTTTTACCATTTAATCCAATGTTGGTCATTGGACATAATTTCACATTTAAACTGGACATAAGCATGTGCCAAACTTTTGATAGTTATTATTTCTTAAAAACATGCTTTCCATTTTGACAACGGGAATTAATTTTAAATTAATTTCTACCACTTCTATGTTTTGAATTTAGAAAAATGGATTCCATATTTATAATCAGGAGTTCCAAATTATGTAAATAGGTAACTTTTATTTTTAGCCATTTTGAATTATTATTTCGGTAAATATTTTATTTACCATGGTTAAAGGGTAAATCCAGTTAATAAGGGTAAAAAAATAATATCATAATAAGATTAAATTACCCTAAAACATGTACTAACCTTATTGGTTGATACATTTCCGACCATGGGCATATTTGGGTCGATTTTGGGACCCCATGGAGCCCCTTGTAAGTGATAATGACACTTTATATTAATTAAGTTAAAGTAAATACAAAAATGATATAAGCATATATCCTTTAGAAAAACAATTTTTACATAGGGTTATATATGTTTTATTTTCGACTATAAATATTAATTAGAAATATAAAAAGATTTAATACATAATGGTATTTTATTTATAATTTTTAAACATTGAATAATTTAATTTATTTATGACACAATAATGATATAGTATTTTCCTTATTAATGAAAGAATCAAATAATTAGTATTATAAATGTTAAAATAAATATAATTTGAAAATTTTGTTGACATAAACGAATTTTATTGGTTAATATGACATGTTAGGATTTATTAAATTAATTTTTTTTGAATTAATAAAGTTTTTAAGACTTTAACAAAAATCAATTATTAAATAGTGTCAAAATTGACATAAATGAGTTTTTAAAACAAATATTATATTATTAATTGATATTATATTCCTAAAAATATAAGGTTCGGAAAAAGAGCTTATATAATGATATTTGTATCATTAATGGACCACGTGGGGTCTCTTGTAAGTATATAGTAAGTTTATTAACTATATAATATAAAAATACAAAGAGACATGGTAAATGTCAAACTATTTAACTAAGAGTTAAATCAAAAGGATAAAGTTAATATAGTGACCCAAACCTGTCTAAAACCTATTGGTTGAGTGGTTTTCAACTTATACCCACCTTAACCTTTAAATAATATACTTTTGAACCATTATAAACCGAATATGAATTTATTATAAAATAATATTTCTAGCTTTTCCTAAGATGCCCCTCACCCCTCTTATAAAAGGACACTCCCCCCTACTCACTAATACACACCTTCAAAGCATTTTGGTTCAGCCAAACCCTGCCCAAATATCTTCTCAACTTCCCTCACTTCATCCTAGAGTCCCTCCTTTGGTCATAAATCCAACTTAAGGATCCTTTTTGATCAAATCAAAAGGAATAACCCGAAGAAGAGGTAATGATTTCACCACCCTCTTTCAAGTTCCTTTCTTCTTCCACTTATTCTTTCTTTGTTATTTCCATTATAAAATAATAACTCAAGTATCTTCTATATAATTTGATTTTATTATAAATATGGTACAACCATATTCAGTATTCCATCCATCCTTTGAATGACATGTCACCATACATGCGTACGTACGACCTACCGTCTACACATCATGGTGTAATTGTTATTCAATATATTATTATTTGGATGGGAATAATAATGATGTGTAATTAACTTAAATAATAAATATAACATGATAATTATTCTTTATATATGATATACCATCCAATTATATATTATTTTAATATCAAAATAATGATATTGTCGCTTGTGCGTACGTACGGATTATCGTCTCCACGAACGTGATGAGATTCATTCCCCGTCGTATCCATTCAAGACTAAATTTCATTTGATGATTAAAAATAATGTTTAGAGACATTATATCATTCTGGATATGAATAATATACATCCCATCCATAAAAAATATGGCTCACATAACAAATAATATAATGGAAAATGGAACCGTTAACACCCGAAATGACGATAATACTAAGATATTATTAACAAATCAATGTTAAAATATATTATATGATATAATATTAATATATATAAATTTTTATAATTAAATAAAAATTATTTCACCATTATTCAGGAGGTTAAGCTACCCTCGACCAAGGAAAAAGTACAAATTAAGGGGTTTCTTAACTCACTTTTAATTCCGTGAGAATTCCATTGTTCACCACTTATTTATTGCATGTGGTGTGTGTACTTCCCATAATTGTATTAATTGTGTAATATATTTTAATTTATGGATACTTACATCATCATTGTATGATCCTTCTTTCATGGGTGTATTTTTCGTAAGATACCAAATCGATAAGGGAATTTGAAATTTCAATTTCCACTCATTCGGCTTTACGCAAACATCATTGATTATTTTACTCCAAGATTATGAATGGAATCACTATTAATTTTCTTATGTCATAATTTCCACTCCCCTTTTGGTGGAAATACTTTTGATAAACATAATCACTCCATTTATAATTTCTCAAGTCATCGATATGAACTTAATAAGAGTAATTTTAACTCAATATTCATTTGTTGAGTTAAATATCCATTTCATTTGTGTTGTTTTTACAATAATATGTGTGAATGTCCTCTGATTGATTTACACTGAATATCCAATCATATTGAGTGTATTTATATTTTTCACAAATAATTATGTCATTGATTTATCCTTAATCTAAGGATACAGTCTTTATAAGAGATTTCATCTCAAATTACATTCCATTGAGACTTCTTTGTTTTTATACACCAAATCACTTTTATATGGTGTATATAATGTACTTTGACATAGTATATCATGAATACCTTTATTCTCATGATATTACAATGTTTTTATTACCTCAATTATTTTTATTCAATTGTCTCTCTTTTGGTTAGAAACTCTAACTAAAATATCATTTTAAATGTTTTAAAGATTTATTATTCTAAATCTCTCTCATTAATGTCCATGTTTTAAAAATGGTTTTAAGGATTTATTTATATGGACATTGAAGTTTTAAAATTAAAATTCCTTTTAAAAGTTTCAAAGTGGTATGAGACACTTTGATTCAAAAATCTATTTTAAATGGATTCTTGATAAATAGTGATACTTTTAAATGTTTTCAAGAAAAAGGGTTATATTTCTCTCAAATAGTTTCGATGATTATTTTCATCTATGTCAATATCCTTCATTATTCTCGATTAAGGTTAATATATTACAATACAATATTCCATATTGTATTTAATGAGTTATTTTTGACTGTGGATATGCTATTTTTATACCATTCATGGTTTGTGGGTAAAGTATTGACATTTCGTATGCTAGTTTTAATAAAAATGTTTATGTTATGTTTTAAACTTTTCATATGAGGAATGCATTGGACTTAGTAAGTGACGGGTGGAGCCCACTATAGCTCCCCAATGCATCGGTAGGTCTCATGAGACAAACTAGTGTCTTGGAACAATTCCTTGACAAAATATTATTTGTAGTCTTGGCACAAGGCCTTGACTATGTGGTTATGATAGTTTGGAATTATGCATTCCATCATTGTGAAAGTGGTTATTGATATTGCATGTGATTATTCAACTAGTAGAATATCCATGTGAGTAAGTAAATGGAATTATTTCATTTTATCTTTTCCATATTATTCTTAAGTTCAAGTTTAAAAGTCTTTTGTTTTAGTTATACATTTCCTTAAATGTTGATGCTTATTTATGAAAGTTTCCGCTATATTGTTATCCTTATTGAGCATCTGAGCTCACCCCTTTCTATGTTTTATTTTTTCCAGGATGTGAATAAGTATTTTATGAATGACCTGTAGGGATAGTATGAGGATATGAGTGTGGTCTATGGAGATAAGATTTTGTTGTATTTTTTCACTTTATGATGTAATGTAAACTTTATGAATATATCTAGTGATTCCAAGGCTACTAAACTAATCAGTCTTTTGAGACTTGATCTTTTGTGATCATGCCAATGATACGTAATAATGAACCAACTCTAGGTAACTAGGGTCGGGGCATTTCATAAATTCTTAAAAAAATTATTCATTTAATAAATAAATAAATAAATATTATATTATTGGTCTTGAAAATAAAAATTTAGTTAATATTTGTGATCAATAAATCCAAAAAAAAATATTATTCCATGGTCAGGATAATATTTTTTATTCCAATAATTAAATTCAAATGGAATTTAATTGAAACCCTTAAAAATACTAAGTGTGTGATACTCTAGGAATTTTCCTTATTTACATTCAATAGGTTCTCATAAAGTCCAATATTATCATCTAGTATCATATAAAGGCACCCAATAGGAAGAAGTTAATATCATAACATTGATAACCACATACAAACACTCATTGTGTAATATAATCTCTTTCTCTCAATATCTCATCAAGAATGTTCCATACTCATGTCACCAAACTATACACTTTACATATATTTCTTTGAATTTCTGAAATTAACTCGTCAATACATCATATCCATGGAATTTAATGTTATGGTTTCATTTCAATCAATGGTCCAAGATATCAACTTCCGTAAAGATATAATGGAAAAATCTTTTCTCTAACTATTCATTAATAACATATCACTCATGACACGCCCAACATACCTAAATTCACTATAAACATATGTTTATATGGTTTATAGTGATACATATAAGTACATTACTCATGATATGCGTTAATAATAATATTAAATTCTAAGGATTGTTGTGAACTTTCACATACAATAATATCCAATGACCCATAAACATGTTGCATTCCTACTAACAGGTCAATCCTAATAATCCTTAGTCTTGGAGATTACCAAGTGAACACTTTATGAGATAAAGTCTCATACACTTATGCATACTTGCACCTGACAGTTTTCATCATCTATTTCCCATCATATGACGTCATATGACCATTGGACTAAGTTTAAGAATTTCGTCATAGCATTTCAAGGTTCTCATCTTAGAGGGGAACTGCTTATGAACTTTTTAATTCAATAAACACTTTATGAAATTATAAAATTAAAGTTACATAGAATAATAGTCAATATGTAATATGGTATTTATTAATATTCACATATTTTAATATATACAGATGATTTAAAGTAAAAATAATTTGGTTTTAGAACACCAAATCGAAGAGACTCTCACTTAGATGAGATCTAGTTGTTAATGATTGGTTAGTTCTCACTTATAAAACATGATTTTGGTGAGTATGGATACATCTATCGGGTCTATTATTATTTCATGTATAGGTTTGGTATATCCACATGTCTATGTAGTGAATCTTCTTACTTCGACATCACTACCTTGAAAAAATTCATCATGTAGTAATATCCCCAAGTATCTACTTCATATTCCCTTATCATAAAACTGAAATCATAGATAATTCCATAGTTAAAGTTTATTATAATAATGATATTACTTTTAATATTTTGGTATAAACTAAAATTGAACAAATGATTGTTAAACCTCTTATTAAGATTCAATAGAAACCACAACGTACTTGGTTATTTTAGGTATAGAAAAAAAGGTTCTAATAAGTTTTTATTTTATATTACCTTGACCTTACTGTGATCCTAGATAAAAATGATCTAAAGGAAATTTTTTATTATATCCCTCGAACACCAATATTCTCATTTCTCCTTTTAACATAAACTTATCCAATTCTTACTTTCTTAAAAAAATCAGATAGTTATAAAAATGATTATATGTTGTTATAATGGTTTTATTTGATATTTTAATTTCATGAAACATGAATAATTAATATAAATAACTCATTTTTGTTTTATATTTTTATTTCAAAAAAAATTAGATATATTCCTATCACTTAATTTTATGAATTTTATTCATAATCTCATTCTATTATCACACATGTTATCATGGAGAGATTTTATTCCTTGTGACATGGGAAAAAATCAATATTGAATTGTTCCTTCTTATTAAGGTATATACGATGACTATATTAATAAACCTTGTAGATCAATAGATCTTGTTCCCTATAACTTTGTTTCTATTTTAAGTAATTCTTGGAGAATTTTTTTTTTGTATTAGTGTTTTGGTAAGACTGACTACCTGTTTCCATATGTTATTAATATATATTATCTTGAAAAAATTTCACTCCCACTAACATCTTATAGACACATGAAACATATTCATCCCAAAAAAATATTCTATGGTCAATATTCTTTCTTTACCCATAAATGGATATATGAAATTTTCATATCTTATTAGAATTTATTAGTGTCACCAATACTTTTGGTTATTTCATAGAAAAATGTTTCATATGGTCTCTATTAAGAAAATGGACTTAACATCCAACTACCCAATAAAATGATCATATAATTATACAATGATTAGTTGAATTTAAATTGATTTTAGAATAATTGTTGAAGTAAATATTTTACCACAGAATATGTCATATACATCCTTTAAATAATCAATCATGCCTTATTACTACTCACTTGTTCCATCTATGAATAGTTTCACTTAAATACTCACTAGCAGTATCAACTCTAGAAATATCTAAAATATAGTGCCCCTGAATTTTGGTACATTGAAACCTCTACTAAATTCATATATACTTATCAATATTAGTAGGTTTCCATTTATCGCTTCATTGTATTATTTATTATTCATATTTAATAACATGTCACTGGTCTTGGTGAATATTAGTCCACGTTTAGTTTTAATTTTATACACTATATATGTCTCTTCAAACAACTCCTCCCACTATACTTAGTGAAGTGTATGTTTATATTAGAACTTATATGCATCTGGGGCCAAGATTTAATTGATGTCTAACCTACTCACACTATTTTAAAATATAGGTGATTCCATATTATAGAAATATAGTCGACCTAGATTGATAAGGGTTATTAATACCCTCATATACTATAGGATAATTAACTAAGATGAATTTAGTGTTTTTATTTTATGTTCATTTTTAGATAAAGAAATATTTTAAAAAATAGATATCATCAATCACTAGAATATATACCGAATGTATTTATTATTATATTTAAATTAATATGATTTCCATTAGTTAATATAAATGGCACACAGTTAGTGATTATTTTTTTATTTTTGAAACATGTCTTGGAAGATATTATTAGAATATTTAAAATATATTTCAAACATTTCATTGATCACCTTTCACTACCCTCAATAATTTTATGTATAATGTAATGTGATTTTAGGATTACCTTCACACCAAATCTTAATTATTGATGAATAATTGGTTATGATACACTCTGAGAAGCTAGCCCAAAGGATTATATATTTTTTTACCAATTTTATCTATTTATTCATTGAAAATTCATAATATTTTATAAATAAAAGTATATTAAATTACCACTTAACTGTGACTTTAGAATAGTTAATGTGATTTTTTTGAACTAACAGTATTATTATTATGCCATACCTTTATTTATAAAAGATTCTTTATCAAAAACTTGATAGTTAATTAGTCATTATTTTTAGAGTATTAGATGAGTCTAGAACACTATTTTTGATATAAACTTTTCAAATATTATTAGTTATAAATGAAAAATAAATATCTTTCCACAATGAAGTAGTTATATTCATCTTCGATTGCCGATTTAAAATATTGATGATTCAATAATTACCAAACTATTATTTGAGTAAGTAATATCATAACAAAATATATTTCAAAATATAAAATAATTAATTATTATATCTAGTTAGATACTAAGATAAATGTTTTTGTAATAAAATATATATAATTATAGTTTAACTTGAACCCATCAGTAAATTGTGAAGTCATGTGCTTCTCGATACTAATCTAGGTAACACCCTTTTTTAGCTTCTTTAAGAATGAACCAAACTTCTTATTATCTCTTTATACTTGCTTTATTATTGTATTTAAATTCACATATGTAAACATATTTTATTTAATTTCCAATAAAAAAGACAAAATATTTACTTTGATGAATATACTTGAAGTAGAATCTTCTAATTTGATTCTTTGAAATTCTTCTTCTAATGCCCTTTTTTACTATATGAGAAGAAAATAGCATCATATTATTTTTATTTTCCCTTTATAATAATTCTATTATCCAAATAATTCAAATAATTCTTATACATATAGTACGTCTTAGGGAATTTAACTTTACCCGTAATTTTATTCACCATAAGAACAGAAGGTTTTTCACGCGTCTTGTCCTTATCAACTTGGTGAAGAAGATTAAGGAGATCTAAGAGATAATTATCTATTATGTTCATATTAAAATTAATAACATATATGGAGAAGATATGAGGGAGTGGTGAAAGGATGATATTAGTGAAAAATTCACTATGAATTTTAAACCCTAAATGTCTAGAAACTCAATGTAGTCAATATTCTTTACTATAGGAGGCCCATCTGGTTCAACCTCTTTAATTTTTATCATGAAAAGTTCCTTAGATATCTCAAATAACTCTTTTCTATCCCACTCCAGATAAAGATCATAGATATGATAGAGCATTCTATATGTATCCATGCTCTCATGATATCTCATGAGTTTCTAAAATATAGATGAAATCATAAAACATTGAACATATAGTGCATTGTTCAAGTGTTTTAAATAGATTGAGAACACTAAATCACTC
The DNA here is from genome assembly GCA_963277665.1 of Viscum album. Classification (NCBI taxonomy): domain Eukaryota; kingdom Viridiplantae; phylum Streptophyta; class Magnoliopsida; order Santalales; family Viscaceae; genus Viscum; species Viscum album. Next base: position 1,206,001,446 of record OY728150.1, on the reverse strand, counting down.
ACCTCCTTAGAAGGTGGATTGGGAGTTGAGGATTCTAGTATGTAAATATTTCATTCATGGACTAATATAATGTGCAAGCACATATACCATTCCTAGAAGATACTTCATATAGGCAGATTATCTACCTCTATAATTCATCATAAGGGTAATATGGTTGATGAACTTTCCATTTTACTATAATAATATAAAACACATAGATAAGCGGTTTATATGATTACAAAATATGTGAGACAAAATAAATTTATTTTATTTATCTCTCTATATTTTAACAAGTTCTAATAGCTCTCACCATTGAACTATTTTCATGTCGGTATTCTAGTAGAAATGATCCATATTTCCCTTATTATAATCTAGATGAAATCCATGAAAATTATAAGAAATTATTTACATAGGTGGTCTTCCCAACTACTAGTTTACACCTCTTTTATCCATTGAGTGGAATACCCAATCCAAAAATTATTATTTTGATTTCCTTAACACATTCCACTACATTTTTATTGAAAAAACTATGGTTTTAAAATCCAATAAACGTTTGGTTAAGTCAACCAACTATCTTTGTTAAGACTTCCCGATAATTAAAATCTTCCTCAATAAACTCCAAAACTAACACTTTAACTATAGAAGCATCCTAATTTAGAAAATGGAAGGATTAGTCTGACTTAATATTTTATTAAGGTATTTTGTTTATATTATGCATAAATTATTATATTTTTTCCTTTTATATGATTTGTTAATATTAATTGGATTTTACTTAAGTTATTAACCATGTCCTAATAAAATATTTAAGCATATCACTTTTATTTAATTCCATATGAGTATGATTTTTATTTAATTCATTTATTTATGTCATCATTATAAGGAATCCATAAAGTAAATAACCACAAAAAAAACATAATAAAATATATGGAAAGATCATGATCTTTATCTTCCATTTTTTATTGAGAAGACAATAAAAAGACCATTGACCCTAGAGAAAAAACTCTATGATCTGGTCATAGATCATGTTGAAACATTAGACGTTTATCATGTGTATCCCCTATGTGGATTTAAACTCAACTATATATTAAACTACCTATAATCACCTGGAAGCTTCATCCTTACATATGATTTACTCACACACAGGTGATGGGAGCTAGTGGAATCGTTATGGGGTTTACCAAAAAGAAATCATGGGCACATGGGTCCTTACATAATAAGAGCAGGGGATGAATTATAGGCCATAATTTTAATTTAATAATAATAATTTAAAAAATGTAATAAATAAATTAAAATAAATCCATACCATGAAAATTTCATTCAATAACTTAATCGTCTGCACATGCAATTAATATACATTTAATAAAATAGCATTCAAGTCCATCATTATTAATTAAGATAAAAACACTTGAATTAATTAATTATATTTATTAATTAATTCATTCATTAATCCTAATATTTATCAAAAGGGTCCTTGGGATTCCCATCTACTGTGATTTTAAATGAATTAAATAAATAAATTTTATTTAAAATAAATTATATATAGTGTGTGTGTATGGAGGAAACAAGGCGTGTACTTATTTTAACTACTCGACATGCTCTTTAGTGTGTACTATGAACTCACACAACATGTAGCATACATGGAATATCACATAATTAAATGAAATTTATAATCAATAAATGACACATGGACACATGTAAATTTTAGCAATGAAATACTTTTAATGTACATAGATTTCATGGCATGTAAGGACCATACACAACAATTATATCAAAATTTAATATGGAAATTGATATAGTATTTAATATTTTTAATGTCACACACATAATTTCATTTATAGGTATTATATTTATTATTTAATTAATTTTATTTTTATCCATCATTTTTTATATTTTTCCTATGAAAACGAGGAAAATTAGAAAATTTGGATTTGTTTCACGGTTAGGGAAAATCATGTGATAACCATAAAAAATGTATATAGTTTTTAACCAAGTAGTTTTACATGGTTGGAGAATGGTTTTCTAACCCATATATAGCAACTGTGTGAGTTCACATGTGATGCAGTGTGTCCCTTATGGTTAGCACATGATTTGACAAAATGTGCAGCTAAACTGTGTGGCTTTCCTAGGAATTAAAAATGATGAAACGATAATTTTTTCCCTTGTTGAAAATAAATCCATGACACTTATACTCTCACTCCACTCAACTTCTAGACTCCCTCATGAATAATTCTTTCATCCCCTCTCCTACAACCATGATTTATTTTTAGTTTCTTAAAAGACCATCAAGGTAAACACCAACTAAACTCATACTCTATTACTTTTAAGATTCTCCTTGTTTATTTCTTAGATTTTTATTCTCCCTGAATCCATGGTGGCCTATGATTCCTCTTGGTTGATTTTATAAGTGTGGGTTTTGGTTTTTATGGGTTTTTATTTTCTCTCTAGGATCTGTTTTGGAATTATATGTGTATTTCCATCAAATTTAGGTGGTTTCCACTAACTCAATGTGATTTTGGTAGGTGATACAATATTATTTCCTTTATTAGTTTATCTAATAATGTTTTCCTATTTTAAATTGAATTATAAAAGCTTATGATGACATTATTTATTGATTTGAAAATGAATTCATAGATACCATGTGATGAAAGTGCCTCTTATATGCTTTAGTAATGGAAAATTATTATTTTCTATAGAAAGTGTAATTATTGTTGGTTGGAGTATATCACTCAAGAGGGGGTGAATTGAGTATCTATATAAATTTCTATTAACATTGGTTCTTTATAAGAATATCCCCCAATTAAAATATAAACAAAGTCATTTTGTGGTGAATTTATAGAAGTACTGAATGTTCAATTAATTTCTCATAAGATTGATTAGTTATCAACTTTACCAATATAAAGATTAGTCAAACTTTTGAAAATAATCTACTAATTAAAAATAGATATAAAAACTTGCAAAAATAACTATAAAAGTTCAATTTATTTTAAGTTGAAATGAATTAAACACTGATCAGATTAGAACAAAAGACAAACTACACAGCAGATAAAAACAATAGGTTCATTCTCAATATGAGACTTAGTCCTCTCCACTTGGTGATCACCCACCACTAAGCAGTTTATATTAATAAAATTTTGATCCACACCCTGGATCAGGGTTCACAACAGCACACAGGGATGTCTAGGTCACACTTGACCTCTACTACAGTTATTCATGGGAAAACTAACAAACAAATCACACAGGATCTCTTCCACTGTTCTACGTGGGATACAAGAGTAAAAAGATATTGCGTGTGAGAATATTTTAGTATCCTCCAGTTATGCTCAGGAGATAGTGTGTGTGGAACAAATAGATTCACACTCTACTCAAAAAGTAAACAAGATATCACAATAGAGTTATAAAAGAATAACAGAGTTTAGAAATCTCTGTTTTTTGTGTAGTAAAGCTCTCGACTCAATGGATGTAATGAAAATGATATTCGAGTCCTCTTTTGGAAGTTGGCTTCAGAATGAAGTATCGCAGCATCTATACTCCATCTTCCAGGAGTGAAAATATTCAAATCTTCTATGTTAGAATGTTCATAGAGCTTTATCATGTTGTTTACTGTAATATTAAACTACTTGTGTACTCAAGCTTCGATTTATTCTATTTTCAATGTTTCGCACATTCTCACAGTCTGCCTTTCTTTTTCTCCGAGTTCCTCTATTGTAAGGTTGAGCTTGTAATCCTTTTATACTTAAAGGTATAGTTGGAATTAGATCTCCCCATGTGCATGTACCGCATACTATCTATGGATAGTCCTATAGACAACATTAAATAATGTTAGAAACTTTAATTTGTCTAATTATGACCGTTAGAAATAAATTTTAATTAATAAATTTGAAACAGTTATTTATAACTATCGGTGAGTCATAAGTATTGGTCTGTCATCATCGGTCTGTCATCAATCTATTAGCATCGGTTTTTCAGTATCGGTGAGTTGTCACCAGTGAGTCGATCATCGATGTGTCGTACATCGGTGTGTCGTCCATCGATGTGTCGTCCATCAGTGTTCCATCTATCGGTGTATCATCCATCGGTGTGTCGTCTATCGGTGTGTCATCCATCGTTGTGTCATCCATCAATGTGTCATCCATCGGTGTGTCGTCCATCGGTGTGTCGAACATCGGTGTGTTGAACATCAGTGTGTTGAACATCGGTGTGTCTAACATCAGTGTGTCGATTAGACTATCCATGCTAGGGACTCTGAGAAACTTATGAAGTGTATGTCTTACATAGAACACTACTAGATTAAGTGACATCCAAAAATACATGTAAATATACACATGTAAACATATTGAATCATAAATATAGTTTATTGACTTATTAAAATATATTGTATTGTATGACATAATTGATTGACTCGGAGATATTAAATGGAATGAAATAGTATAATTTGTAGATTGACATTATTTGTGATAATGAAAACTATTATAGTATATAGGGTCCAATAATCTCCCCCTTTTTGATAATCAAAAATCCTGGCATAATTGTAAAGTTAAGAAATAATAATAACTTGACTTAGCATACTTCACTGAATGTTATTATTCAATATAACTAAAGCTTTCCCTTATGTGTGTTTTTAAAACAAAGCTCCCCCTTAATTACTAGAGAAACGAAAATATATGTATATAGATTATGTTGATTACATTCCATGTGTCCTATGCTAGAGTTTCTCCCCCTGAAATTAATATTGTATGTTGTTTCTCCCCCTTTTGGGATTAGAAAAAAAGAAAATGAGAAAGAAAGAAGAGAAATATCATAAAGAAAATGAGAGACATAGAGAAGAAAAAAGGGATTTCCATTTATAGGAAAAAGAGTACAGTCAACAAAAGAAAGAGACAAATCCCATTAAATACACAATCCACCACTAAGGGTTTGGCTTCTGAGGGGAATTTCCTTTATCGGAAGGATCGGGAGGAGGATTAGAAGGTTTGGGAGTAGAAGAGGGAAGAGGTGGTCTGAAGATAACACTAGTAAAGGCAACGCATGTATGGACATTTGCTGCAAGGCTAGGCCATCTTTCTGACAACATGAGACTGGGATATTTCTCTGTAATGACAAGCCGAATCAGGGAAAGAGCCTGAGAGAAAATCATTGGAGCAGGAGGTTGATAGGAAGTTCCAATGGAAGCTGCAGGAGGAACCACAATCGCCTCATCTTGAACATGTATATACAGCTTGAGGATCTTGATGAAATCATTGATGATTTCACCACCATATTGTATGGACTTCTCAAAGTCATCCTTATTCTCCATGAATTTATTTAGCAGAGGATTAAACTTATGCAATTTAGTCACTTGCTTCTTGAAGGCTTCTGTTACTAGAGGAATTATGAGATTTTTTTCTAAAAAATTGAATCTATTGATGAGATAATTCTTAGTATAGATCTCAGTAAATTACTTATCCACTTTATCTCTAATATCTTTTGGAGTAGTAGAGGCTTCATTTGTGCACTACCTTACCATATTGTACACAAGTTCTGTATTTCTATGTACCCTTTCAATAGTTTCTTTGTCTGAATCACTCTGAATATTCTGAAGTTCCCATCTGAACACAACTTTGAGAGATTCCAAATCAGCAACATCACTTTTCACACCTCTAGAACTGGATGGAACATTAATCATTTTTTCAATTTCCTCTTTCAACTTCTTTATATCTACACTTAGTAGATTATTCACCAAGTTCCTAGGAAATTCTAGTACATCAATAAAGGAGGTCTTGAAATCAGAGGTTAGAGAATTTAACTCATTTCTCATATTTCTTACTTATTCTCTCAGCAAGTTATTATGTCTAATGACGGTTTTGAATGTAGTAATGAGATTTGGTTGAATCTCCTGGATCACCATATTTGCAATATTTGCTACATCTGCATCCAAAATACCTATTGAAGTGGAGGCTTCACTTATGGATCCAACTGAGGCTCTCACTAACTCACAGAGATCATTTCTGAAAATCTCAAAATAAGCCTTAGTGACATAGTCACTAGGAATTGTTTGTGCTACTGGATTATCTGTTGGAGGTTCAACCAGTGGAATAGGTTCAGGAGGTTCTGCTTCAGCTCAGGCCTATGGAGCAGGAGGAGGAGTCATTGTCTCCTCATTAGATTCATATTCCAACCCAAATAGAATGTATCCTGGATCATTATTACACTCTCGAGTATAGGTCCAGTCTCTTGGCTCAATAGTGTCAATCTGGACCCTTCTTCCCTATGGCTCGGGTACACCTCTATCTTCATCTACTTTTTCATCATGTCATCTAGCCATAATAACATTTTTGGGAACAAGTACCAACTAAACTTGTGGTTCTGCATGTGTTCCATACACTTCAACTTCTCCAAGCACTTCCTCAATCTAAGCCACCTGATCCTTAGCCTCTTCCTCATGGCTACCAGCCATTATTTCATTCAACTCATGAATGATTTCTTGATTTTTAGCATTCGTACGGGGAAATATGTCCTCATGACCAGCATCTCCATGATCAAAAGACTCATGTTTAACAGGATCAGCACCATCTACAGCTCCATGTACAGATTCTACACTGGATCTATCAATTACTTGTTGTCCCACCTTTAAATAATCATTGACATGCACATAATTTCCCTCATCATCATCATCATTAGACTCCTAATCTGATTTACATACATATCCTTCAACTCCAGTAACCTCAGTCTCTTCCTCATCCTCATCACCTAAAAAAGGTTCTCTTAAGGTTAAATCCAAAGGTGTACTAGTAGGTCTATAAGAAATATCTTTGGGGCTTTCAGCAATATCAAGATCACTCTTATCATCAAAAGGATATCCTTATTCCCTTGGCAACTCAGCCTCAGCTTCTTCAATAGAATAAATAGGTTCCTCTCCTGGTTTGAGGCCTGGATCAACTTGATCCTTTAGTCTGGAAGGATGTTCAATTGGATTGAAATCCTTATACATCCTTTCCTCATATCTTACCCATCATTTTTCCATGGGTTACACAAGATCTTCATTCTCTTTCAAATATCTTTTTGAAGGAAAAAAACACTACATGCACTTATCACTTCATCTCCATCTTCCACACAACCCAACTTCTTTAACATGGAAGAGATCATCTTGGGATATTAAAAAAATGTTTCCTTCTTAGATGGATTTATCATATCAGAAACATACACCATTAGATACCTATAAAGGTTCACCTTTATCACATTTTTCAATAGATAGATCGGGAATACATCTTGATACTTCACAGTAGAGAAATCTCACTTCCTTGGTCAGATTTGATGTTGTATAAACTTAAAAAGTAACCTTGACTCTCTATCAAGTTCACTGGAAGTAGTCCTTCTAGATTATACACTTCTAGTAAGATCCTTCAGAGCATCTTCATCCTAAAACAACTCAGAGGAAGGTGTAATATTACCCTGATAATCAGCATAGACACCCTCATGAGGCATCTCCAAGCACTCAACCCATTCCTTAGACGAAAAAGCTATCTCATTTCCCTTCACCGCTGACTTCATCCTTTCTTCCTCTACTCCATCCAGGGATATCTTCAAATATCTATAAAACTCATGTACTGGCTAGGGATAATAAGTCCTTTCATTGTTTGATAACTTTCTCATCCACCCTTGAGATTCCAATACTCTCAACAAAAATGACTTGCTTGATAGAAGCCACTCAGCAGACACTTCTTTCTCAACTGTAACCACTTGGATTTCCAAAACTTGGTTTCACAGTCCAACTAGACTCACCCTTCTAATGCTTAGCTGATGGAGATTTTCTCAGCTCTTCCATTGCGCACTTCGTTCTTTCCATTTCCGAAGATTCAGATTTCAAATGGGTTGAGAGGTCGAGGGTCGAGAGATAGAGTGACAAAGTGTTGAAGGTTTTATGGAAGAGGAGAGGTGAAAGTTCGGGATAGATCGAAATTATTATGTCATTTAGGTATTGTAAATCTTAAAGCATAAAATTTAAAATCAGAAAAAAGAACAAAAACAACGTCATTTTATTTAAAATAGACAGAATAACAAAAGAGTCCTTAAATACCTTGGTGTCATAGAATCCGTTTTACACAATCGGTTTCCAGTGATCGGTTTTACGAATTGTTTTCAAGGATCGGTTTCAAGGATTGGTTTCAAGGATAGATTTTAAGGATCAGTTTCAAGGATCGGTTTCAAGGATTGGTTTCAAGGATCGGTTTCAAGGATCGGTTTCAAGGATCGGTTTCAAGGATCAGTTTTAGGGATCAGTATCAAGGATCGGTTTCAAGGGATAATTGTTAAGAATTTATAGATTTATCATTACTAGTTATTGTATGATATATTTCATTCACTCGGAGTTTAAGGGTTTACTAAAGATATCAGCAAGTTGATGCTCAGTTCCAATAAACTCTAGAGTTATATCACCTTTTTTATAATGATCTCTCAAGAAGTGATGTCTTACATAAATATGCTTTTTTATAGAATGAGAGATTGGATTCTTAGAAATTTTAATAGCACTTCTTTTTTCATAGCTTATGGGGATATGTCTGAATTGAAAAACATAGTCTAATAAAGTGTGTTTCATCCACATAATTTTTGCACAACAACTACTAGCAGTAATGTATTCTTCTTAGCAATTGATAATGCAACTGAATTTTTCTTTTTACCACACCATGATATTAGATACTTTCCCAAAAAGTGACATTTTCTAAAGGTACTCTTTCTATCTAAATTACATCCACAAAATTCATCATCTGAATAGATAACTAAATCAAAAGGTTGTCCTTTAGGATAGAACAATCCAAAATTAGTTGTATACTTGAGGTATTTAAAAATTCTTTTAACAGCATTTAAATTTGAATCTTTTGGGTTTTCTTGAAATATTACACACATAAACACACTAAACATAATATCTAGCCTACTAGAAGTTAGGTACAGAAAACTCTCAATCATTCCTCTATAAGCAGTTTGATCAACTGATTTTCCATTTTCATCAAGATCTAACTTACATGTAGAACTCATAGGGGTTTCACTACTCTTAATGATATCAAATCCATATCTTTTCAAAAGATCTTTAGTGCACTTACTTTGATTTATAATAATACCTTTTTTGTAACGACCCGAAATTTTGAATAAATCTTGTTTCCTAATTTCATGTGTTATTTTATTTTATTTTGATACTCAACAAAAATGTTTTATTTGATAAACATGATTATAATTAAAATGAGACCATTGGGTTTTGATTGTTATATGACCATCGGTCAATATGACCACTGTGAACAAAATGTTTTGATTATTGTCTCTAAATACAAGTAATCTTGGTTAATTATTATAGAAAGAAGATTTGATGGCCTCACCTAGTAGTCTTGGACCGATCGAATCCCATCTAACAGAGCTTGGGAAAGAGGTAGCACCATTAGGCTTTGCTCTGGATCAAATCCAAGCCGAGCTTCATCATGTGAAGCTGGAACGGAATCGCCTTCGTGAGAAGTTCAAACTGATAGAAATTACTACTCGGGCAATGTTGACTGAGCCGCCCCAAGATTCTATCACCCTAGCACACATTACTCTTAGGTCATATGCTGGTATTATAAGGGGCTATGTAACGAGACCGTAACTGCCTTGTGTAATCCTTGTTTTAAATAAAAATTGGGATTTCTTCTTATGATGAAGTTATGAATTTTGAAATGACCGGATAAATATAGTATGCATATTTTTGATGAATTTTAGAAAAAGTATATTTTAAAAATGGTTGTGTAAACCTTAAATAATTAAAAATGTGTAATGATTTTCAAAAAAATGGTCTTCTACAATTATGTCCAGTACCAAATTTAGAGTCTAATAAGATCAACTTGATTTTTGATGAATAGTAAATTGTGAATAGTGATTTTACGCTTAGGATTAGTAATGTGACCAAATGGATTAGTAATCTCACTTAAAGAATGTTTTAAAATAATCTAGGCACCTTGATTAAGTAATGTGATTCAATAAAATGGTTAAATAACGGTTTCATTAATTATTATTCAAGTATTAGTTTTTTTCGGGTGAATAGTGTTTTTTTAATTAAAAAATTAATTAAAAATATTTAGAAAATTATTTTTAGAAAATGGATTTCATTTTTGAACTCAGAGCATCGATATTATGTTAAGGTAATTTTTGGGGATTTTTCTGAAAAAAATGAATTTTCGGTGAATAGTGAATTTATTTAAAAATTGAATTAAAAATATTTAGAAAATTATTTTTATAAAATGGAGTTCATAAATGTAATTAGGGAATCAATATTTAGTTAAGGTGAAAGTTTGGGATTTTTCTGAGAAAGATGAATTTTTCAGTGAATAGTAAAAATGCAGTTTTAGGGTTTCGGTATGTTTAATGACATCATAATTGTGTCATGATGATGTCATGAGATCTTTTAAGGGTTGGCCGGCCAAGGGTGATGAATTATTGTTTTGGGGGCCCCATGTGGCCTAACTCCATGATAAATGACAAGGGAGAGCACATGGGTTTCAGAAAAGCACATGTGAGGTGTCCTTTGGCCATTAATGCCTTGTCCCCTCACTTTCCCTATAAATACCAAGCCCTCCTCTCATCCATTCGACTCCCCACTCATTCCCAACAAATTTATGGTCTCATTACCTCCCAAGGAGTCCTCCCAAGGTGCCCCCAAGCCCTCAAGGTCCCAACCTTTGAGGTTTAAGAGTTACATTTTAAGGTGAGGGATCCGACCTCTCTCTTTCTTTTCAAGTAATCTCTTTTATGTCTTTCCTTTTATGCTCCATGTTCTTATGTTGGAGGATGTTCTTCTATACTCCTCTTACTTCCCTTTTCATGTTAATATAATTAGAGATCCCCTATTACTCACATTATTCAGTATTTTGAAGTTTTAAGTGGCGCCGTTAGGCTGCCGAATTTTTAAGTGGTTCTTCACCCTTCTCGTTTTGAAGTTCTACTTTCATGTCAATTCTTTCAAGTTTCTTTTTGTTATGTTGGGGAATTATCTCTATATCTATCATACTGAACTCTTATGTTCACATGATGAGAGACCCTATTTTATCTTTTCAAATCATTTTTGTTGATGTTTAAGTAACGTCGTTAGGCTGCCGAACTTTCATAAGAGAAATCTAATTTTTTTTCTTCCTTCTATGTTTTTCATTTCAAATGGTATGTCCTTGAAATTTCATTACCATGATCATGTATCCTTCTTATTCTGTCCATGTACTATTTTATGGGTCATTTATGAATGTTTGACCCATTTTCCCTCTCTTTTTAATGTCTTCTAAAACCTTGTAACATAGCTGTTATGCTGCAGAATTTCCGTCTCAAAATGTCTCTCTCTTTTTCTAAAGTTCTCTTATATTATTAAGTGAATACTAAAAGCTCTTTCTTCTAAAGGGGTATTCACATATATACCAAAATTTTCTATTTTAAATTCTGGGATTTACATACATGAGACCCACCTTCCTTTTTGTGGGTTTTAAAGTGACGTAAGGATCATGTCTTTAAAGCAGTTTTTTTTAACGTTATAATTATGAAATGAAACCCATTTATTTTATGCTATATGGGTTATTTATGAAATTTTTGATGATGATATATGTGGATCACATGATAATAAAGGAAAATTTAAGGGTGCTCCCTGATAGCGCTCCAATGCATTGGGTAATGATGTAACCACTAGAGATTACAATTTTAACGATGCCTTGGTGAATAACCTTGGTAATTTTTAACGACACCTTGGGGATGGACCTTGGTGAAACGAAATGATTGTCAATATTAAATGTTGCAGCCACATCTTCAAGTTATGAAAAATGTTATTTTTTTTTATGATGTATCTCTTTATTTCTTTCTCATGCCTTAAATTTCTTTTCATGTCCTTATTGAAGTATCTCAAGTTCACATGTAAAATGTTTCTCTTGTTTCCCTTACTGGGCTTTCTGCTCACCCTTTCTTTTGATGTATGTCCCCAGGTTATGAGATGCAGTAATGAACCTAGGATGAACTTAAGGAGAAGCCTTTCAAGTGTTTAAGAAGAGTGTTTTTGTTCTTTTCATGTTTTATGTTCCTGGTTTCCAAGACACTAAACCTTAAAGATCCTCGGTTTTGTAAAATGTAATGAAAGTTTATGTGATAAAAAGACGGGATGCTATAGTTGGTATCAAAGGATGGTTTAGTTATTTGTGGAAATTAGGATATGAAAACTCTAGGAAGAACCCTATAGAAAAGTTTAAATATAGGAAATATTCCTGGTATTTTGGTGAGTATTGAGTAAGGGGTTTCCAAGCAAATACATCCCTGTCTGGATACGAGCAGGTAGAGGTGGCTCTAGCACAGATATACATAGGGGTAAAACCCGAAAACACCGCTTTGAGCTAGACTCGAACGGGAACTGGTACACGACAACGGGCCTTGTTGCACTCTTGGTTACGACACTCCCGGGGGATATGCTTTGGTAAATTCATAAGCTTAGTATGAACCATTACTAAAGGAACAAAGATAAAATAAAATAAAGATTCACATAAGAATATATGATCATGGATAACCTAGATTGGAACCTAGGGTATCACAAGTTAGGGTATACTTTTCTTCTACAAGTTATCCTTATATGATTTAAGCTCCTTTTCATGATTATTCGTTAAGTATTTAAGCCTCTAATTATAATTTCCCTTCTTAGCTAATGGTGGGAGATGGAAGAACATGTCCCAATAACCAATGTGATAGGAAATGCAACGATTTCCATATTAATATGAAAGAGATGATTAGGGGATTAAAAGCTGATTATTATTTTGGAATATGTTCACTATTTTGGGGACCCTATATGATCGAGGTAAATTGACTACTACAGTATTTTCTTTGAAGAGTAGGGTTGACTTATATTTTGAAGAATCGATGAATTTAAGGTGGAATTATAGTAATTTAGGTTACTTATGGAAATTATTAACCTATCTTGGGGTAAATATGTTTAGGTTAGTTACTTTTTTTTATAAGATGTTAGGAGTGGTTGATGTTGTTTGGAGATGAATGATAAATTTTGCCTTGGAAGACTATGTTATCAAATCTTTCTTGTATTTGGGTTTCAATCTTAGTTTGGTTTATTTTGAGGAATCTTAAGGACCATTATTTACGGAATGGACTATGATGAACTTTGGGTAGTACCATGGAACTTGAAGATTTAAAAGTAGTTTCCATTCCTATGGGATTATTTCTTTTTGAAGAGTTTTTTTTACCGTACTCTTTCTGTTTTTGGGATAATGTTTAAAGATAGAAGAAATAGATAGTTTATCTTTTGTGGATTATGTGATTCTCTAGAAGATGATTCTTGTGTTTTGATGAGACCAAGTAGTTTTGAATGCTCATCATTTGGAGAAAAGATTAGTTTTGGGTAGAAACTTATTAAAGGATGAAACTCTACATGAATATAAGTATATTTCCTTATGTTTTTGTTCTATGTTGTAAATGAATTCCTCAAAATTATGAAAAGGAACGTAAAACAAAAACATTGTTGGTTTACGTTTCCTACTAGGTAATCAAAGACCGTTTAAACACATCATAAGTTTGGGATTTTCTCATGGTTAACTTTCTCCTAATCATGTTCTCTATCACTCTCCCTCAGAACTCGACCCTTTGTTTTCTCCTCCATGTCCATGTTTTCCTACATGGAACCCTAGTGTGAGTAAACTCGGGTGGCCTTTGTACTCCCTTTTATTTATTTTAAAGTAATAGTGTTACTGACTCTTTTTCCGATGTGGGAATTTCAATGAAATTTCAAAACCCAATTTTAAAAAAATTGCGAGGACGCAATTTCTTAAGGGGGGAAGATTGTAACGACCCGAAATTTTGAATAAATCTTGTTTCCTAATTTCATGTGTTATTTTATTTTATTTTGATACTCAACAAAAATATTTTATTTGATAAACATGATTATAATTAAAATGAGACCATCGGGTTTTGATTGTTATATGACCATCGGTCAATATGACCACTGTGAACAAAATGTTTTGATTATTGTCTCTAAATACAAGTAATCTTGGTTAATTATTATAGAAAGAAGATTTGATGGCCTCACCTAGTAGTCTTGGACCAATCGAATCCCATCTAACAGAGCTTGGGAAAGAGGTAGCACCATTGGGCTTTGCTCTGGATCAAATCCAAGCCGAGCTTCATCATGTGAAGCTAGAACGGAATCGCCTTCGTGAGAAGTTCAAACTGATAGAAATTACTACTCGGGCAATGTTGACTGAGCCGCCCCAAGATTCTATCACCCTAGCACACCTTACTCTTAGGTCCTATGCTGGTATTATAAGGGGCTATGTAACGAGACCGTAACTGCCTTGTGTAATCCTTGTTTTAAATAAAAATTGGGATTTCTTCTTATGATGAAGTTATGAATTTTGAAATGACCGGATAAATATAGTATGCATATTTTTGATGAATTTTAGAAAAAGGATATTTTAAAAATGGTTGTGTAAACCTTAAATAATTAAAAATGTGTAATGATTTTCAAAAAAATGGTCTTCTACAATTATGTCCAGTACCAAATTTAGAGTCTAATAAGATCAACTTGATTTTTGATGAATAGTAAATTGTGAATAGTGATTTTACGCTTAGGATTAGTAATGTGACCAAATGGATTAGTAATCTCACTTAAAGAATGTTTTAAAATAATCTAGGCACCTTGATTAAGTAATGTGATTCAATAAAATGGTTAAATAACGGTTTCATTAATTATTATTCAAGTATTAGTTTTTTCGGGTGAATAGTGTTTTTTTTAATTAAAAAATTAATTAAAAATATTTAGAAAATTATTTTTAGAAAATGGATTTCATTTTTGAACTCCGAGCATCGATATTATGTTAAGGTAATTTTTGGGGATTTTTCTGAAAAAAATGAATTTTCGGTGAATAGTGAATTTATTTAAAAATTGAATTAAAAATATTTAGAAAATTATTTTTATAAAATGGAGTTCATAAATGTAATTAGGGAATCGATATTTAGTTAAGGTGAAAGTTTGGGATTTTTCTGAGAAAGATGAATTTTTCAGTAAATAGTAAAAATGCAGTTTTAGGGTTTCGGTATGTTTAATGACATCATAATTGTGTCATGATGATGTCATGAGATCTTTTAAGTGTTGGCCGGCCAAGGGTGATGAATTATTGTTTTGGGGGCCCCATGTGGCCTAACTCCATGATAAATGACAAGGGAGAGCACATGGGTTTGAGAAAAGCACATGTGAGGTGTCCTTTGGCCATTAATGCCTTGTCCCCTCACTTTCCCTATAAATACCAAGCCCTCCTCTCATCCATTCGACTCCCCACTCATTCCCAACAAATTTATGGTCTCATTACCTCCCAAGGAGTCCTCCCAAGGTGCCCCCAAGCCCTCAAGGTCCCAACCTTTGAGGTTTAAGAGTTACATTTTAAGGTAAGGGATCCGACCTCTCTCTTTCTTTTCAAGTAATCTCTTTTATGTCTTTCCTTTTATGCTCCATGTTCTTATGTTGGAGGATGTTCTTCTATACTCCTCTTACTTCCCTTTTCATGTTAATATAATGAGAGATCCCCTCTTACTCTCATTATTCAGTATTTTGAAGTTTTAAGTGGCGCCGTTAGGCTGCCGAAATTTTTAGTGGTTCTTCACCCTTCTCGTTTTGAAGTTCTACTTTCATGTCAATTATTTCAAGTTCCTTTTTGTTATGTTGGGGAATTATCTCTATATCTATCATACTGAACTCTTATGTTTACATGATGAGATACCCTATTTGATCTTTTCAAATCATTTTTGTTGATGTTTAAGTAACGCTGTTAGGCTGCCGAACTTTCATAAGAGAAATCTAATTTTTTTCTTCCTTCCATGTTTTTCATTTCAAATGGTATGTCCTTGAAATTTCATTACCATGATCATGTATCCTTCTTATTCTGTCCATGTACTATTTTATGGGTCATTTATGAATGTTTGACCCATTTTCCCTCTCTTTTTAATGTCTTCTAAAACCTCGTAACATAGCCGTTATGCTGCAGAATTTCCATCTCAAAATGTCTCTCTCTTTTTCTAAAGTTCTCTTATATTATTAAGTGAATACTCAAAGATCTTTCTTCTAAAGGGGTATTCACATATATACCAAAATGTTCTATTTTAAATTCTGGGATTTACATACATGAGACCCACCTTCCTTTTTGTGGGTTTTAAAGTGACGTAAGGATCATGTCTTTAAAGCAGTTTTTTTTAACGTTATAATTATGAAATGAAACCCATTTATTTTATGCTATATGGGTTATTTATGAAATTTTTGATGATGATATATGTGGCTCACATGATAATAAAGGAAAATTTAAGGGTGCACCCTGATAGCGCTCCAATGCATTGGGTAATGATGTAACCACTAGAGATTACAATTTTAACGATGCCTTGGTGAATAACCTTGGTAATTTTTAACGACACCTTGGGGATGGACCTTGGTGAAACGAAACGATTGTCAATATTAAATGTTGCAGCCACATCTTCAAGTTATGAAAAATGTTATTTTTTTTTATGATGTATCTCTTTATTTCTTTCTCATGCCTTAAATTTCTTTTCATGTCCTTATTGAAGTATCTCAAGTTCACATGTAAAATGTTTCTCTTGTTTCCCTTACTGGGCTTTCTGCTCACCCTTTCTTTTGATGTATGTCCCCAGGTTATGAGATGCAGTAATGAACTTAGGATGAACTTAAGGAGAATCCTTTCAAGTGTTTAAGAAGAGTGTTTTTTTTCTTTTCATGTTTTATGTTCCTGGTTTCCAAGACACTAAACCTTAAAGATCCTCGGTTTTGTAAAATGTAATGAAAGTTTATGTGATAAAAAGACGGGATGCTATATTTTTTATTTTGAAATATTTGAATTCCAAGAAAATATTTAAATTCTCCCATCAATCTCGATTTATGTTATTTTTTAAAAATCATTACATAAATAATTTTTAGAAGATCCAAAGATAATATCATCTACATATATTTGATCTATTAAAAATTCTTTTGAAATTATTTTATAAACAAATTATGATCTACATGTCCTTTTTTAAATCCTTTAGAAATAAGAAAATTACTCAATGTTTCATACCAAGCTCTTGGAGCTTATTTCAAACCATATAAAGATTTAGATAATTTGAACACTTGATTTGGAAAAAGTGGATTTGTAAAACCTGGGGGTTGTTCAACAAAAACTTCCTCAATTATATAACCATTTAAGAATTCACTTTTGACATCTATTTGTGAGGTTTAAAATCTAAATGTGATACATAGGCAAGTAATATTCTAATTTCTTCAAGTATAGCTACTGGTGCAAAGGTCCATTCATAATCAATTCCCTCTTCTTGATTATATCCTTGTGCAACCAATCTATCTTTGTTTCTAACTATAATTCCAGCTTCATCTACTTTATTTCTAAACACCCATTTGGTTCCTATGGTCAATGTATCCTTTGGTCTATCTACAAGTTTCTAAACTTTATTTCTTTCAAACTAATTAAGTATTTCTTGCATGACCATTACCCAAAATTCATCATTGATTGAATCATTGATATTTTTAGGTTCAAGTTGTGACAAGAAAGCTTGATGTTCAACATGGTTTCTCAAGGAATCTCTTGTTTATGTTCCTCTATCTAAATCTCTAACAACAGCATCTAAGGGATGATTTTTAAGGGTCCTAGTTGGTCTATAAAAAGTAGGACTTATTATTTCAGGTTGGTCAAGTTGATCTAGTTCACTATGGTTAGAATCTAAAGAATTTCCAGAACTAGAAGTTTTCACAGATTCCTTTTCATGATGATTTGATATTTTATCATTAATGTCCATATTGGACATATCCTCGTCAATATTTTCTAGTGAAGTCTTAGGATCATGTGGATCTACTTCATCAAACTTGATATGTACAGATTCCTCCACACATTTGGTTTTCTTATTAAAGACTTTATAGGCTTTGTTTGATGTATAATATCCAAGAAATATTCCTTCATCACTTTTAGAGGTAAATTTATCTAAATTGTCTTCAGTGCTCAGAATATAAACTTTACATACAAACACTTTAAAATAACTTACTTTGGGTTTCCTATTATTCCACAACTCATAAGGAGTTTTCTTAATAATGGGTCTGATTAAGAATCTGTTTATTATGTAACAATCTGTATTAACATCTTCAACCCAAAAATAAATTGGTAGGTCATATTCATTAAGCATAGTTTGGGAAATTTTCTGTAGGGTTCTATTTCTTCTTTCTACCACACCATTTTTTAAGGTGTCTTAGGAGTAAAGAAATTATGATTGTAGCCATTTTTTTAGAAAAAAGATTCCAAATATTGATTCTCAAACTCATGTCCATGATCACTACTTAAGGATTTAATCTTAAGTTCCCTAATATTTTCTACAGTCCTGGCATACTTGGTAAAGTGAGAACAGGCTTCATTCTTTTGAGCTAAGAAAAAGGTCCAGATGTACCTAGAGAAATCATCTACAAGTACATAAACATAGTTCTTCCCATTGATACTCAAAACTCTAGATGGTCCAAACAAATCCATGTGAACTAACTCAAGAGGTTGAGAAGTAGTTACTTCTTTCTTTGGTTTGAAATAGATTTTATGTTGCTTTCCTTTTTGACAAGGATTACACACTTTACTGTCTGGAAACTCTAATTTGGGTAGGTCTTTAACTAAACCTTTTTTTAGTTAACTTCTTAAGAGAGTGTATGTTGAAATTTCCTTGTCTTTTATGCCAGATCCAAGACTCTTTGTGAAAGGCAATTAGACAAGAGACATTTTGTGAGGCTAGTGTGTCTATATTTATAGCATATACATTATCATTTCTAAAAGTAGTAAATATTAAGTTATTCACGGCATCAAAAACATGGAATGAATAATTTTTTAATTTAACATTAAATCCATAATCACAAAATTGAGATAAGTTGATCAGGTTATACTTTAATCCATCAACATATAGTACTTTAAAAATTGAAATAGAGTTAGGGTTACCAATCAGGCCTAGGCCGATGATTTTTCCTTTACCATTGTCACCAAATGTGGCATTTCCTCCATCAATCTTGATAATACTTTTAAAGATTGAATAATCCCTTTTCATATGTCTTGAACATCCACTGTCCAAGTACCATATCTTTTTACAAGAGCTCTTTAGGCAGTTTAGCTACAAAATAGTTCATCTAAGAAACATCTTTGGTACCCATATTTGTTTCGGTCCACATACATTAGTGATATAAGCTTTAAGAACCCACAATTGTCTCATGGGATTTCTATATGCAGAATATATAGTGTTTGAAAATATATAATTTGTTTGGTTTTGAATAATTGGATGTAGTAAAATAATTCTTGGAACGGGAACTTGCAACAAAATTATAATTTTTGAAAAAAGTATCATCTTTCCATATTTGGTTAAAAAATGTGATTTGGATAAATTACTTTG
Organism: Viscum album; assembly: GCA_963277665.1. Taxonomy (NCBI): domain Eukaryota; kingdom Viridiplantae; phylum Streptophyta; class Magnoliopsida; order Santalales; family Viscaceae; genus Viscum; species Viscum album. The sequence goes on along the minus strand of OY728150.1, from coordinate 1,205,982,048 downwards.
ACCTGGTTAATATCTTATCCTAGAAGTATACATAGGATCTATTTGTTTACTAATAATTTTAGTAAGAGTATTTTTCCCATTGGTAAACTTTTCTAAGTCTTTCTTCAATTACTCATTAAAATTTTTTAACTAATTATTCTCCTAGATCAGTTGAGAATTTTTCTATTTTTCAATTGTAAGATTAGATTTAACATTCATAGTAAGAGTATGTTGTTTCTTCAAAGATTTATACTTATCTTTCAACTCATTACATGTTTCTTATAGTATGTTTTAATATTCGAATAATTCATCATTTTTCATATTCTCAGACTCACTTTCAGAATAATAAGAATTATGTATAGGAGGGTCTAAGATTACCTCAGTTGTGTTTGTCATAAAACACATATTAGCAATATCATATTTCTCATTTTGAGAAGAATCAGATTCACTTGAGCTATCCTCAGAGGCACTCCAGGTGGCCTTCATTGCTTTCTTATACTTTCTATCTTTATTTTCATACTTTTTCTTGTATTTCATCTTTGGACAGTCATCCTTGACATGTCCTTTACTTTTACATTCGTAGAAGATTATATATCTTCTGACTTATCATTTCTCTTCTAATCCTTTTTACAATTGCCCTTGTTATCATACTTTCCTTTGTAATTGGTCTTTTTGAAAAATTTATTTTTCCTATAAAATTTCTTGAATCTTCTAGCTAGATGGTCCATTTCTTCATCACTATCTGAAGTTACTTCTTCACTGGTAGAGCTTTCAATAGCATCTTGAACTTTCTCCTTGTTCTTACTTTTAGATGTAGTTATCTTGAAAGCTACATAATTTTTTTGGGTTCATTCTCTTATTGATTTACCTTTAATTCCTATTCATACATCATTAATTTTCCAATCAAATATTTCACTGGAATCTTATCAATGACGCACAATTCCCTAATAAATACAGATGTCCCATGCCATCTTTCTGGTAAGTATCACAGAATACTCATAATCTACTCTTTGGTTGTTACTTCTCTTCCAAAAGAAATCATGGTATTCAAAATTTCATTGAACCTGAGATACATATCATAAATATAATCATCAGGCTTCAGTCTGAATTTTTCATATTCAATAGTATAAGTATTTAATCTCATTTCTTTAACATTATATGTTCCCTCATGAGAAACAGACAAAGTGTCCCAAATCTCATGTGCATTTTTACAAGTACAAATATAGTTAAACTATTCATCACCTAGAGCACAGTACAGAGTATTCATTTCTTTACATTTATTATTATAGACAGTCTTGGTAGGTTCATCCCAAGTGTTTCTAGTAGTTTCAGTATTTGCATATTTACTTTCAATAGCATCCCGGATTTCAAATCACATGCTTTCTAGATATATTTTCATTTTAAGCTTCCACTGAGCATAGTTAGTTCCATTAAATAAAGGTGGTCTATTGGTATTATCCCCTTCTAAAATATTATCCATGATACATATTGTAAAATAATTTCAAATAGATAACAATTTAGAAATAACATAAATTTTTAGATCTTTGAAAAACAAATATAATCACAGTTGACAAGATTTGAAAACCGAAAATAATTTTAATGCCTCTGATACCAACTGTTGGTCTGAGTAGATCACTCAAGAGGGGGGTGAATTGAGTATCTATAAAAATTTGTGTTAAAATTGGTTCTTTAAAATAATATCCCCCAATTAAAATATAATCAAATTCAGTTTGTAGTGAATTTATAAAAGTCTTGAATGTTCAATTAATTTCTCAGAAGATTTATTAGTTCTCATCTTTCCCAATCTAAATATTAGTCAAACTTTTGAAAATAATCTAATGATTAAAAAGAGATATAAACAATTTTTAAACAAACTATAAAAGTTCAATTTATATTAATTTAAAATGAATTAAAAAAATATCAGATTAAAACAAAAGACAAGTTACACAATAGGTAAAAATAAGAGGTTCAGTCTCAAGATGAGACTTAGTCCTCTCCAATTGGTGATCACCTGACACAAAGTAGTTTATATTAATAAAATTTTGACCCATACTCAGGATCGAGGTTCACAATAACACACAGGGCTGTCTAGGTCACACTTGACCTATACCACAGTTATTCGTGGGAAAACTAACAAACATATCACACAGGATCTCTTCCACTGTTCTACATGGGATACAAGACTAAAAAAATATTTGAGTGTGAGGATATTTTAGTATCCTCCAGTTATGCTTAGGAGACAGTGTGTGTGAAACAAACAAATGCACACACTTCTAAAAAAGTAAACACAAGGTCGCAACAGAGTTATAGAAGAAGAATATAGTTTAGAAATCTTTGTGTGTTGTGCAGTAAAGCTCTGGACTCAGTTGATGTTGTGGAAATGATATTTGAGTCCTCTTTAGGAAGTTGGCATCAGAACGGAGTATCGCATCCTCTGTACTCTAGCTTCAAGGAGTGAAAGGATTCAACTATTTGATGTTATTATGTTCAAAGAGCTTCAGCGCATTGTTTCTTGTAATATTAAACTACTTGTGTACTCAAGCTTCGAGTTATTCTATTTTCAATGTTTCGCACATTCGCACAGTTTGCCTTTCTATTTCTCTGAGTTCCTATATTTTAAGGTTGAGCTTGTAATCCTTTTATACTTCAAGGTCCAGTAGGCATGAAGATCTCCCCACATGCATGTACCTCATACTGTCTACGGATAGTCCTACATACAACATTAAATAATGTCAGAAACATTAATTTGTCAAAATATGACCATTAGAAATAAATTTGAATTAATAAATTTCAAACAGATATTTATGACTATCAGTGAGTTATAAGTATCGGTATGTCATCATCGGTCTATCATCAGTTTGTCATCAATCTTTCAGCATTAGTTTGTCCGCATCGGTGAGTTGTCACCAGTGAGTCGATCATCGGTGTGTCGTCCATTGGTGTGTCATCCATCAGTGTGTCATCCATCGGTGTTTCATCCATCAGTGTGTCGTCCATCGGTATATTGTCCATCGGTGTGTCATACATCGGTGTGTCGTCCATCAGTGTGTCATCCATTGGTGTGTCGTCCATTGGTGTGTCGTCCATCGGTGTGTCGTCCATCGGTGTGTTGTCCATCGGTGTGTCGTACATCGGTGTGTTTTCCATAGGTGTGTCATCTATCAGTGTGTCGTCTATCAATGTTTCTTCCATTGGTGTTTCGTCCATCGGTGTGTCATCCATCGATGTGTCGAACATCGGTGTGTTGATTGAACTATCGATGCCAGGGACTCTGAGAAACTTATGAGGTGTTTGTCTTACACAGAACACTACTAGATTAAGTGACATCCAAAATTACATGTAAATATACACTTGTAAACATATTGAATCATAAATAGAGTTTATTGACTTATTAAAATATATTTTATTATATGACATAATTTATTTACTTAGAGGTATTAAATGGCGTAAAATAGTAGAATTTGTAGATTGACATTATTTGTGATTATGAAAACTACTATAGCATAGAAGGTCCAATAGTTACTTATGAAATTGTTGATGTAAAGTCATGATTTATAGGTAATTTGGTATTTAATGATTCTCATGGGAGGCCTCAAGTACTTGGGTAGGATAACCTAGATGGTATGAGGTTCCCCCACCACTTGAAATACTAGTGACATAGTATGTGGCACCCCAACTGGCCAATGAATTGGTAGTAGACCCATTAAACTAATTAAGGTAATGACCCTAGTTGGTAATGTGGAAATTCTAGGTCCCTTAGACTTAGAGATCAAAGGGTGTCATTCCATGATATTATTTAGAAATTTAACTTGTAAAGATTTCTCTATCACTCTTTATTTAATTAGTATTATTATTTCCTGTAACTTTGTTTATTAGAAATTTCAAGATTATTTTCATTTATTATATTAAAACTAGAATTTTTAGTTGTTCTAACAAATGTTTAATATGGAACACTTGGTGGGATCCGATTGGGATCTTAACTAACACCTTGAATACACCAACAAGTGTATGCAGACCTTGTCTTTTTTTGACGTGGGAAAGGTAAACGCACTGCTTAGAGGTGGTGGGTACTCATGATATAATTATCTAGTTGTATGGTAGTGACATGGCTATGGTATGATAGCCTATGTCACATGGAGATGGGTTTCAAGTTCTTTTATCCTTTTTGGATTATTTTTCAGACTATTGGTGTGTACCTTGTATCCCCATCCCGACCTCCCATCCAGTTGCTTTTGTTTTAAATTAATGGTTTCACTTGTATCCTAATGATTATTTTTTTATGATGTGATGTTATGTTCATTCATTTTTTCCCTATTTATGTTATTTTTTAATTTTCCTTGCCACTTTTTAAGGGAATGAATTTCCAAGGTATGGTGAGGTCATGTTGAGTTCTTGGTTAGGACCCCATGTTTAATTTATTTGTTGTGAAAAATATTCTCAAAATTCATTTTATATATTCCCAAGCACTTATTTTCATTCCATGGGGATCAAAAATTCCTTCCATACCATGTCAAATACCAGATCAGGTTCTCGAGTTAGGGTATTCAGGGTTCGTTCATGAAGAAATCATATCATAGCCATTAGTTTTGACTTTAGGTTATTTGGGATTTCCTAGTAGATAGGAGTTAGGGTTAACATGTTTCAAGGATGCTCAGTGTGAAAGGGTGTTTGGACAACACTCTTAGTTTCCTACCTTGAGTTTTCAGGGGATTTTGGGGATGATATTTTGATTTTTTATTTGATTAAATATTTATACAAGGACAAATTTATTGGATACAGACCATGAACATAGGCCATGTCTATGTAAGGTTATGGGTTGTTATGTCTATGTGTTTATACTTTAAGTGGTTGTTTAATAAATTTTATGGTTTTAATTTATTATTTGTTTATCTGTTTTGATGAATTCATATTTATTTTATTTTATATAGTATCATGCCTCTATGAAGACCCCGAGTTAACCCTCATAAGGGTGAGTTTGATAACTTTCTTCAAGTAGGACCTCTTATTGATTATAAATTAATAGATATAATTGTGAGAATAGTTTGATACATGGACCAAGAAATGGGTCTTGGACCCTATCAATATAAATAAGTAATCATGGGATTATATTAGTATAAATATCTAGAGTTCCTTTGGTATAAGACTCATTCCTACTAGGAAAGAAACAATCCTTGGGAAGCTAATGATTGGTTGGAAAACATTGATTTAATATTAAAGTTAATTTATACCACTAACTCTACTAAGGTTAAATGTAATACTTTTATGCTTTAGGGGCCTAAAATAAGATAGTGAAACTTAGTTATTCAATCCAATTAACAAAAAACCATAATAAAAATATGGTAATATTTTATTAATAGTTCTATCTTAAAACAGTGTCCTTGGAAAAATCCATAGGGTTTGTAAGCCTTTAGTAGGGAAATATAATATTCATAGAATATTTCAATCACTTTTTCAAAATCATCCACTTTTCCTCTAATATTTTTTCAAATTAAAAGACAAATATCAAAGGTTTGAAATGGTACATTGGCCTAATATCCAGTCCTAGGTCTTCCTTCTGATGATCTCAACTTATATGTAAGTGGAAGACCAAGAACTCATGGTTGAAATTAATCGAGATGGAATTTCAGCGATAGTGGGTACATATTCCTTTACAAGTGGGAGTAAAGCTAGATTTTCCAAAAAGAAGATAAAGTGGGATGTGCCAAGTAGAGGTAGTAGCATGGATTCTCAGCCCCCATCTCATCCAGCCTCTTCTGCTCCATCTAAGAGTTAGACCCCCATCTTTCATCAGTGTGTTAGGGTGTGATAAATTAATCATTTATATTCAGAGACTCCAAATACTATCCATTAATGTAGATAAGTAGGTTATATCTAGTGGTTTTCCAAAACAAGTCTTCCAGCAAGGAGTGTTGTAGGTTCCTCAACTACTAAAGAATCCAAATATTGGTCTAAATCACCAAGGGTAGATGGATCTCACTCTCCGAGTTGTAGAGGTATAGGTGGGAATATCATGGTAAAATTTAGTAGAGAGTGGAACTATGGGATAGTAGTTTGACTCGACTATAGGTAAAAAGAAGATAGCTTCATATATTGTATAATACCCTCATGTAATTTGAGTCAGGATCATCTATACTGTGAGGTATGGTTCTTATAACATTGTATATTTTAGTTTATTTATTCAATAATAGTTCCTCGCAATAATTTATTTGGGATTAAACTATGGATCTGTTAAACATTTATTCATATATTACACCTTGTAATATATAAATATTAACACCTCTCAGGAAGAAGAAGATAGATTATGGTGCCATTCTTGTATCATATTGTTATTTAATGTGGGATTATTATCAGATTTCTTTGTTCTGGAAATGAATCCTTTTGAATTTTTTTGGGATAGACAAAATTGTGACTTTCATGGCTCACATGGATTTTTATAATATAAGGGTATAATTCACTACCCCAAATGGGAATGTTTCTATATTATAAGGGGAATGGGAAACTCAATCAATTAGACTGTAACCTATACTTATTTATGTGTGTGTACTCTTATGTTAGGTATCTTCTTTTATATGGGATGTCAATGAGGGGAATCTTGTGATTTTGTAACCTTCTTTGGTTAGGTACTTCCCCAAAGTGTTTTTAGAGTATTTTTTTATGGTTTAATCATGAGTGATAAGTTGAGTTCTCTATCGACCTAGTTCTGAGGATGCAACCAATATCCTTATCATTGTACCATATGTATTTAGTTGTATTAAGAGAATTGAAAATCTGGATGTAAGATTTAACGTCTAAAGTCTTTATTCACCTAAGTGTGTCTATGTGGGTGGCCCCATATTTTTTTATAGGAATTTTAATGGTTATCTCTGACTATTTATTACCTAACAAATTATTAATTAGTTCATGGTCAATAATAAATATCTCATTCCATGTATTGATGAATTCTCCAATCAGTTGAAGGGGGTATTGGTTTTCTAAGATCAAACTTTAGTTAAGGTATCACTAGCTTATGGGAAAAGAGGATGATATCCCTAATATGGATTTATAAATTAGGTATGGATGCTATGAGTACCATGTAACTCCATTCTATTTTAACAATTCACTTATGGTTTTTTATGGTTCTTATAAACCATATTTTTTATCAGTGTCTTGATTTTTTTATAGTGGTATTCATGGATGACGTCCTATCTTATTCCAAGACTGAAGATGAGTACAATAATCCCTTGGTTATCATTTTGGGGATTAATTGAGATCATTATATCTATGAAAATATGTCTAAGTGCAGCTTCTAGATTTTAGAAGTGAAATTCTTAGAGCATTTGGTGTCTGAACAATACATTTTGGTTGATCCTAGGAAGGTTAAGTTCATTATGTCTTGGGAAGATCCAAATAATGTTTTTATGATTCAAAGATTCCTCCGATTCCTAGGATATTATTGAGATTTCATCAGGGATTTCTATAAGATTTAGTATCTATTAAAAATGATTAATCCAAATGGGTTATATTCATATAGTCTCTAGAGTGACAAGCCTCATTTGATAAGTTGAAGAAGTGTTTGACATCATCCCCAACTCTAATCATTCCTCAGGTCATTCGGGGTTATATGGTATTTTTTAATGACTTGGGCATGTTTTGGGGTTGTGTTCAAATGAATAGTGAACACTTGGTGTCTTATAACTCTCAAAAACTCTACCCACATGAGAGAAACTACCCTACCCATAGCATAGAGTTATTTTTTGTTATACTAGTTCTTAAATGTTGGTGAAATTTTTAACTTTATGATAATTTCATAGTATTCACTAATCAAAAAAGTATGAGTAATATTTTCTCTAAAAAGTACCAAATTCTCAAGAAGATATGATGGGTATAATACCTTTACAATTTTTAATTTGATCTTTCCTATACACCAGGAAAAGGTAATACATTCATCGATGCTTCAAAAATGAAGCTATCATCATAAGATGTTAAATAAACCAATGAGGAGTGGAATCTCATGAGCCTTGTGGGTGAGATACACCTAGAGGTGAGGTAAGAGAAAGATGTGATCTCTCTTAGTAATATCTAATTGACTCCTCACCTATTTGATCTTATCTCCTGTAATCTTTTAGAGGATAATTAATGCCAATATATTAGGGGAACCATTATATAGTAGGGAGGCTATTAAGGAGTGGTATCTATCTCTAGGAGTCTCTATTTTCTTTATAGGTATGATTATTGTCCCTTTTTGATGAGGAAATCAGTGTTAGAGAACTTTTATCAGTATCTATGGGTTTTCCATCTTGGTGACGCCAAGATATACAATGATATGAAGTATAATTTTGAGTGTCTAGGAAAGAGAAGTGATATAGAAAACTTATTATCTCGGTGTTACACTTGACAAAAGATAAAATTTGAACACCAATGACCTTTTGGATTACTTTAACCTATACTAGTTTCTACCTGAAAGTGGGAAGAGGTTTCCATGGACTTCATTCTCATAATACCTTGTACCCCTTGGTGATGAAATTCTATTTGGTTTGTGTTCGATCAGTTGAATAAATTTCTCCACTTCATACTGATCAAGGAAAAAAAATTAGTAAATTATATGTGTAAAAGTTAATTAGATTGTACGGTGTTCCCTCCTCTATAATATCTGATAAGGACCCCTTTTTACATCTTAGTTTTGTAAAATCCTTCAAGAGGAAATGGGTTCCCGATTATAGATGAGTATAGCTTTCCACCCCCAATCGGATGGGAAAAAGTAATATGATAACTAGATTCTATATATATGCTATGGTAATGTCTTCTAAGCTTTGGTAGTTTGTGGGATAATCATTTAAGACTAGTCAAATTTACCTATAATAATATATACTAGTATTCATTACATATGGATCCATTTGAATCTCTTTATAGATGATCATTCTGCACTCCTTTATTATGAAAAAATGTAGGTGAGACTTATTTGGTTGGGCCTAACATTGTCCAGGAGATGATCAATAAGATACAGGTGATTCAATGGTGTTTAGAGATGGATTATAGTCCATAATTCATATTCAAACTATCATCATCATCTCCTAGAATATTTGGTAGTTGATCAGATGTTTCTGATAGTGCCACCTAGTTTGGTTCATTAGAGGTTGGGGAACAAGAGAAAACTCACCATGAGATATGTTAGGGCTTTTGAGATCATTGAGTGGTATGGTAAGGTTACATAAAGATTATATTTACCACTTTACTTAATTAAAATATATAATGTATTCTATGTTTCATAATTAGACATGTGTTAACCTAACTCATCACATCTTATTGGTTGGAAAATTCTTGAATTCGAACTGAATTTCTTAATTGTTGAGTGAAAAGTTTAGAACATTGACTCCTAGGATAAGTTGCTTCTTGGAAAATCCATTTGTTTATTCCAATTTTTATAGAAATATGGAATGGATTCTTATTAAATTTGGTAGTTTAAAGCTCATATAAGGGATAAATAGCCTAATTTGTTCATGGATAAAGCATCGATTTGACTTTATAGGGGAAGAAATTGATATGGTGGGTGGAATTATCACACCCATAATGTCATTTTCGGGTTTTATATGTGTTATTCCATCACTTTTATTTTTAGACTTTGTTTTTTGGTCTTTTTATTTTAAAACTAGGAAAATTTGGAAATCAATATCTATTATATAGTTTGGAAAGATGTTTAGGAGAAACCATGAAGAAATTGTACATTAAGTATATAATTTTTAATAAAGGCATTTAAAATGATTGGAACATGGTTTACCAAACCGTGTGGATCAACCATGTGAGTGCCCAGGTGAGGCAGTATGGCCTTCATGGTTAGTTCATGGTATGTAAAACTGTGTAGCCTATTGAAAAATTAAAAAATATAAAATGAAAAGTTTGAGCATGATCGAAAATAAATCCATAACTCTCTTATTCTCACCTCACTCAATTTCTAGTCTCCCTCACACACAATATTAACCTATCCTATCCTCCAACCTATATTTATTATGGGTTTATTCAAATATCTTTAAGGTAAACACCAAATAAACTCCCCCATCTTATTTAATATTCTCCATACTTCTTTCTTATATTTTTCTTCTCCTAGAAGACATGGTGGCCTAGGGTACCTCTTTATCTATTTTATAGGTGTGTTTTAGTATACATGGGTTGTTCTTTCCTCTATAGGATTCCTTTTCACATTCTAAGTGGATTTCTATTGGATTTGGGTGGTTTCCCCTAGTTTATCTTGATTTTATTAGGTGGTTTTATATGCCTTATTAATTTTACTAAGGATGTTTTCTTCTTTTAATTAGATTTCTTAAATATTATAATGATATTATGTATTGATTTGTAAAAGAATTTATAGATACAATGTGATGAAAGTGACTATTTTATTCTTTATTAATAGAAAATCCTTATTTTAGATAGAAAGTGGAATTTCTAATGAAATTGTTGATGTGAATGAATGATTTATAGGTAAATTGGTTGTTTCAAAGGAAAAGAGATGACTGGGAAACTAAGGTGAATTTTTTTTCCTAATTATTGATTGTGAGGGGTTCTATTTCTTGCACAATCATTGATGTCGGGTCACCATTGTCATTTTTAACAAAAACTCCCAATGGTTCCCACATCCATAATTGGGTGCAGACCTGCTTTCCAATAGTAGGTGGTCAGTTGGGGTTTCAGACCCAATGATGCTTAGGAAATCACATTAGTCAAGAGTATGGGAGGTCGGGCTCATCACACTCTTTAGGGGAGAATTGTTTCTTACTTTGGGACTCTCTTATAGATTTAAGATATGTTCTAGAATCTATTCCTAATCCTGATACGAGACCAATTACCTTAATATAATGAACATTGGTTAACCCTTTTTATGTGTAGAATAATGGGATCTCATTAGTGAATCCATTTATATATATTTGGGGTTATTCATCCATTTCTCAGTAATGAGTATCTAATTATATTTTGAAGCCTCATAATTAGTCACTTGGGAATTTTCATCCATGTAGAGAGGCACTTAATATTTCTAGGAGGGGATTGAGCCACTATGATTCACCCTACATATCCTATTTATAGAAGGAATAAAAACCCACATAGTTTTTTAAAATCATTCAGTTTAATGTCATATGGAAAGGATATATGTGAAGGCACAGAGGCATTAGATATTTGAGCTTAAAACTCAAAGAGAAATCCTACGTATCCTGGTTATAGCATGAATCAGAGTTATCATAGTTCTTTCATGCCTTTTGGATCTATCCCAAGGTATATAATCTTATATGGAGGTAATCATATCATGTAATCATCAGGGATTACACACTAAGGTTTCCCTAGATAGTAAAGATTCATGATGCGAATGATATGACCATTGTAATTACCTAAGCCCATGTGATCTATGCTCGATGTGAGAAACAAGGGATAATAATTAATTAACCTCATTACATATGGATATGGATCATATGTGCTGGGATGGCCCATGGGATGCTTATTAAGGATCTTGGGCCTTAAGAATGCATCCTATGTATCATGGTTATAGAAATAATTAGAGTTATCATAGTTTAATTGGCTTCTCAGTCTACTGATGGATGAGGTAGAATGATCATCCCATGGGAATGATTGGGTCTCAATATTTGAAATATCAAAGACATGGTGGTACTTGAACTAAAGTGGTTGTCTATTTGAGTTAAGGCTCAGGGATTGGGAAGGAATCCTACATGTCCTGGTTATAGTAGGAATTCGAGTCCTTATAGTTCAATGAGTTGGTTCTTACACACTAAGGCTTCTCTTATATATAGGACAAATCATATTATGCCTCCTGTCAGAGATTATACACTAAGATTTCCCTAATATACGGGACATATCATATTATTTTGTTGATCGAGACTTATACACTAAGTTTTCCCTTATCCTAATAGAGTATTTTCATGTGAATTATATGATCATTGTGACTCCATAATCTCACATGATCTATGCTTAGTGTGAGAAACAAGGTATGGAAAATAATCAGTCTTATTGCTTATGAGTACGAAACTTATGTACTAGGATTATTCATTTGATGTTTATTATGGAACTTGGGCCTTAAGAATGCATCATATGTGTAAGATCACAGACATCATGGAGGTATTCCCCTATATAATTTTTGGTTTTAATCTCTTAAATATGGTTAATGGAATGTTTATCAGGTATATGAGGAGGCCTGGGGGTTTTTAGGGGTTCAGGACACAAAATAGGGGGAAATGGTCACCCAGTGCATGTTTCACAGTTAACACATGGTTAGTGGAAACCATACTCTGAAACTGTACTGTCCATGAGGATGGTTGCAAGGTTAAAAAATCATGCAAGGGTGAAATCCAAACTGTGTGGACTTAGTAAGAGGTGTTCTTCATGGTTGGTGCATGGTTTTTAAAACCGTGTGGAATCCAAAGGTAATCGTGCGACTTCACCCCTTTCGAACAGAGGATGGTGCATGGTTTGAAAAATTATGCAACCAAACTGTAAACCCCATTAAAAATTTAGAATTTTTTAGTTTCCCCCTCATAATTTTAAGTGCATCGCATGATTTTCTTCCCATTTATTCCTCCTCTATCCCTAGTGATGAACCTAAACCCCCAAATATTCCCAAGGGTCGATCTTCTTAGATTCTATGCTATTTGGAGTTTCTTTAGTGGAATATTGAAGCTCCAGGTAAGTCTAATGCTCCTCTTAGTTATTTTTTTAGATTAGGGCTTGTGGTTTCATTATTATTCTTCTAAATCCCTAAAACTCTTATTGGAAAAAATACCTCAAGGTAACATTGAATAATTTTTGGTTTGATTGTGTTTGTTAACAAAGATGGTTTCCATGGTTTGTTATGGAATTATAAAGAGATTGTTAAAAAAATATGTTGAAAAGGATCCATGAAAATGGAATGGATGATTTGGAGGTGGTACAATAATATTTTATATAAGGTGGCACCATTTTCCAGTGTTTGCCAAAAATTTTGGTCCAAAATTTAGAGATTAGAGAAAAGTGTTTTTGGAAAATGTATTTGTACGCAAATCATAATGAGGTTTATAAAGTTCCATACCATATGTTTTCAATATTAGTACATAAAAATATGACAAAGTAGATAGTATCATGCAAGTTTTGGAGAGGCGAGCAAGGTGAGTTACATAAAAAAGGCTTGGGTGAATGGACCAGCACATTTGGGGGAAATTTGTGTGTCATGAACTCAGGGTCATCAAAATGAATATAAATAGACATCTACCCCCCTCATTCTATATTAGATTAACACTTAGAGAAAATCGGAGCTCTAGTCGCGCAAGTGGTGAGGGCATGCAAGCAGTGAGTGGTTCAAAAGTTGTGTGCCATATGGTAGTTGCATGCCAATAGTGATTTGGGCATAAAGTGGTGTGTTTCATGCAAGTTTTGAGAATAATAAGGGTGTTGTGTTTAAGTTTGGAGTAGCATGCAAGTTGGTTTTTCGTAATAAAATCAACACATGCATGTCATGCTTAAAGAAGCATGCAAGTCAGCCTAAGGTTGTGTTAATGGTTTGAAATTGCTCAGTACATCTATGGTAAAGAGATATTCATTAGTGGATAAAATTTTAACTTCAATAGATAATTTATCTATAGTTGAGGATATATAATTCATAAAAATAAAGGGACCTACAAGTCTATAAACTATGTGTGGATCTTTTCCAAGAGCAGTGAGTGAAAAAAGAGGAAGATGGTGATCCTTTCCACCAACAGTGAGCCAGAGAAAGAGATATAGGGAGTGACCCTAGGGAATACATTGAGAAAACCCTAAATCTTGTAAATGTAGTGAGCTTGGTAATAGAATTTATCTATCCCAAACATCATTATTAGTAGTGAACCTTAGTGAATTTGGTGCAATCAGCACATTGTCATTGTATGCTCCTTGGATGTATCCTAGTTAGGGTGAACCAAGTAAAAATCTTTGTGTCCTTATTCTTACTTTATTGATTTAATTTCAGTACATTATCATCAGATAAAATTGTAAAGGACACAATCAACATTAACATTAAAGAGCATAAAAAAAGTGACCCTTGTAATAAAGAGGTCAAGATCCAGTGGGGCAGGAAAAAGTTTAAAAATAATATCCATACCCGGATTCACCCCCCCCCCTATTAGGGTATCTAGGGCCCTTTAGGACCTAATAATTGGTATCATAGCAAAGGTTTATTTTATCATATTTGTTTTCTCTGACCTAGTTTAGTTGATTTTTGAAGTTAAATATTTATTATTCTCTTATCTTGGTGTGTCATGGAAAAAGGAAGAACTTCAAAGAAGAAGCAGAATTCAGGTGTTATTTCTCATTGTGGAAGTTTTTATGGAAAAGTGTGATTCAGTTTAAGGAATCCAATAGTTTACTCAAGAAAGTTTTGGATGAAACGGATAGGGAAAATATAGACTCACTCAATGATGTTTTAGGATTGAGTGAAGAAATTTCCATTCCAAGTGATGTTGAAACTACTGATGGTGAAGAAATTAAAAGAAGTCCAAAAGTGGGATTTGTCCATGAAAAAAAGGAATTGAATCAGAAATTGGATGAAGAAATTAAAACTAAAGATATCTAGATCCAAGCACTAGAAATTGAGGAAAAAAATATAAGAGGTTTAAATCAAAGGCTTATTGATGTGGCTATTGATCTAAGGGAGAATAATGAATCTCAAGATGAATAACTGTAAAATATTTCTAGAAATATATAAAATCCAAAATCTGATGAAAATAAATAGAATTAGAAGTTAGATGAAATTCAGAATAGGAAATCCAGAAGTGATTATATTGCTACACACCTATCTGAACTAGTTCAGAAGAACCAAAGGCTGCAACAAGATAATGCATGATGTTTTTACTTTATTGCTTAATAAAAATTTTAAATAAAGGAGAAAAGTGACATGGTGGATAATATCACATGTAAATTAGAAGATGAGATGAGTAGATGGGAGAATCTCAAGAGATAACTTAATACTCAACATTAATCAAGGGATATCAATATTCAACAATTGAGAGAAGAGTTGTAATTAGTGAAGAAGAAGTGGAGAAATCCAATGCCAAAGGAAATAATAAAATGAAGGATGCATTGCACTAACTATTTGATTGTCCTTAGGTTGGTGATAATAAAATGAGAAGAAAATATGCTATTTCTGAAGAGAAACAAGAACATATTTTCTCATCTCAAAGGTCATATGGTTTGGGAAAAACTGGTATTGTATTCGATGAATTCCCTCCCATGCATGATAGGAAGAGATCTATGAGTAATTCCAAAAATGGGAAAAAATTTGAAGATACGATAAGAATACTTAGAAAATATTTTACAGGAAGTAATGACATCATGTGTTATTTCTGTGGAATGAATAATTATACTTCAAGTTTTTGTTTAAAGGCATTGGAATATATTTCATGTTGTGAAGAGATAAATATTTATAAATTTGAGAAAAAGAATATGAATCTTGAAAAATAAAAAATATGATTCTATCTAAAAAATGTCCATGAAATTCTATTATTGTGGAATATAGGGAAAAAATATGAGTATGTGTCAAGAAGCTTGAGGGATCAATGTCTGAAGAAGAAGAACTCTGGATTAATCAACATCTCATCCAAGAAATGTTTAAAAAGGTATAATTTAAATAAAATATGTTTTATATATTATAATCATGGGAATTTGGAAAGTTATTGAATCTAGAATAAATCAAGAAGAGAAAATTAATTTTAATGGAGATCTCCAACTCCAGGGGTGTATAAGGTGAGAACCTATACAGAAATAGAAAATGAAAAGTTGAAAAATAGGTTTAAAGTCTCAGATAAAACACAAAGAGATAACCAAAATATGTATCAATAATATCCTCTACTACACACACAAAAACTATCTTGGAATGAATGTGAACAAACCTAGAAGAAAAATGGAGGAGCTACTCTATTTGTGAGTCATAAGAACTTAAGTTTAGGGAAGAACCCACCAGTAGAAAGAAACAATATGGAGAATCAAATAAGTGATAAAATAAAAATGAATAAATATTGTCTCCAAAATCTTACATGTTTCACAAGGCAAGAAGTGAAATAAGGGGAAATATCCCTCCAATGGAGTAATAATCAAGAGAATATGGCAATTGGAGAAATTCCTACTCAGAGAAAGAAACATGAAAATGGAATTTTAGTGGACAATCAATGAAAAAAATTGGTACTAGGGTGTTTAGAACTCAAATTGTGAAAACGTCCAAGACTAAAAAATATACTTATCAAAAGAAGACTGATCATGTGGGAAAAGAATTTCTAGTTATATATCCAGAATAGTTGAAGTTAGTTGGGCATATGGAACAAGCACATAAAGAGTACAATGCCTTGAAAGAAAGTATCAAAGGGTTGATCCACTAGGATCGAACACAATTCTATTCTTGAGGATTCTAGATAATACCCTCTCCCTATGTGTATAAATGATATTAATTGATGTTCAAATGTTTCAGGTTCAAGGGGAGATAAAATCCAAGGGGAAGTGGAAATAATAGATGAAAAATGGTGATGTGATGTGCTTTGTAATTTCAACTAATTAAAACCTGTCATGACAGATGAAGAATTAATCTTGAATAATTCCTTGAAAGGGGTTAATGGTTTATGACTTTCTTAAATGTATGGAATTTATTGAGTGCATTAGACAGTGATTTTGTTATTAAATTTATCTCTTGTTTCCTACATTGAGTTTTAACTCAGTAGGATTAGAGGTTTTGTTGATGGCTCATTGAAATGTGCCACATAAGAATAAATGTGGCAAGAAAAGAAGAATGATTATGGTTATAAATAGTGGTCACAAAAATAGGAAGAGTTTCGCATCATAGGGGGGAAATTAAATCTTCTAATCAGGTACAAGATATCGATGGGATATAAAGGATGATTATTTATGTTATCTGACATCAAGAAGAGCGATTGGGGAAGAAGCAGCAAAACTCATGTATTTCGTAATTATCTGATTTTCTCTAACAATATAGAATTAGTTGATTGTTTTCAAGATACCAATAATTTGTGAGATAATGTCAGCAATGTGTCAACATGAGGCTACAATAGTAGTTGAAAGAAATGATGCCACTATAGTATAGAATAAATAAAATATTTAATAGGATAGTGAATAGTTTTCTTATGGTAGAAATTATTAAGTAAGAAACTCAGGGGAAGTTTAAGTGGAAAATAATGATTCATAATAAGATACTAATGATGAGAAAGAGGAATAAGATAGATATAAGAAATAAGTTTAGACTATTAATAAATAGTTAGACCAAATTGAGAAGAATCAAACATGTGGGATTTTTTAGAGGCCAATACATAATAATTTTATTGAAACTAAATGGGTCTTTTGCAACAAAATGAATGAATATGGCACAATGATTTGAAACAAAACACGACTAGTGTGAAAAGGGTACTCTCAAATCAATGGTATTGATGATGATGAAACTTTTTCACCTATTGCATGGTTAGAGAAAATCCAATTATTCATGGACATATAAGTTCAAAGAAGGTTCAAAGTTTTCTATATTTATGTAAAATCATCATTTATGAATGGGGTTCTGGAATAAGAAGTGTACATTCAGAAACCATATGGTTTTCTCGTTCATGAAGATGATAAAAATGTGTGTCGGCTGAAGAAGGCATTTCATGGTTTGAAGCAAGCCCCAAGAGCATCATATTAAAGACTGGATCAGTTTTTGAAGAACCTCTATTTTTAGTATGGTGGATTTGATTACAATATTTATGTAAATAATGAAATTAATCAAAGTATGATAGTGCTAGTGTGACACAAGTAAGGAATGGAACATTCATTTCTCAATCTAAATTTTCCAAGGATATTTTAAGACAGTTTGGAATGGATAGTTACAAGCATATGAATAATCCAATGTCTACCTAGATGAAAATATCATGGGATGATGAGGTAATGGCTATTAATATCATAGAATATAGGAAAATTATTGGAAGTTTATTGTACTTGACAACGACAAGACCTGATATTGTCTTTTACACATTCCAAGTAGCAAGATATCAAAGTAATCCCAAATAAATCCACATTCTTTCTATGAAAAGAATACTTTGTAATATCAAGGGAATGGTGGATTTCTGTTTGATTTACAATGAAAAATATCAGCATGAGTTATTGGGATATGCAGATGCAGATTGGGTCAGATTAGTGGATGACAGAAGCTGAATATATTGCAACCACTCAAGAAACAGGATTTTATTTCATTGAGCACTAAAGAAGCTGAATATATTGTGGCCACTCAAGCTTATGCACAACTATTGTGGATGAAGTAGAATCTTGATGATATGGAAGTTTAAGTGAAGTCTCCAATGAAAATTCATTGTGATAATTCATGTGATATAAATCTTAGAATTAATCTCATCTATCACTCAAGGAAAAATAAAATTGAAATCAAATAACATTTTATCAAGGATAAGGTGGAAAATGGCTTGTGAAGTTGGATTATGAGCTACAGAATAATAGGTTGTGAACATTCTTACAAATTTCTTACCCAAAGAATCATTTGAGATGCATCGACTAGATCTAGGAGTTCATTCGACTCCACAAACTTAAAAAATGTGGATGTGAAACAACCCCCTCTCCTTGAGGTATGGTGTGTTTTTTCCTATTGTACTGAAATGTGTTCTTCACCGTGTTGCAGACCACAAGGGAGCGAACTTTGGGTTCATTGACAAAGAGAGAGAAATTGTGTCTAAAATGCAGAAAATTTATTAATCAAGACATGGGTAGAATATGACAGGTGGATCAGAGAGATAGGGGGATAATATAAGAAGTTTATAGGTGGAGTATCGAGAAATGGGGTGATTCTAATAGGGGTAGTAACATGATATAATTCCTTGGTGTTATGATGAAACAATCAGATCATAGCTTGGACAACTTTAATCATTCCAAAAACATGAGAAACTGAGTATCAAAGTAGGGGTATTATTAAATCTGATGATGCTATAAGTGATCGATCAAATTATATATATCAAAATAGATGGGGTTCATTATGAAATAAGTTTAATGGTTTTAGGAATGAATTGGTTCATTGATGAACTTTTCATTATACTCTTGTTTCTCATGCCAAGCATGGCTCTTGTGGTCTTAGAGTATGTGTTTAGTAAATATTTGATTTCTATATGAATCGCATGAAGAGAATGGCGGTAAAAGATGGATGGATCTATAAAGAGGTATCAATTTATAAAAGAGTTTTCAACAAACCCAAAGGGGGAGATTGTTGGGGGGAAATCCCTCAAGGTAACATTGAAGTATTTTTGGGTTGACTGTGTTTGTTGAAAAAGAGGGTTTCTATTGTCTCTTATGAAATTATAGAGAGATTTTTAACAAACTATGTTGATAAGAATCCATGAAAAATGAATGTATGATCTGGAGGTGGTATGAAAAGACCATATACAAGGTGGCGTCATTTTCCAATGTTTGCCAAATTTTTGGGTCCAAAATTTGGAGATTGGAGAAAAGGGATTTATGCACCAGTCATAAAAAGTTTTATAAAGTTGTGTTCTATATTATTTTCAAGATTAGTGCATCAAAATATGTCAAAATAAATAGTAACGAACATGTTTTGGAGTGGCGTGCAAGGTGAGTTTCACGACAGAGGCTTGGGCGAATGGACTATCATGTCTAGGGGAAAGTTGTGCACTGTGAACATAGGGTCATCAAAATACCTATAAATATATGGCTACCCCCCTCATTCTATAGTATATCAACACTTATATAAAATAGGAGTTTTGGTCACGCAAGTGGTGAGGGAATGCAAGTAGTGATTTTTTCAGAAGTTGCACGACAAATGATATTTGCACGCCAATAGTGATTTGGGCATAAAAGGTTATGTGTCTTGAAATTTGAGAGTATAAGAAGGGTTTTTTTCACAATTTTGGAGTACCGTGCAAGTTGGTTTTCTATAAAAAATTCAACACTTTCACTCCATGATTAAAGAAGAGCGCAAGTCAAACTAAGGTTGTGCGAATGGTTTGAAATTTCTTAGTACATATGTGGTAAAGTGGTATTCACCAGTGGATGAAAATTGAACTTCAATAGAAAAAATATCTACAGTTGAGGTTGTGTAATTCATGAAAATTAAGGGACCTACAAGTCCATAAACTGTGTGTGGATCCCTTCCAAGAGTAGTGAGCAAAGGAATAGGAATACGGTGATCCTTTCCACTAGCATTATTCCAAAGAAAGATACATTGGGAGTGAAATTTGGGAATGAAGTGAGAAACCCATAAATATTATAAAGGTAGTGAGCCTGGTCATAGAAGTGATCTAGCTTTAACATAATTATTGGTAATGAGACTTAGTGAATTTGGTACAATTGGCACATCGCCATTGTATTCTTTTTAGATGTATCCCAATGAGGGTGAACCAAGTAAAAATCTATGTGTCTTTGTTCTTGATTTATTACTTTATTTTCAGTGAATTATCATCAGATAAATTCTAAAATACATGATCAACATTAACATTAAAGATCATAATAAGTGGCCCTTGTAATAAATAGGTCAAGATCTAGTGGGGCATGAAGATGTTTTAAAAATAATATGCATACCCTGATTCACCCCCACCCTCTCAAGGTATTTAGGCCCCTTTTGGTCATAACAACCCTCTTTTTCAAGTGGATATTAGGTTAGAGGTTCAAAGTGTTCTTTAATCCTGATATATGTTTAAGGTTATGTGAGTTTTCATATTTGGATTTGAGTTAGGTGGTCAACAAGTTATATCCCATAGCCTTGAAGTTGATTTGGGCATATATGATTGTGCTATTACTTCTCTTTTGTTGTTCATTTGATACCATCAGTAATATTTGGTAACATGGTTGGATAAATTATTATTTAGTCCTCTCATGATCCTTGGGGGATGCATTGAGATTTATTATACTATTTAGGGCCACTCGTGGGGTGTGCCAATATTCACGAACATGGAAAATTGTAATGTTAAACCTAATGTTCACTTGTATTGAAATAGATACCATGAAAAATGTGATGACATATTGGTTCAAATTATAAAGAGGCACTAATGGTAGTTGTGTCTGGTTGTGGGAAATGAAATAAGGGATTGTTTGGAAAAAAATTGATAAAGGGTTAAATGGAATAAAGTGAATGTGTCAAATCACTTATGATTTTTTAATGGAATTTCATAAATGGGCTAATGCCTATGAATTGATGAACCATGTAAAAAGGGTTAATATATGGTAATTATTGAATATGATAAATGGGTTAGGGTATGAAAAGGGAAATAGGTTAAATGGGCTATGCTAAGTAAATAGTATATATGATAATGGGTTAAGGCTTAATGATGAGTCATGTGTTGAATTAAATGTGAATTTTAAATGCTATGTGTATTGTTTGAACATGGTTTTTGATATGATATATGTGGTTAATGGATAAATAAGCATGTGAACATGGCTTGGTAGTTGTGGGGTATTCAAATTGAGGATCTATGCCCACGGGTCAGGTTATAGTGAGGATCTAAACCCCACCCCTATAATGCATGGGTTAGGTAAGGGGACTGAGGCTCTATACCTCTAACAGTTGAATTTTATGAGAATACCTAGACTAAGGATACAAGTTAAGTGTGATGTATTTGTTTATGAAATTTTTACCCCTAGTGAGATAGGAAACTTGAATTATTCCCTTATGAATGATAATTGACCAGATAAGGCTATAGTGTAAATGATTTAAATGATTAACCTATGTAAAAATGATGAAAATGTATTTTTTTAATATTTTTAACTAATGGCACGTGATATATCTTTTCTCACCTTGTCTTTTATTTGATACTTGCATGCACATTCTGTTTAGACTGGATATTTTGTAGACACCATTAGTGGTGTCCTACTAAGTTTTAATCACACTTATTATCCATATAAAGATGATAATATTAATTTTTAAAATATTTAATTTTAATGTGCTACATTATTCATAAACACCATTTTTAGTTCATTTTACAAATTGAACTTTATTTCACATTATGATTGTAATTCCTTATTAAAATACACTATTACATGGTACATTTTTGAACACCTACTAAAATACCCAATAATATTGATTTTATTTTCATATTTAATTTTTAGTTATAAAATTATATAATTAAAAACTCATCCTTATAAGGTATTTGAATAATCACATTGAAAGATGACCAAAACGGACTTCCATGCCGACACATTCTGGGTGAAGTGGACTAGATAGCATCCCAGTACAATGACTGTAGCGGCCAAGATCCAAGCCCTATGATTCCAAAATTTTAACTAGATATATATTAAATCAAGAGGAACATTTAATCAAAAGTTTTTTGAATCTAATTCATATGTTTTAAGGGGGATCTAGGTAGCCCAAGTTGAAGATGAAATTCTGGGCCAAATTCGGTGGCCAATAAAAATAGCCCACCATTTTGATCATATCCCACAAACCAAACATCCAATTGGGATGAAATTTTACATAATATTAAGTGAAATAGGGATATTAATTTTATTCTTCTATGTCCCACCCCAATTAGTCCATCTATAAGGTCATGTTGGTGCCTCTATTTGGTGGATGCAAGCTTGCTGCCATTTTGGTTCAAGGGTGTAAAAGTCTCCTCTCCATTAACTTTCCACCCACCTAGGACTACCACCATTAATTGGGTTGACTTACACTACTGGAGGCTCTAACCAAGGCTTAAAAAATTCCTATTTAATTCAATGGTGTTATAGTATTTAGTATGTTTTTATTTCTTTGTTTCATTGTAATGGCATGCTGCTATTTTGTCTTTGTAATGTTCTTCTTTCAATTGTAAGTTATTTAAATCACCTTAGTGTCTTAATAAAACTTCTTATTATTCCTATTTTATATATTTTTTAACATGTTTATAATGTTTCATTAAGTTGGGAATATTTTCATGCAGTGAAGATATAAATCCTTCAAACAATGGTGGAGTGTTCATTATTTCATTGTTGTTTTTTAATTCTTTAATTTCTCCCTCATGAGTCAACTTTATGCTTCCATTGATATCAAAGTATCAAGGGAGTGAAAAACCTCTTATGGTTTGATAAAAGGAAGTATCAAGTTTCTGTATTAGATGTTATTTATCACTCTATTAATGTCTAATCACTTATTTTAATTGAAAATTTTAATTGAAAATCTTAAAACTTTTTCATCCTTATTGAATTTAAATGCCACACACTTCAAGTGTTAATACGAACCTTTACCTTGGAGTGCTCATAAATATGATCCTCCTATTTTATAGTAATTAGTATTATGGTATGTTGGTATTAAAACAGTATGTTATGATTTTGGTTTTACTTCATTGAATAAACCCATCTCAAATTTAAGAAATTGAAATAGTCTAAAAAGAAATTCATCTAATCCACCCTGTGAAATAAACTTGGATCAACTCTTTTTATCATAATTTTAATTCACATAGAACTCTTAGTGATATTTTAAACACATCTAAAATTAACCCAACGTTGGCCACTTCATAGCCAAAAATAATCCATAGAATTTATGTGTCTGTATTTTTCTTCTTAGGTCTTTGGGGATTCGACCACTCAAGCTACAGTATAAGTGACCGCTTAACCCTAAAAAACTTGGGTAAATTTGGGTGAGACCAAATTTTGGTGCCTTTGTTTGGGACCAAATTAAGTCATCTTAACACTCATTATATTCTCCATAATTTCTATTTTCTCACCTAAATTTCTCTTTTCTTTTACTTTTTCGTTTATTTTTCAATTTTCTCATCGCATGTCCACATATACCTATGACCAATCAAATAATCTTGTTAGAGTGGATAGTCCTAGGTTTAGGGAATCAATCACACCTATGGTTATCTCACCATTAGATCAAAATATTCATAATCCCATGGATTTAAAAATTGATCCTATTTCAATGGAGGTTCTTCAAAGAAACCAACTCATAAATCTGGGCAGGAACCAAAATATAAATCCAAATGAGGCAGGCCCAAACTTGGGGAATGTCATTGATCAAACCATGAATGACTACCACAAACCATACTGTAATAATGACCCTCCTGTATTAGGTATTCTATCCTAGTATAATTTCACTATGTCTTAAAACCTCATGTCCTAAACCACCTTTCAAACTTCCATGGGATGGAGTTCGAAATGTCATACCATCTTGTCAAAGAGTTCAACAACATTGTTGAAATCATGTTCCCACCACATCAACTTGAGTGAGGTAAGATGAGGTTCTTTCTTTTCTCACTTAAGGATTGAGCAAATAATTGGTTAAATAATCTAATACCTACATCAATCCACTCCTCAGACCAATTTCAAATATAATTCTACAAAAAAATACTTCACCCGTCACAAAACAATTGCACTAAAAAAATACAAAACTTTTTTGAAAATAAAGGGGATTCATTTATGAAACTTGGGAAGGGTTTAAATACACTCAACATGGTACATAACAATGTATCTTCAATCCCATAACAAGTTCAAATTTTCTATGAAGGTTTAGGTCTGAGAAACAAACAATTCATTAACATTATTTGTAATGGAACATCAAAAAGCAAAGCCCCAAATGATGCTTATGAGTATCTAGAAGGAATGGACGAACAAAACCAAACATCAATAACATCACCTCACTATGAAAAGCCACCCAAATCTAGTGGAATTCACACTCTTAGGGAAGAGTTGAGCCTTAGGTAAAAAATGTTTCACTCAC
Source organism: Viscum album (assembly GCA_963277665.1). Classification (NCBI taxonomy): domain Eukaryota; kingdom Viridiplantae; phylum Streptophyta; class Magnoliopsida; order Santalales; family Viscaceae; genus Viscum; species Viscum album. Next base: position 1,205,957,411 of record OY728150.1, on the reverse strand, counting down.
TAGGAAGGTCGAGGATATCTATTATATAAAGGTCTAAGAAATTCAAATTATTGAGCATGTTTTCACAACTTGTGACAAACATGACCACAAGATCGAAAACTGCACAACCATCCTTTCCATTAAGGGTTTTCTTTTAGGAGGACCACCAGTGGAGGTAAATTCATTGAACTTTAAAAATCCATAGTACCAAAACAATTTCAATACAAGGTATAATGACCATCCAGTATTTTTTGGGAATGACAACCAGCAACCCATCCAACAACCCAGTCTGTCACAAGGACCAAACCCCAACCCTCCACAAAATTTTCAAAAACATAATCTATTATAACCACAACTAGTCTAATACCAACATCCTCCTATCCAATAACAATAACCCTTTCAACAACCAATCCAACAACCAAATTATCCTCCTAAGATAAACCAACCATCACAAGCCCCTACGCAATATGTCACTCTCCCAATCCTTGAACATTTGTGTAAAAAAATAGAGAAAATGAACTCATAAGTCTCATAACTTAAACATGAAATTCAAACCATTAAAACTAGAAAGGAACCCATTTATACTCAGGTGGTACCATCCTTAACCTCAAGGGGAGAATCCAGCTACACACAACCCTCTCATGAACAACTAAAAGTAGTGACAACCTTAAGAAGTGGGATATCCATTGAAAAACCTAAACAAACCATTCTAGAACCGTTAAAAACTTAAAAATCACATGAAAATGAGGAAAAAAACAACATCAAATTCTAAAAAATCTAATGAGAATGTGAAGGAACCACAACCACGCAAAACAATAAATCAATTTATTCCCTTCCCTCAACTCATGAGAGGAAAATATAAACTACAACTGAATGAAACATTAAGGGAAATATTCAATCAGGTTAAGTGGAACATTCATCTTCTTGATGAAATCCAAACCATTCCTACCTAATCCAAGTACTTAAATGACCTTTGTACTTTCAAAAGTAAGTTCTCACATAAAACCCAAGTCCTTTTGGATGATAATGTGAGTATAACCATTCAAGGGACCATTACTCCTAAGTTGAAAGACCCAGGATGTCCTTACATAAATTTTTATTTATGAGAGAATAAATTTTTTAAATACCTTTTTGATCTAGGAGATAGTAGGAACCTCATTCCATATGCCATGTATTGTTAGTTAGGTCTTGAGGAACTCCAACCCACATTTTTCACTCTTAAACTTTCTTAATGTAGTGTTTGAGTTTCCAAGGGGATATTAAAGGATATTTTAATGAAATTTAATATTTTAATTTACCCTGATGACTTCATTATCCTTGAAAATCATCCAAGTTTAGGTCATAGGGAGAAAACCCCCATGAACCTTGGTCGTCCCTTCTTAGAAACAATCAACTTGGTCATCAAAGTTAGGAATAGTAACATGAAAATAACATTTGGAAACATGAGACTCTATCTGAATATCTATAATAAAAACTCTCAAATTGGGGAACACAAAGAGATCTATGAGGTAAACTAGATAGGTAGTGTTTATATTGAACCATAGAATCATTAAGGATTTTTTTAAGGATTTTTAAGTTAAGATGATATTGATGTCCTTTGTTCACATGTAGGGAATTTGTATCCTTGGCTTGAATCACTTTTAGATTACTCCTTTGATGATTTTTTAGGATCACAAATTAATGATACCATTGGTTAAATCAAAATCATTGAGTCCATACCCATTCATGAAAATAATCTGGCCAATTTGGTGGCTGAAAATTCTATTCATAAGGAACCAATTCTGTCAATAAATTTGGAAAAAAAATGATTTCAATAAAAAGTCTCATCCTTCTTTTGAAAGTGATAACCAATCTAATCTTAAATTTAAGGTCCTTCCTTCATCACTCAAATATTATTTCTTAGGGAAAAATTGATCCTTTCTTGTTTTCATTTATTCATCTCTTGAATCCAATCAAGATAGAATGCTTTTGGATGTCCTAGAAAATCATAAGAAAGCAATTGGATGGACAAGTTTTGATATTCTTGGGATTATCCCACTCATTGGAACTCATAGGATTGTTCTATAATTTGACTCCAAATCATGTTTTTAGCCTCAGTGGGGACTCAATCCCAATCTTATGTATGTGATAAGGAAATAACTTCTAGTTTAAAGTAGGTATCATCTACCCCATTGTTGAGAGTGAATGGGTAAGTCTTATTCAAGTTTCTTCAAAGAAAGCTGGAATCATTGTGATCACCAATGAGGATGGTGATCTTCTCCCCATAAGGGTTAGTAGTGGATGGAGATTGTTCATTGACTATAGGAATCTAAACTCATGTAATAAGAAAGATCATTTCTCTTTTCCATTCATTGATCAAGTCCTCGAGTGAATGGCAGGTCATGAGTTCTAATTCTTCCTAGATATATTCTCAAGGTATAATAAAATCGAGGTCTCTTTATAGGATCAAGGAAAAACAACCTTCACCTATCCATTCAGTACTTTTTCTTTCAAACTCATGCCCTTTGGGTTATATAATTCCCTTAGTACCATCCAGCATTGCATGATAGGAATCTTCTCTCACATGATGTGGGGTTTTTTAGAGGCCTTCATGGATGACTTATCTATATTCCGGGATACTTATGTGGGATTACTTATGAATGTTGAAAGGGTTTTGTCTAGATTTCAGGATTACAATATCATCCAAAACAGGGAAATATTATGTTTCATGGAAAATGAAGGACTTGTTTTGGGACATCTAGTATCTAGGAAAGGTATTGAAGTTCATAGATCTAAGTTTGATATCATTATTCACCATCCCTCTCAAAAAATAGACAAGTAAGTGAGGTCCTTATTAGAACATGCTAGTTTCTATAGAAGGTATATTTGGAATTTTAGCTCTATTTCTCAACCACTTTGTGCTATTTTAGAGAAATATGATCCATTTATATGGATATAATGTTTTGAGGAATCATTCTCAATATTCAAGTCATCTATTATCTCTCAAGAAATCATGAAATCTCCAAATTTGAAACTTCCATTCGATATCATGTGTGATGCGAGAAACTTCATTGTAGGAGCTTTCTTGGAACCACATTATGAGAAAACTCTATTTTTCATTAACTATGAAAGTAAATCATTAAATGATTCAAAAATAAACTACACTAACACTAAGAAAGAGTTAATTTCTATTGTATTTTCCTTAGATAAATTCAGGTTTTATCTCTTAGGATCCCCCATCATTGTCTTCACCAATCATTCAGCTCTAAAATACCATTTAAAAAACAAGATTCCAAGGATAGATTGATTAGGTGGGTCCTTATTCTTCAAGAGTTTGTTTTAACCATTAAGGATAAAATGGGGGTTCAAAATATTGTATCTGATCACCTCTTTAGAATGGAATTCAAAGACAACTCACATCACTTTTCTATTTCTGATTCATTTCCCGATGAGAACCTATATTTTGTGGGTGATTTCCCATGGTATGCTAACAGAGAAAATCATTTGGTTATGGGTCACATTCCAAAATTCCCCAGGAACCAAGATAAGAGTAAATTCCTTTCTAATGTCAAACACTATGTGTTTGATGATCCATACCTCTTCAAGTTCTGTCCTGATCAAATCATTAGTAGATGCGATCCCAAATCTGATCAAGATTCCATTATAAAATTTTGTCATGGAGAGGCATATAAATGACACTTTCCACAAATAAAACCACTAAAAAAGTTTTTCAAAGTGGTTTCTACTATCCTAACCTCACTAAGGATTCCTACTAATTCTTACAAATTTTTCATTAATGTCAACAATTATTATCCATAACCAAAAGGAATAAAATTCCCCTTACTCTCATTCTAGTCATCGAAATCTTTGATTGTTGGGGAATTGATTTCATGGGACTCATCCCAAACTCAAATGGATATCTCTATATCCTCTTATAAGTTTATTATGTATCAAAATGGGTTGAGGCTATTCCAACCAAGTCCAATTACCATCATGTTGTGATTTGATTCCTCAAAGAGCACATATTTTCTAGATTTGGAATTCCTAGGGTTATCATCAGTGATCATGGAACCCATTTTTTCAACCGTTAATTATCAACACTCATGGATAAGCATGGTATTTCTCATAAAGTTTCCATTTCCTACCATCCTTAAACCAATGGTCAATTTGAGTTGGCGAATAGATAGATTAAGAAAATTCTTGAAAAATAGTCAATCCCTTAAGGAAATTTTGGTCTGAGAAACTCTTGGATTCCATTTTGGCATATCACACTACTTTCAAAAAAAATACTAGGAATTTCACCATATAGGTTGGTTTATTTAAAATCATTCCATTTACCCGTTAAAATTGAACATAAGTCCTTTTGGGCAATCAAAAAAATAAACTTTTAAATTTCTTGGCAGAAACAAAGAGTAAATTAGATCTTAAAGAATATGAGGAACTTAGGATGGATGCTTATAAAAATTCAAGGAAAAATAAAAATAGAGTTCAGGCCTACCAATCTTCGAATCTCAAAGTCAAACACTTTGAACTGGGAAAATGTGTGCTCTTGTATAGTTCAAAACTTAATTTACACCCAGGAAAGTTAAGGTCTGTATGGTTAGGTACTTACATAGTGAATCATGTGTACCCTCATGGGGAAATAGAGATTAAGGATACCACTGGGGTTTATGTCTTCAAGGTCAATGGTCGTAGGTTAAAATAATTCATTGATTCATTCAATAAACAAGAAACAGAGGATGAGTTAATTGAGACAACCTATGAACCATAAAAAATTTGATAGATTTAAGGTCCATATTGAGATTACTACATTAAACAAATCACTTTTTGGGAGGTAACCTGGCCTTTACCTATACATTTACACAAGGTTTGGAGTTTAAAAGTAAATGGGTACATTTTTCTCTTTTTATTTTGTTTTTTTTTGTTAAGGGAACCACAAGGGGTTCCCATTGTGTTCTATTTTTGTTGGTGTGTAAGATCCATGGGATGTAGAGATTCATGAATTTTTAGGCAAATAAAAACTATACAAACACAAATTACCATCATTATGAGGCTTCTCTGAGTGACATTTAGATCGATGGATTAAGTGGGAGCTATAAGAACTTCAATTTCAACCACCAGGAGAATTTATTCCATGATTCTCATTTTTAATTTCCTTTTTAAAATCCTTTTTTATGCCTCTACCCCTTCTAAATTTTCTTTTCTTTAAACATTAGGGATAGTGTTATTCTAAGTTGGGGGGATGAAATAAAAAAATGTGTCCATGAAAAGAAAAAATATTTGAAATGGAAAAAAAATATGTGTTAATGGAAGGAAAAATTCCTTTAATCTTGAACATGAAAATACAAATTTCACACTTCGAAACTAAATATCAAAAAAATTACATGCCTTGATTAAAATTTTAATGTAGGTTTATGTTATTGAGCATATATTGTGTATAGTGCGGTTGTATGATGTGATTTTTCACCATTTACTTCTTCATCTAATCAATAAAAAAATCACAACTCATGTCTTTTGTATTGTAGGGTGTTTATTTGAGTTCTTGGGGTCCCATAAAAATGGCATATGTTTGGTGATCATTTTAATTTTAACATGTGTATTCAAGAAAAATTAAAAAAAATCAATATATATATATATATATATAATTACACATAGAGTAATGGATTAACTTAATGTGTGGCTTTCAGTACTTGGGGATCATGACTCCATAGTTGTATGGCCTAGAGTTGGATATTTTATCTCTATTTATGGTAATTTTAATTTTTTTATTGAGTTAACTTAAGATTATTCCCGAGTATGTGAGCTTCACTTAGTGCCCTAAGGTATTTCATCCTGGGATTTAGTGACAAAGTATCACTACAGGGGTTGACTTGATTAAGTTCAATTTAAATTACCATGGAAAAGTGCAAGAAAAAAAATACTCATATTAATATTAAAATGTGATTTCACCTAGAGCTTCCATATTTTCCCCCTTGAATAAAATAAAACCTCGTGTCTATTATAATGCACAACACGTCACCATGCTTAATTGAAGTTGGATGAAATGTGGCGATGAATTTGAACAAAGGAATGATCTTGGGCTTGGGATATTTTTGTAAACCTATCTTGTCTTAAATTATGTTAATGGGTTTCTCAATTTTTTTATATGAGGTTTTTGGTGGTCATTGTGTATTAAAATGTTTTTGGAAAAGGAAATTCGAATTTCATATTTTTGAGATACATTTTTCTCAGGACTAGAAAAACTCAATTTGGGGTTTGTGATTATATACTTAAAGAGGATAATATTAATCATTAATATATATAATTTTCATTTGTACATTATTTATAAACACCATTTTTAGTGCATTTTACAAATTGAACATTATTTCACATTATGATTGCAATTCCTTCTTAAAATGCACTATTACATGGTACATTTTTTAACACCTCCTAAAACACCCAATGGTCTTGATTTTATTTTCATATTTTATTTTCAAGTCTCCCATTATATAAATAAATATGTTTCCTTCTAGAGAACTTGAAGAATCACATTTAAAGATGACCAAAGTGGGATTTTATGTCAACACATTCTAGGCGAAGTGGATTGGATAGCAGTCCAATATAATGACTATAGCGGCCAAGATTCAAGCCCAATGATTCTCAAATTTTAACTTGATATGTGTCAAATCAATAATAAAATTTAATTCAACATTATACAAAGATAATTCTTATTTTTTAATGGAGTTATAGGTGGCCCAAGTTGAAGATGAAATCCTCGGCTAGATTTGGTGGCCCAGAAAAACATGCCACCATTTTAATCATATCTCGTGAACCCAACATCTAATTAGGTTGAAATTTTATATGATGTTAGGGTAAATCCATATATTAATTTTATTCTAATATATCCCACTCCAATTCATCCATATAGAAGGTCATTTTGGTGCCTATGTTTGGTGGATGCAAGCTAACTTCCATTTCGGGTCAAGGGTGGAAAAGTCTCCTCTTCAGTAACTTTCCACCCAGCTAAGCCTACCACCATTAATTGGGGTGACTTCCACTATTGGAGTATTGAAACAGGGCTTTAAAAAAATTATTTAATGTAGTGGTGTTAGGGTATTTAATATTTTTTTTGTTCATTGTAATGTTATGATGCCATTTTTTCTTTGTAATGTTCTTCTTTCAATTATAAGTTATTAAAATCACATTAGTCTCTTAATAAAAAATATTAAACTTCTCATATTCTATTATTTATGTTAACATAATGATACCTTTTCATTTAGGTGCAAATTTATTCACACCGCGAAGAGATAAATCCTTCAAACAATGGTGGAGTGTTTAGTATTTCATTGTTTTTTTTTTACTTCTTCAATTCCGCCCTCATGAGTCTACTTACTATTGAAATAGTGGGTTCCCTAGACCCAACTATGTAGTACTTTTGATTACCATATCATGTATACAGTTAGATATACATTATTTCTACTTAGCATTATACTGTAGACATTTCTGTGTCCACTATTTAATGTTAATTCCCTAGATTAATTATTGTATCAAAAGGTTATAGCAGATCCCATGCTATAATGATAAACTTTAGATACCTTGAAATTATTCTTAAATATGTCATATGGTCTAGTTACATCTTACTTACTTGACACAGTAGATGTTGGACTATCAGGTGTTGGGGGCTCATAATCATTGAGACTTCTTCTCATGAAGTTCACACATGGTGATCTCTATTAGTGAGATCATGAGAAAAGACCCACTAATAGAAACACCACATGTTTTGGGTGTCATTGGTTGTTCCTATCTATAGACATGTGTATTGGTCTCCCGAATTGATACCATTACTAATGTGTGCCATTTGATTTCATACTTTGATGTAAGGAAAAAAACCATGATATTAAAATTGTGGCAAGTTAGCTTGTTTTGGGTTCATCATTTGTGGTATGACATTGGTTGAATGGTCAAGAGAGGATTTGTCACTTCAGGGTTATGTAAGTTGTATATATCAGGCCCGGTTGATCAAGATGGTGCTACCTTCATAATTCTTTGGCCAAATCGGTCAAAATTATAATCTATCCAGATAGATCAACAAATAATAAAGCAAGAAAAGGATGATGACACAAGTGTGTGTCCTACTTTATGAGATATTTAAATACAAAGAGATTATATTACATAGTTAGTGTTCGTAGGTTGGTTGTCATTGCTACGAAAATCTTTATCTATTTAGGGGTCTTGATGGGTTACTAGACTTTGCACTTGTTCTATGGATTTTATTCAATGCTATCGAGATAATGGCCTAGATGGTCAAACATAATAGCATATTCAAGAATCCTCCATATTCAGTTGAATAGTTTTCTTTTTTGGACATGGTGGGCCCCACCATGAGGTTCGAGTGTTGTCCAAGGTATCAATCACCAAAGAAATAAATAAATTCATTATTATTCAAGTTATGAACAATTGGGATTTGTTTTATTTAAATTATTTACAAGTTAAGTAAATATGAGAAAATATTATTCGAACAAATATTATTTTAATATTCAAGGTTCGTTTAATGTTAAGTAGGAATGAAGAGTCGAGTTAAATGGTTTGGTTTTATTGTGTAATATATTTTAAATATATTACAAGCACGTGATAAAATAATAAATAATATTGACGTATTTTAGTTTATCCTAATTATTTATTTAGTAGACGTTAAAAAAACAAGGGTTGGAGAACCCAACCGAGTATTTAGAACTTTCACTATAAATAGAGAGAGGGGCTCTCTCCCAATAAACGTTTCATTCATTTATGAATGAGAGCCTTTCTCTCCTCTCACTTTCTAGAGAAAGAGTCTCCCCCTCTTAAGTGGCAATCCAAGTTCTGCATTTAATCATCGAAGGCAAAGGATCATGATGATCATCGGGACGTCAAATATATCATCGGATTGCTTCTCTAATGCCGAAAATTTGACGATTGGCACTCCCATAGTTTTTTTGAAGTGTGTTTGGATGATATAGAGGGGTCATGCTATGGATTTTTCAAGTGAAGATCACCAATGATGAGATACAGTAGATTGTGCCTACATATCTTTAAAGGTATGTTTACAATTATATTTTTTCTCTTTTAATTTGTGTGAGATACTCGGACCATACTGGGTCTCAGATCATTGGCGACAATAAGTTTTGTCATCCTGTCAAAGAAATTTTTTAAAATATATTGCCCATCAGCTTTCGTTGTGAGCCCTAGTACCTTCAATTGGTATCATAGAGACCACGTAAATTTTCTGAGCCAAATAATAGCTAATTTGAATAAAATTAATTATAGGGTTTGAAATCGATCCCAACGGTTCAAATTTCACATCGATTTGATTTTGAATGACCAAGTTATGGTCATTTGAAATTTTCAGAACATATCATGTTTGTTGTTTGATCTTAGGTATTAAAATTTTAAATCGTTTATTTCCAATATCGATCCGGTCAAGTTTCTATCGGTTTTGTTTATCAGAATTAATTTCAATTACATGAAAATTATAATTTTATAATCTTATAATTTGCATAATAATTTACTTATTATAATAATATTTATTTTATTATTATAATAATATAATAATACATTATTATTTTATTATAATAAATTTATTATTATTATATATAAAGGATAAACAATAGTATTTGGAAATTTGTAAATTGTGGAAATTCACACACCAAACAAATTAATAGGGTGGGAAATTAGTTTTTCAACGGGGCAAGTGGGTTAGGGTGGAGGGGAGGACTATAATTTGGGGTTAAACAAACAAAAAAATTAAAAAAAACAAAGGGGTCCACCTAGGATCCTCCTCCTTTAGCGGACCTCCCCAGATGGTTCCCACTTACAAGACACAGTGATGGCCTCCCCTCCTCACTCGCCGCCATCCCGGGCTACTCAAGTAGCTCCTCCGCCTCCATGATCTACCTCTTTGTTTGCCCCCGCAACCGTCTCGATCACGCCTCTGGCCTCCTTCAGTGTGATGCCCCGGTATAATAAAATTAGCTAATATTGAACCCTGGCTAGTCTGGTGGAGCAGACCTCTCGACAGCGCACCAGGCATGTCGTTGTCGGCCAGTGAACCCTGGCTAGTCCAGTCATGGCTCCCCTCCCAGTGGGTCCTCCCTCGCCAGATCTGGCACTAAAGGTACCTACTTTGGGCTTGTGTCGAGTTTCCATTCTAATGGTAAATTAAATTAGTTTAATTTTAGAAATAAATTAAATAAATTAAAAATATTAATTTGAGGGTTATAATATTAATTTTAATATCTGGGTGTAATTAATTCAATTTGGTTATTAAATTAAATTTAATTTTGTATATTAAAATTAAATTAATTAGTGGGTCGATAAATAATTAAATTATTTTAATTATTTAATTCATTTAATTTAATTAAATAATAATCATACTTGTTTAATGAAATTTAATTTTTATCACACATATTTATACCTGATTACTAGTCAAGAGAATCGACCTGTGTATATCTGCATTTAATTATTTAATTAATTATTTTAACTGTGTGCGATGTCTGTAATTAATTAAATGGTGGTATGCGCATCATCTTATTTTCTGTTAAAATGTATAAGGGCATGTGTGCCTAATTTTATCTGATATACATTACACTTTTAGTCCCCCTCACCTACGCACAAGTATTTGTGTACTTCGGATGAAGATGGAAGATGATGTGGACCCCACCAAGATGATGCGGTACTCTAAGAGGTTGTTTATTAAATAGGAGTTTATTTTCATGACATATTATGAAATAAATTTCTGATAGTTTAAAATGAAATGAAATGAATCAAATAAGCAAGAACCCGCTTCTACTTCAATGTATATTCATTAAAAAAAATATTGTTTCTAACATACTTCTTGGGTATTAAATACAATACGCTTTTCATATATATGTATTGAAATAGAATAAACAAGCATAGAAACATTAATATAAGTAATTTGTCTTCTTCAGGCAGCTGAGAAAGGGTGATTCCTACGTCAATGGTGAGAAACACGTAACTTCTTATTTCTAAGTGAATGATTTTAGATGAACAAGTAATTGATCATAACCAAAAAATATTTATCTCATGTTCCCTATGTATATAATGAGACATTATTCCATATTTAGTAATGAATTTTTTTATTGGTGTCTCATACTCATCAATTACTTTAGTGGTACTTAAATCATTGGCAATAAGTGATGAATATAAAAATGTAAGAATTTTTACCCAGTTGTGGCTAGATAATTATTTGTTAAGAAAAACTTAAAAGACATCAAGGATATACCTAGTATAGTATTTAGGCTTGTCATAGCTAAACACCTTTGGTATTATCAACTTATTTAGTTTGGATAAAGAAACCTTTAGAAATAAAGGTATGTCACAAAGATTTTGGAATTAGTTCAACAAGTGAGCATGAACTATTTCAAGGGAAAGCTAGTGGTAAAGATACTTCGTATGATTTCTTTAAGTTATTAAGGAATGAAATAGTGAATTATGATCATGGTCTATAGATATGAGTTTCTTTGAATCATAGATCATGATAATATAGCATGGAGTAATTCCTAAACGCACATTACCTTATCTACATCACAACATTGATGTTCATAAGGTGGATCAACGATGAGTCTTACATATTAAAATTGATCAACAAACATTTAGTGTGGAGAAATTCCAAAATGCACATGTTATACATCAAATTTATGATGTAATAAGTATCAATGTTACAACTTGCAGAAACTTCCATTATATTTCAAGATGTTCCTTGAAAATAACAGCGAAATCCCATAACTTTTATGCCAACAAAAAATGACAAATGGATATCATATGAGTTATAGTATGATGGAAATCCATTATTTCATATGAAATGTGTTTATATTCAAAGGTTTTTTTTATGATTTAAACAAATATGCATCAAGTTAAACACATTGTGTATCTAAATTAATTATCCTAATATTTTCTTAGGATATTATATAAATCCCTAAGATAGAAAAGTGGTAGTCAAGTGATATAATGCCTTTCTATAAAAAGGGTGTCCATCTCTACTTGAGATACTAGGAGCAAGATTGACTTGTATTTCTTCAATGCTCTATAAGCAAAAATGGTTGGCATAGAAACAAGTTCTACAAGTACACGTGGAAGAGGAATGTTCCAAAAACAGATACTGTGTATCAAGGTTAAAAACCATGGTGATGGTTTTGAATTCACTGTGGTCGGTGATAAATTATTTGTTGCAAATAATATTTCCTACAAATGAGTAGTATAATACAATTAGCTAATATTGACATGATCAATTAAAATTAAAAAATGGATTCCATGTATCAAATTTCAAAGGGGCTTTTATATTTAATATCGTGGTGGGTATTCAAGTGAGCTGATACATGGATGATACTAGCATGGTACCAATAAGAATTGATTGGTAATACAAATTTGGTATGCCTAAATTAATTAGAATTTTACTTGTCATAACTAACTTATAAGATCATTTAATTGGACATTGGATGTAAAGATCAAATTTCATGGAAGGTGTCTATATAACGCAACCAGAAAGGAATGATGACACCATTGGATGCTAATCAGGGTAGCAAGTTACTGAAATTCAGTTTTAGATTAAAGTAAGAAACATGATCTCAGAACATTCATTTTAAATGAATCTTTTCCATGTGTCTTATAAATTTTAGTGGGAACGCCATAGTTTTCTAAGATAAATATGTTCAGAAACATATGGAAAAAAAATATTGGTCTTATAGTTAGTTAATACCAGGATGAAAGTAATTCTATAAAGATTGACTTAAATTAGAAACTTAAGTTCTAGGGAATAGGATCTAATAAAGTAGATATAACGGTTTCTTGTACCTAGTCAATTGTACATATACTGACATGGTATTGAAAAATACAAACAATTCAAGTTAAGAATTGTTTCCAATGTCATATGGTATAATCTCTCTAGGTTATCATGTTCGGAACATGGGAGGAGATTAAAGTTATGATTTGAGTTCCATATAGTGATGGATCAATCACATATGCCATGATATGTACAAGAATTGATATTACCAGGATATACTTTATAGTAGGAAAATATCAATTATATCCAGAAGCACTGTAGGTTAATCAGTTAGAACTATCATATTATACTTCATCAATTACAAATTATGTATACCTGGTAAGAGGAGAAGAATGATAATAGTTATTATGGGACACAAACTAGTCTTCCTTAGATCAATTTGATCTAATATTGCAATTAGGATAAGGTGATGAGTGATCCAAGATCATAAAATTATGTGGTATACATACCTATAAATACCTAGTATGTTATAGCTTCTAAGGAATCTAAGAAGTAGTTATTAAATGAAAATATTTTTTCCAGTTCATGGATTCACACTTAGTAAGTAAATTATTATCATAATGTAAATTATGATATTCTTACTAGACAAGATTTCAAGTTATGATAGTGGAAAAAAGGGATATACTAAGATACCATCTCTTAAGAAGTTTTACTCGAGGAGATGAGGTCACGTATAGTAGAATAGCCACACATAGGAAATGTGGCAGACCTAGCACCAAAATCCATTACTCAGCAGAAACATGATCTTCATCATGTGAGTATCTAACAATTATGGTTATCAAGTTGGATCTTGTGCAGGTGGGAGTGTTGAAATAGAGGGTTCCCTAAACCCAACTATGCAGTACTTTTGATTACCATATCATGTATACAATTAGATATACATGATTTTTACTTACCATTATAGTGTAGACTTTTCTAAATATAATATTTAATGGAAATGTCATAGATTAATTTTCATATCAAAAGGTTATAGCAGATACCATTCTATAATGATAACCTTTAGATACCATGACATTAATCTTAAATATGTCATATGGTATAGTTACATCTTACTGACTAGACACAATTGATGTTTGACTATCAGGTGTTGTGGGATCATAAGCATTGAGACTTCTTCTCATGAAGTTCAAACATGGTGGTCTCTCATAGTGAGATCATGAGGATAGACCCACTAATAGGAACACTACATGTTTTGAGTGTCATTGGTTGTCCCTATCTATGGACATGTGTATTGGTCTCCCGACTTGAGACCATTTCTGTAACAACCCGAGATTTTATAAGAATTATTCTTTTTAATTTCATTGATGTCTTGTGTTGTACGCTACACAAAAATTATCTTGCACTATATACAACATCGTATTATCTTGCAGTATATGCAACACTATTCTTGGCTCTTGTTACACACAATTTCAAGTTCGTTTTGTGGAAATTATTTTACGCAACATTAAGTAAAGATTTTGTTTAATGTATAAATGAAATATGTTTTGATTATGTTATACGCAACACCAAATAGAGATTTCACTACATGAATCTCTGACTTGGCTTGTATTACACGCAATCAAGACCTTCCTCGATAGTGTGTGTAGTATGCAAAACCGAGTTTCACTAAATGATATATTATTATAATATTATTATGAACTAGCCGTTATGAATAGTAATACCCACTTTTTGAAATTTTATAAATTTTATTTTTCAAAATGGACTTTATTTTTGGATTCAGAATATCAAAATTAGCCTAGGTTGATTTTTTGGTATTTTTCTGAAAACTTTCAATTTTTGATGAATAGTGAAAACACTGGGTTACTATTTAAAAACCAACATTTTATATAAATAATTATTTATTTTATTTAAATTTATTTTAGGTCAAAATTGATACATAATACCTATATAAGTTCAATTTAATTCATTGGAGTCATTTTATTATAATTTTAGACATATAAAAATTTTATTTAATTTTTCACCGTTTTTTACCCACCTCCTAGGAGAGTTTGAAAATTTACATAAAACTTAATTTTACCACTTCTTTGAGTGGAATTTAGAAAATCTGAGAGACACAATTAATATCAAGGAGTAAAATGTGGTTCAATAACATAAAAATAATTTTTGGTGAATAGTAACTTTTTACTTTTATTTACCACGGTTAAAAATAAATAGGGTAATTAAGGGTAAAAATAATATTATTATTACCCTAACACATGTCCTAATTCTATTGGATAAGTTTAGTTCGAACAAAAACAACCTTAGGGATAAAATATTACCCTTTAGGTCCACTTGGATTAGATTAGGACATATATTATTATTTTATTTAAAGAAGAATTAAAATAGTTAAAATCAAAGTTTAATAACTAAAACATTTTTAATATAGGGTTATACATAAGATAAATTCGACTATAAATATTGATTAGAAAGATAAAAATATTTCCTACATAATTTTATTTTATTTATAATTTTTATAGATTAAATAATTTAATTTATTTATGACACAATGATGATGCAGTAATTACCTTATTAATGAAATATTAACATAATTGATATTATAAATACCCAAATAAATGTAATTTTAGACTTTTTATGAATTCCACTAATTTTATAGGTTAATATGACATGTTATTATTGATTTAATTAACTTTTTTCGAACTAATCATGCTGTTATGATTTTCAAAAAAGAATCAAGTACCAAATAGTGTCAAAATTGACATAAAATAGTTTTTAAAACAAATATTATATTTTTAATTGTTATTTTATTCCTAAAAATATAAGGTTTGGAAAAATTACTTATATAATGATATATATATTAATAATGAACCACTTGGGGTTCGTTTGGCTTGTTATAGTAAGTTTATTAACCATGTAGTGTAAGAAAACAAAAAGACACGGTAAAAGTTAAATTATTTAACTTAGTGTTAAATCTAAATGATAAGGATAAAATAGGAACCTAAATATGTCTAAAATATATTGGTTGAGAGGATTTCAACCCATCCTCACCTTATGTTCTAAATAAATCAATTTTAAGCTATTAAAAACCGAATATGGCTTTATTATAAAATAATATTTTAAGTTTTCCTAAGGTGCCCCTCTCCTCCCTTATAAAAAGGGCACCCCATCCCTCTTCTCTTAACACCCTTTTGAGCCTTGAAGCTCAGCCAACCCCCTGTCAATTCCTATTCCCAACCTCTCTAGTTATATCATAGAGTTTCTGGTCTTCTCAAAAGACCAACTCTAGTGCCCTGATAAGAATTTCAAAGGAGGTGCGTTGAGGAAGAGGTAATCTATTCTACCGATTATTTCAAGTTTTCTTTCTTCTTAAACTTCTTCTTATTTATTTGTTTCATTATAAAGTAATAACATCAGTATCAATAATATACTGATATATTATTATAATTATTAAACAACCCCATTTCACCTTCTATCCATCCTACGGAAAATGAAATCACCGCGTGTGCGTACGTACGAAATACCGTCTCCACACCGTAGTGTAATCTGTTTTTCCACCACCACCTTACTTGGATGGGTATAATGGTGTAAAGAATAACTATATATGATTATTATAACATCATACTGATTTTAAGATATTATATCATCCACTAAAATTCCACTCAATATATATGGGAACGATATCATCGCTCGTGCGTACGTACGGACTACCGTCTCCACGACGTGATGAGATCCATTCTACATGTTAACCATTCATGAATGATTATAAAGTATATATAATGAATAATAATGAAATATATGAAATAATAATGATACTGGATTTATGTATATATATATGTATTTCATCTACGTAATTCCATTCAATTCAATAAGGAAACGAAAACAGCGTTCATGCGTACGTACGACCTACCGTCTCCATGAATGGTGTATTTCATTCCATTTATCGATCTATCATATATATTTTTATTCTGAATATATATTATATATAAATCATGTTTTACATTCTGTAATTATGTAAATCAGGATATAATTAATAATATCAAGAACAACAAGTCGAAACTCGTATGATAAATGAAACGATTTTACCCAAAACGGTGCTTTAACATGGAATTTACAAAAGAACGGGTAATATAAAGTCATAAGTGAACCATATATGATATCATAACAATGAATATGATTATTTAATAAGTAAATTATATTATTTAAATCATTATATGTAAAGACCCGTAAAATTCAAGGGAAATTTTTTCTTAATTTTCTTTAGAATTTTACAAGAGCGCGGTTTCAGACGGCACCTGATTCCGAGGCCCGGAGTGCCCGGAATTAATTTCCGAAGTTTGGCTCGGGTACGTTCAGTGAACGAACGAGCAGGAATTCCTAACTTTTGATCCGGTGCTCGGAATTGAAATCTGAGGGCACCGATGAACTCGCAGCGCCGATATTCGCTTAAAGAGACCTTTTCGGGAGTTGCGTTTGTTGCGGGTTGAAAGTTAAGTTTTGGGGTTTTCAGTTGAGTTAAATAAAATTTGTGTAAGACAAATTTTATTTTTAGTTTGTTAAAAACCTACCAAAGGGGGTTGGAAGTGGGACCCACACCCACTTAACCTCCCTTGGGAGGATTAAGTGTGGTGGGGCCCACACGAACCCCTAGACTTTTCAAGTTCCCTTAACCCCCCTCTTAATTGACTTAAGTTACTTAATTAATTTTGGGGGTTAACTCTTTTGAATTTCAAACTTTTGAAATTCTTTTATGTTTTGTAATAATAAAATAAGATGTTATCTTATTTTATTATGGGTTGTTTGTTTGTCCCCTTGAGAGCTTTTTGAGAGCTTCCTCTTTATCTTCAAGCTCTGACGAAGAACGAAGAACGCTCAAACTCCGACGAAGAACGACGCCTCTCTTCTTCGTCCTCGGTGTCAACTAGAGGGAACGCCGCTTCCTCTTCGGACCTTCTTCATCGGCATACGAAGATTCGACAACGACTCTTCCTCCGCGACACCGATATTTCACGACTACGTCAACGTGCGACTATCGAGGTAGAGGTTCTTGAGTTCGTTGTTTTCTTTATATTTTGACTTTCCTCAAGACTTGACGAGGAACGCTCTTTTTCCGACGAAGAACGCCGCACCTCCTTTCTTCATTCACCGTGTCAACGAAGGGGACGCCACCTCTTCTTCGGACAACCTTCGTCGGCATACGAAGATTCGCCAACGACGTATCTCTTCGGGCATATCTCTTCGTCAACGGATTTGACGAACGACGGCTGCGACGCCCGACCTCCGCGACGCCGTCTTCCGCGGATCGTAGACGAATCTTCGAATCTTTAACCCGAGGTAGGGGTTGTTGTTTCATTCTTTAATTATTCCATTTCTTGCTCGTGGATCGCATGTCTACGTGAGGCTTTGAAATATTTTATTTAAGTGTTATAGTTAACGCGAGGGGGGCCGGACCGCACGAACACGGCCGAACCCCCCCTCCATCGTTCTTGTTTAATTCTTGCGGTGGAAGCAAAGTGGCGTGGTGCCGTCGCACCATGCGGATTACCGTACGTTTATTTTACGCGGCGCCGTCGCGCCACGCCGAGGTAGAAACTTCAAGAACGCGACACCGTCGCGCCGCGTTGAAAAGAATCAAAGTACGGCGAAGGGGCGCGGTGCCATCGCACCACGCCGGATGACGAACGCCGCAGCCGGTTCCGGGCCGCGGCGGAAGAGAAGACCGGCGGCCGGGCCGCCGGCGTCGGAAGCCGAAGAGGGGACCGGAAATTCCGGTCCCGTTGGAGAAAACCGGCCGGCCAGCTGGCCGGCCGGATGCCGTTAAACCGGGGAATTAATTCCCTGGCCAGCATGCTAAACCCCCCTCTTAAAGAGGGGGGGCGGTTTTAATTAAAGGGAGGGGGCAGCCGGCCCCCTCGGTTCCGCACCAGCAGGCCCCCCACGTGGGGGGGGGGGGGGCTTCTATAAAAAAAAGGGACGCGGCCCTTTGTGCCGCGCCGCCCCTCAAAAAAACGCGGGGCTTAGCCCCCGCGTGCGCAGCCTCCTCACGGCGCCAGGCCGCCGCGGCCCGCCGCGCCGCCGCGCCGCCAGGCCGCCGCGCCGCCGCCGGCCACCGCGCCGCCCAGGGGGGGTCGGGCCGGGTCGGCCCTGACCCGGACCCCCCCGTTTCGAACCAGTTTTGGTTTTTGGCCCATAACTTGAGCCTTGGACCTCCGATCGACGAACCGTCAGCGGCAACGCGATCCTTGGATCGAGACGGTCGTTTTGGTATATCGCACTCAAGGTTTCGGTTTACTTTGAGTTCGGCCGGGTTGGTTCGTTCACGAAACCAACCGGGCCTTCGGAGCGGAAACGCTCATATCTTGAGCTACGGACGTCCGATTGACGTGCCGTCAGTCGCGTAGTGTTCCTCTTAGTGAGACGGATCTTTTGGCATACTCCGCCCGAGGTTTGGACGCAGGTGGAGTACGGTCGGGTTGGTTTTGCCTTAAAAACCAACCGGGCCCCGGAGACGAAAATGCCAATAACTCTCAGACCGGGCGTCCGATCGACGCGCCGTCTGTTGCGTTGAGTTCCTGTTAACGAAACGGAACTTTTGGATACATCAACTCTGGTCTTCGTGACAGTTGATGTATCGGCCTCTCAGCTCGTGGAGCGGACCCTCCGAACGAGCATGCTATGTGCGGGAACCCTAGTGCTGGCTGCGACTGCTACTGCTACGACTGCTACTGTGACTGCGACGACGACAGTACAGAGATCCTGTGTGGATTCGACGACGACGACTACAGCACTCAGCGATCCTACGTGGATCAGTGCTACAGGTCCTGTGTGGGCCCGATCCTGTGTGGGTCCTTGCGCTCAGCGGTTCTGTGTGAGCCAGCGCCTACAGGTTCTGTGTGAGCCCGATCCTGTGTGGGTCTTTTGCGGGGGTTAGTTTCCTATCGATCCTTCGTGGGTCCGACGACTTAGATGGATCAGTGATCATCTTTATCGTCCTTGAAGAAGTATACCTGTGTGAGCTGAATCCTGTTGCTTTCCTGTGTGGATTGTGTTGTGCAATCCTGTGTGGATTATGTTTTGCTTTCCTATGTGGAATACGTATACTTTCCTGCGTGGACTGAGTTGTACTTGGGCTCGGAGGTTGGAGCGTATTTTAATTGATGACTTAGGTATATGTATGGGCATATACCTAAGCAGTGTCGGTTGTTACTTCGTGATTGTACTTTTCTTCGTAGTTTATCCTTTGTGGATTTGAGAGACCTTCAGGGGTCTCGGGGTCCCTACTGAGTAGCTTATACTCACCCCTGCACGGGCTTTGCCCGCACTACGTTGTGTTGGTTGCAGACGACGGACAGCGTTGACCTTAGCTGAGGCTTGCACAGCGGGACGGTACCCGGAGGTGGACCACTGGGCGGGACGTGCTCGGAGCGGACGGCGGGACCCGTGGAGCAGAGGAGCTTTCTGTACCCACCCTTCAGGTGGGATTTCCAGTGGACAGCTCGGAGTAGCGGCTTTTACTTTTCAGTTGCTGTTTTTCCCTTTTCGAGTTGTACTTTACTTTCAGTTTGGGTTTGTATACTGGCCCATTTACTTTTCCGCACTTTCAGTTGTACTCTGCTTGCTTAGTGTTTACTTTCCGCTTGTTTACTCTGTGGTGTGTGTTTACTTTTCAAAGGCAATGCCTTCCCTTTTTCTGGGATTTACGCCTCGGTGCTAGTCGCCAGCCCCTGGCCTATGGAAGGCGGGCTTGGGGTAGTCACGGCACGGACCCCGAGGGCGGGTCGTGACAAATTGGTATCAGAGTGGTTCGGTTCTACCGCGAACTCTGATCTTTTCTATGTGAAGCAATAATGTTTAGCGTATTGAGTGTGGATATCAGTCCAGGGAGTCCAGTGTTGGTGCGGCGGCCGACGTATCCGTACATCAGGACCCTGACTTCTGATTTCCAACTTAATGCACGAAAACATTAATTGCGTGTGTGTTTCAAGTTTTCTTTGTGATTACTTATATCAGCTCACCAGGTATACTGTTCTAACCGTGGCGCACCTGTTTCCTTTTCAGGATGGCCCCACGACGGCAGCCAGCTAGGGTTCCGAGAGTCGAGCGAGACGACAGCCCACCAAGCGACAAGGCCTCGGTGCAGGGCCCTTTGCCAGTAGTGGCACCGGCGGTAGCTTTACCCGCCGATCCCCCGATGCTTCCAGCAGCAGCCGCTGACGATGCACGTCGCCTCAGCGCACTGCATGAGTTTCAGCGCCAGCGACCGCCCAGGTTTCGCGGGGAGACGGATCCCCAGGCAGCAGAGGACTGGCTGGAGGCAGTAGTTCGAGTGTTTAGGCTAGTGAGGACACCAGCAGACCTCATGGTGATCCTCGCTGCGAGCCTATTACACGCAGCAGCAGGACGATGGTGGAGCTTGATGCTCCAGGTGCACGATGAGGCATCTCTACTTTGGACGGACTTTGAGAGCCTCTTCCGCTCGGAGTTCGTCCCAGCCACCCTTCGTGCGGTGCGTATCCAGGAGCTTCTACAGCTGCGGCAGGGCAGCATGACGGTCGCTCAGTACTCGGCGAGATTTACCGATCTCTCGCGCTACTCGACCGACATGGTACGGGACCCATTCTTCCGGGCCCGGACCTTCGAGCAGGGTTTGAGACACGAGATCAGGGCATCGCTGATCTCCCTCAGCATACCGACACAGACAGGAGTACTGGAGCGGGCCCTTCTGATCGAGAGCTTCCTTGCTGAGTCTACACCAGCACAGCGACCCACCGCAGGGCGGCACGTGGCAGAGTCATCTGCAGCAGGCAGTCGACGGATGACTCAGGGGTCCAGACAGACCAGACCTTCGGGCAGACGATCTCAGGGCACTGGCTCAGCAGTGCGGGGCACACAGCGCGGAGCCAGTCTTACGAGAGGCAGACAGTGCTACTCGTGTGGCGGGCAGGGCCACATGGCTCGTGACTGCCCGACCCGCCGTGCCGAGGAGCAGCAGTCAGTTGATGGACCACCGAGGCAGAGGCAGAGGGTCGACCGTGGCGGTCCGCAGGGAGGAGGCGGACGAGGCAGAGGAGCTGGACGAGCAGCTGGTGGTGGCCGACGCTTTGAGGCACTACCACCACCACCACCAGGAGGTCCACCCCGACCACAGGGAGCTGGCGGGCAGCGACAGGCACAGCTTCAGGCAGCAGAGGCCTACGACCACGGCGCACCTGAGATGATTCGAGGTACTATCTGTGTCTATTCCACCCTTGCTGCAGTTCTTATAGACACAGGAGCGAGTCATTCTTTCATAGCCGCTGCCCTTGTTCGGAGCTCGGAGATTCCGACAGAGCCGTTGGCTCGATCCTTACGGCTAGAGACACCTACGGGAGCAGACTCGACGATTACGCACTGGTGCCGGCAGTGTGAGCTTACTCTAGGAGGCGATAGCTTCGGCTGGGATCTTCTTGTAGCAGCGTCGAGGCCTTACGACGTCATCTTGGGCATGGATTGGTTGTCTACGGTCCATGCACAGATTGACTGTTTTAGGCGCAAGGTGCGATGTGTACGCACCGACGGGAGCAGGTTCACCTTCACCGGCGAGAAGGGAGCCTTAGCAGCACAGGATGGACTTCCACGGAGGAGAGGACAGCCTATCACTCATCATTTGGCAAGCCTTATCCTTGGAGCAGTTGACGTGCGGAGTCCTGGTTTTCCTGCAGTGGTGGATCAGTTTGCGGACGTTTTTCCCGACGACGTTCCAGGGCTACCTCCTCGCAGAGAGGTAGACTTTTATATTGACTTGTACCCCGGGACAGCCCCGATATCCACTCCAGCATATCGGATGGCCCCCACCGAGCTTCGAGAGCTACGGGTACAGTTGGAGGACTTGCAGGGCAAGGGGTTCATCCGACCCAGTGTTTCACCCTGGGCTTCACCGATATTGTTCGCCAAGAAGGCGGACGGGAGCTTACGACTTTGTGTTGACTATCGTCGCCTGAACCAGGTGACAGTGAGGAACAAGTATCTTCTACCGAGGATTGATGACCTCTTTGATCAGCTCAAGGGAGCACGGTGGTTCTCGAAGATAGACCTCAGGTCAGGCTATCATCAGCTCAGAGTCAGAGACGAGGATGTGCAGAAGACGGCCTTCAGATGTCGGTATGGCCACTATGAGTTCTTGGTTATGCCTTTCGGTGTAACCAATGCTCCAGCAGTGTTCATGGCTCTCATGAACAGGATCTTTCAGCCATACCTCGATCGGTTTGTCGTGGTCTTCATCGACGACATTCTGATTTACTCTACGACAGAGGAGGAGCACGCCTATCACTTGCGAGTTGTCCTTGACACACTCCGAGAGCACCAGCTTTATGGTAAGCTCTCGAAGTGCCAGTTCTGGATACGTGAGGTCCACTTTTTGGGACACGTTATCTCTGAGGCGGGAGTTGCAGTGGATCCCGCGAAGATTGAGGCTGTGTTAGCATGGGAGCCACCCAGGAGTGTGACTGAGGTTCGGAGTTTCTTGGGACTAGCTGGATACTATCGGAGATTTGTGCCGAACTTCTCCAGAGTTGCGGCATCACTCACAGCTTTGACGAAGAAGGGGAAACCCTTCGTGTGGTCAGACAGTTGTCAGCAGAGCTTCCAGGAGCTGAGACAGAGATTGACTAGCGCACCTATTTTGAGGTTGCCTGAGGAGGGAGTAGGGTACGTAGTCTACTGCGATGCATCAGGGACCGGACTCGGATGTGTTCTGATGCAGGAGCGGGCAGTGATCGCCTATGGATCACGACAGTTGAGGCCGCATGAGCAGAACTACGCTACCCATGACCTGGAGTTAGCAGCAGTGGTCTTCGCTCTGAAGACATGGCGACACTATCTGATGGGCGAGCGCTTTACAGTCTTTTCCGATCATCAGAGTCTCAGGTATATCTTCTCGCAGAAGGACCTGAACCTGAGACAGCGACGATGGCTCGAGTTCCTCTAGGACTATGACTTTGAGATAGTCTATACCCCTGGGAAGGGGAACGTAGTAGCCGATGCCCTCAGCAGGAGGACGGGCATTCAGCTACTCGAGGAGGCGACGGAGCAGCTAGCCTCTTTGCAGATATCCTTCGTGGATAGAGATGGAGCAGCCTTTCTTCAATCTCTCACAGTCACTCCTCTACTACTGCAGCGAGTCAGGGAGGCACAGCACGGGGACGCTGACTGTGAGACACGGCGTGCACAGATATCCTCGGGACAGGCACCTGATGGTTTCTCCCTTGGAGCAGAGCACGACATCCTTTTCAGAGGACGTACCATGGTACCAGTCGCTTTGCAAGAGGAAGTGCTGAGGGAGTTTCACACTTCTCCTTTGGCGGTACATCCTGGAGTAGCGAAGATGTACCAGGATCTCAGACGACAGCACTGGTGGCCGGGCATGAAGAAAGCTGTAGCAGAGTTCGTTTCTCGATGCCTCACCTATCAGCAGGTGAAGGCAGAGCATCAGGTACCAGCAGGCTTGGTACAGCCCTTGGAGGTTCCGAAGTGGAAGTGGGACGGCATATCTATGGACTTTGTGACTGGACTTCCACGCACTTCCAGAGGTCACGACTCCATCTGGGTGATTGTTGACCGACTCACCAAGTCGGCACACTTCTTACCCATCAGAGAGCAGGGCTCAGTGGAGAGCTTGGGACGTCTCTACGTTCAGGAGATTGTGCGGCTCCACGGCGTGCCATCATCTATCGTTTCCGATCGAGATGCCCGCTTTACTTCCCGGCTTTGGAAGGGGTTACAGGAAGCTTTCGGTACGCAGCTACGTCTTAGCACAGCTTTTCACCCTCAGACAGATGGTCAGACGGAGAGGACCATTCAGACTCTCGAGGACATGCTCCGCGCATGTGTCCTTGACTTTGGTCGTAGCTGGGAGGACCACCTACCTTTGGTGTAGTTCGCGTACAACAACAGCTACCACTCCACCATCGGGATGGCACCGTACGAGGCGTTGTACGGTCGACCATGTAGATCTCCTTTGTGCTGGACAGACCCTGGGGAGTCAGCACTGGTGGGACCGGAGATGGTCCAGGCCACGACAAAGAAGGTCCAGGTCATCCAGGAGCGGATGAGGACAGCTCAGAGCCGGCAGAAGTCATACGCTGACAGGAGGCGGAGGCCACTGGAGTTCGAGGATGGCGACCACGTCTTCTTGCGGGTCTCACCTCGACGTGGTATTCGGAGATTTGGCCGAGGCGGCAAGTTATCTCCGCGCTTCATCGGACCTTTCCAGATTCTCAGCAGGATTGGCGAGGTGGCTTATCGCCTGGCTCTACCACCTCAGTTGCACCGGGTGCACGACGTCTTCCACGTATCCCAGCTGAGGAGATACGTGCATGACCCGACGCACATCATTGACCATGGGGAGCTTGACGTTGACGATGGGGCGACTTTTACGGAGGTCCCGGTGGAGATAGAGGATCGACAGGAGCGGGTCCTGCGTGGGCGATCGATTCTTCTTGTGCGCATCAGATGGCAGCACGGGAATCTCCAGGAGAGCACATGGGAGCGGGAGGCTCAGATGCGTGCTCAGTACCCTCATTTGTTTCCCTAGTTTTGATGTATCTTTACGGGGACGTAAAGCCCTGAGGTGGGAGTAATGTAAAGACCCGTAAAATTCAAGGGAAATTTTTTCTTAATTTTCTTTAGAATTTTACAAGAGCGCGGTTTCAGACGGCACCTGATTCCGAGGCCCGGAGTGCCCGGAATTAATTTCCGAAGTTTGGCTCGGGTACATTCAGTGAACGAACGAGCGGGAATTCCTAACTTTTGATCCGGTGCTCGGAATTGAAATCCGAGGGCACCGATGAACTCGCAGCGCCGATATTCGCTTAAAGAGACCTTTTCGGGAGTTGCGTTTGTTGCGGGTTGAAAGTTAAGTTTTGGGGTTTTCAGTTGAGTTAAATAAAATTTGTGTAAGACAAATTTTATTTTTAGTTTGTTAAAAACCTACCAAAGGGGGTTGGAAGTGGGACCCACACCCACTTAACCTCCCTTGGGAGGATTAAGTGTGGTGGGGCCCACACGAACCCCTAGACTTTTCAAGTTCCCTTAACCCCCCTCTTAATTGACTTAAGTTACTTAATTAATTTTGGGGGTTAACTCTTTTGAATTTCAAACTTTTGAAATTCTTTTATGTTTTGTAATAATAAAATAAGATGTTATCTTATTTTATTATGGGTTGTTTGTTTGTCCCCTTGAGAGCTTTTTGAGAGCTTCCTCTTTATCTTCAAGCTCTGACAAAGAACGAAGAACGCTCAAACTCCGACGAAGAACGACGCCTCTCTTCTTCATCCTCGGTGTCAACTAGAGGGAACGCCGCTTCCTCTTCGGACCTTCTTCGTCGGCATACGAAGATTCGACAACGACTCTTCCTCCGCGACACCGATATTTCACGACTACGTCAACGTGCGACTATCGAGGTAGAGGTTCTTGAGTTCGTTGTTTTCTTTATATTTTGACTTTCCTCAAGACTTGACGAGGAACGCTCTTTTTCCGACGAAGAACGCCGCACCTCCTTTCTTCATTCACCGTGTCAACGAAGGGGACGCCACCTCTTCTTCGGACAACCTTCGTCGGCATACGAAGATTCTCCAACGACGTATCTCTTCGGGCATATCTCTTCGTCAACGGATTTGACGAACCACGGCCGCGACGCCCGACCTCCGCGACGCCGTCTTCCGCGGATCGTAGACGAATCTTCGAATCTTTAACCCGAGGTAGGGGTTGTTGTTTCATTCTTTAATTATTCCATTTCTTGCTCGTGGATCGCATGTCTACGTGAGTCTTTGAAATATTTTATTTAAGTGTTATAGTTAACGCGAGGGGGGCCGGACCGCACGAACACGGCCGAACCCCCCCTCCATCGTTATTGTTTAATTCTTGCAGTGGAAGCAAAGTGGCGTGGTGCCGTCGCACCACGCGGATTACCGTACGTTTATTTTACGCGGCGCCGTCGCGCCACGCCGAGGTAGAAACTTCAAGAACGCGACGCCGTCGCGCCGTGTTGAAAAGAATCAAAGTACGGCGAAGGGGCGCGGTGCCGTCGCACCACGCCGGATGACGAACGCCGCGGCCGGTTCCGGGCCGCGGCGGGACGAGGAGACCGCGGCCGGTTCCGGGCCGTGGCGGAAGAGAAGACCGGCGGCCGGGCCGCCGGCGTCAGAAGCCGAAGAGGGGACCGGAAATTCCGGTCCCGTTGGAGAAAACCGGCCGGCCAGCTGGCCGGCCGGATGCCGTTAAACCGGGGAATTAATTCCCCGGCCAGCATGCTAAACCCCCCTCTTAAAGAGGGGGGCGGTTTTAATTAAATGGAGGGGGCAGCCGGCCCCCTCGGTTCCGCACCAGCAGGCCCCCCACGTGGGGGGGCTTCTTTAAAAAAAAGGGGGGGCGGCCCTTTGTGCCGCGCCGCCCCTCAAAAAAACGCGGGGCTTAGCCCCCGCGTGCGCAGCCTCCTCGCGGCGCCAGGCCGCCGCGGCCCGCCGCGCCGCCCAGGGGGGGGGTCGGGCCGGGTCGGCCCTGACCCGGACCCCCCCGTTTCGAACCAGTTTTGGTTTTTGGCCCATAACTTGAGCCTTGGACCTCCGATCGATGAACCGTCAGCGGCAACGCGATCCTTGGATCGAGACGGTCGTTTTGGTATATCGCACTCAAGGTTTCGGTTTACTTTGAGTTCGGCCGGGTTGGTTCGTTCACGAAACCAACCGGGCCTTCGGAGCGGAAACGCTCATATCTTGAGCTACGGACGTCCGATTGACGTGCCGTCAGTCGCGTAGTGTTCCTCTTAGTGAGACGGATCTTTTGGAATACTCCGCCCGAGGTTTGGACGCAGTTGGAGTACGGTCGGGTTGGTTTTGCCTTAAAAACCAACCGGGCCCCGGAGACGAAAATGCCAATAACTCTCAGACCGGGCGTCCGATCGACGCGCCGTCTGTTGCGTTGAGTTCCTGTTAACGAAACGGAACTTTTGGATACATCAACTCTGGTCTTCGTGACAGTTGATGTATCGGCCTCTCGGCTCGTGGAGCGGACCCTCCGAACGAGCATGCTATGTGCGGGAACCCTAGTGCTGGCTGCGACTGCTACTGCTACGACTGCTACTGTGATTGCGACGACGACAGTACAGAGATCCTGTGTGGATTCGACGACGACGACTACAGCACTCAGCGATCCTACGTGGATCAGTGCTACAGGTCCTGTGTGGGCCCGATCCTGTGTGGGTCCTTGCGCTCAGCGGTTCTGTGTGAGCCAGCGCCTACAGGTTCTGTGTGAGCCCGATCCTGTGTGGGTCTTTTGCGGGGGTTAGTTTCCTATCGATCCTTCGTGGGTCCGACGACTTAGATGGATCAGTGATCATCTTTATCATCCTTGAAGAAGTATACCTGTGTGAGCTGAATCCTGTTGCTTTCCTGTGTGGATTGTGTTGTGCAATCCTGTGTGGATTATGTTTTGCTTTCCTATGTGGAATACGTATACTTTCCTGCGTGGACTGAGTTGTACTTGGGCTCGGAGGTTGGAGCGTATTTTAATTGATGACTTAGGTATATGTATGGGCATATACCTAAGCAGTGTCGGTTGTTACTTCGTGATTGTACTTTTCTTCGTAGTTTATCCTTTGTGGATTTGAGAGACCTTCAGGGGTCTC
Organism: Viscum album; assembly: GCA_963277665.1. Classification (NCBI taxonomy): domain Eukaryota; kingdom Viridiplantae; phylum Streptophyta; class Magnoliopsida; order Santalales; family Viscaceae; genus Viscum; species Viscum album. The sequence goes on along the minus strand of OY728150.1, from coordinate 1,205,929,044 downwards.
GGGGTCCCTACTGAGTAGCTTATACTCACCCCTGCACGGGCTTTGCCCGCACTACGTTGTGTTGGTTGCAGACGACGGACAGCGTTGACCTTAGCTGAGGCTTGCACAGCGGGACGGTACCCGGAGGTGGACCACTGGGCGGGACGTGCTCGGAGCGGACGGCGGGACCCGTGGAGCAGAGGAGCTTTCTGTACCCACCCTTCAGGTGGGATTTCCAGTGGACAGCTCGGAGTAGCGGCTTTTACTTTTCAGTTGCTGTTTTTCCCTTTTCGAGTTGTACTTTACTTTCAGTTTGGGTTTGTATACTGGCCCATTTACTTTTCCGCACTTTCAGTTGTACTCTGCTTGCTTAGTGTTTACTTTCCGCTTGTTTACTCTGTGGTGTGTGTTTACTTTTCAAAGGCAATGCCTTCCCTTTTTCTGGGATTTACGCCTCGGTGCTAGTCGCCAGCCCCTGGCCTATGGAAGGCGGGCTTGGGGTAGTCACGGCACGGACCCCGAGGGCGGGTCGTGACATTATACAGTAGGTTTGGAAACATACGAATCATATCGAACATAAGGTAAGGGATAACTTTTCCAATCTCGTTTTATTCCGAGATTGTTTATTCGTAAGTATTTACTGGGGTTATATTTATCATTCATGTCCCTGTTTTATAAAAATGGTTTCATGTATGTTTAAAGTCCTTATTAACAATTTTTGACTTTTACTACATGGTATGTAAGGAATATTTCTTTTGTTTACCATATGAGGTACTTTTTACTTTTCCAACAAAAGTATGAGAAGAATGTTATTTTTTAACTTATACGGCATGAACGGATTTTTACGGTTTCATAACGCCTCATTTTCATGAAGCTTAATCTACAATATTTTATGAAATTTTTCAACAAAATACTTTTCTTTTAAAATTTCATGGCATTTTGTGAAAAGAAAATGATTTTGAAGAAGAAAGGATATTTTCCTCAAGAATTCATTTCAAGTGTTTTATCAAAATAATTTTCCATCTAAGATGACATTATTTCATATGTGTATGTTTCAAGTATAATGTATCTATGATTTACATGGTTTCACTTTTATTATGATTAAATGATATCCATTTGTTTTATATGGATTATGCTATGATGGGATGATGTTTATGAAATCCATTTTATTCTTTGGGTTATGATGAATGATTTATGTTTATGTTGTGGAACATGTAAGAATGATTTAATTATGAGATGGGTGAGACCTATATCTCCCTCCAATGCATTGGGTAAATATTTATATCTCATGAGATAGACATGGATGGAACGGTAAGTTAATCCGGTTCAGTGTTACAAGACTGAAATGAGGAGTGAACTCGATTCAGAAAGGGACTTTGTCCACTAAGATGGTCTTGGTAGTAATGCCTTGGCTACTATGGAAATCATATAATGTGATTAATGTTTTTCCACAATTAAAAGTTTTATTTACAAGATATTTTATCATGATTGATGTTCCATTATGATCTATGCCTTACGTACTTCCATGTTTTATGTCATTTCTCAAAATTTTGATGTTTAAACATTATGTTCATGTTTTTATGTTCAAATGTATATGGTTTGTTTTATTTTCTCCATGCTTACCCTTACTGAGAATTTTAGCTCACCCTTTATATGTTTTCTTTTCCCCAGGATATAAAGAAAGGTTTTAGGTAAGAAAACAAAAGGGGAAGATATTTATGGGAGATGTTGAAGATCTTTCACCACGATTAGAATATTATGTTCCGAGTTTTCAAAGACACTCAACTATTACAGTCCTTGTGTGTTGTTTTTGTTATGTATTAAGTATTCCACAAAATTAAAGTAATGTCTATGTACGTCAAGATTTGGGTCTCTACAATTACCATTGTATTCCATTTGATAGAATACTTTGATGCAAGACAAAAACTATGATATTAAAATCATGACAAGGCAGCTTGTGTTGGGTGCGTAATTGGTGGTATGGCATTGGTTGAATGGTTAAGAGAGTATTTGTCAACTTTCGGGTTATGGAAGTTATATATCTTAGGCCTGGTTGATCAGGATAGTGTTACCTTCATAAGTATTTGGCCAAAGTAGTCGAAAGGTTAATACATCCAGATAGATCAAAAAATAATAAAGAAATAAAAGGATGATGACACAATTGTTTTTCCTATTTTATGATATATTTAAAGACAAAGAGATTATATTACACAATCAGTGTTCGTAGGTTGGTTGTCGTTGCTATGATAATCCTTATCTCTTTAGGGGTATTGATGGTTTTCTAAACTTCACTCTTGGTCTTTGTATTTTATTCATTGCTATCAAGATAAGGGCCTAGAGGGTCACACTCAATAGCATATTCAAGAATCTTCCCTATTAAGTTGAATAGTTTTTTGGGGACATGGTGGGCCCCACCATGGGGTTTGAGTTTTTTCCAAGGTATCGATGACCAAAGAAATAAATAAATTCATTATTATTCAAGTTATAAATAATTGGGATTGAATTTATTTAAAGTATTTAAAATTTAAGTAAATATGAGAAAATATTATTTTAATATTCAAGGTTCGTTTAATGTTAAATGGAAATGGTGAGCCCAGTTAAATGTCTTGGTTTTATCATGTAATATATTTTAAATATATTACAGGCATGTAATAAAATAATAAATAATATTGACGCATTTTAGTTCATCATAATTATTTATTTAGCGGATGTTAAATAAACGAGGGTTGGGAAACCCAACCAGGTATTTAGAACTTCAACTATAAATAGAGAGAGGGTCTCTCTCCCAATAGAATATTCATTCATTTATGAATGAGAGACTTCTTATACCCCCACTTTCTAGAGATAGAGTCTCTCCCTCTCAAGTGGAAATCCAAGTTCCGCCTTCAAGAATCGAAGTCATAGGATCACGGTGATTGTTGGGACATTGAAGATATCGTCAGATTGCTGCGTTAGCACCCAGAATTAGATGATCGGCACTCTTGAAGTTTTTTTAAATTTCATGTGGATGATCTGGAGGGATCCTTCTATGGATCATTCAAGAGATGATCGCCAATGATGAGTTGTAGTCAACCATGCCTTCAAATCTGTAAAGGTATGTTTACAATTATATTTTTGTGCTCTTTTAATTTATGTGAGATCCTCGGACCATATCGGGGATCGTATTGTCGGCGATGACAAGTTCTGTTGTCATGTCGATGAAAAATTTTAAAATCCCTAGACCACTGACTTCTATTGCAGGCACGAGTACCTTCACTTCACACTTCCATTGAGATCATAGTATTAATGGAGGGCTAACCCCATTATGGGTTGATCCAAGGAAGTATCAAGGTGGTGGAATGGATGTTATTTCTCACTCTATTAATATCTAATCACTTATTTTAATTGAGAATTTTGTTTGATGATCTTAAAACTTCTTCATCCTTGTTGAATTTTAAGGCCACAAACTTCAAGAGCTAATAAGAAACTTTACTATGGAGTGATCATAAATATGACCCTTAAGGTGTATAGGTGATTAGTATTATGGTGTGTTGGTAATAAACTAGTAAGTGATGATGGTGGTTTTACTTCATTTAATAAACCCATTGCAAATTTAAGAAATTGAAATAGTCTAAAAAGTAATTCATCCAATTCACCCTGAGAAATAACCTTATACCGACTCATTTTCTCATAATTAGAATTCACATATATCCCTTAGTTCACTTTTAAACAAATCTAAAATCAACCCAAATTTGGGCACTTCATATCAAAAAAAAATCTATAAAATGTATGTATCGGTAGGTTTATTCTTAGGTCTCTAATGATTCAACAACCCAAACTACACTACAAGCGACCGCATAACCCTAAAAACTTGGGTAAATTTGAGTGAGACCACACACCCTTCTTAGGCTGCCATTGGGTACCTAAGTAGATTTAATTTCTGTATGTGTGGACAAGGGTAAAGGATCTATACTAGTGGGTTGAGTTTGGCATGGGATATGCATGGATGAGGGATCTAGACTTGGAGTTAGGAATTTTTTGAGGATTATTCTATTAGTCTTTATTTTGGGTTTCCTTCACTTTTGTAATTGTTATCATGACATGGAATATTTATTTTTTTGTTTTGGTTTGTACCCCAATTGGGAGACAATTGGTAATGCATGTTCTGGTTTATTGCTTATTTTTTCCTTAATTTTGTATGATATCTATTGTGGATTACTCTGGTAAAGAGGGTATAGTCTACCCACATGATTTATTAGACTCTCACTACTAGTCAAAAACCTATGGCATGTAGGGAGGTGCACTTGAGGTCATGTGGCGACCCAAATCATGGCACCAATTTAGTGGCTCCCAAGTCGAGGATGTTACAAAGTTGTATCAGAGTGGTTCTTTCTATGATATAATATTTTGTAATGGTAGAAAGGAGATTAGGATGTGTTGGGGCTTGTTAGTGAGCTCATTCATGAGAGTATCTAACTCATGTGCAGGAGAAAAACCAAGTACCTAGAGTGTAAATTGTTGTTCTTGATGTGTGTTGTTATAGTTGAATGATATTTCATCATTGGTTGATGCACTTTTTTGTGTGATGTGACTATTTTATGATATTTTTCTCATGGATGGAATGGATCAAGGTTGTACATTCATGCATCATTTTAGGCACTTAGAGATATTGGTTACATTCATCATGGTAGGCACACATGGGGAAGATGTGTGAGACGTGAAGGGTAGAATGCATTTCATATCCTTAATAATTTAAAGAAAGTAATTTCTAATAAAGATAATGTAAATGGGTAAATGGAAAGAATGGTTAAAGAATTGTTCTTAAATGAAAGGTTGTAAATGAGTTAAAAATATTGATTGTAACAAGTTTTGAAATGGGAAATGTGACTAAGAGATAAATATTTATATTGTGAAAGTGGGAATGGTTAAAATGGAATGTCTATTAAAAATGGATTGTGGTTATTCAAGTCAGTTTTTCCCTATTGACCATGAAATTTGGTCAGGAGGGTTGAGGGTGGTGTTCTAGGTGTGATGGTGTTCATTGGAATAGTTATTTTTCAAATTGTGTTGTTTATGGATAGTGGAGAGCCTTATTTTGTATAAACTTTGTAAGTTTGATGTTAAGTGTTCTAAGAATTGTTCTTGGAATTATAGATAAATTATACCATGATGACGTGTGTTGGTTGGGAGGAATGATAGTATCACTGAGAATGCTCCACCCATGGTGGAGTAAGAGACCTCATTGGTCCAGGTTGATTGGGGATTAGAGCAGTTTTGTGATAAATTTTCTTATTTTATTCAAATAAAGGAATGAGACCCAATCTAGGTCATGATGAGTATGTTTTATCGGACTAGATTATTTCGGTTGTAACACCCTCTAATGTTAGCTGGAGAGGGTGGACTTAAATGTTGAGTGTGTGTTAGGTTGGAACATGAAAGGACATGGGAAGTGGGTATCCCTAGTAATGTGAATAGAACCAGTGTATAAGTGGTTTTTACAGTGAGAGTGCCTTAGTTTAGAGACATTGGTGAGTCTAATTTAATGAGTAGATGGGTGGTCCTTGTTATAATTTTGGTTAAGTTGTGGCTTTGAGGTTGATGGGTATCATTTGGTAGCACAGATGTTGTAACCCTTGTGGGTTGTGATCGGGCAGGTTGCATTGGGTTTTGAAATGGATATCTTGGCTTGTGGTACCATTAGTGGTGGTCATGTTATTATATTATTGGAACATAGAGTAAATTTTATCTTCAGTGCACTGGATACTGTGTTCTGGGATAGGGTAAGGAGAGCCACCTATGAGTGGTTATTTGTTATAAGTTTGATTTATATGGCCTAGAGAGAGGGCCTAGTGACTTGTTACCCCTAACCATAGTTTGGGAAGTTGGTATCGTTCGACCCTCTCAAGTGACCCATGAGAGTGGTTGGCTATTTTGTAAGTAATCCTGGGTGAGTGAGGCATAGGTGGATTTTTTTTATTTGGATAGGTGTGGGTTGGCTTAAAGGGATAAGTGGGAAGGTCAATGGTTTTGGGATATGTGACTTGAGTTGTGATATTGAGTTGACAGTCTTGGTAAAAATCAAGGGTGACCTTGAGGGAGGTTAGCCGAGTGTTTCAGGTTCCTTGGAATGTAAAGCACATGTGGGTGATTCTGAGGAGGAATCGATGCTCGGTGGGTGTCATCAAGTTTTGATAAAAATATCATTATTATGCCTAATTTTCTCTCTTAAGGGAACACTTGATCATTTGAGGTTTATTGTAAGGTTGTTCTCAAGGGTCGGGATCATTACAGTTCCCAAAACGGCAGTTGATAGCATTTTATGTGGGTAGCGGGTTGAATTCGGTGGATGGGACAAGGATGACTGAGGCATGGATGGACACTATTTATATGATAGTGACACCTAGGGTGAGGTTTGGTCATGTAGTTGGGATTTCTGTGTGAAGGTTTGGGTTGTTGGATGATAACGTTGGGAATGAATCTATTCTGATGAGACTGATGGACCTAGAGTCATGATTAGTTGTGTAGGTAGATATTTGGGTCTGGTGATGTATGGATCATGAAGTCCAAAGATGGGATTAGTGCATGGTTGCAGGAAGGTGTGGAACCTTGAGGTAAAGTATGAGATCCATATGTAGGCTCATGATGGTAAGTCCCAATGCCATTCGGGGTGGGCAAATAGGTGCCCTAGGATAAGTGCATGTTGTTCTCTGTGAAACCAAAGTGGGAAGAATGACTGTGTGAGAGATCATTCATTTTTTATTAATGTGGGGGACTGTTGTGTTTTTTATGTTAACTACCAAGGTCATTCCGAGATAACTTGATAAGTGTGGTGGTGGTAGTTCCACAAGAATCATTGGTTCATGGATACTTCTTATAGATTTTTGAAGTGGTGGTGTGTTCAGTTGGAAACACCACTTCAGTTAAGGTGGTTGGGTGTTAATTTGGTATGGGTTGGAAATTAAGTCGAGACTTTCAATAGGTCAAGGTGTCCCAATAGTGGGAGGTGGTATCAGTGAAGGATAGTTTTGGTGGTGTACGTCAACAAAATATTAGTGTTCTTGTAGCTAGTGACAATCATTCCAAATATCTTAACATCATATCGGGTACGCTGAGAGAGATCTTACTTTGTTCCTAGCTACCTGGATGTATTTTGGTTGGATGTGGGACCTCTTGGAGGTTACGCTCTTGGAGCAGTGTATATGGAGCTGAATATTGGGAAGTACATCATCAAATGTTTATAAGTTAGGTTCTTGGAATGGAACGGGTGTTGAATAATGTCGTATGTATCATTCTCAAAAGCTAGGAATGAGTATATGGTGATGTTTTTTTGTTGTTCTAGGAAAATATAGACAGCCATGTCAGAGTTTTGTGTTTCATCTCATGATCAAAATGTAATCTGTGGTGGTTGAAGTTTCTTGAGAAAAGTGGGGGTAATGATGCTCCTAAGGTTGAAAGTGATAAGTCAGTCCTGAGTGTATGGAGTAGAGAATGGAGTTTATGTGATGGAATCAGGATGACAATGAGAAACCTGTGAGGTTCATGTTGTATTTATTATAGATTCCAGGTGAGACTTGATTATGGTGGTTGTTTGAGACAAGCATTGGTTTTGGGATTAGGGTGGTTCCAAATGAAGTTCAAGAGGCCTGCATAAAATATGTTGATGGGTGCGATGAGACATGACAACGGTTTGTGGAAAGGGAGGTTGGGTACTATAAATTCACCAAAAATAAGGAATGGACTTGGGTTGGTTTCATTGGGTGACATTATAATTTCTTGAATTGTGAAGGCACCTTGGGCATGTGATGTAGTGTCATTCCAATAGTGAAGTTGGGTGTTCTAGGATGGGATGACTGGGGATGGCCCAACTCGGTTAGAAAGAGCTAAAAAAGTGGTGAGCTGCAAACTACCTTTGGTGAAAGTTTTGGAATGAAAAGTGAATTTCTATAATGAAAAGGGTTTTTGAGGAATAACCTAGTCAACTTCATTCAATATAGATATAAAAAAAGTATTTTTGATAGGAATATTAAGGCGTGTGGGGAAGCACGATGGCGTTTTGGGAGGTAGTGGGTGCCTCGATGGTAGATTTTACCTGATGTTGGGGAATGAACCTGGTAGGTTCATCGGATGATGGTGGAAGGAATTAAGTGAAGAGGTTCCATGGGTAGGTGTAGGGGATAGAATGTCAATAATGAAAAAATGGGTGTTTTTAGAAAAGTCATCGGGAATGGTCTAACATAATAAGCAAAGGGAAAGAGCATGGTAAGTTGTAAGCCATTGCCTGTTTGATTTTTTATGACAACTGAATTTGGAAAATGAATGAAAACTTGAGAGAGATCAAGTTGTTCTTGGTATTTAATGTATGGTGTATGCATGTCAATTTTAAATAGTATTGACAATAAGGCTGGATATCGATGTTGGGTAGAGACCTTGTGGATGTTTGGGTGTGGTAAGTTAGAAAACACATCAACCACATTGTGAAGGATAAGTTGAGGTTCTAGTGTCCCTTTTCAATAGTGGGGGTGTCAACCACTAGAATATGGTGGTGGTGAGATAAAGTTCATGGTGGGGAGCACCATAGCAAGAAAGGGTTCGGTTGACAACATGGCCAATGTTTTAGGTTGGATGGACTCAAGTGAGTACCATTCTAGTGTTTTGTAAATAACAATGATTGTTGGATCAGATCTATATCGGTTGATTCCCATGAGTATTTTGGTTTGTTTTTGGATGTTTTTTTTGTAATGGGACCTTCGGGCCTCGAGTTGTGGATCGATGAAAGTTGGAAAATTTGGTTGGGAAAACCATGTGTTTCTTTAGTTGGTATTAAGTTTTGGTCACCATCAGGGTTTTGAAAGTAGTTAAAGAATGGAACCAAGTGATTTGGGTCATGAGTTGTGGAGAGGATTAGGTCGATGGGGTTCTGATTGGCTCTTCCATGCCGGTATGATGTTGTGTGTGATGTTTCCTTGTGTTTCAATTTAGGCATAAGTTTCTGAGGCTTCCCTATTCATTCCTTATGGTTGATGTTTGGTATGAGGATGATGCATCCTTAAGGAGAATCTAGTTCATTTTGTGGATTATATTGAGAAATTTTTACAGGGAAAGACTATTCCATTGGTTCTAGTTTTATGGCATCATGGTAATGTTTAGGAAGAAACTTGGTAAAAGGAGTCGGATATGCAGGTCCAGTGGTCTGATCTCTCTTCTTCATAAGCTCATTGGTGCTTGAAAGTTTGTCTCGAGGATAAAATGTTATAATGTGGGGAGGTTGTAGGATCCCAAACTTTTTGAAGGTATTTCCTTGTTTAAATTTTGGTTTAAATATCTTAAATGTGGTTAATGGAATGTTTATTGGGTGTATAAGGAGTCTCGGGGATGTTCCAGGGGTTTAGTACAAGAAAGAGAGATAAAAATGTCTGTTCAATGCATGTTTCATTATTGGCACATGGTTAGGGGAAACTTTGCGCCAAAACCATTCTAGCAAGGAGGAGGGGTGCACAGTTAAACAAAATTGTGCAATGGGGAAAGCCAAACCGTGTGGACTTGGGTAGAGGAATTTTTCATGATTGGCACATGGTTTTTCAAACCATGTGGAATCCAAAGGTAACTATGCAACTTCACCCCTCTCAGATAGAGGCTGGCACACATTTTTGAAAACTATGTGGCCAAACCATTTTCCCCATTAGAAAGTGAGAATTTTCCATTTTCCCCCTCAATATTTTAAGTGTCTCGACTGATTTTCTTCCCATTTCTTCCTCCACCAGCCCTAGTGATGAACCTAAACCCTCAAATATTACCAAGGGTTGATCTCTTTTTATTATAGGTTGTTTGGAGTGTCATTGTTTGTGGATTGAATCTCCAGGTAAGTTAACGCTCCTCTTGATTCTTTTTTTAGATTAGGTATTGTGGTTTTTTTCTTCTTTTGAAGCCCAAAAACCCTCTTTTTCTAGTGTAAATTAGTTTTGGGTTTCAAATGGTACTTGAATCTAGATCTAAGGTTGAGGTTTAGTGATAATTCTCTAAGGCCCTTAAACATTATATCATGACCTACAAACCTATACTCATTGGCATTGTCAAACCTAAGATGCTTTTTAAAAATTGGAAGGCCTTCAAATGGGCTTCCCTTCGGTATTGTTTTGTTTCTCAAAACCTTAATGACACTAGTATATATCACCTTTGGGTTTTTAATCATAACAGCATTCATGTTTCATCAAGCATAACCAAATCCCAGTGTATCTCAATATCCATTGATTATCAGAGTTGCAAGATTTTTGTGTCTTTTATCTATGCCTCCACATCTTACAACAAAATAAGGGATTTATGGAGATGAATTGAAGATATTTATGAATTTTCTAACAATAAATGGATGATTATATGAAATTTTAACATAGTATTAAAGCCATAGGGGAAAATTTTAATGAGTTTCAACAAAGTTTCTTCTACTGAATTTTCAATTTTCATTAAACAACGTTGTCTTGCTGAAGTTCCAATTGTAGGTGATAATTTTACTTATACACATTGAATGGTCTTCAGAAAAGAAAAATTGATAAAAAAAATTCCCATATAGATGAAATGAATGTTTACACATGAATATATGGTCACACTTTTCCCAATAATCACTCTAATCACAACCAAATTCTAGTTTATATTTCCATAAACTCAACAAGGTCAACCCCTTTTTCTTTCCGCATCAACAATGGATGGATCACTACCCCTGGATGAAGATAAATAGTTATGAAGGCTTGGGAGATGGATTGTATTGGCATCCCACTTTACATATTTTTAATAAAGTTAAATAATGTGAAGAAATTTCTAAGGTATTGGAGTAGAATTTCATTCTCCAACCTCAATAGTGAAATTAAAAATGTTAAACATCACTTTGAAGATTGTTAGATTAGAAACCAGAAGTAATACACTCCTTATAAGGAATAAATTCAATCTATTTCAAGGCTTTATAACCTTTTTATTGTTAAGTAGAGGTTGGATCAAAATCAGTTTAATGTCATATGACTCAATGAGGGTGACCAAAATTCAAAATTCTTTCAATGATTGCACAAGGAAAAGAAAATAAGATCTGTATTAAAGTCAATCTCTATTAATGGGTGTCTTCACACCACTAAAGAGGAAATTTCAAATGCATTGGTCACACACTTTAAAGACCTTTATTCTAATAATTGATTGGACAGAACAACCAATATGGTTGATAATATCCCTCCTTGATTTGGTGAACAGAAAAATCAATCTCTCGCTATGGTCCCTTTGAAAGGGGAAATTAAGAAAGCACTTTTCTCTCTCAATAAAAGGAGTTTCACTAGTTCGGATGGATTCATGAAAAAATAATTTATGTTATATTGGTATCTCCTATAGTATGACATGAAGAATGAAATTAGATAATTTTTTATTCATGCCTCATTTCCCTTCAGGATCAACTCAAATTTCATCATTCTTTTGACTAAGAAGAAGAACGCTATTGACATCAAGGATTTTAGGCCAGTTTCCTTTGGTAACATGATCCCAAAAATCATCAGCAAAATAATGCTAAGAAAAATGGGGGATATTATCAAGGAACATGTTACTCCACATAATTTTGGTTTCATTACTAGAATAATAATACAAAATTTCTTATTTACTACATCTGAAAGTGTTAACCTAATAAATAAATCTTCAAGACGGGGAAGCTTTTCCATCAATATTGACATCTCCAAGACATTTGATGCCATTAAATGGAGTTTTCTACTTGATTTCCTTAGAATTTATAGGTTATCCAATGATTCCATTAGATTAATTCACACAATCCTCATGTCTGTGAGGTTGTCCATTATTATTAATGGATCCCCAAGGGGTTACTTCTAATACACTAGAGGTGTTCATCAAGGGGATCCATTTTCTAGACTCTTCTTTGTTATTTCTCAAAGATTACTTGAGTTGGTTTCTCAATGATCTTATTTAGCTTGGGTTCTATAAAAAAATCAATTTTGGTAAAGATAACCTTATTCCATCTCACTTACTTTATGTCGATGACATCCTTTTATTTGGTCAACCCTAAAAAAAGAAAATCTCTGTTATTGAATATTTTTTTAATAATTATGAGTAAGTGGAGGGTCAGACTATTAGTTGGACCAAATATTTTATTATCTTTGGAAATAGAATTTTTTTCCCAAGAAAAATAGAATTGTTAGATATATTGGGGCGAGAAAAGGCTCACTCCCCTTCAACTATCATGGGGTAACTCTATTTTGGGTTAAGGTCCAATCTTATCACCTCAGAAGAATCTATTATAGTATCAGTGATCATCTTTCTAGATGGAAAGGGAAGGCCATGTTCCAATATGGTAGAGTTTTTATTATAAATTTTTTTATCACATCTAAATCCATGTATTCATTCTCTCTATATAGATGGACAAGAAGCCTTCTAAATGATCTGAAGTACATGATAAGGAACTTCTTGTGGACAGGATATGTTCATGAAAGAAAACTCACCACAGTTTCTTAGAGAGAATGTATCAATTCCCTTGACAAGGGTGGGATTGGAATTAAAGATCTAAATACCTTCAATGATAGACTCATCAACAAATTCACATGGACTTTGATATCTTCCAATGATCTATCGATTTATTTTTTTTCATGTAGGTTTAAGATGAGACTCATGAATGGATACTTAGGATTCCTTTTTTAATCCATCTATCCCCCACTAAAGAATTCATAATCTGATATTATGTAACATTCAAATTGGTTGGTCAGTAATGACTACAACCTTCAAAGTTGGTAAAACCCTTGGCTGGATAGCCATACTAATAACACTATTGTACCTTCTAGTATTCTTAATATGATAGTTGGCGATCTCATGTTTCTTGATAACATCCCATTTGACATCATTTCACCTCAAACACAAATGTAAATTAAATTTTATACCTTTATGGATGTCGATACTCTGATATGGAAGCCCAGCCACATTGGAAATTATAATTCCAAGGATTACTAGATCATGAAATGTGATACTTCAGTCCAACTGCCACATTGGATGTCTTAATGTCCCTTTTATTCAACCCTTAAGACTACTACTTTTATAGAGGATCTGAAATAATCAGTTACCCATATGTGATCAATTGAAGAAAGCTGGCCAACAATTAGATTCAACTTGTTATCTCTATATGGGAAATGAAGAAAATGTGCAGCATGTATTCCTGTATTTTAAACATGTGTGGAAAATTTGGTCTTATATTGGTAATATTTTCTATATTGTTTTTTATTCATGCAAGAATTTGGAAGATTTATTTTCATATGTCTATCGAAGTGGAAAAATTGAGTAGATTTACACCCTGTTGCTTGCTACTATTATTGCAGTTTTTAGCTCTATTTGGACAACACATAATAGGATTCTATTTGATAACCAAGTCATGTCAGATCGTACTGGAATCATGGTTATGCATAGTGATATTAATAATGTTACTGCTATTCAATCAGGCATGATTCACAACTCTTTTTAGGACCTAAAAGTTCTCAGGTTCCTAGGGATTTTATGGAAACAAAGGAGACCTCTGCTATGAAATTTATAAGATGGATTCCTCCTATCTTCATATGCATCAAGGTTAATATTGATGGTTCCAAAACTGGAATGTCGGGTCCTTTAGGATGCGGATGTGTTTTCTGAATCCATTGAGGGTTTGTAAAGGGCTTCTTTCAACATTTTATTGGGAAGGGGTCTACATACAAGGTAGAGCTATGGGTTGTCATTTATGCAATCAAACATGAAATTTATAGAAACTAGAATCTACTCTAGATTGAATCTAAATCACAACTCACTATTAATTCCCTTAAATCTAGAGCAAGGGAGGTTCCATGTAGAATTATACCTTATTGCATTTCATGTCTCAATTAGGCTAGGAACCTCAACTTGATTGTCTCACATGTCTACCGTGAGGCCAATCAAGTGAAAAATGCACTATGTAAGAAAGAAATTGTGGATATGAGCACCATATGGTCATTTGGCATAATTGAATATTATTCTATATTAGTGGATGATGACATGTGTGGGTGACACACTCACACTTTTTTAATAATCCTTATAATGTTTGACTCTGTATTTTATATTTTTATTTTATAATAATAGGGTTGGCCTCTAGGACCCTGGATCTTCATGGTAATATTTGGTAAAATGGTTGGATAAATGATGATTTAGACCTATCATGATACATGTAGGATGCATTTATATTGATTAGACCATTTTATTCCACCCATGGGGTGTGCCGATATTACTAGAAATGGAAAATTGTAATGTTAAGGCTAAAGTTCACTTGTATTGAAATAGATCCCATGAAAAATGTGTTGAAATGTTGGTTCAAATTATAAATAGTAACTAATGGTAGTTGTGTCTAGTTATTGAAAATAAAATAATGGATTATTTGTAAAAATGTAAAAAAGGGGTAAATGAAATAAAGTGAATGTTTCAAATGAATTATGACTTTGTAATGGAATTGGATAAATGGGCTAATGCATGTGAATTGATAAACCATGTGAAATGATTTAATGTATGGAAATTTTTGAATATGCTAAATGGGTTAAGGTATGAAAAGGTAAATGGGTCAAATGGGTTATTCTAAGTAAATAGTAAATGTGATAACGGGTTAAGGATTGATGATGATTCATGTGTTGAATTAAATGTAAATTATAAATGTTATGTGTATTGTTTAAGCATGTTTTGTGATATGGTATATGTGGTTAATGGATAAATAAGCATGTGCATGTGTATTGGTAGTTATGTGGTATTAGACTTGAGGATCTATTCCCATGGGTCTGGTTAGACTGAGGCTCTAAACCCCACCCCAGTAATACATGGGTTAGGTAAGGGGACTGAGGATCTATACCTCTAACGGTTGCATTTGATGAGACTACCTGGACCGAGGCTCTAAGGTAAGTGTGATGTATTTGTTTATGAAATGTTTACCCCTAGTGAGATAGGGAAATTTACTTATTCTTTTATGCATTATAATTGAATGGATTAGGTCATAGTGTAAATGATTTAATTGATTAAACCATGGAACAAATGATGAAAATGGATAAAGTGAATATTGTTAACTAATAAAACCCGAGTTGTCTTTTTCTCACCTTTCCTTTTATTTGGTACTTGCATTTACTTTCTGTTTAGACTAGATATTTTGTAGACAACATTGGTGGTGGACTACTAATTTTTACTCACACCATTCTTGGGCCACCATTGGGTACCCGAGTAGATTTCATTGGTGCAAGTTTATACAAGGGAAAAGGCCCTATACTAGAGGGTTGAGTTGGGCATGGGATGTGCGTGGATGAGGGATTCGTACATGGATTCAAGAATTATTTTTGGGACTCATCTATTAGTATTTATTTTGATTTTTCTTCACTTTTTTAACTATTATCATGACATTGCATATTTATTGTTTGGTTGTGGTTTGTACCCCATTTGGGAGATGATTGGTAATGCATGTTCTAGTTTATTGTTTATTGTTTCCTTCATTTCATATGATATCTACTATGGATTACTCTGGTAAAGAGGGTATAGTTTCTCCATGTGATTTATTAGAGCCTCGCTGATTGGAAATAACATACTGGAATTTCCATTCTGATCGGGGATTATGCACTAAGGATGGACAAGGTTATCAAGTCATAGGATGCCTGATTGGCTTGGCCAGATTTTATGCCTGTAATGTGTTGATTTTCCACTGGACATACCTTGATTGTATTATTGAAATTTCGGAGGATGTCTATCTGACATGTCTAGAGAAAATCACATGGTCTAGTTGACTTGATCGTGGGAAGTCGCATAACATAAATGGAATGTATGGTGGTTGTCGCATTATCATTGATGACCTGTCTGGAGGATATTGTAAGATCTGACTGGCTTGTCCTGGAATCCATTGCATGATCCTGGCTGACATGCTTAGAGGGTGTCGCATGATCCAGCTAACTTTACCTACTATCATCAAAAAAGCTGGCTAAAATGCTTGGAGGGTGTTGTGAGATTCATTGTTACATGTCTCAAAGGGTTTCTTATGTTCTGGATGACTTGCCCGAGTGTCATCATAAAAGTCAGCTGACATGCCCAAGGTATGTCGTAAGAGCTAGCTGACGTGACCTGGTGCTATCGGAAGACTGATATGATATGTGCTGATGTCTCCATATGATCTGGGTGACATGTCTAGAGGACATTGTGAGGCCTAGATGGTGAGCTTAGATGGTTTCTTGAGACTTGGGTGGCATGCTTAGGGGGAACCATGTGACTTTCTCTCACATGTCCAGGGGACTTCGCATGATCCAAATAGTATGCCAAATGAGCATCGCATGACCTAGGAAACATGTCCTGGTGCTTTTTCATGATCCAGGTGGTTCATGTGAAGCACATGAGTATCAGTGTATATGTTCTTTGAATAAGTCCTTCATAATTTATTCTTTATTCCAACCTTTTACTGCACATTCCTTAGATTTATTCAGTGTTAGCTTGTTTTAAGTATCATGTGTTTTTGAAAATATGTGCGTTGTCATTCATGTAACCCCCTAGAATTTATTCACATGATCTATGAGTGATCATGCGAATTTCCTATGCATGATACATGATCACCCCAGTTATTCCATGGATATTACCTAGTGGAAAACATTTCTGGTCATGAGATCATCCACTCTGAGAAATCCACTCTGATTCCTAGGTACGTCGGTGAGAGGTTCCAAGGAAATGTTTTTTTTGTGTCTAAGATCCTCCTCTTTCTATGTAAAGATTATTATTTTTACTAGGGTGGGTGGTTTATAGGCCTTTACACCCAAGTTATTTTCCGCTTTGAATGGAATGTATCACATAAATATAGGCTGGAGTCTATGAAGAGATTTGAAATTACGCATCTTCGTGATGTTTTTCTGTAATTCATTCTGGGGGCATCACATGATTTTCAGTGACCATGAGATCATACCATCTATAACCTATTTATTAGATTAAGGCCATTTAAATGGTTCTTGTTGAATCATGTGGGTATGCTGAAAATATTTTATTTTGTCAGGATAACATGTCTAAGTAATTTCATGAGATCAAGATGCCTACTGAAAGGCCTTCACGTGTTATTAGATTCCTTGTTTGGAATATTCCGTGAGATAAGGATGGCTTGTCAAGGGGCCTTTGCAAGATCAAATTGGCTTGTCAATTGGTCTTTTGAGACCATGCTAGTGTATCAAATAAATCTTATGACCTCAAGAGGCACCCACTTTTTCTCTTTTATTTCCATATTTTATTTTCCAAAGTCATGGGTATTTTTCAAGCTTACACGAGTGTTGTCGAGGAAAATCACTTCCCAATTGGTGATGCACCACATGACCAACAAAAGGCCTTATGGTGATGTGAAATCACTTAATATATAAACACATATCCGTATTTTTGGATCTAAATGGGGATCATGAGATTTCTTGGACTTGTATTAATACTTTCATGTGATGGGGGTGACATTCCAGCGAGCTATTGCGTGACTAGGCAGATATATCATTAGGGATTCCACGATGTCTAGCAGGCTGCATGGGTGCATCCTGTGAGTTTTATGTCCATAAGAGGATACCAAATTTCCCCTTATTATTTCATTTTTTTATTTTACAAAGGTTGGGAATATCATGAGGTTTTATGAGTGTTGTCAAAGAAAATAACTCTAACAATCAATGATGCGTCGTTTGACATTTATGACTGAAAGAGGCTCCCGACTTCTTGGATATTTCCATCCTATTTTCTAAGTATTTTTTTATGGATTTTTAGGAGCCTTATGCCTAAAAATTATTGTGACCTGGGGGTTCTACAGTATTAATTCGGTCACTAAGTATCTGGGGCGCCTTTTCAAGAGAAGAAGGACTTGTTGAAGGGGCTTCATGGGATCTTCCATAGGCTTATGCACTGTGTGAAACTATCTGTATGACCTTTAACAGGTCATGTGATCACATGTCTCCTGAAGGTTCATGTGATTAATGTGATCATGGACACCTTTTTATTCATTTGTTTTGTGGGGAAAATAATACTCATATTCAGGTATTTTTACCTTCATGAATTTTCTGATGCTCATTTGTAGGACGTAAACAATCCCCCCCCAGAAGTAATTTATAATGGGATAAGGGGTCGGTTCTAAGAAAATTAAATGATCTCTTGAGGCTTTAGAGCTATCTCCAATCAATGTCTTAGGTGACGTTTGATCTTCCAGGTGATGTTTGGTATTCCACATAATGACCTATAAATAGGGGATTTTAGAGGGATTAATTCACGGTCTACTTGACTCTCTAGATCTCTTGTTACCTTATTCCTTCGTATAACCTCATTGCAAGACCTTCCTATAAGAACACTTTATGAGACCTCACCAAGACCCCATTTTTTTAGAGCTTCTTCATAAGAATTCATTTTCCCAGGAACCTATTTGAATCAATCCACAAACTATCTTTAGTAATTTCTTAAACTTTATACATGGGGATGTATGATCATCCTAAGGGTTTTGTGGGATCTACTATCTTGATCGCATGATCCTTTGACTATTTTGTGGCTTGTGTGGCCATTTGATGGTCATGAGATCATGAGTCCCTTGAGGGGTCATGTGGTTTCAATATTCCTTTCAAGTTTATGTGATCTGTTAGATCTTCAAGAGTCGGGAAATTAATTATACCTTTATACGATTTTCAAATCCCTTTGATTGATTCACAAGATACACATGATGTTGTTGGTTTAATGCTTTTACTTTGACAATATTGTATTTTATTTTTCTAACATATTCCACTTACTTTTGATCAAATGGATTCTAAATCTCATCAAACTTATCTCAAGATTTTGAGGAAGTATTCAAAGGTATTGATGGCATGTCGTGATGATATTGTAGAAAGTGTAGATTCTACTTGATGTCGTAATGTTGTGTCATTTTAGATGATCTTGATAACGCTGATGGGAGAAAAACTTGGGGGCTATCTCCTTTCAGATTTAATACCCATTTATGGGTTTGTTATTACTAATGATAGTTTCATTCCTCAGTCACAGTCATCATTCATACCCTCCTATTCAGTTTGGAAAACCCATAACACATTCCGAGCAAACATCTCTCTAGAAGGATATTTTATCATTAAGGTAGACTATAAATACAGTCATATACTTAAGTTCATTCCCATATAATTTAATAAGAACAATAATCAACCTAATTCATATGTTCATATGTACCACTCGATAATGAGGAAGTCTTCCTACAACCATATGTTTGGGTGGGTTGCGAACTTGGATTTTTGATCAGGTGGTAGCTGCAAAATGGATTAGGGTTGTCCCTTTTAGGTGCAATATATATATTATGAATTCAATGAATATTTGAAGAAAATTAGTATGTATGAGGCTATCTTGAGCTCGAAAATGCTTTCTTATTTCAATAAGGGTCAGATGACAGACTTGTTTAGTTGTTGGAGTCCTGACATAAACACTTACCACCACATGCATGGTGAGGTGGGAATCAACCTCTGGGATGTTGAAAAGATATGTGGTGTACCTATATTGGGTGGTATGTATGATTATTTTTCCCCCTTGTTCCACTTGGGATGACATAACAAGGAATCCTCCTCTCACCTGAGAACTAATTAGGCTAGCCAAAGAGGCCCTCCAGAAGGATCCACTTCCTAGAGAAGATATCCCATTCAAAAAGTGGGAGGTATAATTCATTAATAAGGTCCAATTTGAGTCATAAGTTAAGAATATGAAGGCCTGTCTTATGAAGGACTCTTATAGTGAATTGGGCGCTTACCGACCTATAATTGAAGATGAGAATTTTAAAGAATGGGGATGGGAATTTGTCCCTGATATTGACCAGTCTATACAACTAGTTGGATTCCTAGCCATGTAATTGAGTGGGTACTTAATTCCAACTAAATAAAAAGTTTGAGTTATTGTTTCCACTTTCATGATGGTGACCTTCACGGAAGGGGGTGCATATTAGGCTATCCATCCCTATTCTCAGCCAACTTTATTATCTTCTACACCATGTTTATAAGGGAAAATACCCTTACAAGATTGTAGGACCCTTTAAAGTGTTATGGGGTTAGAGGGGGGATCATCTAAGAGGATAAAAACATCTGAACATCCAGAGAATTCCCAACATTCTCTTTAAACCATATCTCTAGTGTATCGACAAGGTAATACTTTTCACACTAAATTTTAGGTAATTTAGAGCTTATATGAGTAGTTATGACCATTTATCCTTCAGACCCTATGGTCTAGTGCTGATGGGATATATGGTTGAGGATGGTATCCTTGATTCATGGTCTTGTATAACTCACTTTTCAAGGCCATCCTTTCCACCCATATTGACAGGTACCTCCTCTGTTAATGGTATGCACCCTACTGGTTTAGTCTTCAATTCTTACATGTCCAGTTAATATTTCCTTTCTTTGTTTATGTTTGATTCATGGAGAATCCTATGGTATTTATCTAATTTTGGATGATTTTTACCAGCGAGGAGACTCATGCTGGGATTAACCTTCCTCCCCATGATGTAGCAATTGGTTTATCCCAGCATTATGTTGAGGTATGGATTTGCTCATATCCTAATGGGAAATTATCCAAATTGGTAAGAGAAGCTTCTCAGTTACCAATGGTTTTCATGGAAAATATGAGTCCTGGAAATAAATTGGCCTTGAGAGGACCAACAGCCTCAGAATCACACAACAAGGAAATAAGGCATCTTCCATCGCTGATAAGAGCGTCAATCGATGTAGTTGCAGCGAGTGTAGTACTTAATGGTTAAGCTATGTTAGAGTTATTATTTCCTATTGAATCTTGAAATTGGATGAATTATAGGACATATAAATCAGAGGCTAAGATCTAGGGTATGTTGATCTAACCATAGATACCTTTGGAAGGTTTTTCCCATATCACCACCCCTCTAGGTATCACTTTCAAATACCGGCCTGATGAGGTTAGGGCCTTCTTCTGAGACCTTGATGTAGCTTTTTAAATCATCAGGGTCAGATATTTTATTCCATGTTGGTCCACTAAATAGTTTTTTGGGGTATGCTGCAAATTTCCATGGATGAATAGGGTTATCCCATTATTGAGGAAGCGGTAAGGTTGAAATCATTTCTATTATTAAAGGTTTGTGGTGACATTTCAACTATACTAATTCCCTTTTTGTTTTTTTATTGAAACAGTAGGAGGTTTTAGAGGACCTACCAATCCTTCCACCCCCAATGTATTCTCCCAATATTACATCAGCGGGAGACAAATTTTGAAGCAACTGGGAGGTCGATGATGATGGATCCCCGAGTTGACTGACCCATATGAGGGTGGAAATTACCACTTCTGGAGTAATAGAATTAGTATCAGAACCCTCTAAAGGTCCTTCCCCAAAAGGGAAGGAAAAAGGAAGTGATTAGAACTATCAGACTCTTATTCTATAGGAACCCCTAGTAGGTGTGGTATTTCATCCTTATATTATTTTAGATTATTTCAGTACCACATCTTGACTTATCAAAAATGTACAGGTTCACCCCAAGCCCTCTTAGAGGATCATGTATCCACTCCTAAGGATGCAGGCGAGCATTTGGTTTCTTTAGAAGACCTTTTTCTATCAATATTTGACCCTTAATAAGTGGAGGTGGCTGAGGTGCCAACTCAATCGCACATGTTTTCTACTAAATTCATCCCAGTGATCACACCACTTGATATGAAATGTGTGGACACACTTTTGGAGGAGACTAAAATGGGTAACTATTTTTCTACTATGTTATCCTTGATGAAATTTAGTTTTGGAGAAGGTGAATACTTATTCAATATTTTACACTTTTTTTATCTGTGTCATGTTTCCTGATATTATCTTTTTTTTCTATAGCTCTCAATAGTGGTGAGAAAAGTACATCTTCGGTAAAATCACAGTAGGTTCCACGAAGCCACTCATCTCAATAGGGTGTCTCCTATTCACCTATATATGAAGTCAAGGTATTGGATGTTTCCAGCAATGCAATTTAGAAAGTTGTGTTTATAATATCGATCATATTCATTAGTCATTTGGTGATATCATATGATTCGTATTTTATCTAATAAACCCCTATGCCCCTTGTTTTGGTGTCTTCACCCTAAATTTTGAAGGCTCTAGTCCCTACTTTCTTGGGTGTTCCTCTAACTATATCAACCAATATTGAGGTTGGTTTCCTTCCATGTTCATCCAAAACTATGATAATGACTCTTTATCTAAGCGAACTAGCCCCAGAATATGTTCTCATTCCTTAGATGGTCTTATATCGAGTCTTAAGGTCTGCTTCATTCTACCGATCAATGTGTATAAAAATGTGTAGGGAGATTTTGGCCTTAGTTTTAGAGACCCTCTTAACAGAGTTGAAAGATTGGTTGGGCCACCTTTTATTTATATTTTCTACCCTTGGTTACAAGGTATTTGATTATACCACCCTCTATACCCAAGTAAAGTATTTTTTATCTCTGAGAGATCAAAATAGGGCCCTTGAATTAAGGATGGTAGCTGCTGAGGCATCCTCTTCAATGAAACAAAACTAGGTCAAGGACGTAGAGGAATCTTCCCAAAATGAAGTGGAGATAAAATATCATCGATATATATTCAACACCTATAAGATTGAAACTGACTATCTCTAGTATGTCATCATTCAACTTTAATCTGAGATCATACATCTTCAAGTAGATCTATCACGGTTCCAACATGAACTACAAATATTAGAGAAGACTGTGTTGGAGCAATAGGGAATTCTTTACATGGTGGAAAAGGTGAGTCTTGGAGTCATCCCTAAGGAAGATGAGTTTCAGTGAATTGTGGAAGCATAAAATGAGTATTTTGACCAGTTATTCCAATCCGTTACCTCCCTAGAGTAGAGGCTTTCATAGTTAAAATATTATTTTGGGCACATATTTTGATAGAGTTGTAATTTTTATACTTTTACTTGGATTATATGTTCATGGGAGAGACTATGGTATGTGGATATTCCTCCTTCGGTATTTTATTAATGAATGGATCTATTGAACTCTATATGTTGTTGTCCATTTTTATTCCATTCATGATGTGCATGAATTTTCATTGATCCGATGTTAGATGAATCACCAATTATACTCATCCTTTATACAGTATCAAGTAAACTTGAATATCTAGATCTGATTATTTAAATCATAACAAATTATTCTCAAGAAGTGATCATGAATTCCCACCAACATGAGATTCCTTACTAATATATTTTCTCCAGCTATCTTGATATTACTTAATTCACAAAAGGATAATTGGTTGTAATACTTGTCCTAGAGGGATAGTTATTTATATTTTTTTGAATCTGAAGGGTTTGGTGAGAGTAGCTTTGTTTTTTACAATGAAATATGCTGGGACTTACAAGTTTTTTCATTCTTATAGACTAAATCATTGTTGTGATAGATTTTAGGGTCTTTTAGCTTAGACCTTATAACTCTATAGTTTAGGGTATTTTTAGTCAGACCTTTTATCATTGCAATTTAGGGTCTTTTAGCTTGGAACTTCTATCAATTTAGTTTAGTGTCTCTTAGTCTAAACCTTATATTGTTGTATTTTAGGGTATTTTAGATCATACCTTTTATCATTTTAGTTTAGGGAATTTTAGTTTGAACCTTAGTATTCCAAGTAGTTTAAATTCTTATTACTAGGAATTGATCGATGATCATGAAATATGGTGAAGACATTCTAGGAATGATCCAAAACACCCAAGGGTATTGAGTTCTATCATGGTGTTTCCAAGGCTCATGAGTATTAGAGCTCCTTTCCTGTAAGGAGGAGGTTCCTCTGGTTGTTAGGTAAAATCACTTATGTTTTGGTAGGATTTTCAAACATAGGTGTCTCAACTCTTTTCCAAGGGTTGTGGAAGATTATGGGGGTAGTATTGGTTGAGGGTGAAATACTAGGGATGTTAGGCCCACCTAGATAGTTATATTATTGGTGATATAAGTCATAACCCAAAAGTTTGAGTTAGTGAATATGGGATGGGGAAGACATGACATTGATGACCTATAACACCCTAAGGTTCCAGGTTCTACCATGGTGTTACCAAGGCTCACAAGGATTAAAGCTCCTTTCTTTTAAGGAGGATATTCCTTTAGTTGGTAGTTCAAATCCCTTATACATTGATAGCATGTTCAATCAAAGATGATCTCTACTCCCTTTTTAGGTCCATGTGATAATTGTAAAGATTAAAATGTTTATATTATAAGGTTGGGTATGGAGTAAAGTTATCTAAGAAGGGTTCTTTCACCCTAGTGCAGTTCATATATTAATTGTGAAGATCAAGACCTATGCCCTATGGTTTTGAATCACAAGGTGTGGGCCATCAAAGGTTTAAGAATGGATTTTCTCATTCCTTATTTGATAAAGGGTACAAGACATAGTGATGAAACGTTGAGGATATAGAATCTTCTCAGATAGTTTGGTATAGAGATTGTAAATCATGGTTCAAAGTGCACAGGTTAGTAGAATGATATGGGAAAATCATACCAGGAATGTCCCAGAACATACGGAGGTGCTATGTTTTTATGCAATGTTATCAGGGATCAGAAGGATCAGAAATCCATTTTTGTAGAGTGACACATTTTTTTTGACAGCCATAGGAGTATATTCATGAGACAAATGCATACATGTATAGTCAAAAAATGGGTCCCTTGAAACTGAGTATCCTTTTCCCAGGTGCATGGAAGGCTTACAGTGATATGAGGTGATCAAATCATGTAGTGTGATTTTTGGAAAGAGTAATATACAAGAAGGGTTTGAGAACCCTAAAATTTGTGTCTCCTCCTAACAAACATATTCTTATGGTGAGGAGATATGAAAAATCATTACTCTAAATTTTTCCTAAACTAGGGGGTCCAGTAAGGATAACTTTCCTTTTACTAGGGCTACAGAGTGGGACCTGTGATATTTATACCTTATTTATTTTCACCCTAATTTTTTGCCTAAACTTTTAAGATGAAGAGTTTAGAAATATAATTATTTACTTTTTATAGGGACACCCTTTATGTGTTTTCAACCTAAAAATTTTTGTATCTCTTTCACTTGAAGTTTAAGGTCTTGTGATTTGGACCATTATATGCTAGAGTTTAGGGTCGTACAGGTTTGACCAAAGTGAAGGTATTTTAAGGCCATGATTCACATGAAACTAATATAGGGGATCATACAAAAGATCCTAATTAGGATACCCAGGGTCAAGGGTACCCCAACATCCTTCTGAGTGGGAGATGAAAATATTGTAAATCAGGGATCGAGGTTATCAGGTCATGAGTAATGATACTGGACAATCATACCAGGAATGGACTAGAACACATTGAGTTGTTGAGTTCTATCATGGTGACATCAGGGTTCACAAGTATCAGAAATCCATTTTTTAGAGTGACACATTTGGTTGATGACCATATGCGCATATGCAATATCCATAGGCATGCATGCATAATAAAAAAAAGTGTCTCTTGAAGATAGGTATCTTTTTTCAAGGTCCATGAATGGTTTGTAGAAACTTGTGCTTATCGAGAAATGAAGTGTGATTTATGGATTAAGGTTCTTAAAAGATAGAAAAATCACCCCATACTCTGGCTGACCGAGGTAAGGCTCTTGTGGTCCTTTGATAAAGAAGGATAATGGATGATGGTATGCATAGTTTAACATCATTTAGTAGGGACGTACTTGCTTCTGTGCAATTTAATGTTATGTGTTAAGAACCATTTTCCTTATAGTTTAACTTCATATGGTAAGGACATATTTGTTGTCTAGTTTTAATGTCATGAGACCAAAAAATTTTCCGTTCAATTTAATCATCATGCAGAATAATGTAGGTATCGGTTGTTGTAAATGGGCCTAGTATTGGAGATTCGAGCTTTACTATGTATCCAATGATGATAGCAATCAAGACACACGTATTTATTGAACAGGAAACTCTCTACGCAGGTTAGACCTATATGTAGATATGGGCATTGTTTCTTTTGATTGTTGTAGTTAGACCCGAGATTGCAAATTTGGGTGTCACTACATATCATGTGATAACAGGAATCAATCCACATGTAGTTCTTAAGGAATCATGCAATTTATCATCATGAGTCAAGGATGTTAGCTTCCCAGAATAAAAAGTGGTATTGTGGCTAGGCCTAAGAATGTAAATCTAGGTGTCATTACATATCCCTCGGTAATAGGAATGAAGACACATGTAGTTCTTGAATGGAGGTGTGGTAGGAAACCAATAACAAAAAATAGTGGTCTTCTCAGGTGAGGTCCATGGGAATGTGCAATGTTACGTCATGTAAGGGTTATCAACCATGTAGTTTAACATCATGTGGTGAAGAATCATGGTATTCCTTTTAAGGTATCACATTTATGTCTATGATGAGCCTGTTATGATCTCTTATACATTATTTATGAGAGGAATCCCTTACTAAAATTCCTAATCTCATGTGAGCTATGATTAGTGTGAGAAAAAAGGAATGGAAAGGGTTACTCTCACTATGTAGATTTAGGATAGGGAAATTTTTTATCATGTGGTGGATGGACCAGGATATAGGATTGAGGCATCCTTATATATCTCATTAAAAATGATAATCAATCCATACATAGTTCTAGAAACCCTTGAAGTTTAATGTTATATGGAAAAGATATCATCTATGCAGTTTAACATATGGTGGTGAAGAAATGGGTCACCCGATGTGATAGGGGAGTAACACTGTGGATCCATGAAGTTTTACATCATTCGGTAAGGAAATATTTTATGCATTTTAACATCATGTAGTAAATACAAGAATAATTCGACATTAAATGAAAATAATATTATGACTAGGCCAAAGAATAAAGTTCTGGGCATCACTGCATATGTTTTGATAGTAGGAATCAACCCACGTGTAGATCTTGGATGAATAGATTCCCTATATATAACACGGGAATGGGGGAATTTCATCCTTCCTTCTCATAGATATAGCTTGTATGCGGTGAGTTATTGGAAAGATGATGGTTTTCGTACAGTTTAATGTCATGATATAAGGACATTATCCATGAAGTTTATCATATTACAGTGAGGATGGGGGAAACATGATGTGAAATATGATGAACATTAGGGATCTGAGCGGTTTAACATCATTTGGTGAGGATGTTCTCTATGCAGTTTAGCATCATGTGGTGCAGATATGATACAATATATAGTTTAAATTATTTCTTCTAGTACTTGAGATGCCATGCAGTTTAACATCTTTCTTCAAGGAATATCTTGTATAGTTTAACATCATGAAACTAGGATGATCTTGTACATTTTAACATCATGTAACCAGGATGTAGGGTGCTTGATGAAATCTATGAAAATTATTTTTTGAGAAACCTCAAATTGGTGGGGGGGCTGTGACATGCTCCCCATCCATTATGGACAATGAGTAACCATTTTTGTGATAGACCTTATGTATGATGTAATTCCATTCCTATTTGGGTTCCAACTTCATAGGATTTTTTCCTAGTATCATTGGGGTCCTAAGAGCCAACACTAGTTCTCCTCAGAGGAATTAATAGAGGAAAACATTCTTATTAAAGGATCGTGCAATCCGATCCTGATGGACTTTAAGGTTTTTCAATGTACACAACTTTTTATCATCAATATGCTCCAATTCATCTTGCCACTTTTGAGATTTCTCGTCATTTTATATTTTTCCACAAATGGATATTCAGAGTGAAGGTAGATAGACTTATATGGGTAACACTACCTCAGTCCTTTAGATTAATGAGTATGGAATTACTTAAGTAACATCATGTGTGTTGGTACAGTAGGCCCATAAAGTATAGAGGAGCATGTCCAATCATCACTTCTTATCCTTATTAACCATCTTCTAGAGTATATTTTATAGAATCTAATTGTAGGTCTATATCTGTCCATTTTCCATTTCATGATAGAGAGATGAGTTATTGGACTCAATATTTTACTCATACTATGGTTTCTTTAACTATGTAGCATATAATTTGGTGTTTTCATCTGTCAATATCATGTGAGGGAATCTGAACCTAGTGATGATATGGTACTTTACTAAGTTAATGATATTATTCATCTAGACTTTATTGGGGGGTATTTCCACATCCCATTTGGAAAATAATTTAGCATAAGTAATGATTTACTTGAATTTCTTAACTGTGGCTGCGGGATATGTCCCCACAACATCCATTCCCCAAATAGAAAACAACTAGAAATATTTAGTTGTATATAGAAATTCCAGGGGTTGATAAATGAATTTTTCATGTATATTATATGCATGAAATTTATTGGTTAATTCCACATAGTCTTGTATCATGGTTTTCCAGTAATAACACAACCTTCTAATTTGGTGGGAGAACCTGGTCCCAGACTAATGAGTGTTGCAGGAGCCTGCATGGAATTCTTCTAGGATGGTGTGAATCTCTATTTATTCTATAAATATAACGATTTTTTTTCAAATCCTTGATTATATAGGGATTTCATCTCATTTGGGTCATCTCATAGGGTAAATTTTGTTGCACAATTCCAAATATGTTCCCTTTCAGCTCAATCTATCGGTAGAACTCCATTTTAGAGATAACTTATTATGGGTTCCATCCATTGGGGGGTGGATATCGGCTCATAACACTCTAGGGAGGTTTTTACCTAATTTATTTCTTCCACATCACATATGATGATTGAAAATACCATTCTTTGGTGCATGATATCGAGGATTACTTCCTCCTGACCAAGGTCGTCTAGGACTATGGATACAATATCCAATGAATTGGTGTGAGCATTCTATGGTCGGGGAACATGATACAATGTGGTTTTAAAATAGAACTATACCATTAGTCCCCTGACATATCTAGTGAGAGGGGCTATTTCTTCCTTTTTGATGGCATATTCACTATTGATCTTATTTATCACTAGTTCTGAATCCCCTTTGATATTCAGGTAGGCTATCTACAGTTGTAGGGATAGTTCCAAGCTAGCGATAAGGTCTTGGTATTCAGCCTCATTATTCATTAATCCCTTGGATAGTGAGAAATAGTAGGAAAAACTGCTTTGTATGGAGAGAAAAATAAAATCCCTAAGCCAACCCGATTGAGATTTCAGTTTTCAATCCTTTTTTTATAGGACTTCAGGAGGCACCATCAAAATACATCTCCCATGTATGGGAAATGTCATGGGCATAGAATACCCTCTCATCTAGGAGATCAGTGTCCACTGGTGTAATATCTGGGGCGGTATGTTCCGCGAGGAAATCAACCAAGGCCTTCCCTTTCACCGCCTTTTTGTGACAATAACTGGATTTCATATCGTTGCAGAATGGCTAACCATCATACCAAATGACCAATTAGTATGGGTTTTCCAAGTATGTATTTGAGAAGATCAATAAAAGAGACCAAATGGACTTCATGGTTCTATAAGTAACACCTCATCTTTGGCACTGCGAAGATGAGTGAAAGGTGGTTCTTCTCGGCATCCAAATATCGGGTCTCAGTACCTAGCATTGTTTGAGACAGTTTTTGCTCATCGTATCTTTTTTATATATGAGGAGGGTTCCTTGTGATCATTACATGGAACCAACATACAAGATGAGGGGGCTCCCTTCCATTAGAGGCATCAGAACTGTTGGGTGTAGTAGATACTATTTGAGACTTTTGAATGATTCTTGGTAGTCTCTATCCCACTGATAGGTGATTCCCTTTTTCATTATCCTAGTGAAGGGGAGAGATTTTTTGGCCAATTTGGCTATGAAATTCCAAATATAGGCAAGGATCCCTTGGTTTCCCCTCATCTCTTTGATATTTTTGGTGGGTTACATTTCTAAAATAGAACTAGTATTCTCTGGGTCAACCTCGATGTTGTGGTGGCATACCACAAAGACAAAGAACCTCCTATATGTTACCCTGAAGGTGAATTTTAGTGGATTTATCTTTATACTGTGATATAATATATTTTGAAATATTATTTGAATATTATTGAAGTGATCACATCATTTTCAGGATTTAACCACCAAGTTTTTGACATATAATTTGGCTATTCTTCCTAATAATGACATAAATATATGTTGCATGGCATGTTAATATGTAGAGTCATCATTATTTAACCCAAAGGGAATGACCT
Organism: Viscum album; assembly: GCA_963277665.1. Lineage (NCBI taxonomy): Eukaryota > Viridiplantae > Streptophyta > Magnoliopsida > Santalales > Viscaceae > Viscum > Viscum album. Next base: position 1,205,899,003 of record OY728150.1, on the reverse strand, counting down.
GATAGAAAAATATCTCATGATTTGCTCTGAAGGTGGTATATTTCTCGTCTTCAGGGGAAATATTTATTTAATTATACCCTGAACACCCATCCATGAAGGAAAAGGATTGGAATCCAGTAGTTTCATCGATTAAGAGTTATGTGATCGGAAGTTGAAAATAATCCTCTTAGAAATGCTAATGATGGTCTCTAAAATCGATGAATACCATAATCTTTCCATTCTTCTTCTTGATAGGGATGATGTTGGTGATCCATCTTGGGTATTTTAGTTCTCATAAAAAGTTGTATTTGATCATTTTGTTAACTTTTTCCTCTACATTGGTGGAATGAGAGGGGTGTATCCTCCTAGTTATCTTCTTGAAGACATGATGTTCATCAGGGAGGATGAGATGGTGTGTATACACATTTGGATTTAGTCTGATTATTTATGTATAGTCCCAATAAAACACATATTGGTGCTACTTTAGAAATGAAATATACATCTCTTTATCTTTAGGGGGTATAGTGGCACTAATTATTGTAGGGCATGGGTCTTCTTCTATTCCCATATTCAACTGCCTAAGCTCATCAATGGTGGTGGAGACACCTTCCTCAAATGAAGGAGGGGTTTTCTTAATTTCATCCTCTTCTTCTTTCATCTCTGGGTCTATGGAGGAATTATCAAATAGAAGTGGAAATATGGGGTCATCTCTGTCACTTTCGAGGTGAGAGAGGTCATGAGAAGAGAAATTATCCTCCCCTAATGCCTATGTCTCTATAGAGAGATGTCACAGGTGATTTTATTTTACACTGTTGTTGGGGATAGGAAAGGTTTGGGCTTTTGTGGGCAGTTTTATCACCTCAACTAGATTTATAGGGATAACATGGTCATTGTCGAGCATACTCCATGGATTTGTAAGCGCGGTGCCCAATATTTTGGAAGATAAAACCTATATATCATCATACATCATTGGTTGTTTTCCTCCCTTTCTATAGAAACCTATTTCATCATATGTGGCTTCGCAAGTCTCGAAGTGGGCACTATCACCATGTAGTATGTCAGCCTTTCCATAGATGGGGTATTTCAGACATTGATGGAATTTTGAAGGTTTCACCATGTGATTTCGGATCTAGGGACTTCCAAGTACATTTAATGTGGTGTATTTATAGATAACCATAATCTCAGTGTCAGGTGTTCAATCCCCAAATAGAGCTTTGAGTTTGATCTTCCCTAGAGGTCTTTTCTTATGCTTATCATACCCTTGAATGGTTGGATTTTTGGGAGACAAATTCCCTTATCTATATCCCAAAAATCATGGATTTGAATCAAGATGATATTAATCTTAAATACATTGTTAATTATAGCCCTTCGGATAATGACATTATCGAGTCTACCCAAAACATATAGAGGTCCAATGTGTCTCTGGATGTCTTCTTCTTGATTATGGTCTATGAACAAGATGGTGACATAGAATTTTGCTGACATGGTCTTCACCTGATAGACCTAGGCTGTAGAAACTTCTATATAAAATTTATGTGGGATTTAGAGGGATTTAACGAGTGCCTCTCTAAGTTATTTTGAAAGGTGCAGTGCATCAAGGATTGAGAGACCGCTTGGGACAACCCCCAGCAGTTTCAAAATGTTGTACTTTTGTTCCAGAGGTTAGCAATTCTTGAGGTGGGGTTTCTCTTAAAAATCTGGCTCGTGAATTGAATAATTTGAGGTAAATGGGTCTGGTGCTTGTGTAGAGGTCGTGGGAGAACCTTCTTCCAGTGGTGTGGGCCATACTGTCCTTCCCTATTTCCAAGGTTGATCAGATAATCAAACCCCCACTAGGAGGTCATGCAAGAAAAATGGGTGTGTATGACCACTGGAGGGTTGTGAGACACCTCCTTGTTTTTATGGGATTTCTTAAGTTATTTATCATGGGTATTAGTTGTATATATGTTCTTTATGGGGACATGACTAAAGTATTGGGTCTAACCACGCCTGTGTTATCCTATGTATCCTTGGTTTCTGCACATGTGGCCTTTTATTCCCATGTTTGGTGTAGGTAACTCATACTTAGATGCATATTCATATTTCAATAAGGGGTTTAAAAGTGTATCACATTTATAAAACCAAATATGAGTGCTTCATCCTATGAGGGTTCCATTTGGTGGGGTGATGCCCATGCTTTGGATTTTGCAGGGAAGAAATCTGCAAGATTCAAAGCTTTTTCTAGACTAGAATATGACTCCTCATATTCTATTTCTTTTATCTTCTAGTTCTCTTGCCCAATTTTGGGAGACATATCTTATGTCACCCTATTGGGTAGTAGAGCTATTATGGGTCTGTGCATTTGTTCTCTCAGGGTGGCATGAGCTCAATCAACTGTTTTCTGAGTCATCCAGTTATTGAAATTCTGTTCATGCCTGGCTAGAACTTTCTTCCAGTCACCTTATTCTTCTAACTAGGAAACATTTATACAAGCCACTCACTTTTAGGATTTATCTAACACCACCTATCCAAAATTGACCATGCCTTGAAGGAAATATTTTAAGATGAATTAGTCCTGGATATTATGATTCAACCTTCTATGGAAATGGAAATAGTCAGGATGGTCAGTGAGGTTGACATCATCAGGATTCCTAGGTTGTGATATCTTGAGTAGGTTATTATCCATGGCTGTTGAGAAATAAATAGGGTCTTTTTCATTTCATAAGGAATATTCTTTATTCATCCATTCCTTAAATCCCAGGCAACCCTAATTTCTCTATACTTATGGCTGAGGGTGATTTTGTGGTTTTCACCACTCAACAGGAGGTGTTGGGGGGTTTGGAACCTGTCTAGGTGCATGGATGGGCACTTTTGTTGGCTTGAGAGTGAAATCCATATCTTCTTCTTTGCCTAGAATTTTACCCTATGTTGATGGAATGAGTCAAGATTTGGATTGGGTTCACTGAATGGCATCTTCCAATCATTGATTTGCTTCTATAAACTCACAGAACCCACCTGGATACTTTATTGGGATCAAAGGCATTTGAATCTCAACCAAAATATTTTCAGTATAGAGTTCTAACAATTTCTCCTGTGATAGAGTTATGATAATTGAATATATTAAACCTTTCCATCTGGATATGAATTCAGACACCCTCTCATTTTCATGCTGTTTGTAGTTCATCAGGTTGAAAATTATTATTTTCCTTAGCATGAAGCTGAAATTATAAAATAATTTATGAAAAAATTTCTTCATATCCTACAAAAAATACTACTGGCATATTGTTCTAAAAACAAAGGTTGTCCCTCTAAAAATCTCTACAAAACACCTCATCTTTCTTTCCTCCTACTAATCTCACGGGCCCATCATTAAACCACATCGGGATATGAAGTGTGTGAGATGTTGTTCAGGGTATCCTACACTATCAAAGATATAGAAGGTAGGATTTTTGAAATTGGTTGAGGGTAGAGTATCATCCACCCACTCAGGATATGGCTTCCTCTAAGGCTGCACAGTTTCACATTTCCCTTCCATGGCTTCCATTATAGTATCCAGGGACTTAATGATGTTAAGTAGCTCTGGGGGTACTACTAACTGAGTCACCTCAAATATATAAAGATGGGTTTTGGGTCGATGATTTGGTCCCTCCTTTGTCTCCCATAGATTCTCAATTTGTCCTTAGACTAAATAATCACCCGGGTGAGGGAGAGGTTGTCGCCGCAATGGAGGGAAGTCATGATAATTTTCAACCTCCTCATTTATGTAGATTGGATGCCTGGATATAGAACCTCTATGATGCTCATATACCACTCTTTTTTGTGGATCATATCTTTTTATATGTATGGTAGGAAGAATATTTTCCTCAGCCTAGAGATGATTCCCAATGGGAATATTGCCCATGAGTAGCTCTTCATTGAGTTGTCTGGGAGTTTTTATCACATTACCATATTGTGAAAATTGTTACTCCATGGAAGGAAACTCAACTATTTTGGGTGGTTACTGGGATTTAACCGCGCCTTTACCTTTATCTTTGATAGTTTTTCTCTAGAGAGGTGACAACTCGATATTCAGAGGTGCCAGATTTTGGATCCTTGATTGGTTTCGAGTGCATGCAGCCTCAGTTGGTGCACCTAAATTACCCTCCTCTTAGAGTATATTTTTCATGTTTCAATACTCTACATTTTCATCTTGATCCACCATATCTATTGTGTTGATAATAACGACATTCAAAGAGTCATATTAGGAAATGGTGGTTGTCTCATTACTTTTTATGTAATAGGATGATTTTGCACTTCCTTCATCAGGGTTGTTACTCGAACCCCTAGCCATATTGGGACATTTTTTCCTGCAACCCTAGTGGGGTATAATTTCCTACCTTTAATGCTCCCCCTATCACTGCCTATAAATAATGACCTTGAGGGATTTTCCATCCATGATTACCGAATAGACCCTGAATAGCAGAGGTTTGTCTTATAGTGGGAGGAATGTATGGGGTGTCGAACATTGATATTTCTCTCCCAACCTAGAGAATACTAATTCCCTCTCTGGTGATGATGATGATGATGAAAATTCCCCCAACCCTACAGGATGGGGGTTATCTGGGGACACAATTGGCATTGATTGATCCTATTGTTGAGGATCCAATGATTCTAGTTGGGGATTTGATGACTCCAAATATGTACATTGAGATATAAATACCCCCATCCCAGTGGGATAGGGTTGATCTGGAATCACAAATGATTTTTACAGGACCCTCTTAGGGGATGATGAATCTAGTGATAGTGATTCAGATATAAATTTTCCTAACCTAGTGGGATAGTGTTTTTTTTCATCAGTTGATGATATGTTTGGATACTCTCAGGAATTGATGATCTGATGGGTGGAGGTAGTTGTAAATATTTACCCAATCATGTGAGCTGGGTATTCTTCTAGATGGATACTATAGTATCTGCTTCTGCAGCCCATTTTATGCAATTCATCTATGATCATGTAGGAGATGGGTGAAATAGCATCCTATAATGAGAGTCAGTTTCTATAGGATTCCATTAGATTTATTTCAACCTTGGATTCCATGTCTGGAATGAATTCCTGTTTCTTTGAGGGGACCAATTAAAAGACTTTTTTGTTATACTCTTCCAACATTAGTGATTTATGGACATTTTTGAATTGGGGTAATTCTATTATAGTGAGAAACTATCTCACATGTTACTCAGTCCTCTGATTTCACCAGAGGATATGACATTATAGGATGTCGTATCTAAAGGGTTCTATTTTTCTAGGGACATAGTGAAGTGCAATACTCCATATTTCACCCATCCTTAGATACACACATTTGGATATTCTCAAGAAATCAGTTGATGGAGAGTTATTGTGGTGTGGAGACAAATACTATCTATGCGTTTGTCATGCTCCTCCATTCTCTAGTTTCAGGATTTGGAAAAGGTGTCCATATCCATCTAAAAAAAGAGTATATTGATGAGATGAATATGATACTCGTATCTTGGATAAGGGAGATTTCTAGCCTTCAGTATCTAATGAGTATCCCATATATTTTGTCATAGATAAGTCATACTCTTTTTCTAGATCATCTAGGGTCTCATGGTTAGATGTGGAGAGGGGCTAGAACATGGTGGAGATGTTGTTTCTGGATAACTCTCTCCATATGTTAATGTTTTCCTACTATTCATCAGACTTACATGTTGTCATTCGATCATACCACATAATATGGTTCTTGGGGTCACCAGCTGACTAGAGTAGAGTGTTGTAGGAAGTTTATGGGGAAATATATGTGGTTGAACTCGATTTTTCGAGCACCTCTCTATACGAAGGTGTTTGAGTTTTGAATACCTCTCTATATAAAGGTTTTTGGGAGAGGGGAGGATTTATTTTTCCATGGGAGATATCATTGTTTGTAGTTTTTCAATGGAGAATGTCAGGAGTAGAGTCCATGTGATCTATATCCACACTACCATGAGGAGGAATATCATGATAATGATCTTCTTTCACTTTAGATAAAGAGTGGATGGACCCTTGGGGTGTTGATAATGTGTCTCAAATAACCTCAAGGACAATGGAATTGAGTAGATTAGAGATATGAGCCACATGTTTCATCATGGTCTAAATATGAGGACCTGTATTTTGGAATTATTTAGGGATATAATCCTACTGTATCATAGTTGTTGGAACTTTTTTATAACTGTATGGTGTTGCGGGAGTATGATCCCACTATTGAAAAGCTTCTGGAATATTCCACTGAGATTCCTCATTTTTGACAAGAATATGAGCCTGTCTTGAGGCAAGTTCCATTCTCACTTGGTGATCCTTGGTCATAATAGGAGTATGATATTGATCCTAAGCCTTTAGAATATGTTAATGGTCTTTTGTGGTAGCGATATGAGCCTTCCATGAGGCATGTGTCATTCTCACTTGGTGAGACTTAGTTTGAACAGGAATATGAACCCAATATGAATATGAATTCTTCATCAGAATACGTTGACAGACCTCTGGAATGGGAGATGGGATATGAGCCTACTTATGTATTGCCTTAGAAGGATGTTGGTTCAGTCATCTTTAGACAGAAGTAGGAGTATGCACCCTACTTCCATTATTTGTTTGAATATACTAAGAATATTCACTGATAAGAATATGAGAATGCCCTAAGGCATGTTCCATTCTCATTTGGTTATCCCTAGACAGAATGGGGATATGAACCTAATCCTAGGCCTTTAGAGTATTTTATTGTTCTTCTTATAAAGGAATATGAGCCTGTATTGATGCATGTGACCCGCTCACTTGGTGATCCCCATCCATAACAAAGATATGAGCCAGATCCTAGGCCTTTAGAATATGTCGCCAGACTTTTTCAATAGGCATGTGCCCCTATCCTGAGTCATGTTACACTCTCATCTGGTGAGACTAGATTAGAACGAGAATATTAACTTGGTCTGACGCCTTTTCCTTTACCAAAATATGTTGATAATCTTCCTAGTGAGGAGCAATAATGTTCACTTTCTCTACAAAAACCAATATATCCTAATGATCATAGTGTTGAGATGCCCTGGCTATAGGGATAGTAATATGCACTTATCTCTATATATGTACCAGTTCTAGAATATGTTGTTGGAGTTCTTCATTTGTTTCTAATATGTAATGAAATTTTAGAAAAGTGTTAATAGGGATATAAGCCTGTGCATTTTACGTATCCACTATGTAATGGAAAATATCTTCAATTGAAGTGGGGATATGAGCCCACTGTTTTCCTCCTTATACAATTGGAATATTTTTATGGTCTTCATGCATGGGGATAGGGATAGGAGCCTACCTCATGCCTGTTTTAGGAATATGCTTATAGAATTACTCCAAGTGAACAGGGATATGAGCCTGCTTGCTGGTTACTAGTAGAATATGTCGGTAGACATCATCAGTGGGAGAGGGGATATGAGCCCACTCATGGTTATCCAGAGACTTCTTCACTTGATGTGTATTACTTTTTTCTAGTGAATGGATATTATAGGTGGTAGTGTGTCGAGTGTTACCCTCAGTAGGAAACTAATGGGTATTAGTGGGATGCTTCTAGCGATGGAGGTTGACAGAATCCCTCCTCAGCAGCTCCTAAACTAGAAGGGATACGTATTTGACTCCCTGGTCCACCTTTATTAGATACTAAAGTTGGTTGATAAAACACAATTTTATTGAATATTTTATTGATAATAGATGATATAATTTCCTCAAATTATGCTAAATATGTTCAATTATGAAATATTTGGGATTAGATCATTCATTTGCAAATCTGATGAAAATTCCATTTTTACCCTTTTAAAATTCATTGTAGTATTTCGGGAATAAATTTTTTTTTGTAAATTATTTTGACTGAAAATTTTGTAACTATGTTACTGACTTAATGGGATAC